>CM066317.1:71620500-72820500 GCA_033807775.1 Saussurea involucrata | reverse complement strand
GGGGCAGGAGCAGGAGCTGGACTATTTGCCTTGTTTACCAGTGTCTCGATCATCGTCTTCATAGAGCTAACGTCGGTCTTTACAGAGCCTAAGTCACTCTTGACCTCTAACATATCACCCTCGAGTTTTTCAACCGATGTCTTCAGCGTTGTTACTTCGCTGGACATGGTCGAAACTGATGTTTTGAGGCTTGTGTAGTCAGTGTAGATGTCACATAGCACCTTGGCAAAATCGTTGAGCGTCTTATCAAGACTCTTGATGTCTTCAGTGGAAGCTTTCTTCTCCACCACCGTTGTCAGATTTGTCAAGTTCTCTCCAGCGTTTGTTACAGCTGTTGAGTTGTTGGAAAGTGTGGTGGTGAGACTGGACAACTTTGTTTCCACGGACTTCAGCGAGGCGTTGATGTCTCCCAAATTAGGACCTGTAACATATAAGTACTTGTGAACAAAGGAAAGCTCAGAAGTTTCAGGTTTAGTTACAGTGTTTAAGGTGGGATTAGTACCTGCAGGAGGATTGATGAACTCGTCGAAGTTGCAAGTTCCTGAATAGTGTTCCATATCCTCTTCGAAAGTACGGTGAGGTATGGTGAACTCTGCAGGTCCTTTCTTCATCATTTGTTGAGAAGCATCAGCGGCGGCTTCTGGAATGATGGCATCTCCAGTGTTTGCTGGAGGAGTGTCCAAGTGAGTGGAGGGAGAAGCGAAGGTTAAGATTGGGGTTCAGGTTCTGAGTTCAGCGTTGGAATCGCTGACAATCACTTCATCAGTCTTTTGAGAGACTGAGGGAGGTTGGGTAGTTTCCAAGTTTCTAACCTCAGCGTTTGGAGACGCTGAAGTCTGGATTGGAGGGATGGCTTGCACGGGTGTGGCAGAGCGTACCACGAAACTTTCCTTCAGCTCTTCAGAACGAGCTGAGGAGTCTTCAGCATGGAATTGCTGGGGTTACTACTTGGTTTTCTTGATCCTTTTGGAATCAAGTTGGGTGTGTGAGGGTTTCCTTTTCTTATAAGGAGAGGATGTTGTGGCCGGGGTATCAGCGATTGGTATTGTCGCTGAAGGAGCCACAGAAAGCGGAGAATTTAGAAGAGAGAGAAGAGTAGAGAGACGTACCTCATTGGCGACAGGCTTGAAGTCGAGAACCTTAGGGCCAATCTGAGAAAGTTTCAGATCACCCTCTTCAGGATAGCTGTCCTTCAGGCCATATTGAAAGATGGCGCTGATGAATCGTGGGTAAGGAACCCATGCTTGTCTGTCAGCGGCAGAATCGACACGTTGAATCAGGTCTTCATAAATAATGGAGGCCCAGTCAATATTTAGACCTTTCAGCAGTGCGTATCCCATGGACTGCTGAGGTTGGGCGGCTTGATCAGAAGATCCGGATTTCGCTGTCATGCAGCTGATCAGGTGAGCGAAGATGAAATTCATCTCGCTGGGCATTTTGGATTTCTTTATCAGCGTCAGTTTCTTCTCAGGCTTCTTGTCCCTTCCAATATCCCAGATATAACCCATTGCGTCAAGGAAAGCAATGATTGCTTCTCTGTCAGCATGCTTTTTGTGGTCAGGGAATGGAATGAAGGGTTTTTCTTTGGAGGCATTTGGGAAGTTTAGGGCTTTGCGGATAATTGCGGGTGTGATCTTGATGGTGCCATACTCAGTATCGCTGAGTATACAGTCTATGGTTTTGGATGGATCGTTGGCAGAAGGTAGCTCAGTGTGTCTGGCAGAGTACCAGAACTGGGATAAGAGCCGCTGACTGGCAGGAGGTGTTATGGTCAGGGCTGTGTAGATGGGGCTGTTCTTCAGAAAACTTACAGCATCGTCCAGATGTGATACTTGCTTCCGAGGAGGAAACTCGAGAAGAGCTGAGAGGTTGTTGGCCTTAGTCCAATCGAGTTGATCCAGCTCGAACTTCACCTGGGGGGCTTTGAAGATTTCCATTTCCTCAGAGTCAGTGGAGATGGATTCAGCGGTAACCTTCAGCTTTGAAGATGCCATATCACTGTATTATCAGTTCAACCAAAGATGTTAACAGATAAGAATTATCTTAATGTGGAAAGAAATTTCCGTTAAGATTTTTCGAATCTTGTCCATTTCATTCAGACAAAAAATGTCTTAATGAAGATTAGGGTTTTTCTTGATTTTAAAAGAAAAGTAAAACCCATAAAATCTTGTATTCCAGTTTCTAAAAGAAAAATGGATACGAATGAAGAACAAGTTTAAGATTTAGATTTAAAACTTGAAGAACAACCATGAAATGGTTGTGTTCATAAAACCATGAAAGAAATGATTTTATTTTAAAAAGTTCTTTTGTTTGATCTTGTTAAAACAAAGAGAAGATCGAAAACAAGTTATACGCATTTGATAAAAAAAAAGAACATATTAACCTTGAAGTTTTGATGAAGAAGATGATGAACAGTTCTTGAGGTTTTTGAGAGCACAAATGCAACAGAGAATTCTTTTCTTGCGGAGAAAGATTGTTCGCGTAAAAGACAAATATAAACCAATAGTTGTTTATATAGGGATTTTTAGAGAGAGAAAACCTTGAGCGGGAAAAGGTTTTCATCATGACACGGACACGTGTTTGCATTTGATTGGAAGTTTGAACAAAACGTGCAAACGTGTGTCAGAAAGAAATCGTGCCGAGTGTTATCCGTTGCAATGACGTCACAACTGTCCTTTCACATTCTTTTAGGATGTCTCTGAGGTTTTGAAAAACTCAGGGACTCTTTTGAAAAACATGAAGCACTGAATAGAAATATCAGTGAAGGTTTAAGGAATTTTCAAAATATCGCTGTTAAGGAAGAGATATTCAGCGATGCAATTTATTTTGAAATCTTGCATTTACATGCGATTGTCAGAGAGAGAGAAACATACCTGGATATCAGTTTAACCAAGTTTATTCAGAGAGAAGATGATGAAATGGATTATAAAAGTTGATTTTATCCCGAAGCCTATACAAGAATGTATAAACGTATCGCTGATAAATGTGAACCGCTGAAGATTTTATCCTTCAAAGTTCAGCATTCCAAGCTCGCTGATGAGAAAGTTGAATCTTGTCTCATCAAGAGGTTTGGTAAACAAATCAGCTAACTGATAATCAGTTGGGATAAAATGAAGTTCTATATCACCATTCATCACATGATCTCTGATAAAATGATATTTGATTTCTATGTGTTTTGTCTTTGAGTGTAGCACTGGATTGTTTGCTATAGCGATGGCACTTGTGCTGTCGCAATAGATTGGAATTTTGGAGAGCTGAAGATCATAGTCTAGTAGCTGATTTCTCATCCACAAGACTTGAGAACAGCAGCTTCTAGCGGCTACATACTCAGCTTCAGCTGTGGAAGTGGACACTGAGTTTTGCTTCTTACTTGTCCAACTTACCAGCTTTCCACCCAGGAGCTGACATCCTCCTGTGGTGCTTTTCCTATCCATTTTGCAACCTGCAAAATCACTGTCTGAATAGGCGGTTAGATCGAATCCTGAATCTTTGGGATACCAAAGACCTAGATTCGCTGTACCCTTAAGATATCGAAAGATTCGCTTTACAGCTTTCATATGGGATATCTTAGGTTCAGCTTGATATCGTGCACACAGACATGTTGCAAACATAATATCGGGTCGGCTAGCTGTAAGATACAATAGTGAGCCGATCATCCCACGGTACAGCGTGACATTGACAGGAACACCCTTTGTGTCCTTATCAAGTATCAGCGGTGGTGCCATAGGGGTTTTCATAGCTGAACTTTCAGTTAAGTCGAATTTTTTCAGCATATCTTTAACATACTTTCTCTGATTTATAAAAGTTCCTTTTTCAGTTTGCTTAATCTGAAGACCAAGGAAATATGTTAGTTCACCCATCATACTCATTTTATACTCATCTTTCATTCTATCAGCGAAACGAGTACAAAGCTCAGGGTTAGTAGAACCAAATATAATGTCATCAACATATATTTGAACTAAAATGATATGACCTTTTACTTTTCTAAAAAACAAAGTTTTGTCAATCTTACCTCGCTCAAATTTTTCAATATGGAGATAAGTAGAGAGAGTATCATACCATGCACGTAGAGCTTGCTTTAAGCCATAAAGTGCCTTGTCCAGTTTATAAACATAACCTGGACGCTTAGGATCTGAGAATCCTGGAGGTTGTTCCACATATACTTCTTCATTCAGCTTTCCATTTAGAAACGCTGACTTAACATCCATCTGATGTACAGTGAAGTTTTTGTGTACAGCATATGCTAAGAAAAGACGAATAGATTCAAGTCTTGCTACTGGAGCAAAAGTTTCGTCATAATCTATGCCTTCCTCTTGTCTGTATCCCTGAGCAACAAGACGAGCTTTGTTGCGAGTTACAGTACCATGTTCATCCAACTTGTTTCGATAGACCCATTTAGTGCCTATCACCGTTTTGTCAGTTGGTCTACGAACAAGTTTACAAACTTTGTTTCTTTCGAATTCAGTCAGCTCTTCTTGCATAGCGCTGACCCAGTTTGGATCTCTGAGGGCATCATCTATTTTCTTTGGTTCAGTTAGAGAAATAAAGTTAACAAATAAACAAATATTACATGCACTTCTACGAGTCTGAATACCAGCGTTGGGATCACCAAGAATTTGATCGATTGGGTGATTTACAGTCCATCGCTGAGCCGGAGCATGCGTCGCTGACTCAGTCTGAACTGGAGAAACTGAAGATGAGGCTTCAGCTACTTCTGGATTATCAGCTAAGAGAGGAATGTTTGCGTTTGCCACTTCATTCACTGATTGCTGAGAAATAGATGGAATTTCTGAGACATTTGGATCAACTGCAGGTATAGTGTTTATAGGAATGATCAGCTTCACTATTTTGCATATTTGGAATGATAGAAGGACCATCATTTTCTACTGTGTGAGCGTGAGGAGTGGGAACATCTTCTGAATCACCAAGATGAGAAAACATCCATTGATTCAGTTCTTCTGTATCAGCGTTCGGTTTAGAGTTCGCTGAACGGGATTCGTCAAACGTGACGTGAATAGTTTCTTCTACAGTTTGTCTTCTTCGGTTGAAGACTCTGAAGGCTTTGGAAACTGAGGAGTATCCAAGAAAGATTCCATCATCAGCCTTAGGATCAAACTTTCCAAGGGCATCTCTGTTGTTCAGTATGAAACACTGACATCCAAAGATGTGAAGAAAGCTGATTGAATGCTTTCTCCCATGAAAGAGTTCATAGGCTGTCTTTTTGAATCTTTTAACTATCAGCGACCTGTTTTGCGTAAAACAAGCAGTGTTGACAGCTTCTGCCCAAAACTGAGTAGGCAGGTGAGAATCGCTGAGCATTGAACGTGCAGCTTCAATAATTGTTCTATTTCTTCTTTCAGCGACTCCGTTTTGTTGTGGTGTTCTCACTGACGAAAAGTTGTGAGAAATACCCTTGCTCTCAAGGAAGGAATCAAGAGAACTGTTTTTGAATTCAGTTCCATGATCACTCCTTATTGAGCGAACAGTCATATTGTTCAGAGTTTCCATCTTCCGAACAAAGGTGATGAGTTCTTCAGGGGTGTCACTCTTAGAACGGAGAAACATTACCCATGTGTAACGAGAGAATTCATCAACTATGACCAGCGTATATTTCTTTCCAGCGATGGATTGTTTGTTAACGGGGCCAAACAAATCCATATGGAGTAGTTGTAGAGGAGATGACACTGAGGAAACTTGCTTTGACTTAAAGCTTGCCTTGGTCTGCTTCCCTTTTTCACACGCTGAACATAAGGACTCTTTGGCGTATGAATGTTGAGGTAGACCAGTGACTAACTCTTTGGATGAAAGAGTATTCAGTGTCTTGAAGTTGAGATGTGAGAGCCTTTTGTGCCATAGCCAGTTAACATCAGAAGATGCTTTTGAGAAGAAACAGGAGTTCTCAGTGGTTGTTGAGTCCATGTTTATAACGTAAACATTTTCCAAACGATAACCGCTGAGAGCTATCTTCTCCTTTTTGTCAGAGACAAAGCAGGATTCCTTAGTGAAAATCACTTTGTTATCCATGTCGCAAAGCTGACTGATGCTTAGAAGATTATGCTTCAGCCCTTTAACATATGCGACTCTTCTGAAGGATGTTGTACCATTTGAAAGTACACCATACCCTCAGGTATGTCCTTTTCCATTTCCACCAAAAGTCACAGAGGGACCCTTCTCTTCCTTGTAATCAGCGAGCAGGTTTTTCTTTCCAGTCATGTGTCTAGAGCATCCGCTATCGAGATACCAGATACCCTTCTTAACCTGCAATACAGAGGAAGATTAGTTTTGCTTGGGTACCCACTTCACCATGTATACGCGTTTGTCAGTGGAAGTAGTTGGAATGAGTTCAGCAGTCTTCGCAGCATTTGAAGATTCAACTTTGTCTTTCTTCACTTTGGTCAATTTCTTGAGCATCAAAAACCTAAAACCAGGGATGGTTGGTCAGATCAAGACAAGGAAAAAGATGAACTCGCGCAGAAAACAAAAAGAATTCTAATTATGGCAATTCCCAACGAACTATTCCAGTCTTTAGATGCATGCGAATCTTCGTATGATCTTTGGAAAGAACTGGAAAAACAACTTGAAGGGGGAGCTAAAACTCAGAAAAACCGAAGGGCTCAATACATAAACGAATATTACGCTTTTAAAGCCCTGACAAATGAAACACTGCAGACAACATACGATAGGTTCAACTCTTTGATCAATAACAGCAAAAAGTTTGGCATCCACAGAACTTCTGAAGAGAATAATGTCATGTTTCTCAAAAGTCTGAACGAAGAATGGCTCCAGTTATCTATGTCTTTACAAACCAATCAAGATTTAGACTCCTGGACTCTTTCAGACCTCTACGGAACATTAGCTGGTCAAGAGCCTCAAATCGCACAAACAAAGACACTAACCACTGCACCTCTTGCTTTGGTTGGCAGAACTACAGAAGATACAAAGAGGCCGAGGAAAGAAAGAACTACAGAGGAAAAGAAGAAGGAGAAAAAGAAAAAGATGGTAGTGGTTTACAGCGAAGATGAAGAGATTGTGGAAGAAGTGCCAGCACCAAGTACACTATTGGTTTTTGAAATAGGACGAACATTTAGTTCTTCAGATTTCTTACCAAGGATATCTACTCTGAGTCTAGGAGTAGGTCGCTGAACTGATCCAGAGGTCTGATTTCTAGAACCAGATGAATGAATCACTAAGGCTTTGGAAGCATTCAGCTTAGGTACTAAGGTACCCTTCTGAGGATTTTGATAAATAACAATTCCTTTACCTTTGTCTTTAGAGACAGAGGTAGGTTTTGAATAAACCATTTTCTCCTTACCTTTTGAGGAGGTAGGAGTTTCCTCAGGGATTGGTGTAACCGACGAGGAGTACTGAGATGAAGAAGTGTCAGCTACTGAGGATACGAACGTTCCAAATTTAAGCATTGAACGTTCAGTGGTTGGTATTGGAGTATCATATTTATAACCCAAACCACGTTTATCACTCAGAGGAATCTGAGCCTTAATTATCTCAGTGATCTTTGTTGAAGAATTACACCATCCTTCAACAGTAGCTTGTTCAGCTTTTAATGCAGCGATAGCTTCCGCTCGTTCGATTTTGACTAGCTGATTTAAATGGACTTGATCTTTAAAATCTTCTTCAAATTTAGAAAGCTTTTCTATTTGAAGGTGGCAGTTTTTAAGCTTTTCAGCGAGATCAAGATTTTGGTTTTCAACCACAGCTTTGCCGTTCATGGCTTCGTATAAACTTCTAGTCAGCAGTTCGATTTTACGGAGACTATCAGCTTCATCAATATTTGCAATATTGGTAAAGAAAGAAGGTGATACCTGAATAGCAGAGGTTGAAGTGGAGGGAATGTCTGAACTTTCTTCCTCTTCTTCAATCTTGGCCATGAGACATTGATTTGCTTCATCATCTTCAGAATCAGATGATGAGGCTTCTTCATCAGAAGCAGCCCAATCATAGTCAGCCATCAGGCCTTTTCCTTTCTTCTTAAAGCTTTTCAGCTTTGCATACTTTTCTTTCAGCTTTTGATACCTGTCATCTCTATACCTGGGGTTAGAGGATTCTTTAGGAAAAGTTGAGATTATCATCCTATCGTTCCATAGATTTAAACTATCTTTGGAGAATTTAGGGGATTGTGCAAAAGAACCATTGTCTACATAATTTGTGTTTGTGTGGGAGGCCATTTTCAGATAATAGCAAGGAAGAGAAATATCTTAGATTAGATCTTGTTTATGAGATTAAACAAATCTGCTCTGATACCACTTGTTGGTCCCGAAAGGCCTATACAAGTTTGTAGAAGGGGGGGGGGGGGGGGGGGGGGGTTGAATACAAACACGCTATTTTACTTTTCTAAATTGTTTATTGATAAATCATTAACAATTTACAGCTTGTTGCGGAAACAAGATTAAGGATAAACCTAAATCTAAACAAGTTGGAACACTAAGGTTTCTTGCACTAAGAAAGATATGGAGATTACTAATAAAATCCTATCTTGAGAGAGATTTGAACTTGTCCAGAGTTAGCAAGTTACTTCAAATGAAGTGAGTTCATCTCTTTATATACTGCATGCATTTAATGCAATTCAGTATACGCTTTACACGTGTCATCAGCGGATTGGTTGCATGTCATTGACCTTTGTTGACAACCTTAGTAGCCGCATGAATGAACAGTGTAGTATCAGAGTGGATGTACGATCTCAGATTTTCGGAGGTTCTTTTCTGACATTTCGTACGGTGGCGTGCAAGGGAGGTTAAGACAAAAGTACTTTGTACGGAGGACTTCATGATCAGCTTTCGTTGATTCAACGATTATCATTTACTATTCAGCGAATGATAAAGTTCAGCGATAGCTGAAGTCTTGTACTTGATACTTCACGTTAAGTGGACAAATCTGAGTCTTCGCTGATCCGCATCAGTTCATTAGTAAACTTGTCGCTGGTTCTTGAGCTTGATCTTCGACTTCAGCGTAGAACCTTTGTTGACGTGAAACTTGTCTTCAGGGATTATAAGTAAACAACTAACTTATCAGCGATCACCATAAGGACTGAACAGACTCAGCGCATTATGGTGAACAGTGTTCGCTGAATGTTTAATTTAAAGAGCGAGAGTTCCTATCAGCGGTACTGTAAGATCTTAGTACTTATCAGCGATAGTGAAACTCTGATACATATTGTTTACATACAATTTTCACTAAGTATTTAAGAGAGGGTCATTATCAAATCACTGAGGGTTTGGATCAACAGGTACAGTGATATTTATCAAGGTACGGAAAACAAAAAGAATAAACCTCTGTCATCTCTATTTTCAGTAGGAAAAGTTAACAAACCTAATTTTCCAAATTTAATCTCTGTAAGCAAGAGAGTAAACGTCTCTGGGGAACCTCACTTAAGGAAACCCATGAACATGATAAATGTGTGGTTTGAAAACACAGACTTATCACCTTCAACCTCTGTCAAAAGAGGATCCAAACCAAATAGATATCTGAAAACTCAAAATCAGATAGGAATCTTCAAGTTTGGTAAACCAGAGACTCAAACTCAAGTTGCTTTTGTCTGCACAATAGATTCTGAAAAGAAATTATCTGCAGAAGCACTTGAGTTCAAACCAATCTTTTCAGAAGAAAAACTAAGAAATATAATTGAAAAAGATATAATGGAAATTGGGAAAATAAATATGTTGAAAAATCTATATACACCTTCGGTAGATCAAAAACTCTCTGAAGAGATCTTGTCAGACACCTCTATTGACTTAGAAAGTAATTTTTCAGAGGAAGAAAGCAAGTATGACACATGCTCGGAAAGTCCAGCCTCTGTCGAAAGAAATAATGATGACTCAACCTCTGTATATGAGGACGATTCATCATCTGACGAATCAGAGGCTGACAGAACAGAAAAGTTTCCTTGTGACACAGAGGTTGTTAAACAAACCTCTGAAGTTCTTAACAGAACTATTTCTCCAAAAGAGAAAATCACTGGAATTCCTATCTGTCCAGACTTTATAGATATGTGCATACAAGCCAAAACCTCTATTGAGCTTGAAAAGTTGAAACAAAAGAAGTTAATGTCCTCTCAAAATCTAAAAGATTCAAAAATTTTAAAACCCTTAAAAATAAAAGAGAAACCAACATGGAAACAAAAGGGTAAATGGACAAAACCTAACAAATCTTTTTCACATGTGACAGTGAAATCAACAGAAGTTCACCACAGAAGGGACTCACAGAAGGCTGCTACAAAAAAGATTTTCGCCAACAATCTAATCTACATAAATCTTCTTGTAATAGGAAGCCATATGCTAGAATAGAATGTAATGCCTCTGTGGCCCAGTTTAAAGCTTTCAATGAAAATTTCAAGCAAATCACTTCTGATGTTCAATACTATCATTGCTTTGATCTAATGTTCAGGATAAATAATCATTTCTGTAGTTCAAATTGTTTTCTCTCTGCAGTGTTAAATCAAATACAAAAGAGAAAAAACTGATTCTTCGACAAAAAATAAAATGTATTTCAAGAATGCCAAGGCAAACTTAAAAAATTCTGACGAAACTGGACCCATGTGGATATGGGTACCTAAATCTCTGTGATTTTTTTGCAGAAGTAGTTTGTGCCAATATAGTATCTAGACTCTGGATGCTCAAGGCACATTACTGTCAACAGAAGTCTTCTATCCACATTCCAAGAAAAACAAGATGGTGGATCAGTGACTTTTGGAGATAACAAAAAGGGGCATATCAAAGGCTATGGAGTCATAAAGAAAGAGAATATCACAGTACACAGGATTCGATGTACTATTCAAAAGAACATTTTGCTCTCTACTAAGTGAAGACACAGGAATTAAACTTTTGCGAGCCAAAAGAAAAGGTGATCTGTATCTAATGAACTTCAATGCCAAAAACAAGGACAACATTTGTCTTGTTGCAAGCAAAAGTGAAGAAGCCTGGCTATGGCACAACAGGTTCTGTCACTTAAACTTTCATACTCTAGATAAACTGGTAAAACTGGATTTGTTCAAAGGTTTACCAAATGTTAAATTCAATAAGGATCATTTATGCTCTGCCTGTGAAATGGGAATACTCAAAAGAGCTTCCCACAAAGGCAAAACTGATGTGTCTTGTCCTAGACCTCTGTACATGCTTCACGTTGACCTCTGCGGTCCAATCGCTATATAGAGCCTAGGTGGCAAGAAATATATACTTGTCTTAATTGATGAGTTTTCACGATTTACATGGGTTGAATTTGTCAAAAAGAAATCAGATGTTCCATGCATCTTGATTAATCTAATGAAAAGAATCCAAGTTCTTTATGAGTGCAGAATTCTGAAGTAACGAAGTGACAATGGCACAGAATTCCAAAACTCTGTCATTGAAGCCTATCTCACAGAAGAAGGAATATCCCAGAACTTCTCTGCCGCTCGCACCCCACAACAGAATGGCGTGGTTGAACGAAAGGACCGCACGCTAGTGGAGGCTGCAAGAACCATGCTTTCTGCATGTGGATTACCAATGACCTTTTGGGCAGAAGCAATTTCAACTGCTTGCTATACCCAAAATCGTTCAACAATCGTGAAAAGACGCATCAAAACTCCTTATGAACTGATCAACAAACGGCGACCAGACATCAAGTTTCTCCATGTGTTCGGATGCAAATGCTTTGTCTTAAACGACAGAGACTCAAGAGGAAAGTTTGAAGAAAAGGCTGACCAAGGCAAGTTCATCGGGTACTCTGCCGCTTCCAAAGCCTATAGAGTTTACCTTCTGAAGTCGCGCACGATAGTAGAAAGCATCAATGTGTCATTTGATGACTCTTTCCAAAAGACTTCTGAACAACTCAGTTCAGAACTCGGGCTAAACATGGAAACCTCTGGCATCTCAAAAATAAATGAAGATTTAGGTCTTCTATTTCAAGAGATGTTCAACAACGATGTTGATCCCTCTGCTGGAACAAAAAGCACCTCTGCAGAATCACCTATAAAGGAAGTAAGTATCTCTCTGTCTGATCCATTTAAACCCTCATCCTCTTCTACAAATACTACATGTACTGAAAATCTAACAGAAGATACAACGACAAAAGATTCTGCAACAGAGGTTATCCAAATTCTAACAAATCCAACAAAGAAAGCAACAACAGAAGAAACACCAGAGGGAAGTGAAGATGAAACCACAATACCTACAGAGAAGGAAATCCCAACTTTAATACCCATTCCTACAGAAGCTGAACCATCAACGACTTCAACTACAGAAGTTCAACTTGATGACTCAAATGATCATCTTCCACGAACAACTCAATGGACAAAAAGCCATCCTCAAACACAAATCATCGGTAATCCCACTGATAAGGTAAAAACAAGATCAGCTTCTGCAAATTTTTGTTTCTTTACCAATTTTATTAGTGTAATCGAACCGAAAAAGATTTCTGAGGCCCTAGACGACCCAAACTGGGTGGATGCTATGCAAGAAGAGCCTCTGCAGTTTGAGCGAAACAAAGTCTGGACTCTAGTACCTCTGCCACGAGGGAAACAGGCCATAGGGAGTAAATGGGTCTTCAGAAACAAAAAGGATGAAGATGGAGTGATCATTCGAAATAAAGCAAGACTGGTGGCCAAGGGATATCGCCAAGAAGAGGGCATCGATTACGATGAAACTTTTGCCCCTGTTGCACGGCTCGAAGCAATAAGAATTTTCTTAGCCTTCGCAGCCCACAGAGGTTTTAAAGTATATCAAATGGATGTAAAATCTGCCTTTCTCAATGGTGAAATTCAAGAAGAAGTATACGTCCAACAACCACCAGGATTTGAAAGCTCAAAGTACCCAAGGTATGTCTATTACCTCGACAAGGCTCTATATGGACTGAAACAGGCTCCAAGAGCATGGTACGAAAGACTTTCCACTTTTCTTCTCAATAACGACTACCACAGAGGTACCACTTATACAACTCTATTCTTTAAAGGTGAAGGAAATAAGGTTATTCTTGTACAAATATATGTAGATGATATTATTTTTGGGTCTACTAATGCACAAAAATGCAAAGATTTTGAAAAACTCATGCTGAGTGAGATTGAAATGAGTATGATGGGAGAATTAACCTTTATCCTCGGACTTCAAGTCAAACAAACATCAAAAGGAATTTTCATAAACCAATCAAAATATGTCTCAGACATACTTGAAAAATATAGCCTCTCTGATGCCTCTGTCATGAAAACCCCAATGGCCACTAGAAATAAACTTTTTTCAGATCCAAATGGCATCTCTGTCGAGTGCACGCTTTATAGAGGAATGATTGGGTCTTTATTATACTTAACAGCCAGTAGACCTGACATAATGCATGACACATGTCTTTGTGCAAGATATCAAGCTAATCTTAAGAAGTCACATTATATTGCTGTAAAGAGAATCTTCAGATACCTCAGAGGGACCAAAAATCTTGGCCTCTGGTATCCGCATAACTCTGGGTTTGGACTAAAAGCATACACAGATTCAGATTATGGAGGATGTAAACTCGACAGAAAGAGTACCTCTGGGAGTTGTCAATTCCTAGGTGGGAAATTAGTAAGCTGGACTTCAAAGAAACATAATTGTGTCTCAACATCTACGGCAGAAGCTGAATACGTTGCTGCTGCTAGCTGTTGCTCTCAAGTTCTGTAGATGAAAACTCAGCTGAAAAACTTTGGTCACATCATCTGCAAAATCCCCATCTTCTGTGATTCCAAAAGTGCAATTGCCATCTCTGCAAATCCAGTACAGCATTCAAAAACAAAGCATATAGATATCAGGTATCACTTTCTGAAGTATCATGTGGAAAATCAAACCATCGAGATGCATTTTGTACCAACAGAATTTCAGCTTGCTGATTTATTCACCAAGGCACTTGATGAGAAAAGATTCCTTTACTTGGTGGGTAAATTAGGAATGATAAATATGGATTAACCTCTGTAAGTATCTTTATCTTTATATTATACAGTATGTATATTTTCTGTTTTGTTTGTTTTTGTAAATTATTTTTTATGTAAATTCTAAAATCTCAAATCTGAAAAATACAGAACCTCTGTTACACGACCTATGTTATACACATTTACTTCTGATTATTTGAACCAAGCATAGGTCAAGGGGGAGCAGAGGAAAACAATCTTGATCTACAGAGGTTGATTATATCAAGGGGGAGCAAAAAGGAGACCTTGCTTAATCTATAGAGATTTATAAGTTAAGGGGGAGAAAATGAAGAGATGACAACAACAGATGAAAAGAACATTGCCGGACAAAGAAGAACAAAAAGGTTAGTATCTCGAACAAATTCTTGTTGAAAATAATTTTCTAGGACACAAATTTCTAAATACGTTCTAGAAACATTATTAAACACATTCCAAATTAAATTTGATCAAAAAGAATGTTGAGTTTTCCATTATTAGAAATTTAAGGTCACAGAGCCTCTGCTGAGTCCAACAGAGGTTCTACAGACAAAAGCTCTGATCTTAAATCAATAATTCTTGGAAACTCTGTCAATCTTTTTAGGTATCAAAATCATAAAGAATCATCGCGTACAAACACTGCAACAGAAGTATCCGGTTACAGAGAAAGAACTTCTGTAGACCAACTCATGTTTTTAAAAGACTTTTTGCTGCACAAAACCTTTTTCAAAAACAATTTTCTAGGACACCAGCTTTCAAAAAGGTCCTAAAAACTTTGTTAAAAACAATCAAAAACCTGGATGATCAAAAATGTTTATAAATTATTAGTTATAAAAAATTTCTTATCTCAGAGCCTCTGCTGGCTCTGACAGAGGTCCAAAAACCTCTGTAAAGGAGTTTCTATACAAATAATTTATCGATCATCTCCATGGACTTTTCAACCATTCTTTGTGAAGGTACAACCTACAGTGGCAAGAAAAACAAGATTCTCAAATCACAGAGCCTCTGTCAGTTTTTACTTTAGGCATTTCTATAACAGTAACGGTAACTTTTCTGCGAGTGAGAATCATGTGGAGGTAAAGAGGCCCACGCGCCTAGCATTTAATAAGGCCGCCCACGACGTCTCGTCTTAACTGACAGAGAGGACGTGTCATCTTTTCATTGGACCAACATGCAACACGTTCCTATGGAAAGTTGAACCCGCCGTAACCACTCAAGTGCGGACCCCAAATATTATTTACCTCAAAATATTAACCCTTTCAGATTCTACGGCCACAAACTCAGTATAAAACCAAAGTTACCATACCTCACAAAAACTTTACTCACTCTCTTCTCCGGCGAACCTGCAACTATATTCAAATCTTCATTTTACTTTGCAAAATGGCTTCCAGTTCCCACGCTGCTCAAAATGCTCCGGCGGACTCTCCTCCACACTCCCCAGTACATTCAGAGCACTCCCAAAACCCTAACATCGCCGTAAATGCTGAAACAGAAAATTTCGGCGACTCTGCAAACTTTGCACCAACCACCAACCTTCAACACTTTCTGAACAAAGAACATTTTGAGGATGTTCTACCTTTAAAATCCAACAACTGCTACCTGGTACCCTCACCAACAGCCTTCAGCGAAGCCCACGCTCTTCTCCTCGATATCAAGGAAAACCATATATTATACCCTCTCCTTTCCAAAACCCCAACAAAAATCCCTACACGATATCTGAATCAATTTTGGCAAAGTTGCCGATTTGATTCAGATGATTCTCTGACAAAGGGCTATATTTCAAAGCCAGACAAGTCTGAGTACCTAGAACTCATGTTTAATAGAACCATGTTCTCACTGGAGTTCAACCTGCCAACCAGAGGTCTTCTTGGAATCAAGAAATATGCTGAGGTTCCTACGGACGAGGAGCTCTGCCAATTCGTAGAAATGTTAGGGTACAACACAACCCTAAGGAAACGAAATGATTTCCGCAGAGGCAGACTACCACCTCTGTGGAATACTCTCTTCTCCATGTTAAATCGTTGCCTAACAGGGAAAACCGGTAGCCCTGACCAAAGCTCATACCAGATCCTGACCATCATGTATGGAATCAATTACGATATTCCACTTGATTATGCCACCATCATGATGCAGGAGATAGTGAATACAATCGACAGAAAGCTCGCAACTCAAAGGGCCAAAAAGAATACACCAGGGTACCTACCTCCTCTGCGATACCAAAGAATTTTAGGAGTAATCTTCGAGCCTCTACTTCAAATGCAGAAGTGGCCAATGGAAGGGCCATCTGTAAAGCTTTACCCAATGAATAAAAATACTCCTATAGGGCATGAAGACAGTTACCCCCACTGCATACCTCTGTCGAAGAACCTTATATCATATGCAACCGATGAGGATAGGAAATTAGAGTATATACGCGTCCACAGGACTCCAGAACCAAGTTCTGTGACACCCCCGCGTCTAGGAGCCCCCTTAGGTGTAGATGTAGTTCATAGGATGACAGAAGAGGGATGGGCTAGAGCTTTAGAGAAACACTATTCAGTACAAGACCGTTTCAAAGCCCAAAGAGAGAGCATATACCCCTCTTCTCTAAAAAGAAAAACCCCTGCAGCAACACCCAAGAAGAAGAGCAAGAAAAGAAAACCCACAGAGGAAACTACAGCCTCTGCAGCCCAACACTCTTCTCCACAGCAAGCGGCAGAAACAAGATCTTCTGCACCTCCCTCACCTCCAAAACAAAAAAAAAGGAAATCCAAATCCACAGAAGAGGGAGCTCCTAAGCCAAAGAAGAGAAAGTCAAAGAAGAAGAAACTCATATCACCTCTGCATGTAATCACAGAGGATGTCGAACAAGAAGAGGAAGATCAGGCTATACCTATGCAACCACCCTCCCTAATAGTTTATACAGATCAACAGGGAGATTTCAATGACTTCCTCAACAATCCCGACATTGCTCCAACCTTAGATCCATCAGGATGGGTCGCAGAACCATTGGATCAGTCTATAGAGGCTATGCGCACAACATAAGTCATTTCTGCAGCTCAAGGTACACAAACCATGCACCCTCACGTACGAAAACTCATAGGATCTCATTTCATTTATGATTCCTTAAGAGTGGAAGCAGAAACAGTAGCGCCTATAGAGGAAACCTCAGAAGAAGAGGTAAACATAGACTTTACAATAGAGGAAGAGGGTTCTGCTAAAAAAGATGCCGAAGAAGAAGATGGCACACATCCCCAACCCCCTCCTAGTGCAACCCACATTTCTGATATTGTCGGTCTAGCGGCAGAGGGTATCATTGAAATAGAGCAGCAGAGCTCAATCCCAACCCCTCCCAGCCACCCAGAGGTTACTCTTTCAACCTCTGTGCCTAATATAACCGGGGAAACCATTCCTGGGGAGTCCTCTCGAAAGGACTCACCCATAGTTCGTGATTTATTGCCCCAAATCACACCTGACATCCTTGCAGAGGAATTCGTTTCCTCTGCCACGCACACAACGATAGGGCCAAACCTCCTTTCAGAGGAGAGTAGAGAGCACAATGACGAAGAGACTCTAGGCAAGTCTCCAGGTCAACAGAAGGCCATTCCAATACCCACCTCTGGAGTGGAGTTGGACTCTGACCTTCACAGAACTTCTATATGGGTTGAAACTCATGTTTCTCCTCGAGGATCAGAAGGAAATCCTTCCACCCTCAATGTACAAACAGGGGTAAACGAAGGTGTCCAAGGAACAAGGACAAACTCTGGAGACGAATGTGTTCCTCCAGAGGTTACCACGAGTTCACAAGTATCAAGGGGTGAGTTCCAAACCCTTGTCACCTCTGTGAACCAAACTTTGGAAGAGTTTCAAATCTTTTGCAGAAATTACATCCAAGGCCATCTCAGAACTAAACACCAAAATGGACAACTTGTCCACAGAGGTGCAATCTACTATAGCCCAGATGAAGTCTGCTGCCACAACTTCTGCCACCACACCTGCCTCTGCTACTGCTGATTTTGAAAAAGCTGCAACTTCTGCCTTCAACAACTCAATCAAAATATATCTGGAAAAGATGAAAGAACAAGTGTCATCATCAAAAGCTATTACTCCAGAAGAACTGCAAAAGGCTCTACGACAAGTTCAGGAACAAACAACAGAAGCCACTCTACCCATGAAGCCTACCGACTACATGACCAGAGCACAGTTGACAGAACTTGGGCAAAGCATCTTAAATCAAATGACAGAATTTATCAGAGCCTTCACAATAGCCAACACATCTTACGTAAAAGACTTCAAAACTAGTGTGGGAAAGATGCGGTTCACCACAGAGGCCGAAGTTCAAATTCTTCTTGGTCTCTGTGATGATCTATGTGCCAAAATGATGGCGGCCGGGGCGAAGAAACCTAACACTACTTGCAGAGCAGAGGGTAAAGAAGATAAGGATCAGGATGACTCTGATAATGATGATTCATCAGATCATCCTGAGGGGAGAAACAAGGGGAGAAAGAAAGGGAAACAGCTGCAAGCAGTCCTCCAATTTCAGCAGTGCCAATTTCATCTACACCCCCAACCCAAACCCAAACCAAGGAAACACAACAGAGACCCACAGAGGAAACACCAGCCTCTGTGGAAACCACCTTTGTCCTTGAAAAAGATGTCCCTGAAGTTCAAATCCTGACATCTTCATCCTCAGAAGAACTTCCCCATTCTCCACCAAAATCCCAACCCAAAACTCACCCAAGAAGAAAATCCATTGCCCACAAACCAAAAACATCTAAACGTTCTGCTACTTATGTCCTAAAGAGAATGGAGTTCGTATCCGCTTTCAGACCTGCAAAACGTTTCGATAAACCTCCACAAACCACAACCGAGCTCACAGAAGAAACATCTACAGAACCAAAATCCGCAATCAAACCAATAAAACTATCCCCACCAAAGTCCTCAGAAACTGAAGTGTCAAAAACTACAAAGGCATTCCCCATCATACCAACAGAGACCTCCACACCCATACCAACAGAACCCTCCACACCCAAACCAACTAAAGCAATCCCACAGAGTCCAAAGCAGACAACAGGTTCTAAGCCTTCCCAAGCCAAAGATAAAGGAAAGGGTATCATGACAGAAGAACCAAAGAAGAAAAAGCAAATGCCTCAGACGACAGAGAAGTTGATGAAGAGCTCATTCGATGCCTTTGTCACTCCTAAGCCTGAAGAAGACTGGGCATTCATTTCAGATCCTCTGTCAGAAATTCCGATCCTTGATCCAAAAGCAAAAGCAACAAATGGTAGGGTTGCAGAGATAATACAAGGAATAGATGCTCTGCGAAGACCGATACCACCACCGACTACACGACATGAAGAAATGGAAGAGGTGGTGTATAGGTACCTTTACAGACAGCAATATCAGAACAACCCTATACCACACATCGAAGATCCTCAACTCAGAGCTGACCTTGACAACACCTTCAGCAGAACAAAGCCAAAATCAAGGGCAGAAGTCTTCTCAGAGTCCAAAATTGAAAAGGTAATATACTGCAAATTCTCTCAAACGAGAACCTTTCCAAAGATCAGGTACAACATTTACAAAGTCAAAAGGGAGAACAAGTCCGAAAATCAATTCTCAGATGCCGATATAAGGAACTTGAACCCCTACGATCTGCCAGATCTTCTACTTTGGACGAAAGAAAACTTCGACAACGATGCCAACAGAAGGGCCTATCAAGTGTTCAGGAAAGCGATGAGAGAAAAGCTTCTGCTGTATAGCATGATAGACTTTCAACTGGAAGAGATCTTGGAGTCAGAAACCTGAGTCTCAGACCACCAGAGGATCACTGCCCACCTTCTGCAATACCCAACTCAATCATAACAACCCCAAGGTACGGATTAGTGTATAAGGATCATGCTGGTCAAGTAAGACTTTTTGTGGAAATGGACTGTCAGAAGTATGCAACCAGTACTCTGAACAAGTTCAGATCAATCTTAGAAGAAAACAGAGGTACTGAGCTTATGGATCAAGAATCAGCAGAAAGAATGATCAGAGAAATAGATGCTACAATCGGCTTGAGAGAACTCTGCATCAAATTCTATCACGAGCTCAGAGAAGTAGGATTCAACAACTGAAGTTTCAATGACTTCAAAGATGCAAATGTCTGAGTCTTTATTTCTTCATCTCTGTAATAGTTAAAAAGAAATGATGAAACTTTTGAGGTACTGTTTAACCTCTGTCTACTTTACTTAGCCTAATTATGCATAAAGTCAAATTTTCATTTTTCAATACTTAGGGGGAGATTGTTAGCTCCAAATATTCATAATATTAGAAGTATTGAAAAATAGGCTAAGTATGAAAGAGTTCCACAGAAGCTCTGCGGTGTTCCACAGAAGCTCTACCGAAGCAAACGATCATTCAAGGAACACCAAGCACCAAGAAGAATCTACAGAAGACTACTCACAAAGGACCAAAGAAGGATAAACAGAAGAATGCTCACCAAGGACCGAGCCGCAGAACCTCTGTCACTCTTGACAGAGCCTCTGCGGTTCAGACTGAAGACTTGGAAGATATTTATAATATCTTGCCACTGTTGCAGAAATATCTTACCACTGTTACAGAAATATCTTGCTACTGTTCCAGGGTCCGTTCATCAACTTGTACAAGGCATGGTCCGACAACAAACACGTGTCAAACTCTAATAGGAATCCTTGAAAGTTGATATTAGCGCATTTAATGCATGCAGATTTCCAACTGTTCATGCCATCCCTTCTTTCCTGTAGCAATAGTCCTTTTGTCTAGAATAGTTCTTTTGTAGTAGTATAAAAGGAAGACTCATGTTGAGTTCTTCCTTACCAGTTCATACAAGAAAAACACACACACATAATTAACGTCAAATCTATTGTTTGTGTTCTTCATCAAATACAGCAAACTTTGAGATATTCATTTGTTCTTCATATACTGTTTATTTGATATTTTGTATTGTTTCTATACAAACATATCTGTTAGTTCTTCAAATACGCTTCCGCAACACATCTTATTTGAACTAATAGATAAGATAATCTTTGTTAATCAAATACGGGAACCAACAATGATATTAATAATAATGATTGGTTTGGGTCATATCACATATATAATCATACACCCAAACGCAAACCTCGTAAAAACAAAAAGAAACACTATAATCAACGGGGTTCCCAATCAGAGGTAAAACCACAGCAGGAGAGAAAACCAATTCCAAAACGGGCTTCCCTACTGCGGTTAAACCTACACCTAAGAGGCAACCTGCTCCAAAACAAGCTCCTCCACAAGGTGTAAACTCTACACCAGGGAGGAATACTGTCTCAAAGCAGATTCCTCTGAAAGGTTTCAAATCTAACCCTCCCGGACCCAGGCAAATATGGGTACCGAAGGTCCGCTAATCTCGTTTTACAGGATGGTCATGTGTAGTACTTAGACTCTGGATGTTCCAAGTACATGACCGGAAGGAGGAAGCCACTCACAAACTACATGGAACCATCTGGATGAGAGTGTTCATGTGTTCAGGGGAGCATGAACCGGTATCAGTAAGTTTACTCTACTATTGAGGGGGAGTGTCACACACGTTTTTTTAACTGTCAGAAAAGTTTTTTTTTTTTGTGTGTGTGGGCATTCCCGAGTGCACTTAACTCCGTGCATATTTTGAGGGGGAGCACTACCTTTGGTGTTCATCATTTAAGGGGGAGCGTCACATTTTTTCTTAAAAGTCTAAAAGTTTTTTTAATGTCGACGTCTCCTACGTAATCACATTCCTGTTCCGAGGGGGAGCAAGGATATGCCTATGCATCAGTCAAGGGGGAACAAAGTATTTTTCCCATGGTCCAGCCAGCGCCGGAGGGACCTCCCCAGGGACTTAGACCCAAGCGACGTGAGGGTCCAAGGACAAGAGGAGGAAGGAGAGCGAAGGGGGACTTAGTTGAAAAAAATGTGAGACTGAGTGAAGTCAGGTCGACAAAGAATCAAGAAAGATTAAGCCGTAAAGATAACGAGGCTTCTGAGCAACCCCAACCGAGTGTCACCCGGGTAGCCACATCTGTTATCCCGTCTCATACGTTGGGACGGGGTATTGAAGAAGCCTCCGTGGACCCAGCGGAGCAATTGCACAACCTCCTTATCCACTCATCCGTCTCTCAAAAGACGGATGTTTAAGTTTCTCACGGGGATCAAGCACAACTTCCATCGGTCTCTCACTCGGAGAATACTGGTGTTGAAATAAGATACCAGCAGCCCTCGGTCTCGACTTCATTTCGTTCACCATCGAGTCTAGAGCCATTTGAAATTGAACATTCTTCGGCTAGGACACATGATAAGGAACACCAAATCGAGATTCTCCGTGACTCGATCGAAACTTCCGTAGTGTCTCCGTCTGGCGGAACACGAGGATCGGAAGAAAATCCTACCACGGCTATCCCTGCGCCAACCGTGAACGTAGGTGGCTCTGCCTCTGTGGTAGATGCCACAACGAGTAATCTAAGTGATCCCGGTGTTACTTTACCCGACTTTGTGTCACAAGGGTCCCTGGACAACACCCTCAAGGCTATCCGCGAGGCAATGGAGCAGCACATCGCCGTCGAGCTTAACAAAATTAAGAGTTTAATCAAAGGAAAAGAGAAGATCGTCGATGCTGAAACCGCACCTACACCTCCACCGGCCCCTGCTCAGCCTACATATTCGGTGGATACCCTAAAGACGATGCTTTTAGCCCAACTGCTCCAGCAATCCGAAACCGCCGCCTTAACCGAAACAGACCTGCTATCCGTTCTGAAATCCCAGGTCACTGCTCCTTCGTCATCCATTACCACTCGCTTGGATACCATTGAATCGACTCTTAAGGACTTCAACCAAGCGCTCACAACGCTGTCCGAGAGAGTTCGTTCACTCGAAGATACCTGCAAGAGTCAAGCAGGCGGTCTAAAGCGCAAGCACGATGACCAGGATGATCTTGGTCACCGTGAGGGGGAGAAAAGACAAAGACTAACCGAGACCGCCCTAATCCTCACCAAAACAACAACCGTGGTTCATCCGAAACCCTCAACTACGGCTACCACAACCGAAGAAGTACCCGATGCCGAGTTGCCTTTAGCCGAGATGGTAATTGACATGGATATATCTCGGATGATGAAGACCCGACGGTTGAAAAGCATGAGGGAACAACACAGGAACTGGTTACAGATGACTCATCAGATATGCCGACACTGGATTTGATTGATCCAGACTGCGAGACCAACCCAGAAACCGAAGATGCATGGTACGAAAAAGCCGCCAGTGCCGCAAATTTCCAGGTTAATTTGGTCTTCCCTACTGATGAAGATGACAACGTACACTACGACCAGTTTCTGCTCCAGAATTTATATGGTACCCCCGTTCACTCTGCTCAACCTGTTGAAACTTCAACAAGACCTGAAACTGCAACCGCCGATATTCCGACTTCTCCTCAGCAACCGACAGCTTCTGATCTCCCACCTCCTCAACAGCAACAAATCCATTGGGAGAAGATCACGATATTTATTCCTCAACTGGAGGAATCCATGAAGAAGTTGTTCGTTCACAAGCTACGCCCAATCGAGCCGACCTTCTGCCTTGGGATTTACAGTTCTAACCCCGAATACCAACGCCGGTACGTAAGTGCAATAAAGCGGTGTCTACCAGTTAGCCAAGTACGAACCAAGCATCAGATCACAGAAGTGCTCGACATCGAGTCAGGCCGAATTATGAAAGTTGTTTATCCTATATTCACCGTCAGACACGAAGATGGGAATGAATGGAGATTTTCTGAAGCCGACTTCCAGCACCTCCGACCGTTCGACTTCTACGCTATTCTGTAAGACCTTCGTTCAAGAACTATCCGACCGCTTCCAGTTACAAATGCGCTCGAAGCTGTTCGTCGATTCCTGGTCCGTACTATTATGGTGTCATATCTCATGGATTTCCAAATGGCAATCGAGAACAGGGCAAAGAAGGTAAATCTGATAAAGCCGAATCTGCAAGCTCCTGAATTGAAGATGTATCCCAAGAACGCTCTGCTTCTAGAACCTGAATTTAGGATTGTCTACTTTAACGAACAGAAAGAGAAAAGATTTATGCGCTTCAGTCAGGTAGACAAATTCTGCGACGGCACGCTCTTCAAAGTTCAAGTGCTCTTCGAAAGATCATCCAGCATGAATCCGAAAATCAAAGGCTTTCATATGTTCCCAATCCGAATGAAACAACTGCTCAGAATGCCTTGGAAATGGTTGAAGAACGCATCGACTATCGTCGTGCTATCAGATGGTTTGAGGTTCACTTTGCGCTCCGTAAAAGATATGTTCATAACTGGAGCGAACTCGAACTTCAATTCAAAGGGGGGGATTGTTAGGGTCATTTATTGCTGAATTAAAGTTCAAGGGTCTATTTGTAATAGTTTATTTTGAGCCTTATTAGTGAACGGGCCGTGGGCTTGTTAACCACGGGCCCGCCATATATAAAGTGTATTAGCCTTAGAAAATAGGTTAGTTGTCTTTATTGCTTTCCTACTTCGTATTGTAAAACTCTCTGATATTCAAAGCATTATATGGATGACCAGTTGAAATCATAAACATCGTATTCATATCTATTGATTTCATTGTTCGTTGCACGGATCTGAGACTCACACAGTTCTCTTAATTCCTTCTTTGAAAGTAAGGGTATTTCTCACAACTTCTCTTCAGTGAGAACACCGCAACAAAATGGAGTCGCTGAAAGAAGAAATAGAACTATCATTGAAGCTGCACGTTCAATGCTCAGCAATTCTCATCTACCTACTCAGTTTTGGGCAGAAGCTGTCAACACTGCTTGTTTTACGCAAAACATGTCGCTGATAGTCAAAAGATTCAAGAAGACAGCCTATGAACTCTTCCATGGGAGAAAGCCTTCAATTAGCTTTCTTCACATCTTCGGATATCAGTGTTTCATACTGAACAACAGAGATGCCCTTGGAAAGTTTGATCCAAAGGCTTATGATGGAATCTTTCTTGGATACTCATCAGTTTCTAAAGCCTTCAGGGTCTTCAATCGTAGAAGACAGGCTGTAGAAGAAACGATCCACGTCACTTTTGACGAATCCCATTCAGCGAACTCTAGACCTTCTGCTGATACTGAAGAACTGAATCAATGGATGTTTCCTCATCTTGGTGATTCAGAAGACATTCCCACTCCTCATACTCATAACGTTGAAGATGATGGTCCTACTATCATTCCAAACATCCAGACTAGTGAAGCTAAAACATCATGGGTCTCAGCTATCCCTTTAAACACTATGCCTTCCTCTGAACCTTCTGTCTCAGATATACCATCTACTTCTCAGCAATCAGTAAATGAAATGACATCTGCACCTACTCCTCTCTTGGCTGATATACCAGAAGTTGCTGAAGCCTCATCTTCAGCTCCTCCAGAAGTCCAGGTTGAGCAAATGACTCATGCTCCGGCTCAGCGATGGACTATCAATCACCCTATTGAACAAATTCTTGGTGATCCAAACGCTGGTGTTCAGACTTGACGAAGTGCAGGTAATATTTGTTTATTTGTTAACTTTATTTCTCTGATTGAACCAAAGTAAACAGATGATGCCCTCTAAGATCCAAACTGGGTTAGTGCTATGCAAGAAGAGCTAACTGAATTTGAAAAAATCAAAGTTTGGAAGCTTGTTCCTCGTCCATCTGACAAGTCAGTGATAAGCACTAAATGGGTCTATCGAAACAAGTTGGATGAACATGGAACTGTAACCCGCAACAAGATTCGACTTGTTGCTCAGAGATACAGACAAGATGAAGGTATAGATTACGATGAAGCCATTAGTCTATTCTTAGCATACACTGTACACAAAGACTTCAAAGTTTATCAAATGGATGTGAAGTCAGCATTCCTAAATGGAAAGCTGAATGAAGAAGTCTACGTGGAACAACCCCCAGGATTCTCAGATCCTAAGCATCCAGGTTATGTTTATAAATTGGATAAGGCACTTTATGGCTTAAAGCAAGCTCCTCGTGCATGGTATGACACCCTCTCTACTTATCTCCATATTGAAAAATTTGAGCGTGGTAAAATCGACAAAACTTTATTTTTCAGGAAAGTGAAAGGTCATATTATTCTTGTTCAAATATATGTCGATGATATTATATTTGGTTCCACTAACCCTGACTTGTGTACTCGTTTCTCTGAGAGAATGAAAGCTGAATATAAAATGAGTATGATGGGTGAGCTAACTTATTTCCTTGGTCTTCAAATAAAACGGAGTGAAAAAGGAACTTTCATTCACCAAGGTAAGTACGTTAAAGATATGCTGAAAAAATTTGATTTAACTCATAGCTCAGCTATGAAAACCCCTATGGCACCACCGCTGACAATTAACAAGGATCCTAAAGGAAAACCTGTTAATGTCACTGGGTACAGTGGGATGATTGGCTCTCTTTTGTATCTTACAGCTAGCTGACCTAATATTATGTATGCAACCTATTTGTGTGCACGATATCAAGCTGAACCTAAGGAATCTCATATGATCGCTATAAAGTGAATCTTTCGTTACCTTAAGGGTACTCCTAACCTAGGTCTTTGGTATCCTAAAGACTCAGGGTTTGATCTAATCGCCTATTCAGATAGTGATTTTTCAGGTTACAAATTGGATAGGAAAAGCACCACAGGAGGCTGTCAGCTCCTAGGTGGAAAGCTGGTGAGTTGGATAAGTAAAAAGCAAAACTCAGTGTCCACCTCAACCGCTGAAGCTGAGTACGTAGCTGTTGGAAGTTGTTGTTCTCATTTCTTGTGGATGAGAAATCAACTACTGGACTTTGACCTTCAGCTCTCAAAGATTCCAATCTATTACGACAGCACTAGTGCCATCGCTATCGCCAACAATCCAGTGCTACACTCAAAGACCAAACACATCGAAATCAGGTATCATTTTATCAGAGATCATGTGATGAATTGTGATATAGAACTTCATTTTATCCCAACTGACTTTCAGTTAGCTGATCTTTTCACCAAGCCTCTTGATGAGACAAGATTCAACTTTCTCATCAGCGAGCTTGGAATGCTGAACTTAGAAGAGTAAATCTTCGGTAGTTCATATTTGATCAGCGATAGGATAAAATAAACTTGTATAACCCTTTCTATCATATTCTCTCTGAACAAAAATGATTCGATGATATCAAGGTATGTTATCTCTTACCCGCTGACGTACGCCGAGAACTGAATGATTTCAAAAACCAACTGCATCGTTGAATATCTCTTCCTTTCAATGATACATTGAAATTTCTAAAACTAACACTGATATTTATATTCAGTGCTTCATGTTTTCAAAATGTCCCTGAGTTTTTCAAAATCCTCAGAGACATCCTAAAATATGAAAGGACGTTTGTGATGTAATCAAACGGATAAACCCTGACATGTTCTTTTTCTGACACACGTTTGCACGTTTCGTTCTCTCATCCAATCAAATGCAAACACGTGTCCGTGTCATCATGAAAAACTTTTCCCGCTCTTAGTTTTTCTCTCTCTACTCTCACTATATAAAACATTCGAGTTTATATTTTTACCTTTACATGAACAACTTCTTCTTCAAGAAAAGAACACTATTGCATTTTGAACTCTCGTTTCCAGAAAACTGTTCATCTTCTTCTTCAACAACAGGTAAATATTCTTATTATTTACATGTCATTAACTTGTTTTTTATCTTATTTTTTGTTTTCAAAAGATCAAACAAAAGAACTTTTTAAAACGAAATCATATTCTTTTCATGATTTTATGAACACAATCTTCATGGTTGTTCTTCAAGTTTAAAACAAAAATCTTAAACTTGTTCTTCATATGTTATTCCAGAATCCTTATCTTGAAATTAAAATAGAAAATAAGGCATTCACTAGTTTTTGAATCTTAACCAGAACTAGAAAAACCCTAATCTCTATTAAGATATTTTTGTCTGAATAGAATGAGCAAAAACCCTAAAAATCATTTTTGGATATCTTATTCATCTTGAGATCTTCTGTTTCCTTTATAACATGATAAACATAAATGGCATCCTCTGAAGCTCCTTCTGCTAAAACCCCCACTGCTGCTGAGGTCACTGAATTCACTAAGGCTCCTCAGGTCAAGTTCGAACTCAAGAAAGTTACCTTTCAACACAATAATCCTTATGCTTTTTTCGACTTCCCTGAAAAGAAACAAGTCACACATCTTGATGATGTTGTGAACTTTCTTAAAACCTGCCCCATTTCAACAGCTCTTACCATTGCACCCCCTGCTCATCGATATCTTCTAGCTCAGTTCTGGTATACTTCCAGATGATCTCAGGTGCCCTCAACCAAAGATCCCAAGAAAATGGTCGATGTTATTCTCTGTGACACAGACCATGGAACTTCCAAGATCACCCTGTTTCATATCAGGTGTGCTCTAAACCTTCCTGCCAGTACCAGAGACAACTGTTTTGTCTCTCTGCCAAACCACAAAAACCCTGATGATAGGGAAACCCTGATTGCATTCTTTGATGCAATGGGTTACGCATGGGACACTGGGAGGGATAAAAAGCTTGAGAAGAAGCTGACTGCTATCAAGAATTCAAAGATGCCCAGCGAGATTGGTTCTACTGACCAAGCATCCGAACCTCAACACGCCATGGAATATGCTCTACTGAAGGGTCTTCACATTGATTGGGCATCAATCATCTACGACGATCTGGCGTTCAGGGTGGACATGGCTGACAGACCAACTTATGTTCCATATCCAAGGTTTGTTAGTGCTTTCTTTCTACATGCACTTGGGGACAAATACCCAAAAGAGGGCGATCTAAGACTCTCTCAGGTTGGCCCTAAGGTGCTCGACTTCAAGTCCCTGCCAAACGAGGTACGTCTCTCTACACTCTTATCTATTCTTAATCCTCCCTCTTCTACTTCTGCAGCTACCTCAGCGGAAATCCCCATCGCTGATACCCACGCTGCACCCTCCACTCCTTCTTGTAAAAGGAAACACTCTACTTCCCAACTTGATTCTCAAAGGATCAAGAAAACCAAGGAGCAACCCCCCAAGCATTCACATGTTGAGGACTCCATTGTTCTTTTTGTACAAGAACTGATGGATATTTCCATGGTACGCTCTGCCACAGCTGACACAACCATCCCTTCCATCCCGACTTCAGTGTCCCTAAACGCTGAGGTTATAAACATGGAACTGAACCCACCTATTGGTCCTGAAGGGCTATACAAGTTGGTAAAAGGGGTGGGGTTGAATACAAACACACAGATTTTACTTTTCTAAATTGTTTATTGATAAATCATTAACAATTTACAGCTTGTTGCGGAACAAGATTAAGGATAAACCTAAATCTAAACAAGTTGGAACGCTAAGTTTCTTGCACTAAGAAAGAGAAGGAAATTACTAATAATAACCTATCTCAAGATAAGAAGGATGAACTTGTCCAGAGTTAGCAAGTTACTTCAAAATGAAGTGAGTTCTTCTTCTTATATACTACATGCATTTAATGCATGGCAGTTTACAATTTACACGTGGCATCATCTCATTGGTTGTATGTCATTGACCTTTGTTGACAAGCTTAGTAGCCGCATATTTGAACAGTGTAGTATCAGAGTGGTTGTACGATTTCAGACAATAAGGAGGTTCTTTTCTGACATATCGTACGGAGTCGTGCAAGGGTGGTTAAGACAAAAGTACTTTGTACGGAGGACTTCATGATCAGCTTTTCGTTGATTCAGCACTTTACCATTGTTTATCAGCGAATTATAAAGTTCAGCGATAGCAGAAGTCTTGTACTTAATACTTCACGTTGAGTGGACAAATCTGAGTCTTCACCGATCCGCATCAGTTCATTAGGAGACTTGTCGCTGGTTCTTGAGCTTGATCTTCGACTTCAGCGTAGAACCTATGTTGACGTGAAACTTGTCTTCAGGGATCATAAGTAAACAACTAACTTGTCAGCGATCACCATAAGGACTGAACAAGCTCAGAACATTATGGTGAACAGTGTTCGCTGAATGGTTAATCTAAAGAGCGAAAGTTCCTATCAGCGGTACTGTAAGGTCTTAGTACTTATCAGCGATAGTGAAACTTTGATACATATTGTTTACTTACAATTTTCACTAATTATTTAAGAGAGGGTCATTATCAAATCACTAAGGGTTTGGATCAACAATCTCCCCCTATTTGATTATGACATAGCAACAGAGAAAATTGCTATTTAATGAAAACATAAGTATAAAAAGAACTCATAAAATATTTGTCCCTTTTACTGTTTTCTGGGATCTTTTCTGTACTTATGGAGTAAAGTACTTTCGCTGAAATCTTTCTTTAAACTCCGAATCAAATTACAAAGGGAAGTGGAAAGATTACAAGTACAAGCGAAATAAATTACAAGTACAAAAGAATAACTGATACAATAGAAGAATGAGGCGATCCTATCAGCTTATAGAGGTTCTTCCTTAATGAGAAGTTCATCAAGGGTCTTTGATGTGGGAATCATCCAGTCAGGAACCCTTACTCCTTGATTCCTTTTGTTCAGAGCTTCTTCAAAAATCAAGGGTTTAAGATGTCGTGCCTGAATGTCGCGTTTGAATTCACACCAGTAGATGAGATCTTTCAGCTGTTCGATGGGAGTGATGGAAAGTTCAGAGATACGTTGAAAATGTTTTCATCAACCATAGTCAATAAATAATATCCCATAAGGTTTGCTTATGACTTTCCCAGGGATGAAAGTCTCACCAGGAGGAAGAGAGGTGCCGAGTGCAGAAAGGTCAGGTTCTGGACCAAGAACTTCAGCACGAGAAAAGCCAATACCTGTTTCGTTTCGTATAAGAGGTCCTGAGTCTGAAGGATTAGACTTTTTCTTTGCAGAGGCCCTTCTTTTCTGATTTGCGAGAGGAAGGGGGAGAAGGAATATCCACACAAGAAGAGACTAAGTCGATCTGTTTATTTATCAGCTTTTCAACATGATCTTTGTACTTAGATTGAGACTTCTGGATGGCTAATCTGATCTCCAACCATTCAGAGAGACCGTACTTCGTGATGGCTTCAGCATAGAATTTTTTGTACTGTCCATTCTCTCTGAATATCTCGATTTCAGCGATTGAAACTTTGAGGGTTGATCTTCCAGAGATAAGTACCTTGTTGACTCTGGCATGTCGATATCTGAAGTGTACCTTTTCTTTGCACCAGATTAAAGTAGATTGAGACACAGTTCTCTTTTCTTCAACGATCTTCTTGGCGTCTTCCCATAGCTGACGTTGAACTTCGATTGGAGTTCTTTTCAGCTTGAGTTCTTTCACTGATTATTGAGTAAGCTGGATGGCGAGTTCTCTGTCTTTTTCTTCAGCTAACCTTCTTTCAGCGAGTAGACGTTCAGCTCCGAGGTGATCCTTGTATTCCTTTTGTGAAAGTCTGAACTTTAGAGGAATAGAAGGAAGTTGATCACGCTTCAGAATGATTCGTTGATCTTCGAACTTCTTTATCATTGCATCTCTCTTTTTCTGATCCTCTTCACTTAGCTTTTGAGGAGCCAAGGAAGGTCTGTTTTTGTGAGAGAGCATCTGTTCTTCAGGTTCATCAGTCTCAGAGATCAAATCTAAGACCGGGATTATTTCTTCAGCGTTGGGAGCTGGGATTATTGTTGGTGAAGTCGCAGTTGTAGAAACTTCAGCGATATCCTCAAACAGGGGAGAGGACTAGCTGAAATACAGCGATCTTACGAATAAGAACTTGGGTAGAACAGAGAAAGGAAATTGGTTTAAGTGTATAGGCTGTGGAGAGTAGAGCTGATAATGTATATAGATAGAGGAGGGATGAGTGTAAGGAAGATTTAGTGTACCTGACAAACTGGCTTTGGAAGCGAGATCGTCAGATTGTCATTGTCTTCAGCGACACCTTTTCCTTTGCCCTTGTCAGCTTCAGACGCTGAAAGCTTTGATTTGGTCCGCTCCCCTGAAGGTTCGTTTATCACGATCCCTTTAAGAGCTGTAGTCCTCTGAGCAGGCTTGACGATAAAGGAGTCATCATCGTCATCATCATCATTCTTTGGAGAAGAGGATGGTTCATCATCAGATAAGTCGGTGGCTTCTTCTTCTTCAGCTTCAGATTCATATTCTTCAGCATCTTCTTCGAGTTGCTCCCCCTCAGATACAGAGGTAAGCTTCTCGGTTCCCTCAGGGTTTTCATCTCTCTGAGGTCTAGCGGTTGTTTCTTCATTTATCTTCTCACCCTCTTCAGTAAGGGTAAGGTCTTCAGTCTTCTCCCCCTTGATAGATTCATCATGGGGAAGGTCTTCAGAGTTCTTCTCCCCCCCTTCCTCATGATGAGTGGGGGAGGAATGTGATGACTAAGAAGTTGGTTTTGGTTCCCTGTCTTCTTGGCCAGTGATCCCCATATAATCTTCAATCGCTGATACTCTGTCTTCTAGGCCAGTAATAGCAGGATTGATCTTCAAAAGTTCAGCACGATCCGCCGTATTAAAATGCGAAGGTGCAGGGGCAGGGGCGGTCATGTTATTCAGGATCTGCAACATCATTGTCTTCATTGACTTGACGTCATTCTTTACAGAATTTATGTCAGTATTCACTGAACTCATGTCAGTCTTTACTGAACTTACGTCAGTCTTTACAGCAGTCATCTCTCCCTGAAGATTTCCAACTAATGTCTTCAGCGTTGTAAACTCGCTGGACATGGATTGAACTGATGTTTTGATTGAGGTGTAGTCTGTGTAGATGTCAGCAAGAACTTTGGCAAAGTCACCAAGAGTTTTATCATCCTTCTCCAAATCAGCTTTGGAGGCTATCTCTTCAACCACTGTCGTCAGCTTGTTGAGATTCTCTCCAGCGTTTGTTACAGCTGAAGAGTTGTCTGAGAGAGTAGTGGTGAGACCTGCCAGCTTCGTATCCAGGTTCTTCAGAGAGGCGTTGATGTCTCCCAAATTAGGACCTGCAACATATAAGTACTTATGAACAGAGCAAAGCTCAGAAGTATGGGGTTCAGTTACAATGTATATAGGTTGGTGTATACCTGCAAAAGGATTGATGAATTCGTCAAAACCTCTGTGTCCTGAAAAGAGTTCCATGTCGTCAGCTAGAGTGCGTGTACGCATGCTCATTTCTGCAGGTCCTACATCCATCACTCCTTGAAGAGTATCAGCTTTAGCTTCTGGAGGAATGACGGGTGATCTAGTGGTCGTGGTGACAACTGGATTAAAGTCCAATGGAGAGGAGAGAGAAGCGAAGGATGAGAATGTTGGTTGGGTGCGGGGTTCAGCGTTGGATCCGCTGAGAATCACTTCTTCAGTCTGTAGAGAGACTGAAGGAGGTTGGGTAGATTCCAAGTTTATAACCTCCGCGTTTAGAGACGCTGAAGCTGGAATGGAATGGGTGGCTTGTTCAGCTGTGGCAGAGCGTACCACTGAACTTTCCTTCAGCTCTTTGAGATGATCTGAGGAGTCTTCAGCAAGAGATTTCTGGGGTTGCTCCTTGGTTTTCTTAGTTCTTTTGGAACTAAGTTGGGTATAAGAGTGTTTCCTTTTTCTTGAAGGAGAGGAGGTTGCAGCTGGGATATCAGCGGTGGGTTTGTCCACTGAAGGAGCTGCAGAAGTAGAAGAAGGAGGAGGATTGAGAAGCGTTAAGAGTGTAGAGAGACGTACCTCGTTTTCCACTGGCTTGAAGTCGAGTACTTTAGGACCAACCTGAGAGAGTTTCAGGTCTCCTACTTGTGGGTAGTTGTCCTTCAGGCCTGTTTGGAAGACGGCGCTGATAAATATAGGATATGGAACCCATGGAGATCGGTCAGCTGCGGAGTCTACTCTGAGTACAAGGTCATCGTAGATTATCGATGCCCAGTCAATATGAAGACCTTTCATCAAAGCATATCCCATTGCTTGCTAAGGTTGAGCGGCTTGATCAGAGGAGCCGGTCTTTGCAGTCATGCAGCTTATTAAGTGAGCGAAGATGAAGTTCATCTCGCTGGGCATTTTTGACTTCTTGATGAGGGTCAGCTTCTTCTCAGGCTTCTTGTCCCTTCCAGTTTCCCATACATAGCCCATTGCATCAAAGAATGCAGTGATGGCTTCCCTATCAGAATGTTTCTTGTGGTCATGGAGAGGAACAAAAGGTTTTTCTTTGGTGGCGATGGGAAGGCTCAGGGCTTTGCAGATAATGGCAGGCCTGATCTTTATAGTGCCAGAATCAGTATCACAGAGGATGCAATCAATTGTCTTTGAGGAGTCTTTGGTTGATGGTAGCTGAGAGTGTCTGCAGAATACCAGAACTGAGATAGTAGTAGCTGATGTGCAGGAGGTGTTATGGTCAGGGCTGTAGAGAGGCAACAGTTTTTCAGAAAATTCACAGCATCATTCAGATGTGTGACTTGCTTTCGAGGAGGAAACTCGAAAAGCGCATATAGGTTGTTTGTTTTTGTCCAATTAAGTTCCTCAAGAGTGAACTTGACCTGAGGAGCCTTGATGATTTCCAATTCCTCAGCAGCAGCAGTAGTGTTCTCAGCGGTAGGAATGTCAGTAGATGCCATTTCTGTATTATCAGTTCAACCAAAGATATAACAAATAAGAATAATCTTAATGTGGAAAGATTCTCCAATAAGATGGTTCGAATTTTGTCCAATTCATTCAGACAAAAATATCTTAATGAAGATTAGGATTTTTCTTGGTTTTGAAAAAGAAAAGCAAACCCAATAAAAATCTTGTTTTCCAGTTTCCTTTTGGATTAGGATTCTAGAAACGAACGTATGAAGAACAAGTTTAAGATTTTGCGTTTAAACTTGAAGAACAACCAGGAAAGGTTGTGTTCATAAAACCATGAAAGAAATGATTTCATTTGAAAAAGTTCTTTTGTTTGATCTTGTAAAAACAATGAGAAGACCATTAACAAGTTTTAAGAAACAGGTAAATAACAGAAATATTAACCTGGTTCGTTGAAGAAGAAGAAGTTCTTGAAAACTTGAGAGCACAAATGCAACAGTAATTTTCTTTTTCTTGCTTGGAGGAGAAGTTTTTCGCGTAAAAGAAAAATATAAACCCAAAAAGTGTTTATATAAAGAGATTTGAGAGAGAGAAAAACTCGAGCGGGAAAGTTTTTCATCATGACACGGACACGTGTTTGCATTTGATTGGAAGGTAAACAAAACATGCAAACGTGTGTCAGAAAAAGAACGTGTCGGGGCTTATCCGTTGCTATGACGTCACAACTGTCCTTTCATATTTTAGGTTGTCTCTGAGGTTTTGAAAGCTCAGTGATACTTTTGAAAACATGAAGCACTGAATAGAAATATCAGTTTGGTTTTTGAAATTTCAAAGTATCGCTGATTAAGGAAGAGATATTCAGCGATGCAATTTGTCTTGAAATCTTGCATTTACATGCGATTGTCAGGGAGAGGAAAACATACCTTGATATCAGCGAATCAAGTTTATTCAGAGAGAAAATGATGGAATGGGTCATACAAGTTGATTTTATCCTTGCGCTGATCAAATGTGAACTGCAGAAGATTTTACTCTTCAAAGTTCAGCATTCCAAGCTCGCTGATGAGAAAGTTGAATCTTGTCTCATCAAGAGGTTTGGTGAACAGATCAGCTAACTGATAATAAGTTGGGATAAACTGAAGTTCTATATCACCATTCATCACATGATCTCTGATAAAATGATACCTGATTTCGATGTGTTTTGTCTTTGAGTGAAGCACTGGATTGTTGGCTATAGCGATGGCACTTGTGCTGTCGCAATAGATTGGAATATTTGAGAGCTGTAGGTCATAGTCCAGTAGTTGATTTCTCATCCACAAGACCTGAGAACAACAGCTTCCAGCGGCTACATACTCAGCTTCAGCTATGGAGGTCGACACTGAGTTTTGCTTTTTACTTGTCCAACTCACCAGCTTTCCACCCAGGAGCTGACAACCTCCTGTGGTGCTTTTCCTATCCAATTTGCAACCTGCCAAATCACTATCTGAATAGGCAATTAGATCAAACCCTGAGTCTTTGGGATACCAAAGACCTAGGTTCGCAGTACCCTTAAGGTATCGAAAAATTCGCTTTACAGTGGTCATATAAGATATCTTAGGTCCAACTTGATATCGTGCATACAAACAGGTTGCGTACATAATATCGGGTCGGCTAGCTGTAAGATACAAAAGAGAGCCGATCATCCCGCAGTACAGCGTGACATTTACAGGAATACCATTAGTATCCTTATCTAGTGTCAGCGGTGGTTCCATAGGGGTTTTCATAGCTGAACTCTGAGTTAAGTCGAATTTCTTCCGCATATCTTTAACATACTTTCCCTGATTAATGAAAGTTCCTTTTTAATTTTTCTTTATCTGAAGACCAAGGAAATATGTTAGCTCACCCATCATGCTCATTTTATACTCATCTTTCATTCTATCAGCGAAACGAGTACAAAGATCAGGGTTAGTAGAACCAAATATAATGTCATCAACATATATTTGAACAAGAATAATATGACCTTTTACTTTCCTGAAAAATAGAGTCTTATCGATTTTACCACTCTCAAATTTTTCAATATGGAGATAAGTAGATAGAGTGTCATACCATGCACGTGGAGCTAGCTTTAAGCCATAAAGTGCCTTATCCAGTTTATAAACATAACCTGGATGCTTAGGATCTGAGAATCCTGGAGGTTGTTCCACAAAGACTTATTCATTCAGCTTTCCATTTAGAAACGCTGACTTAACATCCATCTGATATACTTTGAAGTCTTTGTGTACAGCGTATGCTAAGAATAGACGAATAGATTCTAGTCTTGCTAGTGGAGCAAATGTTCCGTCGTAATCTATGCCTTCCTCTTGTCTGTATTCCTGAGCAACAAGTCGAGCCTTGTTGCGGGTTACAGTTCCATGTTCATCCAACTTGTTACGATAGACCCATTTAGTGCCTATCAATGTCTTGTCAGTTGGTCTTCGAACAAGTTTCCAAACTTTGTTTCTTTCGAATTCAATCAGCTCTTCTTGCATGGCGCTGACCTAGTTTGGATCTTTGAGGGCATCATCTACTTTCTTTGGTTCAGTCAGAGAAATAAAGTTAACAAATAAACATATATTACTTGCACTTCGTCGAGTCTGAACACCAGCGTTTGGATCACCAAGAATTTGATCAATTGGGTGATTTACAGTCCATCGCTGAGCCGGAGCGTGAGACGCTGACTCAACCTGAACTGGAGGAGTTGAAGATGAAGCTTCAGCAACTTCTGGAATATCAGCCAAGAGAGGAGTAGGTGCAGATGTCATTTCATTCACTGATTGCTGAGAAGTAGATGGAATGTCTGAGACATTTGGTTCAGAAGCAGGTATAGTGTTTAAAGGAACAGCTGAGACCCATGATGTTTCAGCTTCACTATTCTGTATGTTTGGAATGATGGTAGGACTATCATCTTCAACTGTATGAGTATGAGGAGTGGGAATATCTTCTGAATCACCAAGATGAGAAAACATCCATTGATTCAGTTCTTCAGTATCAACGGACGGTTTAGAGTTCGTTGAACGGGATTCGTCAAACGTGACGTGAATAGTTTCTTCAACAGTTTGTCTTCTTCGATTGAAGACTCTGAAGGCTTTGGAGATTGAAGAATATCCAAGAAAGATTCCATCATCAGCATTAGGATCAAAATTTCCAAGGGCATCTCTGTTATTCAGTATGAAACACTGACATCCAAAGATGTGAAGAAAGCTAATTGAAGTCTTTCTCCCATGAAAACGTTCATAGGCTGTCTTATTGAATCTTTTGACTATCAGCGACCTGTTTTGCGTAAAACAAGCAGTGTTGACAGCTGCTGCCCAAAACTGAGTAGGCAGGTGAGAATCGCTGAGCATTGAACGTGCAGCTTCAATAATTGTTCTATTTCTTCTTTCAGCGACTCCATTTTGTTGCGGTGTTCTCACTGATGAAAAGTTGTGAGAAATACCCTTACTCTCAAAGAATGAATCAAGAGAACTGTTTTTGAATTCAGTCCCATGATCACTCCTTATTGAGCGAACGGTCAAGTTGTTCAGGGTTTCCATCTTCCGAACAAAGGTGATGAGTTATTCAGGGGTGTCACTCTTAGAGCGGAGAAACATAACCCATGTAAAGCGAGAGAATTCATCAACTATGACCAGTGTATATTTCTTTCCAGCGATTGATTTTTTGTTAACAGGGCCAAACAAATCCATATGGAGAAGTTGTAGAGGAGATGACACTAAGGAGATTTGCTTTGACTTAAAGCTTGCTTTGGTCTTCTTCCCTTTCTCACACGCTGAACATAAAGACTCTTTGGCGTATGAGTGTTGAGGTAGACCAGTGACTAACTCTTTTGAAGAAAGAGTGTTCAGTGTCTTGAAATTCAGATGAGAGAGCCTCTTATGCCATAGCCAGTTGACATCAGATGAGGCTTTTGAGAAGAAACAGGAGTTCTCAGTGGTTGTTGAGTCCATGTTTATTACATAAACATTTTCCAAACGATAACCGCTGAGAGATATCTTCTCCTTTTTGTCAGTGACAAAGCAGGATTCCTTAGTAAAGATTACTTTGTTATCCTTGTCGCAAAGCTGACTGATGCTTAAAAGATTATGCTTCAGCCCTTCAACATATGCGACTCTTCTGAAGGTTGTTGTACCATTAGAGAGTACACCAAACCCTCGGGTATGTCCTTTTCCATTTCCACCTAAAGTCACAGAGGGACCCTTCTCTTCCTTGTATTCAGCGAGCAAGCTTTTCTTTCCAGTCATGTGTCTAGAGCATCCGCTATCGAGATACCAGATACCCTTCTTAACCTGCATTACAAAGGAAGATTAGTTTTTCTTGGGTACCCACTTAACCATGTGTACACTTTTGTCAGTGGAAGTAGTTGGAATGGAAGGTTCAGCAGTCTTCACAGCATTTGAAGATTCAGCTTTGTCAGTCTTCACTTTGGTTAATTTCTTAACCTCAGTGGTCTTCTTTGCCTTGGGGGCAATGATCTTCACCTTAGCTATCTTTTTAGCTTTGGTGGTTGTGGGGCACTTACTAGCAGTATGATCAGTAAGTCCACAGTGATAACATTTCCTATAACTAAAAGTAGTTCTAGGACCATTTGAATGCTGAGCTTTTGATTTTGAATTAGAAGGACCAGCACCAAATAAGCTATTTGCTTTTGAAATGGGAGGAACTTTTAGTTCTTCGGATTTCTTACCAAGGACATCCACTCTGATTCTAGGAGTAGATCGTTGAATAGATCCACGCTGAGTAGATCCAGAGATCTGATTCCTTGATCCGAGGGATAGGTCACTGAAGCTTTAGAAGCATTCAGCTTAGTTATACAGATACCCTTCTGAGGATTTTGGTTAAAAGCAATTCCTTTACCTTTATCTTTAAAGACAGAGGTAGGTTTTGGATAAACCATTTTCTCTTTACCTTTTGAAGAGGTAGAAATTTCCTCAGGGATAGGCGGTCTAGAAGAGGAACACTGGGAGGATGAAGTATCAGCGACTGAGGATACGAAAGTTCCAAATAAGAGCATGGAACGATCAGTGGTTGGTTCTAGAGTATCAGCTTTGTAACCAAGACCACGTTTATCACTCAGGGGAATCTGAGACTTAAATATCTCAGTGATCTTTGTTGAGGACTTATACCATCCATCAACAGTAGCTTTTTCAGCTCTTAATACAGCGATAGCTTCTTCGCGCTCGATTTTGACTAGCTGATTTAGGTGAACTTGATCTTTAAAATCTTCTTCAATTTTAGAAAGATTTTCTATTTGAAGGTGACAGTTTTTAAGCTGTTCAGCGAGATCAAGGTTTTGATTTTCAACTATTGTTTTGCCATTCATGGCTTCATATAAACTTCTAGTCAACAGATCGATTTTACGAAGACTATCAGCGTCATCAATATTTGCAATATTGGTAAAGAAGGAAGGTGATACCTGAATTACAGAGGTTGAAGTAGAGGGAATGTCAGAATTTTCTTCCTCATCTTCAATCTTGGCCATAAGACAGAGATTGGCTTCATCATCTTCAGAGTCAGATGATGATTCTTCTTCATCAGAGGCAGCCCAATCATAGTTAGCCATCAGGCCTTTGCCTTTCTTCTTAAAGCTTTTCAGCTTCGCATACCTTTCTTTCAGCTTGGCGTATTTGTCATCTCTAGACCTGAGGTTAGAGGATTTCTTGGGAAACGCTGAGTTTTTTGAAACTTTCTTTGATCTGCACTCGTTAGCGAAATGTCCTATCTTTTCGAAGTTAAAACAAGTAGCAGTAGCCTTATCGACAGGAGCTGATGATCTTGGCTTGTCAGTAATGGATAGAGGTTTATTCTTTCTGAACATTTTCTTTTTGGCGAATCTCCTGAACTTTTTAGTGAGGAGAGCCAAAGATTCATCATCATCTGAAGAGTCAGAGTCTGATGACCTTTCAGAGTTACATTCCAACTCAGTGATAGTGACCGAGGGTCGCTGAGTGGAAGGTTCCTCTGAGATTAAAGCAACAGGGGTGCTTTTGGAATATTTTACAAGATTCTTATAAGATGACTCGATTGCTCATGATTCAGCATCGTGCCATATAAGGTAGAAAGGGTCATTGATTTTAGATCCTTTGACAGCTTGAGACACATAGAATAAATGTCCCAGCTTTCAGGTAAACATTCTAAGAACTTTGTCAGCACTTCAAAGTTAGAATATTCCTTACCAACAGTTTTCAGATCTATTATTAAACAGTTAAAACGTTGGTGAACTTCAGAGAGAATTTCATTCTTACCAGAAATGAAGCTTTCGTACTGTCTTAGCAGGTTGATCTTTCGAGAGTCCTGGACTTCAGAAGTACCTTCATACTGAACACAAATTGTGTCCCACGTAGCTTTTGAGGTTTTCAAGTTCATGACGGAATGGTAGACTTCGTTAGGAAGAGCCATGGATAGTATGGATCTGGCTTTGGTGTCGATAGACACTTTCTTCTTATCTTCGTCAGTCCACATATGAACTTCCTTGGGTGTCAGCCTTTCCGGAATAGCAGGTCTATTCTCAGCGGCTGGAACTGCAGCATCAGTTCTTACAGGAATATATGGGTCGTTTTTAAGATAATAAGACATAGTAGGGTCTACACCTTCTAAGAAGAGAATCATCCTATTTTTCCATAGATTAAAATTATCTCTGGAGAATCTAGGGGGTTTTGCAAGAGAACCATTGTCAATATAGTTTGTGTTTGTGTTGGTAGCCATTTTCAGAAATAGTAAAGGAAGAGAAATCTTAGTATAGATTAGATCTTGTTTATGAGATTAAACAAATCTGCTCTGATACCACTTGTTGGTCCCGAAGAGCTATACAAGTTTGTAGAAGGGGGGGGGGGGGGGGTTGAATGCAAACACACAGATTTTACTTTTCTAAATTGTTTATTGATAAATCATTAACAATTTACAGCTTGTTGCGGAACAAGATTAAGGATAAACCTAAATCTAAACAAGTTGGAACACTAAGTTGCTTGCACTAAGAAAGAGAAGGAAATTACTAATAATAACCTATCTCAAAATAAGAAGGATGAACTTGTCCAGAGTTAGCAAGTTACTTCAAAATTAAGTGAGTTCTTCTTCTTATATACTGCATGCATTTAATGCATGGCAGTTTACACTTTACACGTGGCAGCAGCTCATTGGTTGTATGTCATTGACCTTTGTTGACAACCTTAGTAGCCGCATGTTTGAACAGTGTAGTATCAGAATGGTTGTACGATTTCAGACAATATGGAGGTTCTTTTCTGACATATCGTACGGAGTCGTGCAAGGGTGGTTAAGATAAAAGTACTTTGTACGGAAGACTTCATGATCAGCTTTTCGTTGATTCAGCGCTTTACCATTGTTTCTCAGCGAATGATAAAGTTCAGCGATAGCTGAAGTCTTGTACTTGAAACTTCACGTTGAGTGGACAAATCTGAGTCTTCGCTGATCCGCATCAGTTCATTAGGAGACTTGTCGCTGGTTCTTGAGCTTGATATTCGACTTCAGCGTAGAACCTATGTTGACATGAAACTTGTCTTCAGGGATCATAAGTAAACAACTAACTTATCAGCGATCACCATAAGGACTGAACACGCTCAGAACATTATGGTGAACAGTGTTCGCTGAATGGTTAATCTAAAGAGAGAGAGTTCCTATCAGCGGTACTGTAAGGTCCTAGTACTTATCAGCGATAGTGAAACTCTGATACATATTGTTTACTTACAATTTTCACTAAGTATTTAAGAGAGGGTCATTATCAAATCACTGAGGGTTTGGATCAACACCACCTCCTTCAGCCTCTCTAAGGACTGAAGAAGTATTTCTCAGCGAATCCATCGCTGAACCCCGCACCAAATCTCTTTTCTCAACCGTTGTTCCTCCCACTCAATCTTTGGACACTCCACCGGTTTTCCCTCCGTTCTCTGGAACGCCCGTCATCATACTGATTCAGCTGCTGACACTCTACATATGATGATGGAAGCAAATATAGGATCTGCAGGCACTTCCATGCGCCAAGGCACTCTCGAAGGCAACATGGAACACTACTCAGGTCTACGAGGTTTCGACAACTTTGCCAACCCGCCTGCAGGTATACACAAAACCATACACACTCTCTCAAAATCCCCAACTTCTGAGCTTTCCTCTATTCATAAGTTAATAACTGTTGCAGGTCCTAATTTGGGAGATATCAACAACTCCCTGAAGGCCCTGGAAACAAAGATGGAGTCCTTCACCAATACTCTCACTTCCAACTCTTCAGCGGTTACAAACGCTGGAGATGCTCTGAAGACGCTGACAACTGAGGTTGAAAAGAAAGCCTCCAAAGCTGATATGGAGAAGGTAGATGGTAGCATCGGAACTTTTGCTACCACTCTCGCTAATACCTCCACCTTCGTCAATGATCTCAACCTCACAAACACCACTCTCTCCACAAACTTCACCTCTCTGTCCAATGAAGTCACATCATTAAAGACAGAGGTTGGGTCTCTTAAGGGAGAAGTGTCCTTCTTAAAGACAGATGTCAGCACTACCACCAATCTTCTTCAACAAATCATCGACCGCTTGAATGCTGCTACGTGTGCTCCTTCACACTTTACTCAGGTGGATCGAGAGGATCTTCAAAGACTCACTCCTGCTATATCTGGCCTAGAAAACAGATTAAGTAGGATTGAAACCTGTGTTGGGATTTCTGGCCTGGAAGACAGGGACCCAATGCATACTGATGCTGCTGCTGCTGAATATTCTATTACCTCCCCCACTCATCATGTGGAATAGGGGGAGAAGACTGAAGACCTTCCCCGTAATGTTGAGGGGGAGGAGAAAAATCTTGAAGACCTTCCCCATAACTCTGAGTGGGAGGGTATTGTTTCTGAAACTACTGCTGCTGCTACAACCGATAAACCCTAGGGAGTTGAAAACCCTGAGGGAACCAAGAAACCTCCCTCTGTATCTGAGGGAGAGCAACTCGATGAGCAACATGATGAAGTTGTTGCTGATGTTACCATACCATATGCTGACGAGGAAGAATCTGAAGAAGAAGCTGAAGACGATGAAGCTGTCGACATCTCTGATGATGAACCATCATCATCCCCTAAAAACGATGATGATGATGATGACGATGGTGATGACTTTTTCTTCGTCCAGCCTATCAAGAAGGCCCCAGCTCTAAAAGGGGTCAAGATAAATGAACCTTCAGGGGAGACGACTAAGACAAAACCTGCAGCAACTGAAGCTGATAAAGGCAAGAACAAAGGCCTCACTGCAGAAGGCAATCTGTCTATCCTTCAGATAAAGCCAGTTTGTCAGGTACAATATCTCTTGTTCCCTTACTCCGCATCCATCCTCTATCCTTTCTCAATCTCAGTTCTCCTCTCCATAAAACCTCTATACACTTCAACCCCATTCTTTTCTCTATCTTCTTCTTCCCATGATCTTACTTAAACGATCGTTGTGTTTCAGCTAGTCCTCTCCCCTGTTTGAGGATCCAGCTGAAGTTCCTACGGCTGAAACTTCATCAACAATAATCCCAGCTTCTATCGTTGAAGAAATAATCCCGGTCTTGGATTTAATCACTGAGACCGATGAACCTGAAGAACAGTTGCTCTCTCACAAAAGCAGACCTTCCTTGGCTCCTCAAAAACCAAGTGAAGAAGATCAGAAAAAGAGAGATGCAATAATCAAGAAGTTTGAGGATCAGCGAATCATTCTCCCTCTTTCCAAAGTCACTCCTGTTCCTACAAAGTTCAGACTATCAAAGAAAGAATTCACTGATCACCTCAGAGCTGAAAGGTTACTCGCCGAAAGAAGGGAAGCTGAAGAAAAAGATAAAGCCTACGCCATCCAGCTTGCCCAGCAATCAATGAAAGACCCCGAACTGAAGAGAACTCCCATAGAAGTCCAACGTCAGTTATGGGAAGACGCCCAGAAGATCGTTGAAGAAAAGACCAAGGTATCAGATTCTACCTTGGAATGGTGCAAAGAAAGACTGCACTATCGATCTCGGCCTTCCAAGATCAACAAGGTGAACATCAGGGGAAGAACGACCATAGAAGTTCCTGTCGTTGAAGTTGACATATTCAGAGAAGACGGTACCAAGCAGACCATTTATGCTGCTACGGTCAAGAAATACGGTCTCTCTGAATGGTTGGAGATGCGAATAGCCATTCAGCGATCTCGCTCACTATATAAGAGTCATGTCGAAAAGATTATAAATTCTCAGATCGACTTGGTTTCTTCTGCTGTGGCTATTCCTCCTCCTCCTCCAAATCCAAATCAACAAAGAAGGGCCTCTGCAAAGAAAAAGATAATACCTTCAGATTCAGGTCCTCCTATAAGGAATGAAACTGGTATTGGTTTTTTTCGTGCTGAAGTACATGGTCCTGAACCTGACCTCTCAGCGCTTGACACCTCCCTGCCCCCTGGTGAACGCTTTATCCGTGGAAAAGTCATAAGCGAACCCTATGGTATCTTCTTTCACGACTATGATGGACAAGAACGCTTTCAACGCATCTCTGAGCTTCCCATCACTCCCATCGAACAGCTCAGGGATCTCATCTATTGGTGTGAATTCAGACACGATCTTCAGGCACGATATCTCAAGCCCCTAATCTTTGCTGAAGCTAAGAACAAACGGGGTCGTGGAGAAACTGTCCCTGACTGGATGATACCAACAACAAAGACCCTTGATGAACTTCTCATTAAGGAATAACCTTTTGGCTGATAGGATTTCCTTGTAATTCTTCTATCTGTATCAGCTTATATCTTTTGTACTTGTAAATTTATTTGCTGTACTTGTAATTTTTCCACTTCCCTTTGTAATCTTATACGAAGTTAAAAGAAAATTTTAAGCGAATGTACTTTACTCCATCAGTACTCAAAAGATCCCAGAAAACAGTAAAAGGGACAAATATTCTATGAGTTCTTTTTATTCTTATGTTTTCATACATAGCAATTTTCCTTTATTGCTATGTCATAATCAAATAGGGGGAGATTGTTGAACCAAACCCTCAGTGATTTGATAATGACTCTTTAAGAAACACTTAGTGAAAATTGTAAGTAGACAATATGTATTAGAGTTTCACTATCGCTGATAAGTACTATGAATCTACAGTACCGCTGATAGGAAACTTATGCTTTTTGGATTAAACATTCAGCGTTCACCCATAAATCTCTGAGCTTGTTCAGTACTTTTGGTGATCGTTGATAGTTTTAGTTGTTTACTTATGATCCCTGAAGACAAGTTTCACGACATCAAAGGTTCTACGCTGAAGTCGAAGATCAAGCCCAAGAACCAGCGACAAGTCTACTAATGAACTGATGTGGATATCAGTGAAGCAAGACCTGTCCACTCAACGTGAAGTTTCAAGTAGAAGACTTCAGCGATCACTGAGCTTTATCACTCGCTGATAAAGTACTGTTCAACGAACGCTGATCATGAGGTTTACTCTACAAGTTACTTTTATCTTTCCCCCTTGCACGTCTCCGTACGAAATGTCAGAACGGACATCCCTTCTGTCCAGAATCGTAGAACCAACTCTGATTCTACATTGTACACCATGCGGCTACTAAGGTTGTCTACAAAGGTCAAAACATGCAACCACTCAGCTGCTGCCACGTTTAAAGTAATACTGTCATGCATTAAATGCATGCAGTATATAAGAAGAACCCTACTTCTGAATTGAAGTGCTCGGCCATCTTCTTCTTTCTCTCTTAGTGTTAGAATATTATTCGTAGTATTCTTATCTCCTTTCTGTCTTATTTCTAGTGCAGGAAACTTAGTGTTCTTAACTTGTTTAGATTAGGATTAGTCCTTAATCTTGTTCCGCAATAAGTTGTAAATTGTTTGATTATATTCAATAAACAATTTAGAAAGTAAAAATCTGTGTGTTTGTATTCAACCCCCCCTCCCCCCCCTTCTACAAACTTGTGTAACCCTCCGGGACCAACAGGTTACAATAACTAATAGTAGTCATTCATACTGATGTATGTGAGCCATAAAGTTTAGTCACAAGACATGGTCATCACTACTTCATGACACTCTACTAAGTCTAGTAGATATGGGTATGTATACCAAAAGAGGGTAAGTATGAAAGCTTTGATTTTTCAAAGAGTTTCAAAAGAAGTAGTGAATATACTTGGCAAGGATAAGGATGCTTCTGTCAGATTGAGGTTATGAATATCTAAGCCAAAAGATCATCCTAGAGATTGGGATTGTATCCCAAATGACTTCTCCCGGAACACCGCATCTTAATGGTGCTTCAAAAGGAGAAATAGAATCCTGTTGAACATGATTCACTCTATGATGAGTCTCACGAATCTGCCTAAAATATTTTTTCTGAGGATATTTCCTTGAAACAACTACCCAATACTAAATTATGCATCAACCAACAAGGACCGTTAAAACCTATTCTCAAAATATGAATTGAGAAGATCCTAAAGTTGTCATATATGAGAATATGGGGTAATAATGCTTAAGATAAGCATGGAGCTTCTGGGAAGCTTGAGTAAAAGGTCTGAAATGTACATCTTAATAATATATCCAATCGGATATCATTTATACAAGATTTAGCGAGAACAAAAGTTTTGTTGCGCACCATAATGAGTTCTTAGAAAATGATTTTCTAACAAAAATCAAAATGGGGAGACACGGTAGATCTTGAAGAAATTCAAGAACCACAAGGATGGTACAATGGTTGACACTGACAAACAACAAGATGTTGAGCTTCAACAAGTTGTTGAAAATAATGAACGAGATGCAAAAACAATCCGAAGATCGGATTACTAAAAAATGGCAAGATGCCATGAAGATTGATGTTAAAGCCAAATTCCTCAAAAGAGAATTTTTGAGCGAGGACGTATACAAGGCTTAAAAACATCAAACCTAAAATTGCAAGTTGCAAAAGGTCCAGTTATGGATTAGGACAACCATCTCATAATTAAAATCTTATATATACAAGAAGGTCAGTGGGAGCATAATAGTACTCTAGATCATCAGAAATGACATCCTAGTGCTTGAAGTTGTAAAAACCTGACTAAGGAAGTATTTCATGATAAAAGATCTAGAAGAGATAATTCTGTGGTATAAAGATCTATTGTTATAGATCAAAGTTCTTAATTAGATTAAGCCAAAAGTACATACATTGACAAGATCTTAAAACACTTCAAAATGTAGGGTTCTAAGAAAGGAAGTTTGTCAATAGTACATGAATCGTATGAAGGGTGTTCCCATGCTTCGGCCATTGGTTCAAACATGTATGTCATGTTTATGTACTAAACGACCGGACATCTCGTATGCCTTAAGCATGACGAGCAGATATTAGTCAGACCCAAGTGATGCTCACTGTATAACAGTGAAGAACAATCTGAAGTATCTGAGAATAACTAAAAATATGTTCTTACTATACAATGGTTAGGAAAGAGATCCGCGTGTCTTAGGATACACAGATGCTAGTTTCAAACCAACCATGATGACTAAAATCGTAGTAAGATATATATAGAATTGAGGTAATATAAGTTATGAGATCTTAAATACAGATCTACTTATAAACCATATGTGTTAGAGCAATCATGATGTTCATGGTAATTCTATAAGGTTAAAGTTTTCCAATTGATAATTTTAGTAAACTTTAAATTTTAGAACATTAAAACATTTATGTTTTTACATGTGATATGGCATACTGGGTATGAGTATATACATCAAACATTATTGTGTTCTTTATTAGCATGTTTAAGTATCCATAAATAAATATGATGTTCATATTATTTAGAATCGTCCTTGATCGATTATTACTAGGGGGCTGGTAATAAATCAAGATCATTGTGAAGTCTGGTCATAGTCCAAGTTGGAAGTGCACTGGGTGCAACCAGAGTCACAAGCGCTTGACGGTGTACAAGGCGTTGGACAAGACCCACAGTGAGGATCACCTCATAGATCCGTGTCATAAGGTGAGTTCTGAGATAGTAAAACACTCTTTTATCCTCAGACCTGAGATGTGCATTTGGACCTAATGCACAACAGGTGTTATGCTTTGATATAGTCTAACGTTACCTTTAACTATGTTGGGTATAACACGAATTGTGTAGTTAGTCGTGTACATGCAACATGGGATTTGCTCATCTCAAGATGAGAGATATTTATGGGCCCCTCGATGACATAGTTTGATTTACATGCATGAACAAGTGGATTAGTTGGACTAATGGCACTTGTATAACCAAATATGTTGGTATCGAGAAACATAATCTTTGGACTATAAAGGATGAGATAGATCTATGCCTTCAATTCAAAACAAATATCGTGAGGCAAAAGGATAATGAATGATTCTACCATGTGATTGATTGGATCAATCAAATTGCTCGAAGATAAAAGCACATTTACATAGCCTTAGGGGAGGTGACATGTTGCTAGACGCTTACCACCGTCTGTGTTACTGTGTATTGTGTGCAAGTGGAAGATTGTAGGTTATTATATGTCCACGACACGTGTCACACATAAATGCTACCAATGAGTATGTAAACCTAAAGGGTCACACACAAAGAACACGTTTGCTTTAATTAGAAAGAAATCTGTTAAACTCATGTTTGACGGTTAAATAGTTATTCTTGAAAGAATAATTATATAATATGTGTAAAATGTAATTATGATAATTACAGGGTTTTATCCGTAAATATGAATAATTATTTGTTTACTGTTTAGATAAAGATAATTATTCAAATTAAGATAATTATTCGAATTCAAATGATTTGAATTCAAATAATTACAGATAAACACAAATCCTATTTACTGTTTATATAAATAGGAGGTCATGTCAGTTGTTTTAGGACTTATTGAATCCTCTTGATCTGACATATACGCATATTAGAATAGGGATTCTTTTGGGCTAGCACTCGGTGGAATTCGCGTGTTCGTGTGTGGATATCGTTAGAGGAAACCTCGATTGGTTTCTAAGTGCCCCGATCGTTCAACCACAACAGATCCAAAAGGTACAATTCTAAACACCCTATGGTGTGGTATTATTTAATTAAATGCATCCATGCATCCAATTAGGTTTTAATTGTTTAGAAAAGTTTTCTATAATTTTGTAACCAAAATATTTGATTTTCCGCTGCGTTTAACGGTTACGAATTGAATCAAAACCCAAATATAACATTAATATTGTGCATTTAAACTTTAAAATTAAATGATAGTAAATAATATTCATTGATTAGTATTCAAATACATTTGTGTACATTGATTTATAACTATGAATTTGTATTAATGATTATTTAGTATTTGCTTAGAGCATCTCCAATGGGTCATGCTATATTTTACACCAAATTTCAAAAATAGTGTAAAAAGTAGTGTAAATTTCAGTGTTAATAGTAAATCTACTCCAATGGGTAACACAATTTTTTACACCAAAGTTAAAAGTAGTGTAAATGAATAGTGTTACACCAAATCTAGTGTAATACTATTCATTACACTAAATTTAGTGTAAAAAATAGAGACCTCATTGGAGATGTAAATAGTGTTATTTACACCAAATTTAGTGTTTAGTGTAAGATTTAGTGACCCCGTTGGAGATGGTCTTATGTTATTATAGACATCATTAGTGTTTAATAAAAGATTATTCCATATACTAATTTATATTAACAATCAATTAATATTTTATTATATTATTCAGACACATTTTTACTATTTCTATACCTAATACGTTTTTGTTTACACATTTTTCTATACATGAATCTGTTGGACTAAAAACTATCTTTAGATAATGAATGTTGGTTGTGAATATTAGATTATGTCAAACTATTTCAATTAAGTATATGTATATGGTCGTTAATTATAAGTTTTTTTATACAACCTATTTCAAATATGTTAATAATTAAGTTACAAAATAAACTTTATAAACTAAAATGCAAAATTAGAAAGAACAAAAAAACTAACTTTGTATACACCCATCATAATGATTAACGTTGCGCATATGCTTGCAACTAATCATTTTTGTTCAATTTTTAACTTTAACGTCAAAACATTATTTTGCCACCAAAAAATAAGAAAATGTATGAATTCTCTTTATTACAAGAAAGAATATCAATGAAAATAATTTACATCTAAACAGATCGGCCTAATAAATCCATTGTCTTATATTACATCCAATTAGTCGTTGATTATCAAATTACGTTTTATCTTAACTTAGTACTGATTTTCTAACAATAAGTTTTCGTTACCACGAATACAAGTATATAAATGAAGGTTGTAAGGTATTAAGTATTAACATGACATAATCAAAATTTAGTATGCACAAGTCATGAATTGTAGTTGAGTTACGTTTTCCCATATTGATGAGAAGGAGAAATATTAAAAGAATATCACTTGAAAATCAATATCAATATAAATATATAAAAGAATCAAACGAAACTTTTGTTATTGGGTTAATCAAACACTTCACACGTTTCTAGCGATTCACATGACAATATCAAATGATACGGATGTTGGAAATAGGTAATTAGGTATATGAAAGGAGGGGCAATGCCTTTAAAAATTAGAATATGTGGTTGGTTAAAAATTCGACACTTTCCATCCATTTTTTGGATTAAATAGTAATTTTGAAGTTATGTGATAAAAATATTTTATTAAAAAACAACGTCTTTCACTTTTAATATGATTAAACGTAAAATATTCATTAGATTTGAATCAATACAATCATCAATATAGATATAGATATAATAATAATCAATATAAAACAAGTGTTGACCAGAGGCATTGACATTACACAAAGAGATTTTAATATTTTCTTAATAGTGACTTATAGTTGAGTTAAATATTGGAAGAGACATTTGAATCTATGAAATGATGAGAGATGAATATTGGAAGGGTATTAACAAATGTACAATAAGAATTTTGTATTTTCAAGTTTTAAGTTGAAATCAAAAGGATATTGATGTATTATTGTAACTTTTGTAGATCTTAATTAACATGTCACGATATCGAACACTAGTGAAAAAAATTTGGATGTTAAAAGAACGGGCAAGCAATTAATCAATGGGCATAGGAGGCGAGGGCCCGAAAGATTATGAAGTGGCAACATCGAAGGGAAAAGAGTTTCAGAGTTTATCGTACAAATCATAAAAGCAATGTATTAAATAAATACCTACTACTAAAGTAAATGTTACCTTGTCATTGCCACCTCAAATCTTCGTGGCAATTGACCAAAATCACATCGGATGAATCATCAAATTTGGTTGAGATCTAAGGCCATCAGTACCCCATGGAAGAATCTTTCAAATATTCCAGCTCCACATCAGCGTCACGTCAGCTTTTCTCCCATCCCTCACTCAATCCCTAACAATCCCTAACATTCCCTCAAACCCTTTTGCCACCTCATTTATTTTAATTCTTTTATTTATACATTTAATTATTTAACAAAAAAAAATATTTATATATTTTTTAATAAATAAAAATAAGATAAATAATAAAAATAAAAATTCATACCATTCATAAAAAATAAAAATTACAAAATACAAAACACTACCAATTATGAAATTTTTGAATTTGCTCTTTTCTCGCTAAAGTAACCCTCAAAGCGTTTCCCGTAAGGTGATCATGCGGGGTCATGAAAAACTCGAAGTCTTTCTCAAATCGTTTTGAGCGTTCGATTTCGAGTTCTTGTTCCAACCTATGTCGTTCGAGTTTTGAGCGTTCGATTTCGAGATCGAGTTTTTTCATTTTGTATTCCATTGTATCATCAATCTTGTCGTTGAACGTCGTCAACAACTGAGTAACACTTTCGTCCGTATTCGCCCCGGACGTATTACTCGTTGATGATTTTTTTGCCTTGTTTCTTCCGATGGGTCGTTGAATTTGCTCGTCATCGTCATCATCGGAAGGTTGGGTACGTTTTGAACCCCGCGATGAAGTTGTCGTCATCGTTGGAACGGCTCCCCATTTTGGACATTTTTTTAGGACGTCCCAAGCTTGTTCGTGAGTGAAAGCAACTTTATGGCGTGCTAGATACCGTTCGTGTGTCGTTCGGGATATATCGGCCTCACTCATCCCGCTTGATCTATTATTGAGCAAGTTGTTGTAGATGCCGCCAAACGAATTAACTCTTTTATTGAGGTCGTTGAACTTGCTATTGAGTTGATGGGTAGATCTATAACCTGGTTGACGACCCATGCGAGTAAAGAACACATGCCCGATTCGGCCCCAAAAACTTCCTACATTTATGTAAAATTAAGTATAAGAATAATAATAATAATAATAATAATAATAATAATAACAATAAAAATAATTACCACCGCTTTGTGCGTTACCGACCACGGGGTCCTCCGAAACGTCAACCCACGCCGACACTAACGCGAGTTCCTCGGCTTTACTCCACGTTTGTTTGGCGGCTTTCGTTGGTCTCGGATTTGATGGTTCCGGGTTAGATTGTTGTGTCGGGATAGATTGTGGTGTGTTCGGGGTAGAAGGTTGGGTTTCCGGAACAATGTCGTCGTCGAGATTGATTGCGGGTGAAGGAAGATTGTATTTGGCCGGAGTAAAACCTTGTTCAATCAAACCGGGACGTGTAAATTGGTAAGGAAATTGTTGGTGAAATTGTTGGGGAAATTATTGCGGATATTGTGGCGGATTTTGTTGCGACCATTGTGGCGGAATTTGTTGCGACCATTGCAGATGATAACCTTGTTGTGTAAACGCTTTGAAACCAAGCTCTTGATCTTCTTGCGATTGTGGTGTATTCGGTCGGTTACGACGGGATGTAGGTGTTGTGTTTGGATTCATGATGAGAGAGGTGTGAAAAATAAGAGGTTGAGAGAATTTGAGAGAGTTTGAGAGGTGTGAGAAATAAGAGGTTGAGAGAATTTGAGAGGTGTGAAAAATAAGAGGTTGAGAGGTGTGAGAAATAAGAGGTTGAGGGTTAAATATATAGTGGGATTAAATTGAGAAAAATAATTTTTTTTTACAAAGAGCCGTTGAACGGCTTGATTTTTAAAAATAAAATAAATTTTTTTTTAAAACCCTTCGGGATGAATCGGGATGGGGAACCCGGATTCCATCCCTTCCCGCAGACCATCCCCGCAAGCCCGCAGCCATCCCCGAGCCCCATCCCGCTTGGGGTACGGATGGCCTAAGAAACACAAAATATGAGCCCTTGCTACTAATATTTATTCTGTTTCAATAAGTTTAATTTTTAGATAAACAAGCATATTTATATAATTCTTCATAAATAAATAAAATGCATATTTATTTCGTTTTCTTATGTTAATGTTTAGACTACATTTCATAATTTTAAGTATATAAATTAAAATAAACTAGTGTGTAAACCGCGCGTTGCGCGGTAGTACGGTTAAGTTGGGTATTGATATGCGGATTGTCTAAATATAATTGTTAGTTGTTAATATAATCAACAAATCGTATCCGAGTGATTTCTAAAAGGTAGGATAATTTAATTAGTGTAATTTTAATATATGTATATATATATATATACATAATATGTAACATTAGTAAGGGTTGGATTCCGTTGAGAATGAAAGTTGCCGAGTGAGATGCACCGAGATGCAATGGATCAACTCTCGTATCAAACACGATTCATGAGTGAGGTTGAGGTTAGAAGTGATCAAGGGTACAATGTTTTTCTTACATTCTCACATTAATTTTATTTCTCACACGATTTTTTGTCACATTACCGATGGGTGTATGGATAAATTCTGGATTGTTTGTATAATCGATGACCTTCATTAAGTTTTTTTCATTTGAAAACAAGATGGTATGTTTGCCGACTTATTAATTAAGAAGGGAACGTATGTACACCTAAATAACTAATATTGTGTAAAAAATGTGCAAACAAAAACTTAGTCTATAAATAATATAAAAATATTTTAGTTGATCATCAATATAATTACTTTAGGGAATACTCTATTGTTAAAAGATTAATGATGTCTATAACTAATATAAACAAATATTAAAATTTTATTAATACAAATTTATATGTTACAAAATAATGTAAATAAATGTGCTAAAATCTAATCAATAAATGCCATTTACTATAACTAATATGTTGATTTTTTAAGTTGATTTTAATTTAATATAACAAATATATATATCGAGATTTACATTAATAAAAATGAAAGTTTTAGTATTATATATATTGAGGAAGGTTCAAACGAGGAGCGCACCAAAACGTGAGAACGTGAGGAGCAATTGACAGTTATGAATCACATGTGATTGGCAGTTGTGGATCACATGTGATTCACAACTGATCTGGAGGAGCAATTGACAGTTATGAATCACATATGATTAACAGTTGTGAATCATTAGTGATCCGCGACTTGCCACCTTGCGCCACGCCTCGCGCCACATCTTGCGCGAATTTTCGATTTGTTCCGATTTTTTAGCAGTTGTTGATCACATGTGATCAGAAGCATGGAAGTGCTCCTCACGTTCTCTTAAATTGATGCGCTCCTCGTTTGAACCCGCCTCTATATATATTTTATATTTGTGTGTAAGATAATATATGAACTGATTTATATTTAATTTAAATTTAAATTAAAAAAGATAATAATTTTTTTAATAACCAATGCCTTGATATTTTTTAAGTAAATAGAAAGTAAATTATAAAAGAAAAAAAGTTTTAGCAATCAAAATTAGAGGTATAAATATATATATAAGATTTCTAACTTAAAATATAAGTAGACAAAGTATAAAAAATACGTTTAAGTTTGATGAGATTATATCAAATATTGTAATATTTCAAGATTTTGTTATCAAACTATTGTTGTCAATCAAAACTCTAAAAACGTTGTCATAAACAAACCATCCGCTCCATTGGAAGAAAAAACATAGGAAAATATAGAAGAGATAAGTTAAAAAAACTCTAAAATTCAAACTAAATTCATAAGAAATATACATCCAAATTAGTTCTCGAAGTGACCTAAAAAAATAAAAATAACTTTTAAAAAATGACATGTTGAAGTTTGGTGAGACTACATCAAATATTGTATTACTTTCAAGGTTCTATCATCAAATTATTGATGCCATCAAAACTCTAAAAACCATGCGAAAAACAAACCCACGGTTCCATCATTAGAAAAAAAGAAACTTAAAAAATATAGAGGACAAAAAAACTTTAAGATCTCAACCAAAGTAAAAATGAATACATACCCGGATTAGTATTCACGAAGAATACTTGGAAAAAAAACCACAATTGATAATGACATGTTAAAGTTTGTTGAGGCTACATTATATATTGTAATACTTTTAAGATTCCATCATCGAACCTTGGTGCCATAAAAACTGTAAGAGTCCTGCAAAGAACAAATCCTCGGTTCCATCATTGGAAAAAAGAAACTTTAGAAAAACATAGAAGACAAAAATGAAAAGGAAAAACTTTAAAATGTCAACAAATGTCAAAATGAATACATACCCGTATTAGTCTTCTCGAAGAATACATGAAAAAAATAAAAATAACCATTGAACCTTGTTGACATCAAAACTCTAAAACTGTTGCAAAGAACTAACCATCGGTTTCATTGGATTACGTAGTGTTCTTGAAAATGTTGTTCTCCAAGGTTGTTGTCAACCAAAGATTGGAGTTATATAGCTTTAAGCCTTTAACTTAAAAGAAGATCAATACTTAGTTTGGAGTTATGTCATTTGAGTTAATATAGAAGGAGATGAATGGTTTGGAGTTGAATGCAAATATTTAAAGGGAAAACATCAATTGGTAGAAAAAATATATAAGAGTGGATATTGAGAATGAAGGAGGAAAAAGAAAAATAAGGTTATAGGATTTATGAGGCTCCACGTCATCACACATGGTTTTTGTTTTAATATATATATATATATATATATATATATTGATATATGTAACAACCCACACCGAACAAACATACCAAAACTACTACTTTAATTGAAAACGCCAAAATGGCCCAACATAGTCACACTATAAAAATTACAAAACCGGGATCGCGGAAATAACCCTAACTACAGCTGAGAAACGTAAATAGACAATAAAAGGGAAGTCTTCTAGTTCTTCTATACGCAAGCTCCAACTCACATCTTGCCATTGCCCTTAATCGAGCTCTCGGCTACCTGCTTACCCGAAGGGTTAGACCATGAGGTCTTGTGAGATCCCTCTAGATACCAATATCACACCATGCAAGTCAACAAAAGAGTTTATGAGAAGTTATAAACAGTTACACCTTTATCAGTCAATTATACATACAACACATGCTGATGGCCCATGCCTAAGTCACGTACACACCTGTGACTACGTGTTAGGGCTCACACTCGCCCTTAGCAATAGTATGAAACAAATTCATATCTCGTGTATGGGACACGCTCCCCATATATTCACTAAAAGCCATCGCATGTCCCGCCCCACATATACCCGCAAATATTAATAACAAACTTTTATCATGCATAATTAATATCAACGTAAAGCGTACAATTCATTGTATTGGTACAAGTAATGAGTTCAAGTATCGATAAAACTTCAGTTTAGAAAGACTCACCTAGCGTCCACGCTAAATCGCTCTCTCTCGCAAATCATAAAATCTCAAACCGTGCACCTACATAACCACCCAACACACAAGAGTGATACGTCACTCAACGCCCCCACAAAGTTGATTATGACATCTCCCGCGACACTTCCCGACTTTCTTAAAGCACTCTCTACACGACACACGAAAAAGATCCCAAAGGATTCCCGACGCAGCCCCAAATAGTGGAGTTTTCCAGACATCCACATCCGACTCCAAAACAATTTGGGTGCATCCAGACATTACCTCTTTTTCGGACTACTATCCCGACTTGACCGGACTACCATGATTTTCCGGATAAAAGTCCGACTTCCGGACATCTCATCCGGACATCCAGTTTTTCGGGTAATTCTTCCGGACAGTGCGACTTCCGGACAACGCGACTTCCATACAAATGGATTTAAAATTTACCTCGATAAAGGAGAATAACGCCAGGTGAATCCTAAGTTAAATAGATACTCGTATAATATGAAAAATCATAGAGGGCATTTATCCGACCTGATATTTCTAGGGACATATAGGTTGATGTTTTCAAGCAAACATGCCTACAACCGAAAGGGTCTAACATATCTCTACCTATTGGTCTACCGTATAAAGCTTCCCTTAAGCTAAAAACCTCCCAGTTGTTTACAGCTTTCCTAGACATGGACTTAACACACATATAAAGGGGTAAACAAAAAGGAGTTTGTACCTTATAAATTCGGGAAGTCTGATAGAGAAAGGATTTCTCTCGCAAGGAAACGATTTCATGAAAATATACGAAGATCTCTCTAAGTTTCAGAAAACTCTGGTAAAAAAGGATAGATTTCTCTAGAAATCCCTATTTATATTGATTTTCAAAGAATTGCTACAATTACTTTCTCAACTGTCGTCCTGATTTATGACACCTGTCCACGAAGATTTTTGAACTCTCTGTACGATAATCGATGTGTGTTAAGAACAACTTTCCTGACACATTACGTCATGGACACACACGCCATCCCAGCCGCCGAAATAATCGATACGGTTCCTCAGGGTAACCAAGGGCCACACGTGGCAGTTTTTAAATTTTGGTGCGATATTTGAAACTAAAAAACTATTCTTAAATCCCAAAATCTCGGGGGAAAACTGTTTGGGTAAAATTTCACAAGCCCGACATTCAAGGATAATTCCTATGACAAAGCATAAGTCCAACTAGCCTTGGTCGAATGACATAACTCCTTCACAAGATATATTCGATCAATATTCTTCCTATGACTAAATGATTACTAACAACAACTTTCCAGACCTTAATTGTGTATTTAGTAGAGGTCTCACATTTTATAAATCATAGTTAAAACATGAAGCATAACCGACGACCGGACATAATGACATGATTGATTCTTTCATTAATATCCATTATGAAGAAAACAGACATATTATACAAGATATTAGTTGCAAAAAACTGAGTATATAAAGACCCCAGGGAATCTAGAATGACACACGGAACAACACACATTGAACAATTAAGTTCACTCGCAGATGGCAATCCGATCTGAAGACACTCTAAATCTCTCTCAATCACTCGCACGACAATTGCTCGATCATTTTCATGACATATTAGTTTATTCTAATTTTACTTGTATTTTTCGGTGTCTTGTAATAACAATCGTTGTTGTTAAGGACGACATCCCTAATTGACGTCCATAGTGTACTGCGTCACCAAATCTCTGTCTCATTATTATTTTCTCTGTTCTTGTCTTGTTTGTTTCGAAGGATAGTCTATAGTTGATTAGGCTCAACAATAGAAAGCTTAGGTCGTACTTGTGCGATTTTTGGCATAAATAGTAATATGTCGGTATTATTATCATCATACATAGGTGATACTCCCTTTCAGTGAACCGTCAATGGTGGCCTTCGGTGAACGTCGAGGTAGTCCATACTATAGAATGTTTGATCGACATACTTTCATCTAAGAATCAGTAACAGATCTATACGTTGGTGAAAGTACTTTGAGTTGTCATGACTAGTCTCCATGAAGATTGGTAATACCAATCACCTTGTGACATCTATCAACTATTTAATGTGTCTAGGATTCTTTATATTGCTCAACGTTTGTTATAGCTCTTTAACCTATTATGATTTGATAACAATATTAGATCCTATATCCAATCAATGTAGAATATTTATAAACCCTATGTTAGGAATTTTTCAATCTTCCCTTATCGATTACACCCTTGTTCTAAGGTGTCTAAGATTCTTTATATTGTTCGACAAATTAGACTTTTAATTTGGCATTTTATCAACGAGTCATGGTCTTAGGGTTGATACACAACCTGTATCTATCTTACCAAACTTAGATGCTTACTCTCCATATATTTAATGATTAATGTCAATGACCTTCATATGTTTCATCCATAGTATACCTAGTAACTCCGTTTATATGTTACCTTATTTTGTTTCACGATATAAATGGAGTAATATAACGACATCCTCCATATGTATTTCCATCTATATTCTTCAATCTACTTGTCTTTCCAAATATTTGATTTATTATAAATAACACAAGTAGGTTGTGGGGTTTCTCTATTTTGCATTTTTTTTATGTACGATACTGCTGGTTTTTTGTTCACTAGATTCAAATGAATGGGACAGTGATGCGAATTAAAACTTGATGTCTTTTTGTTTCTATCCTTCATTCTATTTGAAAGTTACTAATGACACAATGAAGTCTCGTAGCAAACTTATCATGGGTGGAGTCGAATTTTCTTGATCATATTAGTCTATTTTTAGTAACTACGAGAGTCCAACCCAACTTATGCACATGCACCTCGAATAATCTCCCAAGGCCTTGAATTTATGTCACAGGAACCTCACAATGACTCTGAGGGGACTTGACCTGTTACTTCCGCAAGGTTATATATGTTTTTGATGGTTAAACATAACTTGACCTAATGAAAACATAATGCCAGCGATCAACTAGCAACTAGCATGTTGAGTCCTTATATACACAGAACTCCAATGTATTTTCAACAACGTAACAACATGCCCACAATTGTCTACATTACAAATAAATATAGTTCAATTGTGTGAAAACTAAATGGATCAAAGAAGCCATTTGAAAAACCCCTATAGCCCACCAAACCAAACATAGAAAATCCTTCAACGTCTATGCATATTTAGATGGTTAACCATGAACCGAACCAAAAAGATAATCTTTTGTATTATTTCAAGAAGTATGTTTAAACAATTGGTAAAGAGAATAGCAAAAGAAAATGATTAAAGCTTTTGAATCACGCACTTGAAGAATATTTATCACCATGCACACAATGATAGATAATGAGGTATAATTCGAATAGTTGGAAGACGAATAAATTCCTTGGTAATAAAATACATTGATTGATTGGATGGATGCCAATACATACACCACTTATACTCACACCATATATATAAATTCGAATATTTAGAGACGAATAAATTATAAAAGCAATGGACCTACCCATATAATGCCTTCGGAATTTTGTCCTCAACATAGGCATTCGTTGAATTCTTGATATGTATTACGGTTTAACCTTTAGGGTGCGTTTGGTTTGCGGGAATGGATTGGAATGGATTGGATTTGGATTTCAAATACATTTTAATCCCACGTTTCCATAGAATTTGGAATTGGAGGGTTTTGAAATCCTTGGATTTTTTGTTGAAATCCCATGTCTGGTTGATTTTAAAATCCTTTGGTGAAGGGTGGGATTTGAAATCCAATCTGGACTGGATTTCATGAATAGAATTTAGCTATTTTTTTACTTCCCATGTTTGATGATGATGACGAGGGAGAGCACGTGAGGCATGTTTGTGAAGCATGTGGGGTTTATTGAAATCCAATCCATTCCCGTAAACCAAACGCACCCTTAGAGTTTAAGATATAAATTCGGAGTTTAGTATAGGTTTGTTTGGTGATATATATATACATGGGTGGGTTCAAATGAAAACTTATTTTCAATTGTGAACATGATGCCAACTCATAACCATTCATCAAGATTTGGAAAACTAATCAATAGTTAAAATTTAAAGAAACCAGAGAAGTGATTAGGGACAAATATGGAAATTTGAATCAGCACCTACCATCTTTGATTTTTTATTTTCTTTTTTAATTAAAAAATTTTTACCCCCTTAAAGTTTAAAATAAATTATCTTAAAAATTACTAATATTTTAATCAAACAAATTACATCAAAAAACGAGAATTTCACGCCCTTCGATATGACATCCATCTCGATATAGTATTTTCTTCATTTTAATCGTTTTTACGTGAAATGCTATGTATGTGTTATATTCAGTATGAATATGTATGCACGTTTACTGTTATCCATATTAGTATGAATAACAAAGGGGAGCGTTCATTCACTATTCATGACGAATAACATAGTATTCAAAATGAATAATACAACATTCAGGATGAATAATACACTTATTCCTGATTCATGTATTATTAAACATGAATAATGTATTATTCACCTTGAATGTTGTATTATTCATCATGAATGATATATTACTCATGATGAATAATATATGAATGACCCGTGAAGGTGTGAACACATAACGCACTCTCTTTTGTTTTCCGATTCACAACCGAGACTTGGTTTTATTCTTTATGAATATGTATGCACATCTCCAAGTGTCCACATTCAGTATGAATAACAAAGTTGAACGTTCATTCACTATTCATGATGAATAATACAATATTCAGGATGAATAATACAGTATTCAGGATGAATTATATAACATTCAGAATGAATAATACACGAATTCATGAATCGTGTATTATTCACCCTGATGTATTATTCATACTGAATGATACATTAGTCATGATGAATAATATAATATTCAGGATGAATAATATAGTATTCAGGATGAATTATTTAACATTCAGGATGAATAATACACGAATTCATGAATCGTGTATTAGTCACCCTGAATGATGTATTATTCATACTGAATGATACATTAGTCATGAAGATTAATACACGAGTGACCCGTGAAGGTGTGGAGACGTGACGCACTCTCTTTCGTTCCTCGGTTCACAATCGAAACTCGATAGGTTCCCGATTCATCTCGATGGGTGTTGGGTTACGGTAATGAAGAACACGATGCCTTAGGACGTTGGAGAAAGTGTTGTAGAAGGTGGTGTCGAGTTACGGACTAACGGTGTCGAGATGTTGTAAACACTTGAACGTACATAAATATTCATATTGAATATAACACATATATGACATTTCACGTAAAAACGGTTAAAACAAAAAAAATTATATCGAAATGGATGTCATATCGAAGAGCATGGAATTCTCGTTTTTTGGTGTAATTTGTTTGATTAAAATATTAGTAATTTTTAAGATAATTTATTTTAAACTTTAAGGGGGTAAAAGTTTTTAATTAAAAAAGAAAATAAAAAGTCAAATATGGTAGGCGTGAGTTTAAATTATTTTCCCTTTTTATCCCTAATCACCTTAACTAATAATTTCAATTAAAAACTCTATTTAATATGAGTTATTGGATCAATAGAGATGGAAGGGTTAAGATTCGTCCTCACGTTCACAATTGAATTTGAGTTCACATATGAACTTTCCTTTCTCTCTCTCTCTCTCTCTCTCTATATATATATATATATATATATATATATATATATAGAGAGAGAGAGAGAGAGACGTGGGTTCAAACGAGAACGCTAACTATTTAATAAAACATGAGAACGGTCGCTAATGTACGAAATCATACATGATTCACGTACAAAATCATATATGATTCACGCCACTTGCCCCACAACTTTAAGTCGCGGCCAAAGTCGCCTGCATCGAAGTTTTTGCAGTTAGTATAAACTATAAAATCACATGTGATTTTGCATATGAGCGAACGTTTTTGTGTTTTCTTAAATAGTTAGCATTCTCATTTGAATTTTCGTATATATATATATATATATGCCTTTGTTTCTATATTTAGACTTTAATACAGATAAACCGATCAATAAAGTTTTAAAACATGTTTGACAAGATTTTTTCTTTAAAATGAGGATAAAACTTAAGATCAAGAAGAAAACGTATTTTTTGCTTAATGAAATCTTGATGGTGTTTTGGATTTTTTGTTTATATTTAGTCTATAACGTGGATAAACTGATAACATGTTTAATATGTTTTTCTATAAGATGAAGAATAAAACTGTACTTGCTTGATTAGCATGAAATGTTGATAATGGCGTTCTTGAATTTTATTTTATTTTTAATTTGTAATGTCGATAAAGTTGTAAAACGTGTTTGATGAGATATTTTCCTTAAAATAAAGATAAAATTTAGACTGAAAATGAAACTTTGATGATGATAGTTTTTAAATATTTGTAATTTTTAGTCCATCTGTAATTTGGATACAAAACGTGCTTCACAATATATATATATATATATATATATATTTTAAGTATATAATATTTATATATGACAAATGCAATAAATAAACTCACACATCCTTCTTACTTTTAGTAAAGTTTGAACCTCTGAACTCTTATAAAGTGAGAGGCTTCGATACTGCTAGACCAAACCAATAAGATGATACATTCCTTTTTTAAACGCCCTTTGGTTGCTGCACAATATTTCATAAAATAAAACTATCTGACTTACCATGAGACTTTAATTACTGCTAATTAAAATACAATTTTTAATTCTATAAGTTGTGAAGAAGTTTACAATTTGTAAATGATGTTAACTTTTGTAAACTGAATTTATGGAATGGTAATATTAATTGATGGTAAAGGTGAGGTGGATCGATGGGGTGGCAGTTTTGACGACGATATTAGTAACATAGAGATTGTGAGTTTAAGTGAAATATTTATGTCATGTTAAGTAATTAAATTACAATATATACATACATGAAGAGGTAATAAGAGTTTCATTAACTTGAATATGTAATAACCAGGTCCTTTTTGTGAATAAATAATAAGTTTGGGTATAAAATGTGAAAGAGGAATAGTTGAGTGTTCTTTGAAAAGGGTATAAATAGGGGTAAAACCCTAGGAACCCTGATTTCATCAAAAACACTGTGTGCGGCTAAGGTGCGATTGGTGGGTGCAAGAATCATCAAGGAGTCAGACAATTGGGATTCTCCAAAAATTTGGGTGTGTAATCATCAATCTCAAGGTAATATTCATCTCTTTCTCCTTGGCAATTTGATTAGAAGGTTTGGAGTGGTAGAATCAAACAACTTATGGTTATCTTTGGAAAGAAAAGAAATGGAGTTTGTGTGTTCTTTCTAATTGATATAGTATAGAAATCGGATGGATTAACTTACTAAATTGGCCGGTAATGATATCTCCTTAATTCTAATGGTTTAACACCAAGTTTGGAGTCGTGTGGAATAGTCGATTAAGGTGTTTGGAGTTTGCATCGTTCATAGGAAAAACCCAGAGTCCGTAACTCACCTAATCCGGAAAACCATTGGGGAATCCGGAAGGAATACCGGAATCCGGTATTATTCGAAAGATATCCGGAATCCGGAAGGGTTATCCGGATTTGAGGAGTCCGGACTAGTCCTTGTTGCGGAATCCGAAAGGGGTCCGGAGTTACGGAGTCCGAAACCGGTTCCAGATTCGGAATGATCAATCCGGATGTGGGGATTACCGGAATCCGGATCCCCTCTGCCCGGAACTCTGTATTGGGGGTTTGTTAGAGAGATGTACAGGGAGAGTCGGTATGTTGCTTGATAGTCGAGTGACTTGTTTACTCTCGTGTGATTTGGGTGAATAGTAGGTACGAGTAGAGCATACTGGTTTCAAGTAAGGACCATTAGCGTGGACATCAGGTGAGTCTTCCTAACTCAAGTTGATGATACTTGATTTGATTGCTTGTATATTTATTCTTTGAACTTGCGTATTTATGCGGTTAAATTTATGTATGCTAAAGAGATAATATCATGATGGATATGGGGAGTGTGTCCCACACAGAATGAATGAATGGATTCCGTTTAAATTCTTAGGACGGGTGTGTGCCCTATTATCATGTTTCAGGTGTGGATGATTTCCATGCGTGGAATACCGTCGTGCATGTATTTATCTTAAATGTTAAGGGTATTTGTATTGTTATTCCTTGTTAACTCTTGCGTAATGCATGAGTGTTGTGGACGTTATTTCGAGGGATCTCACTAGACCTTGTGGTCTAACCCTCGCTTTTCAAATCTAAAACCCTTTTCAGGTAAGCAGGATTTAGAAGGCTTGGCTAAGGGAAAGGGGAATATGTGAGTTGGAGCTTGTGTCTGGTGGATTAGAAGACCTTTCCTTTATTTGGTTAGTTTTTATATTTCTCAGCTGTATTTAGGGTAGATTCCGTGAACCCTAATGTTGGAAATTTTGTTTTTGTGATGTGTGGGCCATGATTGGCAGTGTTTGACTTAATTTAAAGGACCCATGTTTTGGCTTATTTGGTTGGATTGTTACAGTTGGTATCAGAGCGTTAGTTTAAGAGATTTAGGAGATAGGACGTGCCTAAACTTAAACTGTGGGAATTAGGAAGTACAGCTGAGACAGTGGGAAGGCCTAGGGAGACCTCACTGGGAACGTGAATAATAGGGTGGTGAGAACTATCATGTAAGGTAAGTTTGGAGTTACACCTGGCCAGTGTAATTGTGAATTTACAGGTGCATGACGATGCTTATTTTGCCTTGTTATTTTGGGATTGTTGCCTTAAGTCTTGTTGTCGTGTGATGTTTCAGTATCCAAGAATGTCAGAGCAAAGTTTGAGAAGTAGATCTGTGCCAGTTATGGGTACAGTGCCGGTTGCAGGAGAAGTCCGCGTGTAGGAGATTCTGTAGGACGGACCGGTGAGTCCTTTGAGACAGATGGCTACCCGCGGAAGGGGCAGAGGCCGTGGAAGGGGTCGGGGAAGGGCACCCCGACAAGCGGTCACCCAGGCAGTAGGAGCTGGGGTGGTGACTCGAGGTATAATGAAGGCGCCGACTTTCCATCGGGCTAAGAGTGCGGGTGCACCGGAGGTGCGCGAGCCGTCCCAAAATGAAAGTACAGCTTCGATGAGGGGAAGGCAGTCAAAGAGCCTGAGGCAAAACCAGAACCAAGATTTTGTGACCGAGGAAAAGTTCACCGCTAAGATGGGCAAACTGCAAGAGACTCTGCAAGCACTGTTGGAGAATCAGGTAAAGACCACGTCGGGAGGAAAAACGAAGAGTGGGAATGAGACAAAGACTGAGGCGTCTAGCATACCCCCGACTGTGGTGGGAGATTATTCAATGTCAACCCCATTCGTGGCTAATGAACCGAAGGCAGCAAAATGGTGCACTTTTAAGACTTTTACGTCGTGCAAACCCCCATCTTTCAGTGGGGAGCGCAACCCGGTTTTGGCAATAAGGTGGGTCCGTGAGATGGAACTGACTTTCGACACAAGCAAGTGTGCTGAAAGGGATAAGGTATTGTTTGCTATGTCGATGTTGAAGGCAGATGCTATCTTTTGAAGGGATGTTGAGACGGGTGGTAAGGGTTCAGAGGTGGCAAAGACGACATAATGGGAAAAGTTCACTAGAAGGTTGAAGGCTCAGTTTTTCCCGTTGGCGGCAATAAAGAAGTTGGAAGATGAATTTTTGGGGCTTGAACAAGGATCGATGACAGTACAGGAGTACACCTCAAATTTCATCGAGAAGGCACGATTTGCGGAGATATATGTGCCCACTGAGGAAAGGCAAGTTGAAAGATATGTTTGGGGACTGAAGAGCAGTGTGAGAGAACTCGTGCAAAATCGTGGCCCCACAACCTTTCAGGCAGTGGTAGACATAGCAGAGTTAACTGAGAAGGAGAAGAATCAAAAAATGTCGGAAAGGAGTGTGTATAAGAGGAAGTGGGAAGGACCTGTTAGGGATGTAAAACGGTCTAAGGTCTCTAAGCCCGAGCTGCGGGTGGGACCGAGGTTTGGTGACAGACCATGTGGGAAGTGTAACAAAGTGCATCGTGGAGAGTGTTTCTTTGAACCTGACGGTTGTTTCAAGTGTGAGAAGTTGGGACACATAGCGCGAGAGTGTCCTAACCCGAGGGCTTGTTATTTGTGTGGTTCTCCAGATCATATCAAACCTGATTGTCCGCAGTTGAGAAAGGGGTCGTCGGTCGGTTTCGGTGGGGGTCAAGGAGGAAGGAGTGGACAAAGGAAAGTGGAGCCAGCTCGAGTGAAATGTACCTTTCTTGTTAATTCAAAATTTGCTAAAGTGTTATTTGACTCGGGTGCAAACCGTTCATTTGTATCGCCGGTCTTTGCTCGATGTCTGCATGTGAAACCTAAGCGGTTAGAGTGTGGTTTTGAAGTAGAGATTGTGGATGATAGTCGTGTCGCAGTGGGGGAGGTGCATGAGGGGTGTAGTATCGAAGTAGAGGGTCACACTTTTCCCTTGCGTTTATATCCTATGGGTATGGGAGAGTTTGACATTGTTGTGGGGATGGATTGGTTGGCTAGTAATAGTGCTAGCATTGTGTGCAATAAGAAAATGATTCCTATCGCGTTGCCAGAGAAGTCTGAGGTTGTAATCTATGGGGATAGGCGAGAGCGTAAGTCCTGTCTTATCTCGGTGATGAAGGCGAGGCATTGTTTAGAGAAGGGGTGTAAGGGGTATCTAACGTATGTGGTAGACGCTAAGAAATAGAAGATAGGAATAGAAGATGTTCCTATGGTGAGTGAGTTCCCGGAGGTATTTCCGGATGACCTGACGGGTTTACCCCCGGATCGCCAAGTCGAGTTTAGGATCGAATTGATGTCTGGCGCGGCACAAATAGCGCGTGCACCGTACCGGTTGGCACCGGCAGAGATGAAGGAAATGATGACGCAATTGCAGGAGTTGTTGGACAAGGGATTCATACGCCCTAGTTTATCACTCTGGGGAGCGCCGATACTTTTCGTCAAGAAGAAAGATGGTTCTATGAGAATGTGCATAGATTACCGGGAGCTTAACAAAGTGACAGTTAAGAATAAGTACCCGCTTCCGAGGTTCGACGATCTGTTTGACCAGTTGCAAGGGGCGAGCTAATTCTCGAAGATAGATTTCAGGTCCGGTTATCACCAGTTGAAGGTGAGGAAAGAGGATGTGCCTAAGACGGCTTTTCGCACAAGATAAGGGCATTATGAGTTCCTAGTCATGCTCTTTGGGTTTACTAATGCTCCGGCGGTATTCATGGATTTAATGAACCGGGTGTGCAGTGCGCTGTTAGACAAGTGTGTGATTGTGTTCATAGACGACATCCTCATCTATTCCCGATCTCGGAGTGTGCACGAAGAGCATCTTCGCTTAGTGTTAGAGTTGCTGCAGTGAGAGAAGTTATTTGCTAAATTCTCCAAGTGCGAGTTTTGGCTTAGGGATGTCCAGTTCTTGGGGCACATGGTGTTAGGAGAAGGTATCAAGGTGGACTCGGCCAAGGTGGAGGCCATTAGAGGATGGGAACCACCGAGATCACCTTCGGAGGTAAGGAGTTTCCTTGGTTTAGCGGGCTACTATCGGAAGTTTTTTCAAGACTTTTCCCGTATAGCTATGCCATTGACCGCTTTGATCAAGAAGAGGGCTAAATTCGAGTGGATGGAGGCTTAGGAAGCAGCGTTCAGTAAGCTGAAGGACAGTTGAGTAGTGCTCCGATTTTATCGTTGCCTAGTGGAACGGAAGGATTCGTAATCTACAGTGATGCGTCCAAGTTGGGGCTAGGGTGTGTATTAATGCAAGGCGGAAAGGTGATCGCTTATGCATCCCGTCGGTTGAAGGAGCACGAGAAGAACTACCCTACGTACGACATGGAGTTAGCGGCGGTAGTTTTCGCGCTAAAGATTTGGAGACACTATCTTTATGGAGTTAAGTGTCAGATCTACTCCGATCATAAAATCCTCAAGCACTTGTTCGATCAGAAGGAGCTAAATATGAGGCAGCGACGCTGGGTGGAGTTGTTAAGTGACTATGATTGTGAGATCCTTTACCATCCGGGTAAGGCAAACGTCGTGGCCGACGCTTTGAGTCGGAAGGAAAGGAGGGAGCCAACTAGAGTGGTGGCATTTCGGGTGGATGTAACTTCTGATCTCCTAGAAGAAATTAAGAAGTTCCAAGAGGAAGCTCTTGTGGAGGAAAGATGGAAGAGTGAGAGAATCGTCGGTTATGTGGCATCCTTGGAGAGTAACGGGTGCGGTGTTAAATGTTTGAGGAGCCGAGTGTGGGTTCCCAAGTGGGGAGAATTGTGGGAGCGTATTTTGGAAGAGGCACATAAATCGCGATATTCGGTACATCCTGGAACCAATAAGATGTACCGAGATTTGAGGCAAATGTATTGGTGGCCGGGGTTGAAGAAGGACGTCGTTTCCTTTGTTGAGCGGTGTATGACTTGTTTGAAGGGCAAGGCAGAACATCAAAGACCTTACGGAAAAATGCAACCCTTAGAGATACCGGTGTGGAAGTGGGACTGTATCACAATGGACTTTGTCACGAAGCTACCAAGAACCCCGAAGGGGTATGATACGATATGGGTGATAGTGGACCGTCTCACCAAGTCGGCTCACTTTCTCCCTATTCGGGAGAATGAAGTAGTAATGAGGCATGGAGTGTCGTCGTCAATAGTCTCTAACCGTGATAGTCGCTTCACGTCGTCTTTTGGGAGAAGCCTTCAAAGGGAGTTAGGTACGCGGATCTCGATGAGCACTACTTATCACCCTCAGACGGATGGACAAAGCGAGATTACTATACAGACTTTGGAGGATATGTTGCGTGCATGTGTGATAGACTTCAATGGCTCGTGGGAATCTCATCTGCCGTTGATCGAATTCTCGTATAACAATAGTTATCACGCTAGTCTTCGAGCAGCGCCAATCGAAGCATTGTATGCACGTAAGTGCAGGACACCGTTGTGTTGGAATGAAGTGGGGGAGAAGCAGTTGGCAGGACCGGCGATTGTGCAGTTAATTGCCGATAAGATTAGTGTGATAAGGGAGAAGTTGAAGGTAGCTCAGGACCGTCAAAAGGCGTATGCGAATAGAAGGAGGAAGCCTATTGAGTTCATGGTGGGGGACAAAATGATGCTCATGGTATCACCGTGGAAAGGTGTCGTACGATTCGGGAAGAGAGGCAAGCTAAGGCCTAGATACATTGGGCCGTTTGCCATCACCGAGCGTGTAGGTGAGGTGGCGTATAAGTTGGTGTTGCCCGAGGAGCTACGAGGAGTTCATTCGACCTTTCATGTGTCGAATTTAAGGAAGTGTTTGGCCGAAGAAAACATTGCACATTCGGGTGGATGAGAAGTTAAACTATGTTGAGGAACCGATGGCGATCGTAGATCGCAAAGTGAGAAAGTTGAGGAATAAGGAAATCTCACTAGTGAAAGTTCAGTGGCGCTTCCATAAGGGGAAAAAAGCAACTTGGGAATTGGAATCGGATGTGAGGACCCGTTTCCCTCACTTGTTCAAAGACGGAATTCCAGACACAGAATTCTTTTGAGGGGAGGATGATGTAATAACCGAGTCCTTTTTGTGAATAAATAATAAGCTTGGGGTATAAAGTGTGAAAGAGGAAAAGTTTAGTGTTCTTTCGAAAGGGTATAAATAGGGGTAAAACCCTAGGAACCCTGATTTCATCAAAAACACTGTTTGCGGCTAAGGTGCGATTGGTGTAATACCCCGGGTAAGTTCGTTAGTTAAATTCTTTTCCGTTAAATTTAGTTTACTTTAAAATAGGATGTTTAGGGTAAGTTTGGGTTAATTTACAAGTTAAGGGTGTTTTTGTCATTAGTGATTAGCCTAAGGTTTAAAATGGTAAATAGAGTTTGATATTACCCTTCTAGCTTCAAATATTTCACAAAACAGAAATCAGTAAGTGTGTGTGTGTGTGTGTTTTGGGGATAAAAGAAGCAAACGAAGAAAGGAAGGGTTAGGGATTCAATTGGAGTCATTGGAAGTGAAATTAAGGTATGTTCCTTTACATTTTATGTTTATAATTGCTAGTAGATAGTTTCTGTCAGAGTAGAATCACCGATTTCATAACTGGTAGTAATTTCTGTCGAATCTGGGTAGAAAAAGGGTAAACCGACAGAGGTTTCCGAACGATTTATGGTTGTGTCCGGTAGTCTTTTGATAGTGTCCGGTAGTCCTTTTTCGATGGTGTCCGGACGAGTCTCATCCGGTAAGTTCTTCTTTTCATTAAGTTTCCGGTTGACATTGGATACCGGATGGCATCCGGATTACCTTGGTGTCCGGATGATGTCCGGATTGTTTATGCTGACCGGGAAGTTGGGTTGTCCGAATTATATTTATTTATATAAGCATTACACTACACGAGAGCACGTTGACCGGGCTTAGGACCGGTGGAGTTTTGGCTGTACGGAGGGACAGCGGTGTTGGCTATAATTTTAGTACAGCGGAGTAAACTGATTAGTTGGCTCGCAACCAATTAATATGGCCAAGGGAAATGAGGAGAGGTACACAGTGCACGAGTCTTGCTTGGTATTTAATTACTTGTTGTATATTTGTGTTTTACAAAAGGATTACTAAACTGACAGGGATTATCTCACTAGACCGTTTGGTCTAACCCTCATTTTGTTTTAAAATATATGTATTCCAGGTCGAGGAACTTTTAATAGCAAAGGGAAGGATAAAGTGTAGGATGCGGATGATAGCTGACGAAGATTAGGAAATGCTTATTGTTGATCCCATTTTTGAGCAACAATAGAAGAAATATAAAGTCCATATTTAAATATAGAGATAAGATATACATGAAGAACAATCATAAAGAAACTTATCTCATATTCATTGATGATTAAATATGGAGAGGAGAAATGTTGAAGAACACCACACTAAACATGAAACGACTCTCATAAGAAACTAGTCTATGTGTGTTTTTGTGTGCTTTCCCTAATTCTCACTACTTAAAAAGACATATGGACACCTCTTATATAGGGCCATATTTACATTAGATATTTAAGATATCTAAAATCTAGACAATATCTAAAATATCTATATAAAATATCTAAGTAAATATCTATAAGAAAATGTCTAAAACATTAAAATATCTTTATAAAACATTCATTTAATTAGGAGCTAATTAAAGCTAACAATCTCCCCCTAATGTTTTATAAAGAAAGCATCATCTTATAGTCTCCCCTTTGCTTTCTTTAGAACCTTTGATGTTCCGTTCTTCAAGTCTTCAAAGCATCATGTGCTCCCCCTCAAATGTAGACTCATCCACCGAGCTTTAAACGTGAATAACAGAGGATGGAGTGAAATTTAAAATGTGACAAATGTAGCTTGACACCATGAAGAACCGTTGAGAGAACACCGTTCTTGAAAGCGGAAAGAGCATGAGTGAAATGCGATGCTTTCGGTCCAACACCTTGCAGCAGACTTTGAGGCTGAGTTTGGCATATCAGCACACATAATTTGAGAAAACTCAAAACATCAAAGTCGTGCATCTGGGAATAATCTTTCCAATGCCACTGGAATCGAGTAACTTGGAGCACCGAGTCAAAAGTTATGCGCATTTTTCTGAAGCAGCGCAAAGCTGACAGCAAGTAAACAAAAATCGGGCTCGGAGGTTCGATCGCAGATGTTCAGTCCACAGAGGCTCTGTCGGGTTTCACAGAGGCTCTGTGGTGAACAGTATCACAGAAGGTTGTTTGCTGCTCGGCAGAGGTTTGGTCGTTGCTTGGTTGAGGTTGGTCGCTGCTTGGTAGAGGTTTGGCGGCAGAGGTTTCGTCGTGGCTCGACAGAGGTTGTCTCTGCTCGGCAGAGGTTTAGTCGTGGCTGACAGAGGTTTGGTCGCATGCGGCAGAAGCTTGGTCGCGTGCGGCAGACGCTTGGTCGTGTGCGGCAGAGGCTTGGTCGCGTGCGGCAGAAGCTTGGTCGCGTGCGGCAGAAGCTTGGTCGTGTGCGGCAGAGGCTTGGCAGAAGTGTTTACACTTACTTTGACACTAATTTAGACCATTTTACCTCTGGAGTTTGCAAAAACTCAAAACACAAACAACTTGAATTTGTTTGTTAGCTGTTCAGATCATCTTGAATCATCTCTTTTTGAGCTCGTACGACAAAGATATGGTTGTTTTACCACAGTCGCGCAGATCTGTCCATCAGCTTTCCATCAGCACACTGTTGTCTACTTCAATGATGCATATGACCTTTATAAATTTCGAATCTCTGAATTCTCAAAACACGAATTCTGTTCATCTGTGTCTTAGGAATCCAGGGCCTTTTGAATCGCATCAATCGGTGTTTTTATGAGTGAGATATGATCAGTTTAATATAGCAGCGCAAATCTGTCATTAAATCTGATTTGATGTAAAAGATAAGACGATCTTCATATAATTTTTTAAAACCGTGAGTGCAAATAATTCGATCTCTAATTGATCAAGTCAGAAAACTAATTAGAAGAACTCAAAGTTAAAAAAAAAAACATTTCAGATCAGACTTTGAACATGTAACAAAACATCAAATCTTTCTCAAACAACTTTCTCAAGACCAAATGATTTTGTTTTATTTAAATGTTTATGAGCAGCGGAAGACAAACAAAATCTGGATCAAAGATAGTCCAATCTTGAAAATAAAGGTCAGATCAAACAAAGATCAACAACCTTACTACCAAGATGCCAAAAGAATTGCTATGGACTTAAGCACACACAAGGATGAGATCATAGATCAACCATCTACTTAGTGCTTATCAAATAAAACCAATGAATGAGAAAGAATCAGAACACACACATGAAGTATATCAGAAACTAAACCATCTAAAACTTCCATTGTTGCATAGATGATCGATTTTGAAGAAAAGTTTCTTCAATCGGCTCTGATACCAATTGTTGATCCCATTTTTTAGCAACAATAGAAGAAATATAAAGTCCATATTTAAATATAGAGATAAGATATACATGAAGAACAATCATAAAGAAACTTATCTCATATTCATTGATGATTAAATATGGAGAGGAGAAATGTTGAAGAACACCACACTAAACATGAAACGACTCTCATAAGAAACTAGTCTATGTGTGTTTTTGTGTGCTTTCCCTAATTCTCACTACTTAAAAAGACATATGGACACCTCTTATATAGGGCCATATTTACATTAGATATTTAAGATATCTAAAATCTAGACAATATCTAAAATATCTATATAAAATATCTAAGTAAATATGTATAAGAAAATGTCTAAAACATTAAAATATCTTTATAAAACATTCATTTAATTAGGAGCTAATTAAAGCTAACACTTATGTTTTGTATTGTATAGTTTTGAGACTATGGGACCGTACGTGAATTATTATGTATCTTTTTGTTATGAATGTAACGACGTTATGTATAACATGTTAATTGATGTATATTATGTATGTTTTGGGATACCGGGTCGTTACAGATGGTATCAGAGCCCTAGTTTAAGGGATTTAGGTATTCAGATCCATACCTAGACTTAAACTGCATGTGAAGTAGGATGTCCTTGATATATTAGAACCTTGGGATGTTAAATATAAAAAGGTAGAAGGAACATCATATAAGGTAATTTCAAATTACATTTGGCCAGTGTAATTGTGAACTTACAAGTACATGTTTGAACCGGAATACCTTAATATATTGAGTATGTGCTTATGTGTATGTTAATCTTGTCTGAATCAACAGAATGGCAAGCGGTACTCGAAATACGAATAGAGAGGGAGGAGGAAATCCTAATAGAACGAATCCAACAGTCGGAACAAGGGGAAGAGGGGGAGAACGAGGTAGGGGCAGAACAGGAGGTAGAGTTCAGCCGCGAGGTACGAAATTTGTTACAAGGGACGATCTCACCGCGGAAATGGGAAGACTGCAAGCAAATATACAAGCCATGTTCGACCGAACTCTTCATAATGAAACTGAAATGCCATATCCTGGTTTTGAAGACGAGATACCCATTACACCTACTGTAATACTGGTGCCAAGGAAGTGTGACTATAAGATGTTTTTAAGTTGCAGCCTCCGACATACTCAGGAGAAAGAGACCCAGTAAAATCTATGAGGTGGCTAAAAGAGATAGAAGCCATCTTCAAAACCAGTAAATGTGCCGACGAAGATAGAGTGCTATATGGAACTGCAATGCTGAAGGCGGATGCGTTATATTGGTGGGAAGCCCTCATTACCTCTAGAGGATCTGATGTGTATTCTACTTTCTCTTGGGACGAATTTACTACAGCTTTCAAGAGACAGTTTTGTCCTCAAGCAGTAGTTAGACAATTGGAGGAAGAGTTCATGAACCTGCATCAGGGAAGTTTATCGGTTAGGGATTATACTGCTCGTTTCCTGGAGAAGTCTCGTTTTGCAGAGTACTATGTTGCCACGGAGGCACTTAAGATGGAACGGTTTATCTTCGGGTTAAAGTCAGAAATCAGAAGTCTAGTGATTGCAAAGGGACCGGAAACCTTCTCAGCAGCAGTAGATGCCGCGGAAAATGTGGAATGGGATAGAGAAAGAGATGCTGGTGATAGAAGTTTTGGAAAAAGGAAATTGGAGGAAATTACGTATGATTCAAAGGAGTACGAATCCCCGAGGTTTGATAGTTATCTACCTTTCAGACCAGTTGAAAGACCATGTCCAAAATGCAACCGTGTTCATCAAGGAAATTGTTATGCTGATCCCAGAAGTTGTTACAAATGTGGAAAGACTGGTCACATCGCTAAAGATTGTCATGTAACTCGATTCTGTTTCTCTTGCAACTCCCCTGATCATATTCAGGCAGATTGTCCACAATGGAAAGCACAGCAGGGTAGTATGACGGTGAGACCAATGGGTGTTAGGCCAGGACGGATACAAAGGCTTGAAGTACCGAAAGCAAAGGGTCAAGCCTTCCAAATGACAGCACAAGAAGCAAAGCAAATTCCGGATGAGGTTACAGGTACATTTCTAACAAACTCTATACGTGCTAAAGTGTTATCTGACTTAGGTGCAAAATGATCATTGATATTTCTGTTCTTTTGTTGCTTATCTGTGTTAGAGATATAGATGGGTGTGGGGTGTCTATTCAGTTAGTTTCTATGGCTTTGATTGAGTTCGAAGTAGTAGTGATAAGTATTCTTACCTTTTCGCCTAACCGAATTCCGGGACGGAATTCTTTTAAGGGGGAGATGATGTAATACCCCGGGTAAGTTCGTTAGTTAAATTATTTTCCGTTAAACTTAGTTAACTTTAAAATAGGATGTTTAGGGTAAGTTTGGGTTAATTTACAAGTTAAGGGTTTTTTTGTCATTAGTGATTAGCCTAAGGTTTAAAATGGTAAATAGAGTTTGATATTACCCTTCTAGCTTCAGATATTTCACAAAACAGAAATCAGTAAGTGTGTGTGTGTGTTTTGGGGAGAAAAGAAGCAAAAGAAGAAAGGAAGGGTTAGGGATTCAATTGGAGTCATTGGAAGTGAAATTAAGGTATGTTCCTTTACATTTTATGTTTATAATTGCTAGTAGATAGTTTCTGTCGGAGTAGAATCACTGATTTCATAACTGGTAGTAATTTATGTCGAAGCTGGGTAAAAAAAGGTTTAACCGACAGAGGTTTCCGGACGATTTATGGTGGTGTCCGGTAGTCCTTTTTCGATGGTGTCCGAACGAGTCTCATCTGGTAAGTTCTTCTTTTCATTAAGTTTCCGGTTGACATTGGATACCGGATGGCATCCGGATTACCTTGGTGTTCGGATGATGTCCGGATTGTTTATGCTGACCGGGAAGTTGGGTTGTCCGGATTATTGATGTTGTCCGGAAAGTTCATGTTGTCCGGATAGTTCTTGGTATCCGGAAACATTGGCTGTTTGGTCACTTTTGAGGATAAGAGTTAGATAGATTTATCTAGAGTTCTTAGTTTGTTAGTAAGTCTTATGAGTTCTTTTGGTAAAGAGATATTTGTATGCAAATTGTTTCAGATTCTGAGAATTTTGGGTAAAAGATCGGATAGCTCGGAGAAAAGCTTGGAAGGGTTTTTGATAAGCAATCAGGTGAGTTTTACTTTAAAAATGTTTTCAAACTGGAATACATATATATACGAGATGAATATGTGGTAGGAATGTGACGACGTGTTTATAAATAAAGTATGATATATTGAGGTGTATATTATATTTATTTATATAAGCATTACACTACACGAGAACACGTTGACCGGGCTTAGGACCGGTGGAGTTTTGGCTGTACGGAGGGACAGCGGTGTTGGCTATAATTTTAGTACATCGGAGTAAACTGATTAGTTGGCTCGCAACCAATTAATATGGCCAAGGGAAATGAGGAGAGGTACACAGTGCACGAGTCTTGCTTGGTATTTAATTACTTGTTGTATATTTGTGTTTTACAAAAGGATTACTAAACTGACAGGGATTATCTCACTAGACCGTTTGGTCTAACCCTCATTTTGTTTTAAAAAATATGTATTCCAGGTCGAGGAACTTTTAATAGCAGAGGGAAGGATAAAGTGTAGGATGCGGATGATAGCTGACGAAGATTAGGAAATGCTTATGTTTTGTATTGTATAGTTTTGAGACTATGGGACCGTACGTGAATTATTATGTATCTTTTTGTTATGAATGTAACGACGTTATGTATAACATGTTAATTGATGTATATTATGTATGTTTTGGGATACCGGGTCGTTACAATTGGTGGGTGCAAGAATCATCAAGGAGTCAGACAATTGGGATTCTCCAAAAATTTGTGTGTGTAATCATCAATCTCAAGGTAATATTCATCTCTTTCTCCTTGGCAATTTGATTAGAAGGTTTGGAGTGGTAGAATCAGACAACTTATGGTTATCTTTGGAAAGAAAAGAAATGGAGTCTGTGTGTTCTTTCTAATTGATTTAGTATAGAAACCGGATGGATTAACTTACTAAATTGGCCGGTAATGATATCTCCTTAATTCTAATGGTTTAACACCAAGTTTGGAGTCGTGTGGAATAGTCGATTAAGGTGTTCGGAGTTTGCATCGTTCGTAGGAAAAATCCAGAGTCCGGAACTCGCCTAATCCGAAAAACCATTGGGGAATCCGGAAAGAATACCGGAATTCGGTATTATCCGGAAGGGTTATCCGGAGTTGAGTAGTCTGAACTAGTCCTTGTTGCGGAATCCGGAAGGGGTCCGGAGTTGCGGAGTCCGGAAGAGAGTACGGAACCGATTCCGGATCCAGACTGATCAATCCGGATGTGGGAATTACCGGAATCCGGATCCCCTCTGCCCGGAACTCTGTGATGAGGGTTTGTTAGAGAGATGTACAAGGAGAGTCGGTAGGTTGCTTGATAGTCGAGTGACATGTTTACGCTCGTGTGATTTGGGTGAAGTGTAGGTACGGGTAGAACATACCGGTTTCAAGTAAGGACCATTAGCGTGGACATCAGGTAAGTCTTCCTAACTCAAGTTAATGATACTTGATTTGATTGCTTGTATATTTATGCTTTGAACTTGCGTGTTTATGCGGTTAAATTTATGTATGATAAAGAGATAATATCATGATGGATATGGGGAGTGTGTCCCATACGGAATGAATGAATGGATTCCGTTTAAATTCTTAGGGCGGGAATGTGCCCTATTATCATGTTTCAAGTGTGGATGATGACCAAGCGTGGGATATCGTTGTGCGTGTATTTATCTTAAATGTTAAGGGTATTTGTATTGTTATTCCTTGTTAACTCTTACGTAATGCATGAGTGTTGTGGTCATTATTTCGAGGGATCTTACTAGAGCTTGTGGTCTAACCCTCGCTTTTCAAATCTAAAACCCTTTTCAGGTAAGCAGGATTTAGAAGGCTTGGCTAAGGGAAAAGGGAAGATGTGAGCTGGAGCTTGCGTCGGGTGGATTAGAAGACCTTTCCTTTATTTAGTTAGTTTTTATATTTCTCAGCTGTATTTAGGGTAGATTCAGTGAACCGTAATGTTGGAAATTTTGTTATTGTGATGTGTGGGCCATGATTGGTAGTTTTTGACTTAAATTAAAGGACCTATGTTTTGACTTATTTGGTTGGGTTGTTACAGAATATGATGTCTCTGTATTAAAAAAATAACTAAAACTTAGATAAGTAACTTATTTGATAATAATCATCCAATTTTCCTTTCTTTTCAAGATTTTAAGATTTACGTTTAAACACATAACCGAAGTGACACAATCAGTAAAAAGATCATTAGGTTTTATACGCGGGGTTGGGTTTCGGTGAAAAGTGCTAAATTTGGTGAGAAGTGTGAGAAGTGGTTATCGACCGTGGATGAGAAATGTATGAATAATAAGATGAAATGCACCAAAATAAGATGCACCGAATCAATTCTTTTTTAAGCCATAATTCATGGAAGGGTATTTGATTAAAAATGATCAACAGTTTACAAGTACCATTCACACTTCTCATCAAAAATGACACTTCTCATATAATTTCATCCCTTATATGTGGGCATGATAACAATAGTATGATATTTTATAAAGTTTTGAATGTTGAAATCGAAAGAATAAATGAAGTCATATGTGAACAAGTATCTCTCTAGTTGCAAAATCTTTGTTCAAAAAAGTTGTCATTTAATTTCTACGGTAAATAGGGTAAAACGGTTTTGATTTTGTTTTTTTAATTTTTAGTGATCATGTTTTTGACCAACTCTTTTGAAAGAGAATAAATCTTTCAATTTTCTAAAACTAATAACTAAAAAACAATTAATTTTATTGGACACCAAAAATTTATAAGCGTCTTAATAAACTCTTTTATATGACACTAGTCAGTATGCCCGCGCGATGCGGCGGGATACAATTCGATTAACCAAATAAAATTCTCAAATTTGGTACATGCTTTGTATTATTTTTTATCAAATAGGCATTAGCTAAATATGTGTCAAAAAATTCAATTGATACATAGGTCTGATTAGAGCTCACTTCTCAACCGAAGAGGAATAATTGAAAGATGAAGATAACTGAGAATGAAATAGCGAATCCAACACAAACCGGTGAAAATCGGCCAAAAAATCGAACATTAGATGCATAGTTTGATACCATCAACTGTAACGATGTAGTTTGCATATATACTCATAATTTAACAAGTGTTACATAATCGATAGTTTTTGTACGTTACTAATCGTGTAAAACTTCTTGATACACCACGTTTGACGTATAGACTCCACGACGATTAATTCTTTTACACGGTTTTACCAATACTTCGTAGTTCCTCGTGATATACCTCTGGATAATGCTACGTAAAGTTGGCCATGAGAGAATACAGATTCCGGTAGATAAACTCCCACATTTGGAATCGTTTGTCCTTGAGCCTTGTTGATTGTCATAGCAAAGCTCAGGCGAACTGGAAATTGTTTTCGCTTTAGCTTAAATGGGAACATGTCGTCTTCGGAGGGACATAAAGGAATTCTTGGCAAGAATACTCTATTTCCAGCATGCTGACCAACGGCTATTTCTGCATCGATCACGTTTTGTTGGAAACTTTTGCATATCAATCGCGTGCCGTTACATAATCCGTTAGTAGGGTCGATATTTCGCAATAATATCACCGGGCATCCAATTTTGAGTCGAAGACGATGAGGTGGCAAACCACTAACAGTTAGTGAGTTCAAGAATTCGATTGGATAAATGTTGTTCCTATCATCTTGAGCTTCGTCGAAACTGTAGTAAATCTTTTCTTCTCCGTAGAATCTTTCGATCAACTCATAATTAATCTCATCGACATTCTGATTTTTAGTTGACAAGATCGCCCTGGAAATGATATAATCTGATGCACCTCCGTTGGTTTGCAAAGATGGAAATACTGCATCAATCAAAGCATCCTTCGAGTTACCTTGAGTGTCGTATGGAATTGTCATGTCATCAGGTATGCGAATAAAAGTCTCATCTACTGTTTCCTCATCTCCATCACCAACCCGTAAAAGGAACTCTGAAAACCATGGATCAGCCAACACTCTCATATTGATCGTTAACCGTATCTTTTTAATTAAAGACCAGAGAGGTGACATCCGTAGGCTGGAGTCGACAATTTGTGCTCGGGTACCACGACGCACGACCGGTAACACTTGTCTAAAATCACCTCCCATCACCATTATCTTTCCACCGAATGGAAGTCTGTTTCCCATGAGGTCTTGCATTGTTCTATCGAGCGCCTCCACCGCCTGTCTTTTAGCCATTGATGCTTCGTCCCAAATGATTAATCTTGCATCACGGAGTAGTTGGGCCGTTCCGCTCTGTTGTTTGATGTTACATATAGAGTTATTGTCTAAATTTAGGGGAATCTTGAATCGAGAATGGGCAGTTCGCCCTCCCGGCATGTTATTAGCTGCAACGCCCGATGAAGCAGTCGCAAGTGCAATTAGACCACGAGAACGGACCTCAGCAAGTAAAGCTTTGTACAAAAACGTCTTTCCAGTTCCACCAGGACCATCTACGAAGAACATACATGGAGAATCAGTCTCAACATGCCTCATGATCTCATCGAAAGCAGATTTTTGGTCTGCATTAAGAGAGTATCGTGCTTGCAAGTGTTCATGTTCAACGACAATGGAGTACTCCTCTTGTACCTCACAAAAGCCTCCATCTTGTAAACTGGCATTTGTATTCATTGTTGGAAGATCAAAATCATTCAAATCCTTACCCATCGATTGTAGAAAGACCATGATGTCAGTGAGGACCATATCCTGGACTCTTTGAACATTGCCATATTGCCGCATGTAATCTTCAGAAAGGGAATCATAGTGGTCATCCCATAACTTGCGAACATCTCCAGGTTCACAGTAGATCAATATTGTCGCAAATAGCCTTCTAAGAGCACTTGGAAACTGAAACACAGAGGCCTCTGCAAGACATTGGGAAAGATTATCATCATTCTCTATTAACCCTCTCTCTAGAGCTGCTTTTCGAAATGTTGGGTGTCGTATCCCGTTAACTGTGTAAAGGTCTTCAAATGATGTAGGCCCACTAATATGAGACAAAAGTAGACGCATGTAGAATCGCTCCCCTTCAGATGGATTAGCAGAAACCAATCGTCCTCTCATGGAACTGTTTCTACTTCGAGGATTCCACTGTCATGATCTTGCATCCCATGTATAGTATCTTGGAAAATCTCTATACAAGTAGATTCTTGCACGCACATCTACTCTGTTCATGTGAAAGAAGGCAGTTAACATTGTTCTCCTATCTCTCTCTCTATCAACAACGTCTGTCATTATATCATTATCTGAAAACGTAACATACTGGTTATTCGGGAGATGAAGTTTCAAGGCCATAACCTTAGGATTCATTTGAGAGAGTTTAAAACTGAAAATTCTCCATATTGCCTCCGGAGGCGAGACATATCGGGCATCCTGAAACCTTCGTATCTCGTTAATAACAGTCCCATCTCCATCTGGATCGACACTGACGACTTGCTTATCATGACCCTTGTAAATATACTTGAATATATATTTTACAGATATTATACTGGAGCAAGCCTCAACATTGATGTGACAATTGAACATCATTAGGAGTGCTGGATTATACGGGACAACCCATCGATTATCAAGGGTACTTCCTCGAGCATTTACTTGCATTCCGTTATTTCTCCTACGATACAAAGGGTATGAGTCATCTGCGTGTGTCGTGTTGTCAGTAAATTTCCTAGGGTATCTGAAACGACATCTTCTTGGCTCACCTTTCATACAAGGATTGTCCCGTTTTAAATGACCACAAGGGCCGTGCATCATGTGTTTAGCGACCAAGCGGTGTAGTTGGAGATGCTTTGTAGGATCTGGAATTTCTGCACAGACGACTCTATCGTAGTCGTCTGGATTGGTCAGCTTATGTCTAGGATCCATTATTAACAGAAAATGGGCGTGTGGCAATCCACGCTTTTGGAACTCCACAACATAAACATATGCCGCGACTCTGCCTAGAATATGCTTCTTGAAAAGTTGTTCTTTGAGATCCTCTAATTTGGCACGAAACACTCTTGCTTGAAGATCCGGCCGATCGTGTGAGGTCTGACCGGTCAATAACTCATCAACGATTTCGGGCCAACCTGGATTGCATGTCACCGTGAGAAATATATCAGGTTTCCCGTCAGTTTGAACCAAACTCATGGCATCCAAAAACCGTCGCCGCATGTCACGTGGCCCTCCAATGAAAGTTGCAGGCAATACAATCCGTTGTCCAACTCTGTTTGGTTGAACCTCACCAGCATGGACGCAATCTACAACACCTTGGTATAAATCTGATCTTATCCTCATTTGGTTTCTTTGAATAAAATCCAATCGGCAAGTCTCGATCTTGATATAAGTATCTACGACGAACTGTTGGAATAATCTCCCACCTAAAAGAAGGACGTTCTCATCAGGTCGAATTTGGAACTTGTAGCAATAGTATTCTCGCATAGTTACAAGCTTTCTCCTTCTTTGGTCGTTAGCCTCTGCGTAGTTTTCATATTGAAAAACTATAAACCAGCGATATTAATAGCTAATGTAATTTTCTTCCTTTAGCATAACGTTAAAAGTTTAAGACATATAGCATACATACCGTCTTCATATTCGTCAATGTTTTCTTCTTCATCAACAGTTTCACTGATAGATACTCCATGTCTTGGTATTTTGCAATGCCATCCAGGCTCACCATTAGGAAAGAACAGTGGGTAACCCAACGGATCATAACAAGCGAATGTTGATTGGATTCTTTGGCTATAGTCAGATCTCCCGTAGACAATAATACTTCTCTCGTATGCGGTGATGTTGTCATTGCCTTCAACCCAAATCCCAGCAACCTGTAGAATGGTAGAATTGAGTGGTGTGTATAATATGTATGTGAAATGTGCATAGGGTACATTTTATTTTTATCAAACCTCAGATGTGGTCGGCCGATTGTATACCCTCTGGTCTAGGTTGACTGATGCGTTCAGAGTGACTCTATAATTGTCGAGAGGTCCTAGCTCATTGGGCTAAATAACCTATGATTCCTATTAAGCTCATTGGGCAGAAATAATTGAATAATTGAACTCTCGTTGTCCTCGCTCAAACCCATTAGGCATGGGCTACCAAATTTATCCAAACAGACAACTTAACCAATACATGGCTTAACATTTATATTAAACAACCCCAACTTGTGCAAGTGTGTAACTTCGGTTTCAAATTAAATCCTTTGAATAAATTGTAAAATAAATGAAAGCAAAGTATAAAGATAGAGAGAGTGTAAAAAATGCCATTCACCTTATACATGCCTTTAAAATGAATCAGTGATGGTTAATAAACCAATCTTCATAAATTTCAAAGTTTCTTCCTTTCTAGTCATATATCATGAATCATCATACAGAAACGTCGACTTTTTTTAATGAAAGTAAACAGCAATTCAAATGACAGAAAAGGGCAAGATTGAAGCAAAACTACCATAAAACTCCAACATGTTGGTAAGTAGGTAGCACAATTGCCATCTTTCAAATCCCAACACCACCTCCAAAACACAGAATTAGGATGGCTTTTTCTTTCCCTCTCAGCAATGGCTTTGGCAGTATATTCATTATTGACAACCTGATAAGTACAGCCAACCCACACTTGGTAAGTAGGAATACTCTGGCTTTGGCAGTATATTCATTTAAAATGATCAGCCGAGCTTAATACTGTTTTCAGTATTTGAGCCTGCAATCCCTTGAAAAACCCGAATACCCGTTCTCGTCTCCAGATAGTATCTATAACGCTCAATATTGTTTTGTGTGGTTTCTTCCTGTTCTTCTTGGCGTCATCTTCGCTAGAGTCAGCAGCCTGAATCATTACCTTGCACCTGCAAAAGAATTGGCAAGTTTGTAATTTAACTTCAAAATTGATCCCACAAAGTGATATATAATGGTTTTTAAAAATAATGATAATAAAGGAAGTAGTATTTACGAACCTGATAGCTGGATATGTAAGAACGGGGGCGATACTTTTAGAGATTGCACCGAGTAAAAAGGCAGAAAAGGCAGAAAGGGATTCAGGAGAAGAAGATCCCTTTCCTGCTGTTTTTAGCTTTCCGTCTAAAAGTCTTTGCTTCAGGTGATCAAATATTGTGTACTGCATTAATACAAAAGGACTTGAAACGTAAGGCCAAGAAAGATGGTTGGCCATATCATCTTTCCCTCTCAGCAATGTCTTGTAAAAAAGCATCCAAAATATGTTGATTTAGTATAAAGCATTTCAGCATTTGCATAGTTATGATTGAGCTTTTGGTGAGCATTCAAGTCTTCAAGCAAACTAAAGTAGCATGCACAATATTCAGAAAAGACAAGGACCCTTCTATTTGAAGTTCATTTTGTTACATACAAAGTTGGTCATAAATCAAAACTACTCATGAGCCTGCACCTACAGAGCAAGTGTGGGTTGGCTGTACTTATCAGGTTGTCAATAATGAATATACTGCCAAAGCCATTAGGCAATTCACATATTAGCCCTAAGTTAGCCATTTCTATTTTCTAGCATATATGCTCCAACTTTATGATGGTGTTAGATATAGGCAAATTTGTCATATTTTAGGTAAATCTCATACAGGGTTTTGACTATAAGGATAATCTCATGGCCCACAATGTACATGTATAGTATTAGCCTCTTCTTAATGAAATATTTCGCTTACCCTGCAATAAGCATCATGATGTTGCTTGCTCTAGACAACTCAACAACTGAACCGGTAACAGAGTCAACTGCCTCCATGCCACCATATCTGATTAGCAATGGTAGAATAAGGCAGAGCAACCCCAATAACAGCAACAAAGAGTTTGTGTCCACCTGATTCTGTTAATCATCAAAGATCTAAAATAAGTTCATTTTTTCTACCAGCAGAACACCTTCCCCTCTTGACGAATTTATAGCAAAAATATGTACTTTAAGGATAATTAGTCACATTACCCAAAGAAAAGTAGAAATGTCAAACCAAGTTAAGATTCATATCCACAAACAAGAAAACAAATAAATGTTGGATCGAAAACAACAATAAAAACAACCATAGTGCATCACCCAATTTTTTTTACAAAGTTTAGAGATGGAACAAAATTTAGGCCTTCATGGCAGCTATCTCATTGAGCAAAAAACTTGATTCAGCAGCAAAATCAAGCGGCCGAATATCAACGACATTTATCTTTTGTCGTTTGACATTGTTGTACTCTGTCCGTGCAACGCTAACTCGGAAAAGGAATGGGACCCATTTGGCTTTCTTCAATTGTGATAGGAAATTGGTTCCTTCTTCCTACAATTATAGCTAACGTAAATTCAAGGCAACATAAGTACAAATGTTAGAAGACAATGAAAGATGACAGTAGAAGGGAAAAGTACTTGTGCTTTCATTTTAGCAAGCTCATCGGCAGAACAACCAAGTAATATTTGTGCTTGCTCGTCGAATATAGAAAACCAAGCTTCACCAGTTGCATTAGAAAACTTTGCAGACAGTATATATCTAAAGATGATATAAAACAATTAACGTAATCTTCAACCAGCATTAGTGATCTAATGTTGAAAGGTAGTGATTCAAACCTCAATGTAAATGATTCTTCATTCTTTTGACACCGTGCACACCAATAACCTTTTCCGGTAGATTCAGTGACTTTCTTGTTACATGTGTTACATGACCGATATGACATAGTATGATCAGGATTAATGAATGTCATAGAGGCTCGTGTGCTAAAGTACACAGGCTGTGAAAGAAATAGATTAACTTTTGGATAATTGATGCATAATGGTAAGTCACAAACAATGTGTTAAGTATATACCTTGTCCTCACCCAAAGATGGGTTGCTCGTTACATAGTGAAGTGTCACCCGATCCAAGTACATGGAGCGGCTTCGGCTATTCATAGGCGGGGTAAAACATAACTCTGTAGAAGGCAATGCAACTTCTTTACCTTCAGAAGCAAACCTATGAAATATAGATGTAGGTAGATATAGACCACTTACACTTTATTTTTCATGCGATGTCTTACCATGATTTCAACCTCAAGCAGTCTGGTATATCCGGATTTATCTGAATATAACTATTGCTCAGTGTAGATAAAGACACGCCTAGAAGGTAAAACGGAAAAATTAGAATAACCACTAATTCAACATTGTTTTCATGCGTCCGTAATCACTAAAAATAATGGTAGAAATATAGAGCTTATCACCTTGAAACTCTCCAACCTTCAAAGATTTCATTGCAACTATGGGGGATTTGTCGGCCATCTCTAAAAGTTCTTGCCCAACATAAGTTGCATGTTCATTCCATAGACAAATAACAACGCTCTTCTTCCTACAATACCATCATATTAGAGTTTGATATATTTAATAAAATAGCACACAAACTACGAAGGATGAAAGAGAAAGAAGTAGTGTACGTCTCATCTACAACTCTTATATCCCGTTTTGGAATTATCTGCTGGGTGATTTTCCTTCGAATGCTTATCGTTGGTGAAACATGTTGCACCACTCCGATTACATCTGTAATTAAGTTACATGTAAATCAATATCTACCACAAGGTGAAAAGACAATGTACAGGAATAAAATAAATAAACATGCCTATTACCAACAAGATTATTCTGATTGACATGTAGCCCTAACTGATCAATCGGAACAAAGTTGAATGTTTTTTCAGGTTTAAGCATCGATTCATTGACTGCCTCCTCTACTTGAGAATTTTGGTTTAGAATCATTTCTAAATCATTGTCAACGGTTCAAAATTGCTTGTTCGCGACATTTATCGTTCCTTTCGATATGTAGTACACCTTTCCAACTTCAAACACATTGTAGAACTTTTTTGCGGCCTCATTAAACATTGTAGCTTTCATTTGAGTGCCCTGCAAAAGTAGTGATTAGGGGATGTTTTTGTTTTATATTTATCACTACTTACGGTTAATTAAGGATAACTTCGAAATATGTACACTTACATCATCATCAGTGAACTCCACATTAAAAACACAGCCTTCACCCCTTGTGTTTGAGTATGTACGCATGGTACCTTTATATGTCAACAAAATCTTGATTCTCCAGAGTGTTTCATAAGGGTGTAATGAGGCCAGTGGTTGAACCTTACGCGTAATTGACAAGCTGCAGTCAGAAGAGCTGCAATCATCAATTTCTCACCAAGAAACCACATTGAAGTATACAATTTATATATGACCTAACAGTTATTTAAGCTCAAATAAGAGGTTTACCTCTTACCAGATAAGTGGACGCTAAGACATAAGTGGCTATGGAAGACGAATTTCTAACAGCTGAAATCTGAATCAATAAGGGCCTGTTTGGACAACTTAATGTTACATAGTGGCTGTTTGGATAGCTTAACGTCAACACAGGCTCAATAAACTCATGTGACAACAAGGAGTTGTTGCTTAAACTTCATGATGTCAATTAATTGGTTTCAATGCTTTTTAATCATATTTTTATATGTGGGGTTTATCGAAATTTGTTATTTTTGAACTATTCAACACCGAATATCCATTAAGTGTCTAAAATGTACAATTTGTCCTGCTCTTTTAATATCATTCATGCTCGTCCATGTTGACAATACAATACTTTTAATTTTAGACTTTTCTTTATACTTGTTTTCCCAAATCCCTCTTCAAATCAACTATGATGTCAAAACAAATTCCGCTGCATCATAAGAAAGACACACACACCTCATCTTGTGAATAGAAAGCGTGGACGTCCTTTGCTCCTTTGGCCGCTGTAATGCTTCCCCAAATCACTAAAAAACCGTTAAGCACCAAAATCATGTTGGAAGTGATGTGGTACACTTGTATTTTAGACAATAATATGTATTTTATAGTAGATAGAACCAGTAACCAAACATGGAGCCACAATTGCATAATATAGTCCATAAGCAGAAGCCTCCAATCATTAGCCAAAACTAAGTTTTTGACAGCAATCAAATGGATAGAAAGAAGCTGAAAACTGCAATCAAGTTGAGATAGATGAAACTGAGTTTCATGACAGCAAACTTAGGGCCAAATAGATTTGTGTTCAATTCACTATTGCTTTTGAAACGACTATTACTGGAAATTCAGTATTGCTTTTGAAAGACCATATTTCATTTTGCACTATGACTCTTAGAAAGTGAAAGTTTTGGAAAACGGTTTTATGTTAGTTTTCCTTCCCAACACATTGCAACTCTGTTAGGGAAACAAAAAATCAAATAAAGTATTTGTGTGTCTTAACAACTGGACTACATCAACGTCATTGTTAGGATTCTTATTGTTTATTTAGGCTCCATATCCAACACTGTATCAGACCAAATTTCAGAGTCCAGGGTGATTGGAGTGGTTAAACACACAAGCAACTTCCCTAGTTAGTTCTAATAATCTTGGATATCAATCAAGATCTTTGACTGTTTTGTGTTCTAGGCCATGAATGTCCTAAGCCAAGGCTGTTCACAGTAGCATTCAAAGAGTTTTGGATTATGGGAAAGGATATAAGCTAACTCGAAAAAGGGGTTTGAGTGTTGTAAATAACTCAGGTGGTCTGTTATTTTCAAGCTAAATCAAAAATTCAAAACTATTAAGAGTGATGCCGGGCACTTGAGCCAGGCAGTTCATCGGTAGATGATAATAGCATTTTCTGCTTGTTCAGGAGCCAATAATCAAGCAGAGGCAAAAACATTTCTTCCAGCCCTCCAGTTAGCCACCAATCATGGTTTAATAGTATCTCATATTGTAAGTGATTATGACTTTGTTATATTAGGCATTAAAGGTAGTTTTGGTGTCCCTGAAGAAATGAAGTCCACATAGAGGTTGATCAAGAACCCTATTCATAAAGGGTGTCACCTTAATCAATGTGTACAGCTTGAGCACAATCACACAAATCTCATAACAAAATTTGGCATATTGAGGATCTTTCCATTGGTCATACCAACGCTTTTTATTGTTCATGGTCTTCCTGTTCTTCAAGTTATTTAATTATGCTGCCAAGAGTCTATAATTTGTTCACCCCACTTGCTATAACTCTTTGTCCCTAAATGAAGTGTGCTCATGGACAAAATGGTCTGGAGGGAGCCTAATGAATGAACCAAACCTACATAGTAAAAATCTAAAAGTATATGTACAAGTACTTCAAATTGATTGGTATTGCATACTTTAGACATGTAATGCTAGTTAACTCATATTTCAAGCATGGTAATTAGAAATAAAAACTGTGACATGAAGCAAATGGGCATTTGGTCTAGTGGTATGATTCTCCCCATTTAGGCACCAAGCTGATGAAAAGATGCAAACTTCCTTACCAGAATAAGCAATCATAAACCAATACATCAAGGTAATTCAATTATCAAGCCTGCAAGAACTGATCAAAAGCGGAAGACAGTACAACAATTATTATGAGTTACACGCTATCATTAAATTACTATACATGTATTTACATGTACATTCATAATAAACTTGTGTGTTCAACATATCTAATCCTCAAAGTTCAGAAAAGATAATATTTAATCAATATTTAACATATGTATCATTTCTAATAGCAAATCAAAGTTAACATAAAAGCATGGAATGCAGGTCTGAGTCTTAAAAATCTACCATCACCAAGTTATGAGTTTTTGGCCAGAAAAAGCCAGACATCTTACTATAAGTTAGTCTACTAAAGAATCCAGACGCACACAACTTCCTTACCAGAATAAGCAATCATAAACCAATACATCAAGGTAATTCAATTATCAAGCCTGCAAGAACTGATCAGACAACGAACGAATCTGAGAAATCGATGTCTGGAAAAAATGGACGTTGAAAACTGGAGAAATCAATGTTGAAAACTGGAGAAATTGGGCAAACCTGAAATGGAGTAGAAACTGTGAAACGTGGAATCGAGATGGAGAAATCGAGCAAACCTGAAGATGACAAATGGAGTAGCAGACGTTGAAAACTGGAGAAATTGAACTTAGAGAAATTGGGCAAACCTGAAATGGAGAAGAAACTTTGAAACGTGGAATCGAGATGGAGAAATCGAGCAAAACTGAAGATGACAAATGGAGTAGCAAGTGAACCTGGAGATATGGAGTTAAACTGGCGATGTAGAACGTGGAGGAGAAGTGTTTTAGAAAAACCAACTCTTAGAAAGTGAAACCTTTAGAAAACGGTTTTGTTATTCTTTTAATAATGTAGTAATAGATAAATAATAAAGCGTCATATCTAAAGGTGTTGTAATAAGTTTATTGGAAGATTTTAAATATCATAATTTTTTTAGGAGACCTTTTATTAAAAAACGTCGTATTAGCTATTTTGTAGGATACTGTTTGAAAATTTGTAATTGAAAACAAGTGTTCTATAAAAAGTAGGGGTGAACATGGTACGGTGTCATGTTGTGTTTCTCAATACTGTGTACCAACCAAATATAATTGGTACGCCATAAAGTATACGGTGTACCAACCAACTCTACTTGGTACCAACTTAATTGGTACCAACATTTTTCGGTTGGTACATGCTGGTACGGTTTTATAGCAAGATCTCAAAAAATGAAATTACAATTAAATGTATTAATTCAACATGATGATACAAACCAGTTGACTATCCAAATAACGTGTTGTTCAGTGTTGCGTTTGTGAAGATAAGAGATTTAGGGAGTTAGGGTTTCGTATAATCGTATTTACGTAGTTGCATTGAGAAGAAACGACAACAGAGTTAGAAGATTAGAGGCTTAAGAGTAGGAAGTCAAGGGTCTGAGTTTAGTGAGTTGTAAGTCAATATCCAACAATCCATCTTTGAGGCCCATTAAAAACCATAATCAAATCAATATTTTCTCTACATTAAATCATTAATAAATATATATTTATTTGATTTCCTATTTAATAAATAATCAGAAATGATATATATATATATATATATATATATATATATATGTATAAAAATATAAAAGTCGGTACGGTACGGTATTACCGTTGTACACGAGTTTCAATACCACGTACCACCCAAGTTTGTGAAGTTAATACGGTAATACCAACCAACTTAATTGGTACCAATTTAGTTGGTACCATTTGAATTGGTACGGTTCGTATTGAATTGATTGGTTTGTCATAGTACAAATTTGACGCCCCTAATAAAAAGACGGGTTTATAGAACCATTTGCTCAAAAGTGCCTTATACAATAGTTAATGTGATGTAATAACTGTGATCCTAAAAGAGAAGAATGGAATGTTGTGTGGTATTAAGAAACTTTTTTTGAACTTTAGGGTCTCATTTGAAATTTATAGAAAGGGGGTATAAAACCCTCATTTTGGCCCAAAACCCTTATTCTGATAAAATCTTGGGCGGCGTGCGACTTGGAGAAGAGGAAAGAAATCAAGGATCGTTACTTGCAATTTTGTCAAGGGAGGTGCTGATTTGAAGAGGGATTCATCATCAAAACATTTTCAAGGTAACCTCTAAGCCTTTATTCTTTTGACTGATTTGGGAAAAATGTCACTGTGTGGCTTTTGGATTTGAAATGAGAGTTAGATTAGTTTAATCCAAAAGGAAATGGGTTTTTGGATGTATAATCCTTGTTTTAAGAGTGCTTTGAATGTTTACCTATTGTTTTAAGAGCTTAAAACGTTGGAATCCGGTTAAATCGTGTTTGATGTATTTTTACATTTCACTTTATGCGATATACCGGGAATCGCTCAACCCGGGTATGAATCCAGGTGAGGTAGACCCGGTAGTCGAGAGGCTGGACTCGGGAGTCGGGATGGCCAGACCCGGGATTCGGGAGGCCGGACCCGGGAGTCGGGATGGCGAAACAAGGAGTCGGGAGGTCGGACCCGGGATTCGGAAGGGGACCCGGGAGACGGGTATGCTGGGAATCTCGGAAAACCCGGGAATGTGGATCCGGTGAAACCCCTTTTTCAGGCAGTAGCTTTCTAGGGCAGCTCCTCCCGATTTCGTTGAATTCGTTGGTAAGAATTTAGTTGTTCCACCTAGTGTAATTTGGGGTGTCGTTTAGGGGCAACCTTAAGGTGTCAGTTCAAGGTTCTTGCTAAGTTTTGAGCGTGAACTTGGAGGGTGATTGGGTGACTTATCGTCGTTGTGTGTTGTGGAATATTTAGGTGCTCGGTTTGGGAATTCTTAGCTCGTGTGTGTGAAATCCAGCGGGGACGACAGGTGACTCATTTTAACTGAAAATGAGATGACTTGTATGCTATTTAAGCGCATGAGATATTATGGAACTGCATGTTTTATCTTACGTATATAAAGCTGCATGTTTACTATGTTTAAAAAGTTACGTTGTTATGTATGCATACATTTGAATGTGAGCATGATACGGCTAAGTCGGGGGGGGGGGGGGGGGGGGGGTCCCGCCAGTACTCATAGGGGGTGTCCCGTTTATGCCATTGAGGGTGTGTTCCAACTAAGGCAGAGTGAGACTGACATGCTGTCACCAGTGTACGGGACTCCAGTGTGCCATTTCATGTGGGGTTTCTTGTTGATGAAAGTTATATATTTTCGTTGCATTAAATTGTTTATGAACGTTTATAAACTGTTTTATATATATATATATATATTGTGGTGGCGTGAAAGTTTTCTAGAGGGACCTTACTAGACCTCATGGTCTAACCCTCACATTTTCAAATCTAAACCCATTTTCAGGAAACCATCTAGTAGGAGGCTCGGGCAAGGTCAAGGAGAAGGCCTAAGCGAGAGGCGACGATTAGATGATAGTTATATTTACTTTACTTTTAATTCGAGACTTTGTGTAGAAATTCCCAGCTGTGAATATGTTGTTCCGCAAACCTAATTTTGTAATAGTTGGTTTAAGTTAAATTTTGGGACCGTTTGGCTAGTATTTTTATGATTGAATGTTCAAACTTAATTTTTGGATCTGGGATGTTACATGTGACATTTTGTATTAAAATGTCATAAAAAAACTTGTTAAGACACCCAAAAGCATCCTAAAAACTTATTATTATACATTTAGCTAGAACATTTTATATTTTGATCGTATAAATTAAGTCTTATAAAATTGTCTATTAAGACGCTTATAAATTGGTGGCGTCTATAAACACATTTTTGTTGTAGTAAATTAAATATATTATTTGAATTATATAACCAGTTAATGTGATAAAATAACGACAAAAGTCTAAAAAACTCAACAAAGTTTACATTTTGAGCGATTAAATTACTATGCATTTTTCTAAACAAATAAATCACTTGCAAACGAATAAAATGTTAAATATATTTGTTGATAATTAAGCAGTTACTTGATGAGTTTTAGAACGTATATAGATTTATGTGCTTAAAAAAATATCTAGTAACTTAATATCAGTAATTTTAGATATTCATATTTTTATAATAGTATCAATTACAAAAATATGAAAAAGCTAATTGATAAAATTTTAATGTAATTTTGACATTATAATCATCAATATATATATATTAAAAGAGAAAACCACAAAAGATGACAAGACATCCTAAAAATTGAGAATTCCTCATTTCTTGAATTGTGGATGCTTCTAAGGTATTCCACATTGATAGAGAGACAAAAGATTGACAATAAATTATGGATATATAAATGGAGGTTGAGATGTGTTTGTGGTAACTTATGAGATTGACTCATTTTGGCCGATCCTCTAAACCAATGTTGTTGGTCTTTTTAGGCCGACCCTCCAAACAATATGTTGGCTCATTTTGGCCAACCTAAAAGTTTAAATCTAAATCTAAATCTATATCTATCTATATATCTAAAAGCAAAATCCATAAAATATTGGGTGGCATCCTAAGAATTGAGATTTCCTCATTTCTTGAATTGTGGTTGCTTCTAAGATATCGCACATTGTTAGAGATATAAAAGAATAACAATAAATTGTGGATATATAGATGGAGATTGAGATGTCTTTGTGATAACTCATGGGGTTGCCTCATTTTGGCTGATCCTCTAAACCAATGTTATTGGTCTTTTTTGACCGACCATCCAAACAATATATTGACTCATTTTGGCCAACCTAAAAAGTTTAAATCTATATCTATCTATATCATTTATATAAAAGCAATTACCACATAGAATGATGTGGCACAATGTAGGATTATAATGCTTTATTATCTAAACGAAAAATCCACAAAAGATTAGGTGGCATCCTAAGAATTGAGAATTCCTCATTTCTTGAAATGTGGTTGCTTCTAATGTAACAACCTAGTCTAAAATAGAACATGCATAGCATTAAATCATAAGAATTACAAAACTGGGTCCCAAAATTTCATTACATCTGATTCAATATTTAGGTTGGCGGAAACAACCTATACACAATTGAGAATGACTAACTACTAAAAGGTATGAGTGACACTGCTTCTAACTGCAATTATTCTCTAATCCTGCCCTGATCACTTGCCAGAGCCTCTTACTATCTGCTTACCTGAAAAATGTTTAGTTTGGAAAACGCGAGGGTTAGACCATGAGGTCTAGTGAGCTCCCTCCTGACAGTTCTCAAAATCATTTAAAAACAATTTATAACTTTTACATATCTTTACATAAAACTTTCACACATCTTTACATAAAACCTTCACGGATAAATCTGCTCCCGTAAATGGCACCCTGAAGTCACTCAAGAGTGACAACGAGTCAGTCTCACGCTGCCTTACTGGGCACACCCTCCCATGGCATAAACGGAACCTCCCCCCGGCATGAGCACTGGCGGAACCTCCCCCCGGCATGAGCACTAGCGGAACCTCCCCCCGACATAGCCAATTTACGTCTACCACAATGTATGCATATATCTCATATCAACTTTCAAACTAGTAACATCATGTAAATAAACATGGCAATTCTACTCATTTACTTTCTTTAGAAAACACGTATAAAATCACGTATTTTAGTTAGAAAAACTCACCTGACTTCTTCGCTTCAAGACTTCTCACTTACGCTTCCGGCCTGTAGACTGGGACGCCTGTAATTTTAGGAAACATAGGTCATAAATCTTTAAATTGTTACTCGAGTTTGCTTCCGAACTTAACCCAAAATTATCTAAGTTGATAAGTTACACTTCTAGTCCAAAATTATAATTATTGGACTCTGCTTACCGGCCCAATACATTAATTCCGGATCTTATAATTTAGTTTAAATATCGGATCCATTATTCAGGCCCAAACTAATAACATTTCAGATCCACTTTAATTAACTTCCGGATCCACTAGGTATGGCCCAAGTGAAGAAAACCTCTGGATCCCCGCTTTAATTTAATACCGGACTTATGGCCCAACTACCACTTCCCCAATTCTGGATCCAGTTAGATGAGATTTCGGATCTAAACACAACTACACCTTCCGGGTCTGTATTTGAGGGTTCCGGATCCATAATAGTTAGGCCCACTTCCGAATCTATGTAATAGTTCAATACCGGATCTAAGTAATAAACAAATCCAACTCCACATCTTGTTGGACTCTGGATACTCACGTCGATCAAGCCTATTTAATTAGATTCCGAACTTTTGTTACAATACAGGACCCGACCCAACAATTAATTAATACCGGCCTAATAATAAATTCCGGCCCACTAAGCAAACTCCGGATCCAATGAAATAATTCCGGACTCATGGTCCAATTAGTGAACTTCCGGATCCAATGGAATAATTCCGGAATTATTATTGGTCCAGGGTCTATACCGGGTCTTTATATTTTTAATATCGGATCCAATAACTTTAGCCCAATTCCGGTTCCACTTACAAATTTACATTCCGGATCTCACATTTGAATTAATAGCGGATCTTTTATGTGGGTTCTGGATCCAAACAGTTCCGGACTGAACACACTTCGGACAACAATATCGGACATTTACTGAATAACATTAGTGTAACACCTTAGGCATATCCCACATCGGCTGTGGACAGGAGAGATGCTGGGTATATTAGTAAACCTTGGCCTTACCAGACACAACGCGTTTTGGGGCCACAAGCATGCGGGTTCCTTGGGAACTCTGTGGTTAAGCGTGCTTGGGTGGGAGTAGTACCAGGATGGGTGACCTCCTGGGAAGTCCTTGCGAAGTCCTTGCCAGGTCGCCAAGAACAAAGCCGTGAGCCAGTGGGGCAAAGCGGGCAATATTGTGTCGTGGTAAGGGGGGTGTTACAAATGGTATCAGAGCCACTCCTGTGCCGTTCGGGATGGTGGGGCAAACCTCATCGAGGACGATGAGTCCCTAAGGGGGGGTGTGTGTAACACCTTAGGCATATCCCACATCGGCCGTGGACAGGAGAGATGCTGGGTATATTAGTAAACCTTGGCCTTACCAGACACAACGCGTTTTGGGGCCACAAGCATGCGGGTTCCTTGGGAACTCTGTGGTTAAGCGTGCTTGGGTGGGAGTAGTACCAGGATGGGTGACCTCCTGGGAAGTCCTTGCGAAGTCCTTGCCAGGTCGCCAAGAACAAAGCCGTGAGCCAGTGGGGCAAAGCGGACAATATTGTGTCGTGGTAAGGGGGGTGTTACAATTAGGGTCATATATCATTCCAATTCAGTTGATTAATAACTATCTTTCCCGACCAAAAGGTTACTTTAATTCTATTACTCCTCTTAATGTGATTATTAAATCGAACAACACTCTTATGAGTCAAGCAATTTACCAGACCTCTCAATTTCTGCCTGACACTCTGATACTAAAATTACAAGATTACTAAGAAATGATAGGGATTACCTTGTGTTGATTGCTTGCAATTCTTCCTTCCTTCTTCCCAAAACCGATTTAAACCATCTTCTTCTTCCTTCTTCCCAAAACCGATTGAAACCATCTTCTTCTTACCCCGCTCTCACACCAGCCGCCACACACACACAAATGACAGATTTCTAGGGTTTTGTGCTCAATTTGGGAGTTTTTATACTCTCCTCCCAAATTACAACTCATCCCCCCCGAACTTACCATTTTACAAAAATCCCACAAAACTTAAATCTTTCTCATTAAAAACACTGGTTATTACAACACTCCCCCCTCAAAAGAATTATGTCCCCGAAATTCCATTGTCGAAGAGATGAGGGTACTCGGACCTTACTATCTACGATTTCTACTGGTTCCTCTACGTAAGTCAACTTCTCATCAACGCTTTTGTTCTCCAAAGGAACAACCACATCTGCTTCTGCCAAACATTTCTTTAAGTTCGAGACAAGTAACACTGGATGCACTCCCTTTAAATTCTGCGATACTTCCAACTTGTAAGCTACTGCCCTTACTCGTTTTATAATAACAAAGGTCAGTTCCTTATCGTCTGCATTCCTTGCAAGGTCGCCATCATCTCAACTTCCCAGATTTGCTCTCCAAAAATAGACGTGCATCACACTATGAATTCTTCCAAAATCTCATCGGGCACCCCAAGTTCGTACACTATCTAACCAACCTTCAAAATTTCGACGGGTCCACATAACATAGTCCACTTCACTTTTCTTCCGAAAGCACCACTCCAACTATGACATCTTTCGCAATCAGACTGCCCCTTTCCTAAAATCGAGGTCCAGAAGTCTAAAGCTTTTCCAGTCCACTCAACTTAGCTCCACTCGGTTGTTCCAAATCGTTCGGATGAAAAACATAACCGTACTCCATACCTCAGATCCGCCCTCGATGAGCACCCCTTTGCTAAAACATGCTATCTCGTACCAAATACTTGTAACCTCCCTAAACACTATACTCGCTTAGTACCACCTAAAATATCCAAGGTCAAACACGTCCTGTTTTGCTCGCTTCCGTCCACACATCGGGACTTACGGTTTTAAAACACGTCTAAATAAGGTCTCTTATGCATCTTTTCTTCCTTAAAATAAGGAACTTGGCGGAGTTCCCCGTCACAACAACGAGAATCTTTTACTAGGAAAAACACTCACTTTACAACTTGGCACAAGGCCAATCTTGTACGTCCCGACGAACTCACACTCAAGAGTTCCCTCCTCGGGGTACATGCAATTTCTAGGTTACTTCTTCTAATCGACATACGTCTATGCAGATCATTCTCCCTTCCCGAATCACCTCGGCTATAACTCGACAACTAATTCATACGTTCTCATTACTTCATCACTTCACACTTAAACGTAACTAACAGCTGGAAACTTCCATAATCCCTCACAAACTATTCTCAATCGCTTATCCCTGAACGACCAGTTCGTTTGAACATTTCTCACAACATCACCAACTCAAACCCATCCAACTGCCCTTTTTCCATTTCCTTCCAGGAGTTCACACACTTACCGATGTCAATCTACACACACTACCAAGGTTCTAAATGACGTAAGGCATGGCGTGGCGGTGAGGTCAAGCCTCAAGCCTTACAAGCTACAGCGAGGCCACGACGTTTTTCAAGGCGTGCCTTAAGGCGGCATATATATATATATATATATATATATATATATATATATATATATATATATGTATACACATAGACACACACTTGTGTGCTAGTGTATAGAATAATAACGTAGAACAAAATAATTTCATGTAAAGTAATAAAAAAAGACACATGATACCAAATCTATAGAGCTTATGGAAAATTGTATCAAGAGTGTAAAATCAGGAGTAATTTCTTGAATCTCTACTCACTACCTTCTTCAATTTTCCAAGAATTCACGTTCGACTCTTCATGTACGAGAATGGAAGTAAGTATTTACCAATTTTGGGTTTTTAGTTTCAAGTTTCCTTTAAATGTGTATTTAAGTCTTAGGTTGCATAAACAATTATCATTTGTTTATATATTAAAAATAATCTCACACCTTACAAAATGATGTGTCGTAACGCGTTGTAACGCATCGTAACGCGCCATAATGTGAGATAACGCGTTAAAATGTAAACCAAGCCTTAAGGTGGAGCCACAAGGGTTAACGTGGTGGTGACCCCAAGCCTTGACGCTATAAGGCGCCATAACGAGGCCACAATGAGTTATTTAGAACCATGCACACCACTCCACATTTTCGGTGTTACTGTCAAGCTTATTGTTTCTAACCTACTCACTTGGTCCGACATACTATCTTCACCTCCCCACGTTAGCGTGGAGCACCGCCATCAAGCACTACTTGCCCCTCTCTTCCGACCTTTCCACATGCTGATAACACTTTCTCATTATTATACATAACCAAACGGTTGCACCCAAAAATTCTAACTTGGAGTATCCAACCAAGTTACCTCGAAATGACACCGGTGTTCGAAGTCACTACACGTTCTTTGATCTCCAACTATTACCTTCTCGGATAATTCTTTCACACGCACGAAATAATTCACATTCTTTAAGGGTTTCACATTTATTACATCACACTTTTGACTGACCCATCCAACATCTTCTTTAAACTTCCAGTGATTCCAAAAATATACTTACTTAGCGACCTATACAACCAAAGACACTAGGTTTCTCATTTGGGTAACCACCCACTACCGTTCCGACATTCTATTCCGATAATAGCCATATCACAATGCCAACTTACAAACCACGTGCTCCAACAACTTGATTAACAAGGCGTACACCTCATCCGAAATCCCCGAAAAGGCTTCCATCTGATGCTTCCTCTTTCTAACATCACATTACTACAACACTGGTTGGCACATTTATCTTGGCAATTGATGCCACTACTCATCCGTACATCCTCCACCCATAACATCACACTGCAGACCAGGTCTCTCATGGTCATTCGTACACAATTCAAACTTGCCATCATATTCTTCCGCATAAATAACCAAGTCTATCTCGCTACCTTGTCTTTCCCCAACTCTAGTTGAACCACAACTCACGAGTTTCCAATTAACTCAAACATACTCATTTCTTGCTAGCTCTTTGCGATCCCAACAGGGCACATTCCCTCATAGATCGATACAATCTATACACTCACTTCGCTTGTGCTAAATACCTCATCCCTTTACGAACCGACCAAACCTCGTAAGTAAACCACTCATCCAATTAGCAATTTTCACATTTCTAACGATCACTCGAGGTGTCCCATTGTCATGTATATCTCTCTCCTGAACGACCTCCTACATTTACCCATGCCGTGGTAATTCTCTCCACTTCCAACCCTTTGGCAACGCCCTCAGCTCCAGACACTTTAAATGGTTGCCGACTTTAATAATAATAGTCGACCTGTGGATGCTTTCCTACATTTCCGTCAACAAGGGTTCCTAACAGAACCTAGTTCTTCCAACATATCATGATCATCTACACGTCCCATCGTCCTTATTTCAAAACCTACTCGTGCGACGTCAATATTACAAGATCACCTTAAAACTCTTATTCGACATCGAGGATATTTCATTTCTGTCTCATCACACTACTCATAACGAGTTGCTAATACCAACACCTTATGACTTCTAGTCCTTCCTCCGGACACAACTGTCCCTCGGCAACTGTATTTCCAGTCACCGAACAAGGGTACATACCCTCATACAACCAACATTAAAGTCCACTTCCGGCTCTTTCATTGTTCACCTCTCCACTCTCAGAATCCTTCCTTATCTTAAAATGTAATACTCTACGACCTAGTGAGCTCATAGCCTTCATGCATGAAGACGCGATAAATAAATCATTACGCCCTTTTTATCATTTTAAAGAAATAACACTTGGAAATAACTTGGGTACACATGACCCCAACATTCTCATAACTCCAATGCCCTGCACAACGATCTCGAGAATCGTTCGCACGCAACCTTTCAGTAAAACTCTATCTTACTAAACCAAAACGACATTGTTACGACAGTATCATATTGAATGGAAATCTTCCCAACGACAAAATTCTGAAAGAAATTACCGACATGAAATAAACCAGTCGGCTCTCACACTCATTTATATGACATCAACATGTCTATACTCATTTTGGTTATAAAAGTTTTGCAGGTAAACGTTTTCTTGACTTTTTGAAACAATTTAACTTATCATGAAAAGAGTGGAATATTTTGCAAATCGCTAAGCTCAAAATTTCATTGTGCGACGTAAATGGAATCGCCATTTCTTTAAACATACGCTTGCACACGCTGACTCATTTCCAATCAAAATTTATATTTACACATTTACTCTATTCGCGAAAATTTCATGTAACACATATAAGAACACTATGCATGAGACTTTGCTTGCAATTGAAGGCTACTCACTAACAATGTCAACCGCTTTACTCACGCAACTTATCATTGACACTCTACTTTCGACCAGTGGTCGCCCTCTCGGCCTTGCAACAATTTGCTATACATGCGTTCCACGACCCACTTATTCAACCACCTCATACTATTTTCGTCTTAATCAATTATCTCACATTCTAACTCTACATGTTTTCAATCCTCTACTGATATCTCCCTTCATTGACCCTTCCATTGAAAAGCTCGACTAATAGTCAGGGCTCTAATCCTCCACTCGCTCTTGAATTGACACTTTCGAGATCTCGACACTGCTCTTCCTTACCATCCCAATTGACTTACCCCACGATTTCTAGAACTAGGACTCACCAGAACCAGGAGTCTTACCCAAAATCAATCATTCATTCTCTTCGAACTCACGAATATATACCTCTAGACGGCTCATAACAGTCCAAACATCATTTCTTCTATATGATGTATACATACATCACATCATAAATGATCTCTCACGATACTTCCCAAACAATGGGTCTCAACCTACCCTTCAGGGATCTCGCTGACATTCTAGATTACTGGAACACGACATATAAACTAGCTTAAGACTACAACTTCGAAATAATAAGGCAGATTAAACACATACATGTACCTGTAAGTTCGCAATTACACTGGCCAGGTGTAATCCCAAACTTACCTTACATGACTGTCCTCGGTACCCTATTAGTCCTATCTCTACAACAGTGCCCTCCTAACGCATCTCCTGATTCTCAGTTGTGATTTCTACTCTCAAAGTTTAAGTTTAGGCCCGTCCGGTCACCTAAATCCCTTAAACTATGGCTCTGATACCAACTGTACCAACCCAGTCTAAAATAGAACATGCATAGCACTAAATCATAAGCATTACAAAACTGGGTCCCAAAATTTCATTACATCTGATTCAAAATTTAGGTTGGCGGAAACAACCTATACACAACTAAGAATGACTAACTACTAAAAGGTATGAGTGACACTGCTTCTAACTGCAATTATTCTCTAATCCTGCCCTGATCACTTGCCAGGGCCTCTTACTATCTGCTTACCTTAAAAAGTTTTAGTTTGGAAAACGCGAGGGTTAGACCATGAGGTCTAGTGAGCTCCCTCCTGACAGTTCTCAAAATCATTTAAAAACAATTTATAACTTTCACATATCTTTACATAAAACTTTCACACATCTTTACATAAAACTTTCACATATCTTTACATAAAACCTTCACGGATAAATCCGCTCCCGTAAATGGCACCCTGAAGTCACTCAAGAGTGACAACGAGTCAGTCTCACGCTGCCTTAATGGGTACACCCTACCATGGCATAAACGGAACCTCCCCCAGCATGAGCACTGGCGGAACCTCCCCCCGACTTAGCCAATTTACGTCTACCACAATGTATGCATACATCTCATATCAACTTTCAAACAAATAACATCATGTAAATAAACATGGCAATTCTACTCATTTACTTTCTTTAGAAAGCACGTATAAAATCACGTATTTTAGTTAAAAAAACTCATCTGGCTTCTTCGCTTCAAGACTTCTCACTTACGCTTCCGGCCTCTAGATTGGGACGCCTATAATTTTAGGAAACTTAGGTCATAAATCTTTAAATTGTTAATCGAACTTGCTTCCGAACTTAACCCAAAATTATCTAAGTTGATAAGTTACACTTCTAGTCCAAAATTACAATTATTGGACTCTGCTTACCGGCCCAATACATTAATTCCGGATCTTATAATCTAGTTTAAATACCGGATCCATTATTCAGGCCTAAACTAATAACATTTTGGATCCACTTTAATTAACTTCCGGATCCACTAGGTATGGCCCAAGTGAAAAAAACCTCCGGATCCCCGCTTTAATTTAATATCGAACTTATGGCCCAACTACCACTTCCCCAATTCCGGATCCAGTTAGATGAGATTCCGTATCTAAACACAACTACACATTCCGGGTCTGTATTTGAGGGTTCCGGATCCATAATAGTTAGGCCCACTTCCGGATCTATGTAATAGTTCAATACCGGATCTAAGTAATAAACAAATCCAACTCTGGATCTTGTTGGACTCCGGATTCTCACGTCGATCTAGCCCATTTAATTAGATTCCGGACTTTTGTTACAATACAGGACCCAACCCAACAATTAATTAATTCCGGACTTTTGTTAAATTCCGGACTAATAATAAATTCTGGTCCACTAAGCAAACTCCGGATCCAATGGAATAATTCCGGACTCATGGTCCAATTAGTGAACTTCCGGATCCAATGGAATAATTCCGGAATTATCTTTGGTCCAGGGTCTATACCGGGTCTTTAGTTTTTTAATACCGGATCCCACAACACCGGATCCAATAACTTTAGCCCAATTTCGGTTCCACTTACAAATTTACCTTCCGGATCTCACATTTGAATTATTACCGAATCTTTTATGTGGGTTCCGGATCCAACAGTTCCGGACTGAACACACTCCGGACAACAATACCGAACATTTACTGAATAACATTAGGATCATGGATCATTCCAATTCAGTCGATTAATAATTATCTTTCCCGACCAAAAGGTTCATTTAATTCTATTACTCCTCTTAATGTGATTATTAAATCGAACAACACTCTTATGAGTCAAGCAATTTAACAGACCTCTCAATTTCCGCCCAACACTCTGATACTAAAATTACAAGATTACTAAGAAATGATAGGGATTACCTTGTGTTGATTGCTTGCAATTCTTCCTTCCTTCTTCCCAAAACCGATTTAAACCATCTTCTTCTTCCTTCTTCCCAAAACCGATTGAAACCATCTTTTTCTTACCCTGCTCTCACACCAGCCGCCACACACATACAAATGACTGATTTCTAGGGTTTTGTGCTCAATTTGGGAGTTTTTATACTCTCCTCCCAAATTACAACTCAGCCCTCCCGAACTTACCACCTTATAAAAACCCTGGTTATTACATCTAAGGTATCCCACATTGATAGAGAGACAAAAGATTGACGATGAATTGTGGATATATAAATGGAGGTTGAGATGTATTTGTGGTAACTCATGGGGTTGGCTCATTTTAGCTGATCCTCTAAACAATGTTTTTGGCATTTCTGGCGTTGCTGGCGTCTTTAGCCGACCCTCCAAATAATATGTTGGCTCATTTTGGCCAACCTAAAATGATGAGGCGACATCCTAAGAATTGAGAATTCCTCATTTCTTGAATTATGGTTGTTTCTAAGGTATCCCACATTGATAGAGATACAAAAGATTGGCAATAAATTGTGGATATATAGATGGAGGTTAAGATGTGTCTGTGGTAACTCATGGGATTGACTCATTTTGGCTGATCCTCTAAACCAATGTTGTTGGCCTTTTTAGCCGACCCTCCAAACAATATGTTGGCTCATTTTGGCCAACCTAAAAGTTTAAATCTATATCTATATATATCTAAAAAAATCCACAAAAGATGAGGTGACATCCTAAGAATTGAGAATTCCTCATTTCTGGAATTTTGTTTGCCTCTAAGGTATCCCACATTGATAGAGAGGCAAAAGATTGACAATGAATTATTGATATATAAATGGAGGTTGAGATGTGTTTGTGGTAACTCATGAGGTTGACTCATTCTGGCCGATCCTCTAAATCAATGTTGTTGGCCTTTTTTGGCCGACCCTCCAAACAATATGGTGACTCATTTTGGCAACCTAAAAGTTTAAATCTATATATATATATATATATATATATATATATATATATATATATATATATAGAGAGAGAGAGAGAGAGAGAAAAGTTCAAATGAAAACTCATTTTCCATTGTGCACATGAGGACGTATCTTGGCCCTTCCACCTAGGGATGGTAACGGGGCGGGTATCCCCTCACCCGGCCCCGACCCCGGTTTCGGCCTCCTACACCCAACCTCGGCCTCAGGCCCCGATCAAAACCCGGTCAAAAATCCGGTTTATGCAACAAAGTTCATCTCCAGATCATTTTGTCCCATTTAATTTTAAACCCAAATTCTTTAATTTCTCCATTATAGAATGTAGATTTTAATCAGAAATAAAGGAACAGTGATGCTCCAAATTCTCCATTATAGAATCTATAGATTTCTCCATAACTTTAATTTCTTTAATTTCTCCAAATTCTTATTCCAAACACAAACATGGAAAAACAATTAACAAGATATTCAAACGAATTCCATCAGGTCATAGTTTTCCATGTGAAGATTTACTCATATGCTATTTACAACTATCTACATGACTAAGTTAGTTATGACACCGAACAAAATCTAGGTCATAATTTTCCATCTCTGTTGTTGTAATTTGTAAATGATAAAAAAATTCAAAATCGACATACCTAAGGTAGCAGCAGCCAGCGGATGTCTTCCACCGGAGGTAGCAGCGGAGGACGGAGGTCTTCGACCGGAGGTAGCAGCGGCGGTCGGCGGAAGTCGTGGACCGAAGGTAGCGGCGGTAGAGTTTGGATTTCGAATTTGGAAATTGGAACATAAAGTTATGTTGAGTCTGAGTGAATGTGTCGACCTAATTAATTTAGGGAAATTGGAAAAGGAGGCATATAAAATATATATTTAATATACATATATTAAAACCGGGTACCGGGCGGGTCGGGGAGTAGTTCACCCGCCCCCGTACCCGGCCCCAGTTGGAGTAAACCGGGTTTCCCCGGACCTGGTCCCCGGCCCCGCAAAACCGGGTATTACCGGGCCCCGACCGGGTCGGGTGGACCGGGTTCCACGCCGGGTCGGGTCAAATCACCATCCCAACTTCCATCTCTATTGATCCAATGACTCATATTTGTAAAGCCCGTGTCCCGGTATGTAATTTATTAGTATTAATTCTTTTCTTTTAAGTTTGATTTAATGTGGTTTCCGTTAACGAGGTTAGTCGAGTTGGACCTAATCGTTAAAAATGTCGGAATTTTGGTTAGCTGCGAGAAAGTTTAAGTTGAGGGACCATTTGTGTCAAGGGCCAAAACTTATCCATAGTTTCGGCCCATGCTTTCTTAAACCAAAATCCATATGTATTTGTTGGTGTTTGTGACGTGTTTGGCAAACAAAAGGAAAAAAATAACCCTATTTTGATCTTTTGGTGTTCACGGCTGCAAGACCCCCCCCCCCCTCTCCCCTCTCGTTCTACTTGGTCACCGCCGAACACCCCAAACCCTCCCCTTGTTGTGTCGTCGGCCGGAAGAAGAAAAGACACCGCAAGAGAGAGAGAGTCGCCGGAGTAAGAGAGAGAGAGAGAGAGAGTCGCCGAAGAGAGAGGGAGAAAGTTCGCCGGAAAGAGGGGAGAATCGCCGTCGTTTCTGCTGGAAAGGGTGGAGGAGAAGACACGTCGAGGTAATCCCGTGTTTCCGTTCTTTTTGTTGTGTTTTTCTTCGTCGGAAGCTTTTAACCGCCGCCGCCAACCACCACCGCTGCCGGAGATGGATGTGGGTGGTGCTCGGTGGTTGTCCAGCCTAGTATGACCTTTCTCCAGTAAGCTTGTAGGCTGTTCGGGTCTGTTTGGATTAAGCCATGTCTTAATGAGTTATTTAGTTATAGTTGTCATTTCATGTGAATTCACAGTTTCTGTCACTGTTTTGCGACGGCCATAACTTTTCCGTCGTAGCTCGGATTGAGGCGAATCCGGAACCCACGGTTCACATTATATGCCGGGTACACTTTTCATGTTTTAGCGGAAGTCCGGTTCGGCCTCTAGCTAGGCGTAATTTGGCTGTTTATATAGCAGGCCCGGTTTTGTCAGTTCGCATTCCGTTTTAAAAGTCACAGTTTCTGCCACTGTTTTGGGAAAGCCATAACCTTTTATAGGAACGTCGTATTGGGGTGAAACCAGTGCCAAAATCTCCCATTTTGAGTCTAGTAAGTTTCTTATGTTTTGCGGAAAAACCAGTTCGGACCATAGCTAGTGTCAAACTGCTGTGTTGTACTGAAAGGTACTGTTTTTCGCTGTGCAGCAGATTGGTTTTGTAAAATCCATAATAAATTGTAGAAAAATCGTTAGGAGGTGTATAATATGTCCTTGGAACCCTAACTCAGAGAACTTTCTGGTTATGTAATTTAATTGAGGATTTTCTGGGTTGATGGAGGTCGGAACAGGTCCCGAACAGACCTGTTTGGTTAGACCGAAAAGTCGTTTTAGTGACGATTTAAGGGTGCGTCGTGTTTTAGGGTCCGGGTCTCGTGTTAATACATTTTAACGATTGTTTAGGTGTTGGGAAGTGATCTTGGATTTGTGAAGCTTGAATTATTGTTTGTGAGCTAGGCGCGCTTACGAGGTGAGTTCTCTCACTATAACTAATGTCGGTTATTTTTACATTACGATTTGTACGTGTGTGGTAGTTTTAATTGTTTGTGATGCGGGACTAAATAGTGGGGTGTCTAGTCGGACCTTTATTGTTATGACTACGCGGGTGGCGTAGGAGTTCGGTGGGGCCGAGGTTTATATGCGCGGGTGGCGTAGTAACTCGGTGGGGCCGAGGTTTATATAAGCGGGTGGCGTAGTAACTCGGTGGGAGCGAAGGTTGTATACGCGGGTGGCGTAGGAACCCGGGGGAGCCGGGTAATGCTTGCACGGTTATCGTGTGGTCGGGTGGACCAGCTTATGCCTTTGGGTGGGATGGTGTAGGTATGCATGTTTATGATTTGTTCGTAGACTTGTATGCTGTTTATGTGCAATTATCTGTTTAGAGGTGGTGTGGGAATAACTGTGTTATTTATGGTGTCTGAATTCACTAAGCTTCGTGCTTACCCTTTCCCAATAAATTGTGGTTTCAGGTACGAGTGGCTCCAAGGCGTGACGAGTACACACTGGCGCGTGGGAAGAGTTGATTACTTTTATGATTTTAATTTTAGACATTTATTCCGTTGTTTATTGTTCGTGAGAATATTAATTATGAGTTTGCAAATGAAATGATTGAATTATTAAATGAGTTTTTATTAATGAAATGTTACTTTAAAAATTTTAAATTCCTTGTAATTTTTAGGACGTTACAACTTGGTATCAGAGCACAGCTTGAGTGAATCAAACGCATCTCGGTGTGTTTGATCTCAAGTCTGCGGCTATAAAATTTTCTTTAAAGTTTTTGGAAAATAAAAGGAAGGAAAAATCCGTTTGAGAAACGGTGATCAAAGGCGCAGTGTGTACAGTCAGCCGGAGCCAAAGGGAAAGGTACAGTACTTAGTGTTTTATTGCTTTCTAGATCATAGGGTATGCATGCTAGATTGCCTATGTTGTTTACACTGTACTGTATGAGGATTGCTTGCTAGTAGGAATCAATGCTAGTTATAGTAGGTTGTTAAGTGAAGGCCCTATAGGTTGTATGCAGTAAGAATCATATAGCCTTAGAATATTTGATTTAGTTCTATTGCACAGCTCTTGTTTGAGTCCAACCGTTCTAGGATAGAATTTTGTATTCGAATGTCTATTTGATTCACACTGCATGCGACTAGGTATTCGCGAGGCAACTCGTTATGGCTAATAGGGATTCCATGGTAGCAAGGGTAGTGGGATGAGATGAAATTCCTAGTGAGCTGGGAATAACGTTTACATATGAGTACGTATGCAAAATTGCTTTCTAGAACACAGGAGTATGTATGCTAGATTGCTTGGTGCTTAATACACTGTATTGTATGGTTGTTACTTGCTATTAGGAACTTATGTTAACTTCGAGAGGTTGTTAAGCGAATGCACTATAGGTTGTATGCGGTAGGAACAGAATAGCCTTAGAATGTTGGATTTAGTTCTATTGCGCAGCTCTTGTTTGAGTCCAACCGTTGTAGGATAGAATCTTATATTCGAATGTCTATCTGGTTTCCACTGTATACGACTGTGCGTTTACGAGGCGACTCGTCAGGGTTAGTGGGGATTCCGTGGTAGCAAGGGTAGTGGGATATTATGTTTATTCCTAGGGAGCTAGGAAGAGTGTGTATATGCGTCAGTATGGACATACGTGTAGGGTTTTTGTTTGGGCGAGCAACTACTTGGATACTCGAGATGGGTCCCGGAGCGGACAGTGATAGGTGTAGATGGTAGTAGTAGAGCTCCTACTACCGGAAGCACAAGATCAATGTTCGAGTCGGGGAAAGTCGCGAGGAATCCAAGGAGTCGAGCGTGAGCGTGGTAGGGTGAGTTATTATGTGCTAATAACTCGTTGTAATATCTACCCAGAATAGCCATCACAAGGAGGAACGACTATAGTAAACCTACTAGTACAGGTGTGTACTTGATTTTCTTTGATGGGATGACCGTTGGGGTAGTGTCGAAGGTTATAAATTAGTAGTCGTTGGAATAAAAGGACGATTCTAGTATTAGTCACTTGGAGTGACGATGAGGATGATGTTTGTTTCGGGCCAAGATGGATGATTGTGCTAGAATCATAGGCTTATAGAGCCGACTTTGATTTGAGGAAAAATCGTAGGGATTATTTGACGTAATTTCCCAACTTGCCTAAGAGGTTTAAATGTCCGGATGACGTTAGTGGATCGGAGAGATTTGGAGGAGTAGGAGTCGAGGCGTAGAATGCCGACTAAGTCATGCACAAAGTTTGATTTTGAAATAGATTTCATTAACAAATTCTTGTGTTTCAAATCATTTTATGGTTGGTGTTTTGGAATTTTGGGAAATGTTCAGTACACACACAAGATTTTGAAATATGGTTTTGAAAGTGTATGAAATCGTTTTATCACGGGAGTGCAAACTTTGTTAGAATTTGTCTCATTTCGTTATTTTTCCAACGGTTCTTTCGGGTAAGATGATATCCGTGTTTTGTGGTGTTTAAAATGTCGGGCAAGTGACTACGGCTTGTGACTTTAACATTGGAACTCCTCCACATATGTTAGAGTTGAGACGGAAAGTTACATTCCACGATGTCTGTATAAAGCTATTTGAGTGATTTGGTTAAAATAAGTTTTGTTTTACGGCATGTTGAGTCGTGTGGGTTTAATTTCACGAGGTGCATATCTTACTTGTTTATGTGACCATTTGGGGAAATCTTGGAAATCAATTTAAAGAACCCCACCTTTTGAGATTTTATGAGGATTAGTCGATATTTTCAAATGATGGAAACGGATTGGTTTTTATCTTTAAGTTTGAAACTTACACGAGACAGTTGTGTTTTAACAAAAATATATTTGTAAACCGTTTCATCGTTTTGTATGACTAGCCGACGCGCGTAAGATTTGTTGGTGAACCCTGTGCCACGACATTTTATGTTGGAAAAAGAGGAATTTTGGGGTCAAATGTCGTGGAACTGATTTTGAAATTATGTGCACACTTTTGTCGCACCCGGTGTAAGGTCGAGCTGTTACTTTAAATACATGTCATTAGTCAATTCATACTAGAACCGTGACGGTTCATTTTCAAAGAAATTATTTATTTCGCTTTACGTTTCGTGAGTAAACTAAGCTGCAATGAAATGATTTTCAACATGATTTTTATATGTGGGACGAGTGTGTCCATTTTTGCGTAACTACCGACCTGGTAATAGTAGTCGTATTGCTTACGGTCTTTTTGAAATGAAAAATCTTGACGTTGAAAATATTTTGTAAATGATTTTGTAAACCATTTGGGAAGTGCGTTTATAAGTGTTATGTGTCATTTTGAGAATTTTAAGGGTGTGAGTCCTTTTGGAAAACTCTTTTGTTTAACTCGTGTCGAGTTTGGGACTAATGTTATTTAAGAGTATTGCTTGCTTAAACTTTATTTAAACGCGTTTTTGACCGACTTATGGGTCTAGCAACCGTGGAGCATTTTGCTCGGTTTTGACTTTGAGATAGTCATTGGTCAATTGCACGGTTTTTAATGGCTCGATGTGAAGTTTTGTGAATGGGTTGTTTTGTTGCACAGTTTTGCACTTATTGCACGTTGCGTATTTACATGTTGGGTGAGTGAGTCATTCTGGGATAGGCATGTTGTTGGTAGACTGTTTTGCATTGGATCCTTGGTCATGTCAGTCAGTCGTTGGTAATGGTCGGTTGAGTATTTCGGGGTGGGACCCCGGTATTCATGTGTTATGACCTTGACTTTCCAGTAGGCACTGGGAGGATATAGTCTTGGGCACTTACCTGAGAGGTAGTTCTGATGTGCCGAGCCTTGAGACGTACCTGGGAGGTAGGCGTTAAGGCGTATCTTGATACGGTGTAACTAGGCTTCGTAGAGCGAGTATGGAGGAATAGTAGACGGTGGAAGGTTGGGTATTCCACACGTGTTGGTTATGTAGGCCGAATAGTATCGGTTAAGGGAATTATGCCCTTTGGAATTAAGAGAATAAATGCGCAGTAACCTTTTTGAAGTAAGTAGTATATTTAGGTGTCGACTTTTGGGCTTAAGGCCAAACACCTTTAGTGTAATCGGAGATTTGTAGCCGATTTTAAAATAATTATGGTGATGGTAGTAGTAACCCTGAGATGCTTAATTGTGATGAATGGTTATGGTAGGAATGATCGGTTTCAAGTATCCTATAAGGTATAGTGGTGAGCACCTTTAGAATGGTTAGAGCTTGAAAGTTGAATCGGGATGTATGGAACATCTAAGGTTGGGAGGCAACCGAAGTCGTTTGACTAGGAATGAATTCAGTTGTTGGAGTGTTCTTCCGATCATATTTTCAATGTCCTTGAAGGAGTTTTGTTAGTAAGAAAAGTATTCAAGAAGTTCTAGACGGGGTGAGAAATTTAGATTCTAGTTGAGGAAAGTCCAGTGGCCGCACCGAAGGGGTTCGAGTGAACGTGGGAACCCGAAGCGGAGATGCGCGAGAACTATTCCGAGTATTTGCCGGTCTAGACTTCGAGGACGAAGTCTAATCCAAGTGGGGGAGAGTTGTAAAGCTCGTGTCCCGGTATGTAATTTATTAGTATTAATTCTTTTCTTTTAAGTTTGATTTAATGTGGTTTCCGTTAACGAGGTTAGTCGAGTTGGACCTAATCGTTAAAAATGTCGGAATTTTGGTTAGCTGTGAGAAAGTTTAAGTTGAGGGACCATTTGTGTCAAGGGCCAAAACTTATCCATAGTTTCGGCCCATGCTTTCTTAAACCAAAATCCATATGTATTTGTTGGTGTTTGTGACGTGTTTGGCAAACAAAAGGAAAAAAAAAACCCTATTTTGATCTTTTGGTGTTCACGGCTGCAAGACCCCCCCCCCCCCTCTCCCCACTCGTTCTACTTGGTCACCGCCGAACACCCCAAACCCTCCCCTTGTTGTGTCGTCGGCCGGAAGAAGAAAAGAAACCGTAAGAGAGAGAGAGTCGCCGGAGTAAGAGAGAGAGAGAGAGTCGCCGGAGAGAGAGGGAGAAAGTTCGCCGGAAAGAGGGGAGAATCGCCGTCGTTTCTGCTGGAAAGGGTGGAGGAGAAGACACGTCGAGGTAATCCCGTGTTTCCGTTCTTTTCGTTGTGTTTTTCTTCGTCGGAAGCTTTTAATCGCCGCCGCCAACCACCACCGCTGCCGGAGATGGATGTGGGTGGTGCTCGGTGGTTGTCCAGCCTAGTATGACCTTTCTCCAGTAAGCTTGTAGGCTGTTCGGGTCTGTTTGGATTAAGCCATGTCTTAATGAGTTATTTAGTTATAGTTGTCATTTCATGTGAATTCACAGTTTCTGTCACTGTTTTGCGACGGCCATAACCTTTCCGTCATAGCTCGGATTGAGGCGAATCCGGTACCCACGGTTCACATTCTGTGTCGGGTACACTTTTCATGTTTTAGCGGAAGTCCGGTTCGGCATCTAGCTAGGCGTAATTTGGCTGTTTATACAGCAGGCCCGGTTTTGTCAGTTCGCGTTCCGTTTTAAAAGTCACAGTTTCTGCCACTGTTTTGGGAAAGCCATAACTTTTTATAGAAACGTCGTATTGGGGTAAAACTAGTGCCAAAATCTCCCATTTTGAGTCTAGTAAGTTTCTTATGTTTTATGGAAAAACCAGTTCGGAACATAGCTAGTGTCAAACTGCTGTTTTGTACTGAAAGGTACTGTTTTTCGCTGTGCAGCAGATTGGTTTTGTAAAATCCATAATAAATTGTAGAAAAATCGTTAGGAGGTGTATAATATGTCCTTGGAACCCTAACTCAGAGCACTTTCTGGTTATGTAATTTAATTGAGGATTTTCTGGGTTTATGGAGGTCGGAACAGGTCCCGAACAGACCTGTTTGGTTAGACCGAAAAGTCGTTTTAGTGACGATTTAAGGGTGCGTCGTGTTTTAGGGTCCGGGTCTCGTGTTAATACATTTTAACGATTGTTTAGGTGTTGGGAAGTGATCTTGGATTTGTGAAGCTTGAAGTATTGTTTGTGAGTTAGGCGCGCTTACGAGGTGAGTTCTCTCACTATAACTAATGTCGGTTATTTTTACATTACGATTTGTACGTGTGTGGTAGTTTTAATTGTTTGTGATGCGGGACTAAATAGTGGGATGTCTAGTCGGACCTTTATCGTTATGACTACGCGGGTGGCGTAGGAGTTCGGTGGGGGCCGAGGTTTATATACGCGGGTGGCGTAGTAACTCGGTGGGGCCGAGGTTTATATACGCGGGTGGCGTAGTAACTCGGTGGGACCGAAGGTTGTATACGCGGGTGGCGTAGGAACCCGGGGGAGTCGGGTAATGCTTGCACGGTTATCGTGTGGTCGGGTGGACCAGCTTATGCCTTTGGGTGGGATGATGTAGGTATGCATGTTTATGATTTGTTCGTAGACTTGTATGTTGTTTATGTGCAATTATCTGTTTAGAGGTGGTGTGGGAATAACTGTGTTATTTATGGTGTCTGAATTCACTAAGCTTCGTGCTTACCCTTTCCCAATAAATTGTGGTTTCAGGTACGAGTGGCTCCAAGGCGTGACGAGTACACACTGGCGCGTGGGAAGAGTTGATTACTTTTATGATTTTAATTTTAGACATTTATTCCGCTGTTTATTGTTCCTGAGAATATTAATTATGAGTTTGCAAATGAAATGATTGAATTATTAAATGAGTTTTTATTAATGAAATGTAACTTTAAAAAATTTAAATTCCTTGTAATTTTTGGGACGTTACAATATTAAATAGAGTTTTTAATTGAAATTATTAATTAAGGTGATTAGGGGTAAAAAAGGAAGAACATTTCAATCTTACGCATACCATATTTGACTTTTTATTTCTTTTTTAATTAAAAATTTTTACCCACTTAAATTTTAAAATAAATTATCTTTAAAATTACTAATATTTTAATCAAACAAATTACATCAAAAAAACAAGAATTTCGTGCTCTTTGATATGACATCCATCTCGATATAGTTTTTTTTTTGTTTTAACCGTGTTTTACATTAAGTGTTATATATGATCTATATTCGTTATGAATATTAATGTAAGTTCAAATGTGTACCACACCTCGACATCGTGAGTCCGTAACTCGACATCACATTTTTCAACACTTTCTTCAACGTCGTAAGACATTATTCATCATCGTAACCCAACACCCATTGAGTTTCGGTTGTGAACCGGGGAACAAAAAAAGGGCGCGTCACGTGTCTACACTTTCACAGGTCATTCATGTTTTATTCATCATAAATGTATCATTCAGGATTAATAGTACAACATTCAAGGTGAATAATACACGATGCATGAATTCGTGTTTTATTCATCCCGAATGTTGTATTATTCATCATGAATAGTGAATGAACGTTCACCTTTGTTATTTATACTGAATGTGGACACCCGGGGATGTGCATACATATTCATAATGAATAAAACCAAATTTCGGCTATGAATCGGGAAACAAAAAGAGCGCACCATGTGCCCACACCTTCACTGTCATTCATTTATTGTTCATCATGAATAATGTATCATTTAAGATGAATAATACATCACTCGTGGTGAATAATACACGATTCATGATGAATAATACATGAATCATGAATTCGTGTATTAATCATCCTGAATGTTGTATTATTCACTATAATTACTTTATTATTCATACTGAATACTGTATTATTCATCATGAATAGTGAATGAGCGTTCATCTTTGTTATTAATACTGAATGTGGACACCCAGCGACGTGCATACATATTCATAATGAATATAACACATATATGACATTTCACGTAAAAACGGTTAAAAAAAACTATATCAAGATGGATGTCATATCGAAGAGCACGAAATTCTTGTTTTTTTGATGTAATTTGTTTAATTAAAATATTAGTAATTTTTAAGATGATTTATTTTAAAATTTAAGTGGGTAAAAAATGTAATTAAAAAAGAAAATAAAAAGTCAAATAAGGTATACGCATATTCAAATTTCCAATTTTGTCCCTAATAACTTCTTAATTAATCTTATTTTATTTTAACCATTGATTAGTTTTCCAAATCTTGATCAATGAATGACAGTGAAGGTGTGGGCACATCGCGCGCTCTTTTTGTTTCCCGATTCATAACCGAAATTTGGTTTTATTCATTATGAATATGTATGCATATCCCCGGGTGTCCACATTCAGTATGAATAACAAATGTGAACGTTCATTCACTATTCATGATGAATAATACAACATTCGGGATGAACAAAACACAAATTCATGAATCGTGTATTATTCACCTTGAATGTTGTACTATTCATCCTGAATGATACATTTATGATGAATAATACATGAATGACCTGTGAAAGTGTAGACACATGACGCGCCCTCTTTTGTTCCCCGGTTCACAACCGAAACTCAATGGGTGTTGGGTTACGGTGATGAATAATGTCTTACGACGTTGAAGAAAGTGTTGAAAAATGTGATGTCGAGTTACGGACTCACGATGTCGAGGTGTGGTACACATTTGAACTTACATTAATATTCATAATGAATATAGAACATATATAACACTTAATGTAAAAACGGTTAAAAAAACTATATCGAGATGGATGTTATATCGAAGAGCACGAAATTCTGGTTTTTTTGATGTAATTTGTTTGATTAAAATATTAGTAATTTTTAAGATAATTTATTTTAAAATTTAAGGGGGTAAAACTTTTTAATTAAAAAAGAAAACAAAAAGTCAAATCTGGTAGGCGTGAGATTGAAATTATCTTCCTTTTTTTTACCCCTAATCACCTTAATTAATAATTTCAATTAAAAACTCTATTTAATATGAGTCATTGGATCAATAGAGATGGAAGGGCCAATATCCGTCCTCATGTGCACAATTGAAAATGAGTTTTCATTTGAACTTTCCTCTCTCTCTCTCTCTAATATATATATATATATAGAGAGAGAGAGAGAGGTGGGTTCAAACGAGAACGTTAACTATTTACGAGAACACGAGAACGGCTGTCCATGTACAAAATCACATGTGATTCACGTACAAAATAACATGTGATTTTACACTACCTGGAAATCTGGACGTGAATCACATGTGATTTTGTACAAAATCTAGGTAGTGTAAAATCACATGTGATTTTGTACAAATCAAGTACAAAATCCAGGTAGTGTAAAATCAGATGTGATTTTGTACGTGAAACACATGTGATTTTGTACATGGGCGGTCGTTCTCGTGTTCTCGTAAATAGTTAGCGTTCTCGTTTGAACCTTTCTCTCTCTCTATATATATATAGATTTAAACTTTTAGGTTAGCCAAAATGAGCCAACATATTGTTTGGAGGGTCGGCCAAAAAAGGCCAACAACATTGGTTTAGATGATCGGCCAGAATGAGTCAACCCATGAGTTACCACAAACACATCTCAACCACCATTTATATATCCATAATTCATTGCCAATCTTTTGTCTCTCTATCAATATGGGATACCTTAGAGGCAACCACAATTCAAGAAATGTGGAATTCTCAATTCTTAGGATGTCGCATCTTTTGTGGATTTTTCATTTAGATATATATAGATATAGATTTAAACTTTTAGGTTGGCCAAAATGAGCCAACATATTGTTTGGAGGGTCGGCCAAAAAGGCCAACAACATTGGTTTAGAGGATCAGCCAAAATGAGCCAACCCATGAGTAACCACAAACACATCTCAACCTCCATCTATATATCTACAGTTTATTGTCAATCTTTTGTATCTCTATTAATGTGGGATACCTTAGAAACAACCACAATTCAAGAAATGAGGAATTCTTAATTCTTAGGATGTCACCTCATCTTTTGTGGATTTTTCACGATGTCGAGGTGTGGTACACATTTGAACTTACATTAATATTCATAATGAATATAAAACATATATAACACTTAATGTAAAAACGTTTAAAAAAATATATCGAGATGGATGTCATATCGAAGAGCATGAAATTCTGGTTTTTTTTATGTAATTTGTTTGATTAAAATATTAGTAATTTTTAAGATAAATTTATTTTAAAATTTAAGGGGGTAAAACTTTTTAATTAAAAAAGAAAATAAAAGGTCAAATGTGTTAGGCATGAGATTGAAATTATCTTCCTTTTTTACCCTTAATCACCTTAATTAATAATTTCAATTAAAAACTCTGTTTAATATGAATCATTGGATCAGTAGAGATGGAAGGGCCAAGATCCGTCCTCATGTGCACAATTGAAAATAAGTTTTCATTTAAACTTTCCTCTCTCTCTCTCTCTGTATATATATATATATATATATATATATATATATATATATATATATATATATATATATATATATAGAGAGAGAGAGAGAGAGAGAGAGAGATTTAAACTTTTAGGTTAGCCAAAATGAGCCAACATATTGTTTGGAGGGTCGGCCAAAAAAGACGAACAACATTGGTGTAGAGGATCGGCCAGAATGAGTCAACCCCATGAGTTACCACCAACACATCTCACCATTTATATATCCAAAATTCATTGTCAATCTTTTGTCTCTCTATCAATATGGGATACCTTAAAGGCAACCACAATTCAAGAAATGAGGAATTCTCAATTCTTAGGATGACACCTCACCTTTTGTGCATTTTTCATTTAGATATATATAGATATAGATTTAAACTTTTAGGTTGGCCAAAATGAGCCAACATATTGTTTGGAGGGTCGGCCAAAAAGGCCAACAACATTGGTTTAGAGGATCAGCCAAAATGAGCCAACCCCATGAGTTACCACAAACACATCTCAACCTCCATCTATATATCTACAGTTTGTTGCCAATCTTTTTTATCTCTATCAATGTGGGATACCATAGAAGTAACCACAATTCAAGAAATGAGGAATTCTCAATTCTTAGGATGTCACCTCATCTTTTGTGGATTTTTCTTTTTGATATATATATATATATATATCCACAATTCATCGTCAATCTTTTGTCTCTCTATTAATGTGGGATACCTTAAAAACAACCACATTTCAAGAAATGAGGAATTCTAAATTCTTAGGATGCCACCCAATCTTTTATAGATTTTCCTATTAGATATATATATATATATATATATAGATTTAAACTTTTAGGTTGACCAAAATGAGCCAACATATTATTTGGAAGGTCGGCTAAAGACGTCAGACACGCACAAAACATTGTTAAGAGGATCAACTAAAATGAGCCAACCCCATGAGTTACCACAAAGACATCTCAACCTCCATTTATATATCCACAGTTCATTGTCAATCTTTTGTCTCTCTAACAATGTGGGATACCTTAGAAGCAACCACAATTCAAGAAATGAGGAAATCTCAATTTCTAGGATGCCACCCAATATTTTGTGGTTTTTCCTTTTAGATATATATATATATATATATATATATATGTGGGTAGGTTCAAACGAGAAGCTAAACCTTATGCGAGAATGCGAGAAGTGTGTAATCATATATGATACACAAGCTTAATCATATATGATTAACCATAGGTTACATTGGCAATACATAGACGTTTAATCATATATGATTAAACACACTCACATGCCGTGTAATCATATATATGATTAAACACTTCTCGCATTCTCGCATAACGTTTAACTTCTCGCATCATCCTTCCTCCCTCTCTCTCTCTCTATATATATATATATAGTGGCTCCGTAAAATGCAAACCGTTCAATTGTTGCACACCTTACAAACCCATCATGTCCCTTGATTTTCTAATCCAATGGTCTAGATTAGTTTGGGTAGAAAGTATAAACTTAAGAAACATAGATACACCAATTGAAAAAAAAAGGTAGAGGGAAGGGTAAATTAGGGAAATCGCATGTGTAGGGAATCTCAAAATAATTCTCGTTCCCGGGTATGTCGCCCCTTTCCATATGATCATCTTCTTCCCCTGAAAAATAGAGATTCATAGAGGATTCGACACCAACATTATCGGAGGTAGCTATAATCGATCTGTTTAGGGTTTATTGATTTCATTTTGCCTCTGCATATGTGCGATATATATATATATATATAGAGAGAGAGGGATGCACACCATTAAATTGTTGCACCCCTATACAAACCAACCTCTACCAATCATTTATCCATGTCATTATCTAATTATTAAAATTAATTATTTTAGTGAAGGGTTAATTTAGTAAATTGATTATTCCAGATTTTTTTGTTTAATTACAAATAATATTTACTAATCAAATCAGTTACTAAAATTATAGCATAATATCCAGAAAATTATATTGATTGTGTATGTCCTTTTCTTATTCTTTTCTGCGTATTCTTCTTCTTCATGCGTTTTTTTCTGTGTAGTCTTCTTCTTCTTCATACATTTTTTGTCTGCGTATCTTTCTTCTTATTCCTCCTTTTTTTCTGCGTATCCTTGTTCCATTGATCAATTAACAGTTCATCTATAAATTAAGTAATATATTGCTGTTGTGTGTGTATATATGCAGTATTTATTTTGCATATATGCATTATTTATTTTGCATATATATATATGCAGTATTTATTTTTCATATATGCAGTATTTATTTTTCATAAAACTAGTTGTTATACTTCGAACTCAAAATCGAAACTAGTTGGTATATTTCGAACTCAAAATTGCACATATGCAGAGGCAAAATGAAATCAATAAACCCTAAAACTAGTTCTTATATTTGGAACTCAAAATCGTAACTGCATAGTGTTGTATTACGAACTCAAAATCGCACATATGCAGAGGCAAAATGAAATCAATAAACCCTAAAACTAGTTCTTACATTTGGAACTCAAAATCGAAACTGCATAGTGTTATATTACGAAATCAAAATCGAACATATGCAGAGGCAAAATGAAATCAATAAACCCTAAACAGATCGATTATAGCTACCTCCGATAATGTTGGTGTCGAATCCTCTATGAATCTCTATTTTTTAGGGGAAGAAGATGATCATATGGAAAGGGGCGACATACCCAGGAACGAGAATTATTTTGAGATTCCCTGCACATGCGATTTCCCTAATTTACCCTTCCCTCTACCTTTTTTTTCAATTGATGTATCTATGTTTCTTAAGTTTACAATTTCTACCCAAACTAATCTACACCATTAGATTAGAAAATCAAGGGACATGATGGGTTTGTAAGGTGTGCAATAATTGAACGGTTTGCATTTTACGGAGCCCCTCTCTCTCTCTCTCTATATATATATATATATAAGGAAAAACCACAAAATATTGGGTGGCATCCTAAAAATTGAGATTTCCTCATTTCTTGAATTGTGGTTGCTTCTAAGGTATCCCACATTGATAGAGAGACAAAGATTGGCAATGAATTGTGGATATATAAATGGAGGTTGAGATGTCTTTTTGGTAACTCATGGGGTTGGCTCATTTTAGTTGATCCTCTAAACCAATGTTTTTGGCGTCTTTGGCCGACCCTCCAAATATAATGTTGGCTCATTTGGCCAACCTAAAAGTTTAAATCTATATATATTTAAAAGGAAAATCCACAAAAGATGAGGTGATATCCTAAGAATTTAGAATTTTTCATTCTTGAATTGTGGTTGAATTTTTTATATCTCACATTGATGAGAGAAAGAAGATTGAAAGACGAAAGTGTGCATTTGAAAGGAGATCATACTTTGTAACAAGCGGCCATATTATTGGTTTAAACGAATTAACGCTTTCTTTTTGCCAATAAAAGTTTGAGAATGATGCCTATTTGGTAACTAGATCTATTTTTGTTTATATAATACTTGAGGAGGTGATATTAGTAGATATTTTATATTATTAAAAATGTATGTATATGTATATCTATATCTATATATATTTAAAAGAAAAATCCACAAAAGATGAGGTGACATTCTAAGAATTGAGAATTCCTCATTTCTTGAATTGTGGTTGTTTTTAAGGTATCCTACATTGATAGAGAGACATAAGGTTGAAAATGAATTGTGGATATATAAATGGAGGTTGAGATGCGTTTGTGGTAACTCACGGGGTTGACTCATTTTGGTTAATCCTCTAAACCAATGTTGTTGGCCTTTTTTGGCCGACCTTCCAAAACATTATGTTGGTTAATTTTGGCCAACTAAAAGTTTAAAAAATATTTTTATATACATCTAAAAGGAAAACCCTAGAACTGTACTAGAATCCTAAGAATTAAGATTTTTTATTTCTTGAATTGTGATTGAATTTTTTGTATCCCACATTGATGAGAGAAAGAAGATTGAAAGAAGAAAATGTGTATATTAAAAGAAGTAATGTTTTATAGCAAGTCATGATGAGATTTGAGTTTTTTTTTCTTAAATCGCAAAATGTGGTTAAGTTTGTTTATCGCACGTTGGTGAGAAGAAAGAATGAAATATGTATATGAAAGGAGAAGGTCATTTTCTGTAGCAAGTCATTTTAAAAATTCCTTAAATCTTGAAATTTGTTTATGTGTGTGTATCTCACATTGGTGAGAAGATGATGATTGAAAGAAGAAAGTGTGCATATGAACAGAGGAGGTCATACTTTGTAACAAGCGATCATATTATTTGTATAACTATTTTTTTGCCAATAAATAAATAAATATCAATATTTAAAATCATTTGAAAAAATAAATCATCAAAAGGAGGTGGGTATAAGAATGAACACATATAAAAGTACAGAACAATTTCATGAATAATTTATCGTTATATTATTTAATCTACATGATATAACAATTAATTATATCAAAATCTCTCAATTTTATCGTTATACATATAAAAGTAACAACTAAGGGTACTTGAGGTGGCATTGGGAGAATTGAATATTTTCAAATATTGCAAAGTAGTATTACTTTAGTTATCCCAATTGATTAAGAAAAGTTAGATTTAAAAATAAAGATAGCTGTAAGAAAGGATGAGGGATGATTTTGATGATTAAAATGTTTTATTGGATAGAAAAATCTTTTAACCAAACCTCATTAGAGATGTTTTATAAAACATTACATAAATCTTTATATATAAACCCAAAAAAATACTTACGTCCTTATCTTTCTTTATTTCTTTATATGTACGAAAGAAAGAACCAAGGGTATTTGAGTTGCATTATGATGTTGTTTTAGTCATTCCACTTTGATGAGAGAATGCTAGATTAAAGATTCTTATATGACTATAAAAAACGATGAAGGACTGTTTTACATAAATATGAAATTTGGTGAGTTTAGTAATTCTATATTGGTGAGAAGATGAGTTTTTTTAATGAAACGTATGATCTTATATTGACAAAATGAGAGTACGTCAAATTGTTGCATATCATAAGGTTGACTAATTTTAGTTGAACCTTTGTAGCAACACTAGTGATATGGTTGTATGACATGTATTTTGAATTTCAACAAACATAACAATAAAATTGTAACTGATACATCATAAACTCTTCATAACAAGAAACAATTATCAATATAAGAAAATGTACCACTTACGAAAATACATTCTTCATTTTAATTTGGATATAATTAACTATTAATCAAAGAATTACGTTTTAACTTAGCTTGGACAAATATTTCTGTAAAATGTCTTTCGTTACCGCGCAACGCGCGGGCCACACACTAGTTCTGTATATGAAAAAAAGACCGTTTTGATCATTTGAATGGGATATATTGATAAAATTTAATGTAATTTTGACATTATATGTGTATGATTTATAGCTATATTTGTTAAAACAAATAAGTCTAAAAACACCCAACAAACTATCTGATTTTGAATGGTTAAATTTTTAAACTCTTTTTTTGGATAATAAAACCCTTAAACTTTCTAAAACCCAATAACTATATCCATGTAATCTATAAAAAACAAGTTAATGTGATACAAATTTGGAAAAAGTCTAAAAAAAACCCCAATAAACTATCAGATTTTGAATAATTAAGTTCCTGGATTTTTTAACAAATATTTTTCTACTAATTTTTCTAATTTTTCTAATTTTTCTAACAAATAAATCTTTAAACTTTTTCCTAAGTTTTTTACCAAATAAAATTTGAACTTTTTTTAACAAATAAATCCCAATTTTCATTTAAAAAAACAAAATAGTGAACTTATTTTTGTAAAAACAAATTCAAACTTTCTTCAATACACTCATGAACAAAAAGTTTACAACTACTCTCACCGACCACAAGTAAAATGAACCAATTACTCTCACTGACCACAAGTATAATGAACTCATTCTTTCACAAAATATACCAAAAAAAAGAACGGTTATCTTTTCACACATTATTAAAATAAACACGTCAATCTTTTTACAAATTAGTAATGGAAATAGTATAATTTTTTTTCGTTTAATTTGTTCATATTATTTTTTCTTGTCGGTGAGAGGATTTGTACATTTTTTGTTCAAAAAAAGTTTCGGATTTATTTGTTTAAAATTAAGTTTGGGATTTTGTTTCTTCAAAAAAAAAGTTTGGGATTTATTTGTTAAAAAAAGTTCAACAATATATTTAGTAGAAAGATTTCAGAAAATGTTTATAAGTTTATTTATTAAAAAAATTCAGGAACTTAATTATTCAAAATCAGATAATTTATTGGGTTTTTTAAACTTTTACCAATTTGTATCACATTAACCTTCTTTTTACATGTTAGAAGGATATATTTAACGGGTTTTAGGAAGTTTAAGGGTTTTATCATAAAAAAATAGTTTAAGTACTTAATCAATGAAAATGAGATAGTTCGTTGAATTGTTTTAAAGATTTTCCTTGTTAAAATATTGGATAAAACTACAACATGCAAAATGTAATAAAATTTAGCTAATTTTATTTTGATAAAGAAAAGTTCACGATTAAATATCATAAACATTGTGTTTATTTATTTATTTCATATATATTTTAATTAGGTGATAAATAAGTTTAGAATTTACATCACATGTAATTTTTAATATAATATTTAAAATAATTAAGAAGTATAATATAACTTGAAACATGTCACCTACATCATCAATGGTACAATCACAAATAGTACAAATAAAATATCATTGTTTCATGTACTATTTGACCATGAAAATTGATTGTTACACTAAATATAATAAATAAATTTGTGATATACTTTAATGTATTTTTGCGAAAGAGAAAATAAAAATAAAGTGAGCAAACATATATGTTATTGGAATTTGATTCTCATGTATAAAGTCTTCTAGATTTGGGAATATTGAGCATGGGGAATTGGGGATTGACGTAATATTCGTTGAAAGGTACAAACCTTTTCTTTCCTCTTTTTAGGTATTCTAAGTTAAACGAAGTGGACTATTGTTAGGGATAAGATGATTCCAAACATTTTCTTTTTTACTTCTTGATTTAGTAATTGATTTCATTATATATTTAAATACGAACACGTGTAGCTTAGATATTTTATATGCATTCTTTTATGTTATATATATATATTATTTGTTTAATTTAATCAAATTAACTAATTATAGATTGTCAAATTTAGCAAGAAGAGTTATCAACCGTTGGATGAAAAATCGATCAACATTAATATGAGATGCATCGAGATCAATTCACTTTTAACACTTCTCACAAAAAATGACACTTCTCACACGTTCCCATGCCTTAACTAATATATATATATATATATATATATAGGCGGGTTCAAACGAGGAGCGTAACAATTTAAGAAAAAACGCGAGGAGCACCGCCCATGTACTGAATCACATGTGATTCACGTACAAAATCACATGTGATTCACACCTGATCGGGGGGCTTCCGCCCATGTAGTGGATCACATGTGATTCATGCCTAAAATCACATGTAATCCGGGCGACTTCCACGCGACTCGCGAACCAGGTCGCCCGCTACCCCGATTTTTTCGGGAGTAGTGGATCACATGTGATCCAGTACATGGAAGGCGCTCCTCGCGTTTCTCGTAAATAGGTACGCTCCTCGTTTGAATCTTCATCTCTCTCTCTCTCTCTCTCTCTCTCTATATATATATATATATATATATATATATATATATATATATATATATATATATATATATATATATAGGCTGGGTATCTTTTGCAAACCAGTGTATTTGTACAAACTCGTACAAACCATACCTAACTTTATGATTTTGTAAATTTGGCTTCATGAATATATATATATATATATATATATATATATATATATATATATATTGGTTTCATGAATATATAATTTGGCTTCATGAATATATCATTTGGCATTTTTAACTAATTTTTTTCGGTGGAGCCCTAAAATACCCTTATTTTTGTAAAAAAATTAGTTAAAAATGCCAAATGATATATTCATGAAGCCAAATTATATATTCATGAAGCCAAAATATATATATAAATATTCATGAAGCCAAATTTACAAAATCATGAAGCTAGGTATGGTTTGTACGAGTTTGTACAAATACACTGGTTTGCAAAAAATACCACCCATATATATATATATATATATATATATATATATATATATATATATACATATACATATACATATATAGGGCTGGGTTCACGTGAGACCAACCTGTTTTCGTGAGACCAAGAAATTAACACTAAACATTCACAGTGACTCATTGTGACGGTAAGAAAAACAGAAGGTTTACCATCACAGTACATTCACAGACTTTTGCTGTGAAGGTTTAGTGTTAATGTTTTGATCTCACGGTCTCACGGAAGTTGTCTGGTCTCACACGATCTCAAGTCTCTCTCTCTCTCTCTCTATATATATATATATATATATATATATATATATATATATATATACTAGTTATGTACCCACTGCAATGCAACAAGATTCAAAATTTAATGTGAACCGATAATAGATAACTTATGAAACATAGGAATTTGTGAACCACAACAAATAATGCTCTCACTATATAACGAATTTGTGAACCACAACAAATAATGCTCTCACTATATAACTTATATACTATTTCACAACCTGCAATTCATCTGTTTAGAGAATATACACCACATCTGCCTGTAACATATTCTTATACCATACTAAGAAAAATATTACTTTTCCAGTATATCAAGTTTTAGCAATTACTGTATAAGTGACACAAGTCATATTATAAATATCATCCAAAATATATAATGCATCACCATGTTCATGGAAGCAGAATGGGCAACATATATGAATATCAGGCATATATGCTTGAAAGGCCAACATCCTAAACTAAAGTTTAGATAACTTAGATCCACTAAATTTAAACTTGTCAAAAATTAAGTTCTTGTTTCTTTGGACTTAAAGGAAACAACTGACCTGGATGTTAGGGCAAAGCCACCTTCATCACCAACATTGGTGGCATCCTGACCATATTTGGCTGTTTGATCAATCCTGTGAAGCATTCGAAAATCGCAATGTTGGTATGGACAAAAATGCCAAACAAAAAAACCCAATGCCTTACAAAATGGAACAAACAAAACTGAGCTAGCCATGTCATTCATTTCATAAAACATCAATTTTACTGTGTATATGCAATCCCCACTGCCATCTTGTGCTCCCTTCTACAACAATATACACAAATCATCGCATATACATGTGTTAAATTACCATATTAGAGACCCAAGCAGGAATGTAAAAATGAAAAAAGATTACATAAGCTACCAGTTATAAATATCTATGTCCATATTCTCGAAATGGAGTGCTAAGGAACCGATATATCTAAAGCACAGGAAGTAAAAGAAAACCAAGACTGGAGTAAATACCAGATGCTCATAAAAAGAATACTTGTAACATCCCAGGCCAACCGTACCAGATATTGTCCGCTTTGTCCGCTTTGTCCGCACACCTAGACTCATGGTTTTAAAACGCGTCTGATAAAGGAGTTATCAAGTCCCTTATAAGGCAACCTTTGTTCCCCTCCCCAACCAATGTGGGATCTTACAATCCACCCCCTTGGAAGCCCAGCGTTCTCGCTGGCACACCAGTCCGCTTCCCGGCTCTGATACCATCTGTAACATCCCAGGCCAACCGTACCAGATATTGTCCGCTTTGTCCGCACACCTGGACTCACGGTTTTAAAAACGCGTTTGATAGAGGAGGTATCAAGTTCCTTATAAGGCAACCTTTGTTCCCCTCCCCAACCAATGTGGGATCTTACAATCCACCCCCCTTGGAATTCCATGTAGGAGTCGGTGCAATGTTTAGAATAAAGAAGTGTCCCTAGTGGAAGTTCAGTGGCGATTCCATAAGGGGCAAGAGGCAACTTGGGAATTGGAATCAGGCATGAGGACTCAATATCCTCGTTTGTTTAAAAAGGGAATTCCGAGGACGGAATTCTTTTGAGGGGTGGATGTTGTAATAACCGTGTTTCATTTAGTCATAATTGGGAAATTTTGGTTGAATTTTTGAAATTTAAAAGTTGTGTGGTCTAAGTGTAAGGAATTAAAGTTTGGTGTTTTGTGAGAAGAGTATAAAAAGGAAAAAGAAAACCTAATTCCTTCATTTTAACAATAGTCCAGTGTGTGTTGTGTGTGTGGCTTGAGAGAAGAGCAAGAAAAAGGAATTGTGGCAATTGAAGAAGTAGAGATTTTCAGCTGAGTTTTTTGGAGAAAGACTCCAGAATCTTTCAGGTAATATCAATCATTTTCCTCTTTTAGATATTGTGTGTATTGTGGGTAATTGGAGAAGAAACTTAGATTTTATGGGTTTATTGTGTTACCTCATTAAACCTAATTAAGGGATGTTGTAGAGTGGGATAGTGTGTAATATATCGACCCACTTTTGTTAATCTGAAGGTGTTGGGAAGATTAGGCAGGGGGTGTTTAAGTTCCCTGCGATTTTGGGTTTTTCCGTCGCGTCCGAAAACCCTCAGTTCAGGGTAGTGTCCGAACGATTGGTGGTGTCCGGATGTGGTGCAGTGTCCGGGTTGTATAGTTCCCGGTAGTTACCCATAAACCCTTTGGAATCCGGGAGTGCCCGGAACGTTACATCCGGATAGTTCCTACTGTCCGGGTAGAATCTTCCGGATAATAGGGATATCCGGATAAGTCTTCCGGATAGTGTGATTGACCGGATAGTTTTGGCTGTCCGGATATAGCATCCGGAAAGTATTGTGAGACACTGTAGTGCAGGCTGTAAGTCTGAGGGGTTATCCGTGTGAGTGTGTAGTTCAACCTTGTGGCTTATCGTGGTAGTATGTATCCTTATAGGTGCAGTTGAAGGAAGAAATCAATCTAGTAAGAGGATTAAGCAGGACGACAGGTGAGTTTTTTGATCCTAAAACCCTTTTCAAAGGTGGAACTTTATGCATGTTTACATTGGTAAATGCTCGTACTATTCTTTTAACCTTGCATGGAAAGTGTGATTTAATTGTGTGGATACAAACTGCTTTTAGTTCAAAGCGAATAGTAAGTGTGTGACAGTATGTGCGATTTAAATGTGTGTGACCATGCTATGGCTTTGGTGTGAAATGGGGGTGTGTCCCATATGGTTTGATGTATGAATCCTTATGCATAATTAATGGTAAGTGTTCATATTATCATTTGTTCATGAATGAAAAGTGTGATTTAATCGTGTGGACCTAAACTACCTTCGTGTGGACGAGCTATGGCATTTGTGTAAGATGGGGGTGTGTCCCATGTGGTGTGATATATGAATGTGTTTCATATATGTAACAACCCAATTCCCATATACACAACAAATCACATAATGTAACATAACATTTACATCACAAACGAAACATCATATTACAAGTACGGTCACATAGTCTTTTACAATCAGAAGAAGCCATTCTACTACAAACTTATAAGTGCTGAAATCTTAAGCTATGGACTCACCTGATAGAAAAATATGAAAAAAGAATGGGATTTCCTCTCGCGCGGGATATAGGACGGCCCCTTATTCCCTAGTCGGCTTTTTTCTTCCTTTTCCCATGCTTTGTGGCGGCTAAACATGCCGCCTGTTCCTTTGTTCGCAAATTCCGAAATGAAATAAAGTAAAGTGAAGCAAAACTCAGAGGAAGCACTCTCCCTCTCTTTGCAAACGATGGATATGTGCATCTAAAAGATCTTTCATACTGTGCCCAATCCCAAAATTAGGGGTCTTATCGCAGTGCTTTATTTCATTTGATTACTCATGCTTATTCGAAAGCATTATTGTTTTTAGGATCGGGATCCGTTATTCATTCAATGGAAACTCTTGTCAGATGGTAGATTGGCGAATTGTTGGGCCGAGCTGGATTTGAACCAGCGTAGACATATTGTCAACGAATTTACAGTCCGTCCCCATTAACCACTCGGGCATCGACCCAACGCCTAATTGATTTTAGACGATTGAAAATATCATTCCTATGGGCATGATTACAATACAACATCATATTACAAGTACGGTCATGTAGTCTTTTACAATCAGAAGAAGCCATTCTACTACAAACTTATACTAAATACATACATAACATTTAATTATTATAATACATCTGCTAAACATGCCAAAATCTTTATCATATATTCCTTCACAAAAGCCATCCCTCGATTCCTCTAATTACTTGCTCTTAGCCGATCCACAACCTGGAATACATATTTTTAAAACAAAATGAGGGTTAGACCTGATAGTCTAAGTGAGAAAATCCCTGTTAGTTTGAAATCATTTATATAAACCTTAATTATATAAATCACACAGCACAATCAAATATATCAATTTGAACTCACACGGTATATACCTTCCCTTCTCATTCCTCCTGGCCATATTAGTTGGTTGCAAGCCAACTAATAAATTTACAACGCTGTACAACATCTACAGACAAACAACGCTATACAGATTCTATAGCCAAACACACCGGTCCTAAGCCCGGCCAACGTATTATAACACATTATAATACTCATGTAAATATAATACCTCAATATATTATAATTCACATATATCGCACATATAAACACATAATCACCAATTATCACATTCCCAAACCATACGTATATGTATTCCAGTAAAAATATTTTTAAAGTAAAACTCACTTGATTTGCTTATCAAACACGCTCGCAAGCTTCTTTCAGTTTGATTCTATCTTTCACCTCGACTCCACAATATCTGAAACAATTTAAGATACATATACCGCTTTACTAGCCAAACACATGAAGCCTAACAAGTTCCTATCCTCAGCTGTCCCATTACACACTGCACTTAACCCACTACCGGGACTACACAGGGTACCGGGACTACATAGTACCGGGACTTCTCAGTACCGGAAGTCTAAATGACCGGGAGTCTACCGGGACTTCCCCGGGACTCTCAAGAACACAGTCGGTTCCATTTTCTCAGATTCAATTGAAACTAATACCAAACAATAAAATCGATCTTTCTAAACCGATAGATATCTTCTACTTATGATTACAAGCACAAAATGTAAAGGTACTTACCTCAAATCAACTTCAACCAAATCAATCGATGCTTTCTCCGTATTTTTCCTCTTTTGCTTCTTTTCGCCTCCAGAACTCCCGCACACACACACTCTTTCTATTTTAGGATAATCTGATACATCTGATACCTAGTTTGATAATATCTTAACTAAATTTACCAATTGAACCCTCAACAATTAACTAATGGCTAACACACCCTTTAACCCATGATTTTACCCGAACTTGCTCTAAACTTCCTTTATAGAGTTAAATAATTCTGACGGATAGGTAAATTATCTAACGGACTTACCCAGGGTATTACATCATCTCCCCCTTAAAAGAATTCCGTCCCGGAATTCAGTAAAGTAAAAGATGAGGGTATTTGGCTCTCATTTCCGTCTCTGATTCCCACGTAGCATCCTGACCTCTATGATGCCTCCACTGAACTTTCACTTGTCTGATCTCCTTATTCCGCAGCACTTTAACTTTATGATCAACTATAGCTTCCGGCTCTTTCACATAATTCAGTCTTTCATAGACTTGTATCTCGGGTAGGGAGACTGCCTGATCTTGAGTAACCAAACACTTTCGGAAGTTTGATACGTGAAATGCGTTATGAATCCTGCTCAATTCCGGTGGAAGATCTAATCGGTAAGCTACTTCACCGATCCTTTATGTAATTGCAAACGGTCCGATATACCTTGGGCTAAGTTACCTTGTCTCCCAAATCGGATGACTCCTTTCCACGGCGAAACCTTTAACATTACGTAATCCCCAACTTGAAATTCCAATTGCTTTCGGCGTCGGTCAGCGTAGCTTTTCTGTCTGTCTTGAGCCACTTTCAATCGTTCACGAATCTGAGTAACCTTATCGGCGGTTAACTGAACTATTTCTGGTCCCGCTAGCTGTTTTTCTCCCACTTCGTTCCAACACAGAGGCGTTCGGCATTTCCCACCATACAATACTTCAAATGGTGCCGCTTGTATGCTGGAATGATAACTGTTGTTGTAAGCGAATTCGATCAACGGTAAATGCTTATCCCACGATCCCCCAAAATCAACAATGCAAGCCCGGAGCATATCTTCTAAGGTCTGAATCGTTCGTTCACTCTGCCCATCTGTTTGGGGATGATACACCGTACTTAACTTTATCTGTGTCCCCATTTCCCTTTGAAAACTTCTCCAGAATCTTGAAGTAAAACGACTATCACGATCAGAAATAATCGAGATTGGAACTCCATGCCGAGTTACTATTTCGTCAATGTACAACTTAGCTAATCGTTCCATCGAATCAGTTTCCTTTATCGGTAGAAAGTGTGCAGACTTTGTCAATCTGTCGACGATCACCCAAATAGAATCAAATCCTTTCGGAGTTCTTGGTAGCTTCGTGATGAAGTCTGTGGTAATCTGCTCCCACTTCCACATAGGTATTTCTAGCCGCTGTAGTTGACCAAACGGCTTTTGGTGTTCGATCTTCACTTTCTTACAAGTATCACATCCTTCCACATACTGAGCAATTCCTCTTTTTATCCCCGGCCACCAATATAATTGCTTTAGGTCTTTATACATCTTGTTTGTACCTGGGTGAATAGAGAAACGGGATTGATGAGCTTCTTGTACAACACGATCACGTAACCCACCCAAACGAGGTACCCACACTCTGTTTCCCAGACACAATAAGCCACGATCATCTTTTACTAGCAATGCTGACATCCCCGCTAACCGTTCTGATTTAAGATGTTCATCCTGATAAGCCTCCACTTGACACTTCTGCAATTCGTCAAATATGTTGGGTAGGAGTTCAGTTCGTAGCGAAATAACTTTTATTGTTCCACCCCTTTCTTGACGACTCAATGCATCAGCTACCACATTTGCCTTTCCCGGATGATAAAGGATTTCACAGTCGTAATCATTCAGCAATTCTAGCCATCTTCTTTGTCTCATATTTAGTTCCTTCTGGTCAAAGAGATGTTGGAGACTCTTATGATCGGTATAAATCTGACATTTGGAACCATACAGATAATGTCTCCAAATCTTTAACGCGAAGACGACTGCTGCAAGCTCCATGTCGTGCGTAGCATACTGTCTTTCATGATCCTTTAATTGACGAGAAGCATAAGCAATAACCTTTCCACGCTGCATAAGTACACATCCCAATCCCAGTTTTGACGCATCACTATAAACAACAAAGTCTTCCGAACCTTCAGGTAGTGATAGAATCGGCGCGCTGCACAGTTTATCTTTCAATATCCGGAATGCCTCGTCTTGCTCCGCTTTCCATTCAAACTTCAGGTTCTTTCGGGTCAGCTTAGTCAAAGGCGTTGCGATACGAGAGAAGTCTTTTATGAATTTCCGATAGTAGCCGGCTAAACCCAGAAAACTACGTACTTCGGTTGGCGTCCTCGGAGGTTCCCACTTTTCAATCGCTTCTACTTTCATTGGATCAACTTGAATGCCTTCTTCGGAAACTACATGCCCCAGAAACTGAACTTCTCGTAGCCAGAATTCACATTTCGAAAATTTAGCGTACAACTTTTCGTTCTTTAATAACTCCAAGATCAAACGAAGGTGTTGCACATGCTCTTCTTTGGATCGGGAGTAGATAAGTATATCATCGATAAATACAATAACAAATTTGTCGAGATACGGCTTACATACCTGATTCATTAAATCCATAAAGGCAGCTGGAGCGTTCGTCAGTCCGAACGGCATCACTAAGAATTCGTGATGTCCATACCTTGTTCGAAAAGCAGTCTTTAGAACGTCTTCTTCTTTAACTTTCAACTGGTGATAACCGGATCTTAGATCAATCTTGGAGAAATAGCAAGCTCCAAATAACTGATCGAAGAGGTCATCAATTCGGGGTAACGGATACTTGTTCTTTATTCAGTTCCCGATAGTCGATGCACATCCTCATCGAACCATCCTTCTTTTTCACAAATAACACTGGTGCTCCCCACGGCGAAGAACTAGGTTTGATGAAGCCTTTATCGGATAGGTCTTGTAGTTGTGCCATCATCTCTTTCATCTCTGGAGGTGCCAGACAATAAGGTGCACGGGCTACAGGAGTGGCTCCAGGAATCAGGTGTATACCGAACTCTACTTGTCTAGTGGGCGGAAGACTATTCAAGTCTTCGGGGAATACTTCAGGGAATTCACTAACAATAGGAATATCTTCCATCCTATTCTTTTCTGGCTTAATATCTATCACATAAGCCAAGTAACTCTGACAACCCTTATTCACACACTTACGGGCTTTTATCATAGATATAAGGCTAGACTGATGATTCCTACGATCACCATAAATCACTACTGGTCTTTTATCAGGTAATACAACATTTATTAACTTTTTGTCACAAACTATGTTAGCCTGATTCTCAGCTAACCAATCCATCCCAACTACCACATCAAACTCTATCAAAGTTATCGGAAACAATTGTATCGGCACTCCACACCCCTCTATTTTTATCACACATCCATCAAATACTTCTTTAACTGACACTTGATTATCATTTGCCGTATCTACTGATAGAGCATGTTCTAGCATTATAGGTTCAAACACAGGCAAGCAACAAATGCAGGAGACACAAACGATCGGTTTACACCGGAATCAAATAACACCTTAGCACGTGTAAAGTTTATTAAAAATGTACCTGTGACCACATCCGGAGTTTCCTCTGCTTCTTTCTCGGTCATTTGAAATGCGCGACCCCAGGTTACTAGCGGGTCCAGTCTTTGTATTACTGGTTTAACAATCGCTGGCCTGCTCGATGACCCACCTTGCTGTATCCTCCCCCACGGACAGTCCGACTGAAGGTGATCCGGAGAATTGCATAAGAAACATAACCGCGTTACCTTACAATCTTTAATGACATGCCCGGTCTTCCCACACTTATAACAGGCTCGTAAATCACCTTGGCAATTTCCTTGGTGGACACGGTTGCACTCCTGACATGGTCTTTCCGCTGTTCGAAACGACGGACGGTTATCATACCTCTGAAATCGGGACTTCTTCGGATCGTGTTGTGGTCCTTCCCACTTTCTCTTCCCGATACTTTTATCGCCAGCATCCCTTCTAATATCTCTTTCAACATTCTTCGCGGCATCAACTGCAGCTGAGAAGGTATCGGATCCTTTTGCAGTCACTAGCCTTCTGACTTCTGAGTTCAGCCCAAAGATAAACCTTTCCATCTTCATCATCTCCGTAGCAACGTAGTATTCTGCGAACCGAGACTTTTCCAGAAAGCTAGCGGTGTAGTATCGAACGAATAAGTTTCATTGTTGTAAGTTCATAAATTCCCCTTCCAGTTGTTTGACGGCTGCTTGGGGACAAAATTGTTTCCCGTAGGCTATCACAAATTCTTCCTAAGAGAGGGTAGAATAAACATCAGATCGTTTAGAATGAATAAAAGATTCCCACCAATACAAAGCATCCTCTTTTAACATTGCTGCCCCGTACAATACCCTATCTTCATCCGCACACTTGCTTGTCTTGAAAATAGCTTCTATTTCCTTCATCCATCTCATTGCTTTCACGGGATCCCTGTCTCCTGAGTAGGTCGGAGGTCTACAGCTTAAAAACATTTTGTAGTCGCACCTCCTTTGTATTGGTACAACAGTTGGTGTAATTGGCATTTCATCTTCTGGCCTGGGATCCGGTGTTTCAGCTTCATTGTGACGACTTTGATCAAACATTGCTTGTATACTAGTTTGCAGTCTTCCCATTTCTGCCATCAATTCATCCCTTGTAACAAACTCTGTACCTCGTGGCTGAGCTCTGCCCCCTGTTCGACCTCCAGTTCTGCCCCCGGTTCTGCCTCCAGTTCTGCCTCCCCTTTCCCCTGTTCCTATTGGCGGATTCGTACTATTCGGATTTCTTCCTCCTCCTCGATTCGAATTTCGTGTACCGCTTGCCATTCTATAGATTTAAACAAGGTTAATATACACATAAGCACATACCCCATATAACAAGGTATTTCAGTTCAAACATGTACCTGTAAGATCACAATTACACTGGCCAGGTGTAATTTGAAATTACCTTACATGATGTTCATTCTTCCCTTTTATACTTCATCATCCCAAGGTTCTACAATAATAGGGACATCCTACTTCACATGCAGTTTAAGTCTAGGTACAGATACAAATACCTAAATCCCTTAAACTAGGGCTCTGATACCATTTGTAACAACCCAATTCCCATATACACAAAAAATCACACAATGTAACATAACATTGACATCACAAACGAAACATCATATTACAAATACGGTCATGTAGTCTTTTACAATCAGAAGAAGCCATTCTACTACAAACTTATACTAAATACATACATAACATTTAATTATTATAATACATCTGCTAAACATGCCAAAATCTTCATCATATATTCCTTCACAAAAGCCATCCCTCGATTCCTCTAATTACTTGCTCTTACCCGATCCACAACCTGGAATACATATTTTTAAAACAAAATGAGGGTTAGACCTGATAGTCTAAGTGAGAAAATCCCTGTTAGTTTAAAATCATTTATATAAACCTTAATTATATAAATCACACAGCACAATCAAATATATCAATTTGAACTCACACGTTATATACCTTCCCTTCTCATTCCTCCTGGCCAACTAATAAATATACAACGCTGTACAACATCTACAACCAAACAACGCTATACAGATTCTATAGCCAAACACACCGGTCCTAAGCCCGGCCAACGTATTATAACACATTATAATACTCATGTAAATATAATACCTCAATATATTATAATTCACATATATCGCACATATAAACACATAATCACCAATTATCACATTCCCAAACCATACGTATATGTATTCCAGTAAAAATATTTTTAAAGTAAAACTCACTTGATTTGCTTATCAAACACGCTCGCAAGCTTCTTTCAGTTTGATTCTATCTTTCACCTCGACTCCACAATATCTGAAACAATTTAAGATACATATACCGCTTTACTAGCCAAACACATGAAGCCTAACAAGTTCCTATCCTCAACTGTCCCATTACACACTGCACTTAACCCACTACCGGGACTACACAGGGTACCGAGACTACATAGTACCGGGACTTCTCAGTACCGGAAGTCTAAATGACCGGGAGTCTACCGGGACTTCCCCGAGACTCTCAAGAACACATTCGGTTCCATTATCTCAGATTCAATTGAAACTAATACCAAACAATAAAATCGATCTTTCTAAACCGATAGATATCTTCTACTTATGATTACAAGCACAAAATGTAAAGGTACTTACCTCAAATCAACTTCAACCAAATCAATCGATGCTTTCTCCGTATTTTTCCTCTTTTGCTTCTTTTCGCCTCCAGAACTCCCGGACACACACACTCTTTCTATTTTAGGATAATCTGATACATCTGATACCTAGTTTGATAATATCTTAACTAAATTTACCAATTGAACCCTCAACTATTAACTAATGGCTAACACACTCTTTAACCCATGATTTTACCCGAACTTGCTCTAAACTTCCTTTATAGAGTTAAATAATTCTGACGGATAGGTAAATTATCTAACGGACTTACCCGGGGTATTACAATATATGGGCGGTGTTTGCCCCGGTTTACGCTGTCACGGTGTGTGTGACCATAGCGTGTACCATTAGCTCGTCATAGTATGTTGATCCTTATGTGTGTTCGTATCAAGTTTTGTACAATTATTTCTTACTGAAAGTTTTCCATAAACTGTATTATTGTTGTGTGGCTTTTGAGGGAACTCACTAGACCTCATGGTCTAACCCTCGCTTTTCAAAACTAAAACCTTTTCAGGTAAACAGGTAGTCGAAAGCTTGCTTAGAAGTTGGCAAGGCGTGAGACGGAGGTTGAAAACAGAAGTATTAGAGGGCCTTCCTTTTACCTTGTAGTAACATTCTCAGCTGTAGTTAGGGTTATTTCTGCAAACCTAGTTTGTAATCTGTTTAATGTATTACATTGAGCCATTTTTGGCGTTTTAATTTAAAGGTATAGCTTTTGGGTATGATAGTTTGGCGTGGGTTGTTACAATACTTTACACCCAAAGTGTAAAAACAATGTAACCTCAAACTCGAACTATGATAAATTAATGTCCAATTTGCAGGACATGATGATTAAAGTCCCAGACTTGCTACAACTCTAATAAATAACAGCTACACACTCAAATGAAAGCTATAAAAATATGTGCCAATGCCTTCAAGGATTGGATTCCAGTGAGAAGTGTTGATCCAAACCCTCAGTGATTTGATAATGACCCTCTCTTAAATACTTAGTGAAAATTGTAAGTAAACAATATGTATCAGAGTTTCACTATCGCTGATAAGTACTAAGACCTTACAGTACCGCTGATAGGAACTCTCGCTCTTTAGATTAACCATTCAACGAACACTGTTCACCATAATGTTCTGAGCCTGTTCAGTCCTTATGGTGATCGCTGATAAGTTAGTTGTTCACTTATGATCCCTGAAGACAAGTTTCACGTCAACATAGGTTCTACGCTGAAGTCGAAGATCAAGCTCAAGAACCAGCGACAAGTCTCCTAATGAACTGATGCGGATCAACGAAGACTCAGATTTGTCCACTCAACGTGAAGTATCAAGTACAAGACTTCAGCTATCGCTGAACTTTATCATTCGCTGATAAATAATGTTAAAGCTCTGAATCAACGAAAAGCTGATCATGAAGTCCTCCGTACAAAGTACTTTTGTCTTAACCACCCTTGCACGACTCTGTACGATATGTCAGAAAAGAACCTCCTTATTGTCTGAAATCGTACAACCACTCTGATACTACACTGTTCAAACATGCGGCTACTAAGGTTGTCAACAATGGTCAATGACATACAACCAATGAGCTGCTGCCACGTGTAAAGTGTAAACTGTCATGCATTAAATGCATGCAGTATATAAGAAGAAGAACTCACTTCATTTTGAAGTAACTTGCTAACTCTGGACAAGTTCATCCTTCTTATCTTGAGATAGGTTATTATTAGTAATTTCCTTCTCTTTCTTAGTGCAAGAAACTTAGTGTTCCAACTTGTTTAGATTTAGGTTTATCCTTAATCTTGTTCCGCAACAAGCTATAAATTGTTAATGATTTATCAATAAACAATTTAGAAAAGTAAAATCTGTGTGTTTGTATTCAACCCCCCCTTCTACAAACTTGTATAATCCTTCGGGACCAACAAGTGGTATCAGAGCATGTTTGTTTATTCTTATAAACAAGATCTAATCTATACTAAGATTTCTCTTCCTTTGCTATTTCTGAAAATGGCTACCAATACAAACACAAACTATATTGACAATGGTTCTCTTGCAAAACCCCCTAGATTCTCCAGAGATAATTTTAATCTATGGAAAAATAGGATGATTCTCTTCTTAGAAGGTGTAGACCCTACTATGCCTTATTATCTTGAAAACGACCCATATATTCCTGTAAGAATTGATGCTGCAGTTCCAGCCGCTGAGAATAGACCTGCTATTCCAGAAAGGCTGATACCCAAGGAAGTTCATATGTGGACTGACGAAGATAAAAAGAAAGTGGATATCGACACCAAAGCCAGATCCATACTATCCATGGCTTTTCCTGACGAAGTCTACCATTCCGTCATGAACCTTAAAACCTCAAAAGCTATGTGGGACACAATCTGTGTTCAGTATGAAGGTACGTCTGAAGTCCAGGACTCAAGAAAAATCAACCTGGTAAGACAGTACGAAAGCTTCATTTCTGGTAAGAATGAAATTCTCTCCGAAGTTCACCAACGTTTTAACTGTTTAATAATAGATCTGAAAACTGTTGGTAAGGAATATTCTAACTTTGAAGTGCTGACAAAGTTCTTAGAATGTTTACCTGAAAGTTGGGACAGTTATTCTATGTGTCTCAAGCTGTCAAAGGATCTAAAATCAATGACCCTTTCTACCTTATATGGCACGATGCCGAATCATGAGCAATCGAGTCATCTTAAGAAGAATCTTATAAAAGATTCCAAAAGCACCCCTGTTGCTTTAATCTCAGAGGAACCTTCCACTCAGCGACCCTCGGTCACTATCACTGAGTTGGAGAGTAACTCTGAAAGGTCATCAGATTCTGACTTTTCAGATGATGATGAATCTTTGGCTCTCCTCACTAAAAAGTTCAGGAGATTCGCCAAAAAGAAAATGTTCAGAAAGAATAAACCTCTTTCCATTACTGACAAGCCAAGATCATCAGCTCCTGTTGATAAGGCTACTGCTACTTGTTTTAACTGTGAAAAGATAGGACATTTCGCTAACGAGTGCAGGCCAAAGAAAGTTTCGAGAAACTCAGCGTTTCCCAAGAAATCCTCTAACCTCAGGTCTAGAGATGACAAATACGCCAAGCTGAAAGAAAGGTATGCGAAGCTGAAAAGCTTTAAGAAGAAAGGCAAAGGCCTGATGGCTGACTATGATTGGGCTGCCTCTGATGAACAAGAATCATCATCTGACTCTGAAGATGATGAAGCCAATCTCTGTATTATGGACAAACTAGAAGATGAGGAAGAAAATTCTGACATTCCCTCTACTTCAACCTCTGCAACTCAGGTATCACCTTCCTTCTTTACCAATATTGCAAATATTGATGAAGCTGATAGTCTTCGTAAAATCGATCTGTTGACTAGAAGTTTATATGAAGCCATGAATGGCAAAACAATAGTTGAAAATCAAAACCTTGATCTCGCTGAACAGCTTAAAAACTGTCACTTTCAAATAGAAAATCTTTCTAAAATTGAAGAAGATTTTAAAGATCAAGTTCACCTAAATCAGCTAGTCAAAATCGAGCGCGAAGAAGCGATCGCTGCATTGAAAGCTGAGAAAGCTACTGTTGATGGATGGTATAATTCCTCAACAAAGATCACTGAGATAATTAAGTCTCAGATTCCCTTGAGTGATAAACGTGGTCTTGGTTACAAAGCTGATAATCTAGAACCAACCACTGATCGTTCCATGCTCTTATTTGGAACTTTCGTATCCTCAGTTGCTGATACTTCATCCTCTCAGTGTTCCTCTTCTAGACTGCCTATCCCTGAGGAAATTTCTACCTCTTCAAAAGGTAAAGAGAAAATGGTTTATCCAAAACCTACCTCTGTCTTTAAAGATAAAGGTAAAGGAATTGCTTTTAACCAAAATCCTCATAAGGGTATCTGTATACCTAAGCTGAATGCTTCTAAAGCTTCAGTGACCTATCCCTCTGGATCAAGGAATCAGATCTCTGGATCTACTCAGCGTGGATCTATTCAGCGATCTACTCCTAGAATCAGAGTAGATGTCCTTGGTAAGAAATCCGAAGAACTAAAAGTTCCTCCCATTTCAAAAGCAAATAGCTTATTTGGTGCTGGTCCTTCTAATTCAAAATCAAAAGCTCAGCATTCAAATGGTCCTAGAATTACTTTTAGTTATAGGAAATGTTATCACTGTGGAGTTACTGATCATATTGCAAGTAAGTGCCCTACAGCCACCAAAGCTGAAAAGATAGCTAAGGTGAAGATCATTGCCCCTAAGGCAAAGAAGACCACCGAGGTTAAGAAATTAACCAAAGTGAAGACTGACAAAGCTGAATCTTCAAATGCTGCGAAGATTGTTGAACCTTCCATTCCAACTACTTCCACTGACAAAAGTGTACACATGGTTAAGTGGGTACCCAAGAAAAACTAATCTTCCTTTGTAATGCAGGTTAAGAAGGGTATCTGGTATCTCGATAGCGGATGCTCTAGACACATGACTGGAAAGAAAAGCCTGCTCGCTGAATACAAGGAAGATAAGGGTCCCTCTGTGACTTTCGGTGGAAATGGAAAAGGACATACCCGAGGGTTTGGTGTGCTCTCAAATGGTACAACAACCTTCAGAAGAGTCGCATATGTTGAAGGGCTGAAGCATAATCTTTTAAGTATCAGTCAGCTTTGCGACAAGGATAACAAAGTAATCTTTACTAAGGAATCCTTCTTTGTCACTGACAAAAAGGAGAAGATAGCTCTCAGCGGTTATCGTATGGAAAATGTTTATGTAATAAACATGGACTCAACAACCACTGAGAACTCCTGTTTCTTCTCAAAAGCCTCATCTGATGTCAACTGGCTATGGCATAAGAGGCTCTCTCATCTGAATTTCAAGACACTGAATACTCTTTCTTCAAAAGAGTTAGTCACTGGTCTACCTCAACACTCATACGCCAAAGTGTCTTTATGTTCATCGTGTGAGAAAGGGAAGCAGACCAAAGCAAGCTTTAAGTCAAAGCAAATCTCCTCAGTGTCATATCCTCTACAACTTCTCCATATGGATTTGTTTGGCCCTGTTAACAAAAAATCCATCGCTGGAAAGAAATATACACTAGTCATAGTTGATGAATTCTGTCGCTTTACATGGGTTATGTTTCTCCCCTGAAGAACTCATCACCTTTGTTCGGAAGATGTAAACCCTGAACAACTTAACCGTTCGCTCAATTAGGAGTGATCATGGGACTGAATTCAAAAACAGTTCTCTTGATTCCTTCTTTGAGAGTAAGGGTATTTCTCACAACTTTTCTTCAGTGAGAACACCGCAATAAAATGGAGTCGCTGAAAGAAGAAATAGAACAATTATTGAAGCTGCACGTTCAATGCTCAGCGATTCTCACCTGCCTACTCAGTTTTGGGCAGAAGCTGTCAACACTGCTTGTTTTACGCAAAACAGGTCGCTGATAGTCAAAAGATTCAATAAGACAGCCTATGAACTTTTTCATGGGAGAAAGCCTTCAATTAGCTTTCTTCACATCTTTGGATGTCAGTGTTTCATACTGAATAACAGAGATGCCCTTGGAAAGTTTGATCCTAAGGCTGTTGATGGAATCTTTCTTGGATATTCTTCAATCTCCAAAGCCTTCAGAGTCTTCAATCGAAGAAGACAAACTGTTGAAGAAACTATTCACGTCACGTCTGACGAATCCCGTTCAGCGAACTCTAAACCGTCTGCTGATACTGAAGAACTGAATCAATGGATGTTTTCTCATCTTGGTGATTCAGAAGATATTCCCACTCCTCATACTCATACAGTTGAAGATGATAGGTCTATCATTCCAAATATGCAGAATAGTGAAGCTGAAACATCATGGGTCTCAACTGTTCCTTTAAACACTATACCTGCTTCTGAACCAAATGTCTCAGACATTCCATCTACTTCTCAGCAATCAGTGAATGAAATGCCATCTGCACCTACTCCTCTCTTGGCTGATATTCCAGAAGTTGCTGAAGCTTCATCTTCAGCTCCTCCAGTTCAGGTTGAGTCAGCGTCTCACGCTCCGGCTCAGCGATGGACAGTAAATCACCCAATTGATCAAATTCTTGGTGATCCAAACGCTGGTGTTCAGACTCGACGAAGTGCAGGTAATATTTGTTTATTTGTTAACTTTATTTCTCTGACTGAACCAAAGAAAGTAGATGATGCCCTCAAAGATCCAAACTGGGTCAGCGCCATGCAAGAAGAGCTGACTGAATTCGAAAGAAACAAAGTTTGGAAACTTGTTCGAAAACCAACTGACAAGACAGTGATAGGCACTAAATGGGTCTATCGTAACAAGTTGGACGGACATGGAACTGTAACCCGCAACAAGGCTCGACTTGTTGCTCAGGGATACAGACAAGAGGAAGGCATAGATTACGACAAAACATTTGCTCCAGTAGCAAGAGTATAATCTATTCGTCTATTCTTAGCATACGTTGTACACAAAGACTTCAAAGTATATCAGATGGATGTTAAGTCAGCGTTTCTAAATGGAAAGCTGAATGAAGAAGTCTATGTGGAACAACCTCCAGGATTCTCAGATCCTAAGCGTCCAGGTTATGTTTATAAACTGGATAAGGCACTTTATGGCTTAAAGCAAGCTCCACGTGCATGGTATGACACTCTATCTACTTATCTCCATATTGAATAATTTGACCGTGGTAAAATCGATAAGACTCTATTTTTCAGGAAAGTAAAAGGTCATATTATTCTTGTTCAAATATATGTTGATGACATTATATTTGGTTCTACTAACCCTGATCTTTGTACTCGTTTCGCTGATAGAATGAAAGATGAGTATAAAATGAGCATGATGGGTGAGCTAACATATTTCCTTGGTCTTCAGATAAAGCAAAATGAAAAAGGAACTTTCATTAATCAGGGAAAGTAAGTTAAAGATATGCTGAAAAAATTCGACTTAACTCAGAGTTCAGCTATGAAAACCCCTATGGCACCACCGCTGATACTAGATAAGGATACTAATGGTATTCTTGTAAATGTCACGCTGTACCGTGGGATGACCGGCTTTCTTTTGTATCTTACAGCTAGCCGACCCGATATTATGTACGCAACCTGTTTGTGTGCACGATATCAAGCTGAACCTAAGATATCTCATATGACCGCTGTAAAGCGAATTTTTCGATACCTTAAGGGTACTGCGAACCTAGGTCTTTGGTATCCCAAAGACTCAGGGTTTGATCTAATCTCCTATTCAGATAGTGATTTTGCAGGATGCAAATTGGATAGGAAAAGCATCATAGGAGGTTGTCAGCTCCTGGGTGGAAAGCTGGTGAGTTGGACAAGTAAAGAGCAAAACTCGGTGTCCACCTCCACAGCTGAAGCTGAGTATGTAGCCGCTGGAAGCTGTTGTTCTCAGGTCTTGTGGATGAGAAATCAACTACTGGACTATGATCTACAGCTCTCAAATATTCCAATCTATTACGACAACACAAGTGCCATCGCTATAGCCAACAATCCAGTGCTTCACTCAATAACAAAACATATCGAAATCAGGTATCATTTTATCAGAGATCATGTGATGAATGGTGATATAGAACTTCACTTTATCCCAACTGATTATCAGTTAGCTGATCTGTTCACCAAACCTCTTGATGAGACAAGATTCAACTTTCTCATCAGCGAGCTTGGAATGCTGAACTTTGAAGAGTAAAATCTTCAGCGGTTCACATTTGATCAGCGCAAGGATAAAATCAACTTGTATGACCCATTCCATCATTTTCTCTCTGAATAAACTTGCATCGCTGAATATCTCTTCCTTAATCAGCGATACTTTGAAATATCTAAAACCAAACTGATATTTCTATTCAGTGCTTCATGTTTTCAAAAGTGTCCCTGAGCTTTCAAAACCTCAGAGACAACCTAAAATATGAAAGGACAGTTGTGACGTCATAGCAACGGATAAGCCCCGACACGTTCTTTTTCTGACAGACGTTTGCACGTTACGTTTACCTTCCAATCAAATGCAAACACGTGTCCGTGTCATGATGAAAAACTTTCTCGCTCGAATTTTTCTCTCTCTCAAATCTCACTATATAAACACTTTTTGGGTTTATATTTTTCCTTTACGCGAAAAACTTCTCCTCCAAGCTAGAAAAAGAAAATTACTGTTGCATTTGTGCTCTCAAGTTTTCAAGAACTTCTTCTTCTTCAACGAACCAGGTTAATATTTCTGTTATTTACCTGTTTCTTAAAACTTGTTAATGATCTTCTCATTTTACTGAAAGGTTGTGCTCTCAAAATAACTTTTTCAAATGAAATCATTTCTTTCATGGTTTTATGAACACAACCTTTCATGGTTGTTCTTCAAGTTTAAACGCAAAATCTTAAACTTGTTCATCATACGTTCGTTTCCAGAATCCTAATCCTCAAAGGAAACTGGAAAACAAGATTTTTATTGGGTTTGCATTTCTTTTTCAAAACCAAGAAAAACCCTAATCTTCATTAAGATATTTTTGTCTAAATGAAATGGACAAAATTCGAACCATATTATTGGAAAATCTTTCCACATTAAGATTATTCTTATTTGTTATATCTTTGGTTGAACTGATAATACAGAAATGGCATCTACTGACATTCCTACCGCTGAGAACACTGCTGCTGCTGCTGAGGAATTGGAAATCATCAAGGCTCCTCAGGTCAAGTTCGCTCTTGAAGAACTTGATTGGACAAAAACAAACAACCTATATGCGCTCTTCGAGTTTCCTCCTCGAAAGCAAGTCACACATCTGAATGATGCTGTGAATTTCCTGAAAAACTGTTGCCTCTTTACAGCCCTGACCATAACACCCCCTGCACATCAGCTAATACTATCTCAGTTCTGGTACTCTGCCAGACACTCTCAGCTACCATCGACCAAAGACTCCTCAAAGACCATTGATTGCATTCTCGGTGATAATGATTTTGGCACTATAAAGATCACCCCTGCCATTATCCGCAAAGCCCTGAGCCTTCCCATCGCCACAAAAGAAAAACCTTTTGTTCCTCTCCCTGACCACAAGAAACATTCTGATAGGGAAGCCATCACTGCATTCTTTGATGCAATGGGCTATGTATGGGAAACTGGAAGGGACAAGAAGCCTGAGAAGAAGCTGACCCTCATCAAGAAGTAAAAAATGCCCAGCGAGATGAATTTCATCTTCGCTCACTTGATAAGCTGCATGACTGCAAAGACCGGCTCCTCTGATCAAGCCGCTCAACCTCAGCAAGCAATGGGATATGCTTTGCTGAAAGGTCTTCATATAGACTGGGCATCGATAATCTACGATGACCTTGTACTCATAGTAGACTCTGCCGCTGACTGATCTCCATGGGTCCCATATCCTAGATTCATCAGCGTCGTCTTCCAAACAGGCCTGAAGGACAACTACCCACAAGTAGGAGACCTGAAACTCTCTCAGGTTGGTCCTAAGGTACTCGACTTCAAGCCAGTGGAAAACGAGGTACGTCTCTCTACACTCTTAACTCTTCTCAATCCTATTTCTTCGACTTCTGTAGCTCCTTCAGCGGAAAAACCCATCGCTGATACCTCAGCTGCAACCTCCACTCCTTCAATAAAAAGGAAACACTCCTCTACCCAACTTGGTTCCAAAAGAACTAAGAAAACCAAGGAGCAACCCCAGCAATCTCATGCTGAAGACTCCTCAACTCATCTTGACGAGCTGAAGGAAAGTTCAGGGGTACGCTCTGCCACAGCTGAACAAGCCACCCATTCCATCCCAGCTTCAGCGTCTCTAAACGCTGAGGTTATAAACTTGGAATCTACCCAACCTCCTTCAGTCTCTCTACAGACTGAAGAAGTGATTCTCAGCGAATCCAACGCTGAACCCCGCACCCAACCAACATTCTCAACCTTCGCTTCTCTCTCTACTCCATTGGACTTTAATCCAGTTTTCACCACGATCACTGGAGCACCCGTCATTCCTCCAGAAGCTAAAGCTGATACTCTTCAAGGAGTGATGGATGTAGGACCTGCAGAAATGACCATGCGTACACGTACTCTAGCTGACGACATGGAACTCTTTTCAGGACACAGAGGTTTTGACGAATTCATCAATCCTCCTACAGGTATACACCAACCCATATACACTGTAACTGAACCCCAAACTTCTGAGCTTTCCTCTGTTCACAAGTACTTATATGTTACAGGTCCTAATTTAGGAGACATCAACGCCTCTCTGAAGAATCTGGATACGAAGCTGGCAGGTCTCACCACTACTCTCTCAGACAACTCTTCAGCTGTAACAAACGCTGGAGAGAATCTCAACAAGCTGACAACAGTGGTGGAAGAGAAAGCCTCCAAAGCTGATTTGGAGATGGTTGATAAAACTCTTGGTGACTTTGCCAAAGTTCTTGCTGACATCTACACATACTACACCTCTCTCAAAACATCAGTTCAATCCATGTCCAGCGAGTTTACAACGCTGAAGACATCGGTTGGTAATCTTCAGGGAGAGATGACTGCTGTAAAGACTGACGTAAGTTCAGTAAAAACTGACATGAGTTCAGTGAAGACTGACATGAATTCAGTGAAGACTGACGTCAATTCAATGAAGATAATGATGCAGCAAATCATGAATAACATGACCGCCCCTGCCCCTGCACCTTCGCATTTTACTACGACGGATCGTGCTGAACTTTTGAAGATCAATCCTGCTATTACTGGCCTAGAAGACAGAGTAGCAGCGATTGAAGATTATATGGGGATCCCTGGCCAAGAAGACAGGGAACCAAAACCAACTGCTGAGTCATCACATTCCTCCCCCACTCATCATGAGGATGGGGGGGAGAAGAATACTGAAGACCCTCCCCATGATTAATCTATCGAGGGGGAGAAGACGAAAGACTTTCCCCTTACTGAAGAGGGGGAGAAGATAAATAAAGAAACAACCGCTAGACCTCAGGGAGATGAAAACCCTGAGGGAACCAAGAAGCTTACCTCTGTATCTGAGGGGGAGCAACTCGAAGAATATGCTGAAGAATCTGAATCTGAAGCTGAAGATGAAGAAGCCATCGGCTTATCTGATGATGAACCATCCTCTTCTCCAAAGAATGATGACGATGATGATGATGATGATGACTCCTTTATCGTCAAGCCTGCTCAGAGGACTACAGCTCTTAAAGAGATCGTGATAAATGAACCTTCAGGGGAGCAGACCAAATCAAAGTCTTCAGCGTCTGAAGCTGACAAAGGCAAAGGAAAAGGTGTCGCTGAAGACAATGACAATCTAACGATCTCGCTTCCAAAGCCAGTTTGTCAGGTACACTAAATCTTCCTTACACTCATCCCTCCTCTATCTATACACATTATCAGCTCTACTCTCCACAGCCTATACACTTAAACCAATTTCCTTTCTCTGTTCTACCCAAGTTCTTATTCGTAAGATCATTGTGTTTCAGCTAGTCCTCTCCCCTGTTTGAGGATATCGCTGAAGTTTCTACAACTGCGACTTCACCAACAATAATCCCAACTCCCAACGCTGAAGAATTAATCCCGGTCTTAGATTTGATCTCTGAGACTGATCTCTGAGACTGATGAACCTGAAGAACAGATGCTCTCTCACAAAAACAGACCTTCCTTGGCTCCTCAAAAGTTAAGTGAAGAGGATAAAAAAAAAGAGATACAATGATAAAGAAGTTCGAAGATCAGCGAATCATTCTGAAGCGTGATCAACTTCCTTCTATTCCTCCAAAGTTCAGAATTTCACAAAAGGAATACAAGGATCACCTCAGAGCTGAACGTCTACTCGCTGAAAGAAGGGAAGCTGAAGAAAAAGACAGAGAACTCGTCATCCAGCTTACTCAACAATCAGTGAAAGACCCCAAGCTGAAAAGAACTCCAATCGAAGTTCAACGTCAGCTATGGGAAGACGCCAAGAAGATCGTTGAAGAAAAGAGATATGTGTCTCAATCTACTTTAATCTGGTGCAAAGAAAAGGTACACTTCAGATATCGATATGCCAGAATCAACAGGGTACTTATCTCTGGAAGATCAACCCTCAAAGTTTCAATCGCTGAAATCGAGATATTCAGAGAGAATGGACAGTACGAAAAAATCTATGTTGAAGCCATCACGAAGTACAGTCTCTCTGAATGGTTGGAGATCAGATTAGCCATCCAGAAGTCTCAATCTAAGTACAAAGATCATGTTGAAAAGCTGATAAATAAACAGATCGACTTAGTCTCTTCTTGTATGGATATTCCTCCTCCCCCTCCTCTCGCAAGTCAGAAAAGAAGGGCCTCTACAAAGAAAAAGTCTAATCCTTCAGACTCAGGTCCTCTTATACGAAATGAAACAGGTATTGGTTTTTCTCGTGCTGAAGTTCTTGGTCCAGAACCTGACCTTTCCGCACTTGACACCTCTCTTCCTCCTGGTGAGACTTTCATCCCTGGGAAAGTCATAAGCAAACCCTATGGGATATTCTTTATTGACTATGGTGGACAAAAACGTTTTCAACGTATCTCTGAACTTCCCATCACTCCCATCGAACAGCTGAAAGATCTCATCTACTGGTGTGAATTCAAACGCGACATTTAGGCACGACATCTTAAACCATTGATTTTTGAAGAAGCTCTGAACAAAAGGAATCAAGGAGTAACGGTTCCTGACTGGATGATTCCCACATCAAAGACCCTTGATGAACTTCTCATTAAGGAAGAACCTTTATAAACTGATAGGATCGCCTCATTCTTCTATTGTATCAGTTATTCTTTTGTACTTGTAATTTATTTCGCTTGTACTTGTAATCTTTCCACTTCCCTTTGTAATCTGATTCGAAGTTTAAAGAAAGATTTCAGCGAAAGTACTTTACTCCATCAGTACAGAAAAGATCCTAGAAAACAGTAAAAGGGGCAAATATTTTATGAGTTCTTTTTATCCTTATGTTTTCATTAAATAGCAATTTTCTCTGTTGCTATGTCATAATCAAATAGGGGGAGATTGTTGATCCAAACCCTCAGTGATTTGATAATGACCATCTTTTAAATACTTAGTGAAAATTGTAAGTAAACAATATGTATCAGAGTTTCACTATAGCTGATAAGTACTAAGACCTTACAGTACCGCTGATAGGAACTCTCGCTCTTTAGATTAACCATTCAGCGAACACTGTTCACCATAATGTTCTGAGCCTATTCAGTCCTTATGGTGATCGCTGATAAGTTAGTTGTTCACTTATGATCCCTGAAGACAAGTTTCACGTCAACATAGGTTCTACACTGAAGTCGAAGATCAAGCTCAAGAACCAGCGACAAGTCTCCTAATGAACTGATGCGGATCAACGAAGACTAAGATTTGTCCACTCAACGTGAAGTATCAAGTACAATACTTCAGCTATCGCTGAACTTTATCATTCGCTGATAAATATTGTTAAAGCTCTGAATCAACGAAAAGCTGATCATGAAGTCCTCCGTACAAAGTACTTTTGTCTTAACCACCTTTGCACTACTCCGTACGATATGTCAGAAAAGAACCTCCTTATTGTCTGAAATCGTACAACCACTCTGATACTACACTGTTCAAACATGCGGCTACTAAGGTTGTCAACAAAGGTCAATGACATACAACCAATGAGCTGCTGCCACGTGTAAAGTGTAAACTGCCATACATTAAATGCATGCAGTACATAAGAAGAAGAACTCACTTCATTTTGAAGTAACTTGCTAACTCTAGACAAGTTCATCCTTCTTATCTTGAGATAGGTTATTATTAGTAATTCCCTTCTCTTTCTTAGTGCAAGAAACCTAGTGTTCCAACTTGCTTAGATTTAGGTTTATCATTAAACTTGTTCCGCAACAAGCTGTAAATTGTTAATGATTTATCAATAAACAATTTAGAAAAATAAAATCTGTGTGTTTGTATTCAACCCCCCCCCCCCCCCCCCCTTCTACAAACTTGTATAACCCTTCGGGACCAACAAGAAGTTTTGGTTAACATGAGAAGCATGAGAAGTGGTTATCAACCATTGGATGAGAAATGGACGAACATTATGATGAGATACACCGTGATAGAATGCACCGAGATGCACCAGATCAATTCCCATTTAAGGCGCAATTCATGAGAGAGTATTTGATTAAAAGTGATCAAGTACTTCTCTTTTGGTCGCCAACATTTTAGTTTTGCTGCAAAGTCTCACATTTATAAGGCAATAAAAATCAAAGATTTTCCATAAAAATCCATGTGGAAAAACAAGGGCATAAGGGACCTTGTTGACAACGGTACACTAAAACCTTACTCTATTTTCCCATCTTGAAAATTATAAATATCATAAATGTAAGGCTAAAATGTGTGGTCACTATGTTGCACCAATTACAAAAATGAGGCAAAAACATCCAAACTTGAGATGCGTTTTGTGAATCCCATTTTTATCAGGTAACAATAAATCAATAAGAAATAACACGAACAATTGATGATTTCAACTTGTCATCCCTCTCGTATTCATGATTCAAGATAGTTACAAAGGTTTGAATGAAAATCTTAACTATCTCTCTCTAAACAATTAAGCTCACGATGACTCTCTATCAATTGCTAACCTAATTCTAAGGTTAAGGAAAGCCTTATATACCAAGGCTTTACACAAACAAGGCTAAAGCCTATTAAGCCTAAACTAAGCCCAATTAATGCAATTAAGGCTTTTACAAGAATAATTAATCTAATTAAGCTCTCTCTAATTATTTATATATCTTTCTAATATGTAGGACATTTATGGTCCTAACAATCTCCCCCTAAAGATATATAAATAAAAATCGGTCTTGAAACCTTCAAGTCTTGATCTTCTCTTCCTTTTGAATCTTTGAAACGCATTGATGTTGCTCGTCTTCATGTCTTTCGACGCTCCCCCTTGAATAAAGCTCTTGAATTTGATTTCAGCTTTAAAAGAACTTGTAGAACCAATATGCTCGATGGAGGAAATGATTTTAGCGAACACCACTTGATAAGGAATGAGAAGATATGATTAATTGTAAGCACTTTGATCACTTGAATGCACTTTGAGCTCTTTGGATCTCGGAACAGATCAATCATTCGATTAAAAATCGGTCAACAGTTACTCCCCCTCGGCTTTTGCATGGGGACTTCTTTACTCCCCCTCGGCTTTTGCGAACTCCCCCTCAACTTGATATTCAGTGTCTTTGAATCTGTACCCTTTCTCCCCCTCATGATGAGTAGGAGCATCCGGAGCATTATGCACGTTCAAATACAATAGGAACGTGTAGCAAAAGTTCAGATAAAAACATTAAGTAACCAGAATGGGGTAATCAACTAACACAGAAACACGTTAGTAACTGTTATCACAACAATTTTAAAAAATTGTGTGGCCTATGTTCGGAGTTGGCAAAGGTGAATCTCTGATAGGACTTCCAGTTATCACTGAAGAAATTTTAACATTTAACTTCTCAAACTGTTCCGACCATATCACGAAGATATGCAAATGGAATCACAAAGACTCGTACATGTGTGAAAGAAATGAATTATATCAGTTAGGCTCAAATATTGATTTAACTTGGGACGCAAGTTAAAATTCAATTGACACAGTGATTAGAATATAAAGTTCGGAGACTGGAGCTGATGTCTTCCTTTTTCAATATATAAGACCTCCGAGTAAGGAATAGATAGATTATGTGCTAAATCTCCGTGAATATATGAAACAAGTATCTTTTGTGAGATACTTGAGTGGCTAGGTAGGGTGACACGAGTTATCGACACTGGGTCCATGTCTGTTTCAATATTCATCTCCAAAGAACGAGAATGAATAGATTGTGTGGTTACCCGGATAACTAACTCGGTTTGGTAAGGACCAATAATTCTTTTAAGTCCTGTCACATCCTCACCATATTCTTTTCTCTCCAAACTCATCTATCAGTCTCGACCCCTCACTGATGTCTATAATGGATGTGTTTCTTGGGTAGGTCCTTCCGGTTCTGGATTGACCATAGAAACAATATAAGGCTTAACACTCCTTTCATGCAACAAGTAGAACAGTTTAGTAAAACAGTGAAGTACGAGTTCTAAACTGAGGTGTTTAGAAGTCACAGCGTTTAAGAACTAGTCCTGATCTGAGATGATCAGAAGTCATAAAAATGAAGTACGAGTTCTGATCTGAGGTAATCAGAAGTCATCATAATGAAGGCCGAGTTCTGATTTGAGGTAATCAGAAGTCATAAAAATCATTTGAAATATAGAATTTCAAGTAACAAGATCAAGCGCAAAACAAAATGACTCAGTAAGCACAGTATTTTGCAAGAAATGAAACAATGATCAGAATGTTTAATTGTGAAGAACAAGTCACGATTATTATATCATATAAGAATGGAATCATTAATATGAAATAGCGAACTTGAAAAATAACTTGGAATTCAAACGAGTGTATTTCCATCGAAAAATCAACGAATATGTGTAACGTCCCAAAAATTACAAGGAAATTTAAAATTTTTAAAACATACATTTCATTATAAAACAACCATAATTCAATAATTCACGTCTTAAGTGAAATTAACATCGTTGACTCAAACCGTCAACAAAGTTTATGCAGCGGAAAATTATATAATTAAATTCAAAGGGTTCGAAAGTGAAAGTTTAACAATCTTTGGTACTCTGCGCTTGATGTGTGTACGGTCACGCCCGACTGCCGCCCGCACCTGAAATAACAACATATTGGGAAGGGGTAAGCTATAATGCTTAGTGAATTCAACCACACACGTAGGTAGCAACCCCACGCATATCGCCCCTACTCGCAAGTAGGAAACATCACCACTACCATGAATACGAAGCCACATAATGATTCATGCATACATACAAACCTCGGTCCCACCGAGTATACAAAAATATAGCAATACCAGCTCAGTCCCACCGAGCCCCCGGTCCCACCGAGTAAAGGTAAATAGTTGTACTAGCTCAGTCCCACCGAGCCCTCGGTCCCACCGAGTAAAGGTAAATAGATGTACTAGCTCAGTCCCACCGAGCCCCCCAGTCCCACTGAGGTGTACGCAAGCACAAATAATCGACATATAATTTCAACAATCACAGCTAAATCATCCCATCCAAATTGGTCCACGTAAACACGTAATAACACATAGCACAAAAACAGCGGTATACATGAAATTCCTAACTACGCGGTGAGAGAACTCACCTCAAAGCAAACCGACGCGCTCCCGAGCCGCAACACCAGCACGTCAACCTTCCTCACTTTTTCCCACCTAAATACGCACTAAAACGTCAACGGGAAGTCCCAACTCACGACACTTTTACTAGTTTAGCAAAACTAAAATTCCAGCTTTTATACTAAAAACGCAGGTCTGTTCGGGACCCATTTTACCCCTGCTAAACTGATCAAACCAAAAACTTAATTCCACATCCAGGAAGTTCAATGTCTTATGGTTCCAGGGACGTATCGCACGCGTCCTAACGATATTCCTAGCACTCTATACGAATTTTACAAAAACATCTCGCAGTGCAGCTAAAACAGGACCTGTCAGTATAAAATGGCAATTTGACACTAGCTATGGCCCGAACTGGTTTTTCCACAAAACATATAAAAGTTACTAGACTCAGAATGGGAACTTTTGGCACCAGTTTCATCCCAATCCGACATTCCAAGCAAAAGTTATGCATAAAACAAAACAGGGACAGAAAGCTGGAAGTTTTTCGGACCAGGCTGTATAAACAGCCCCATACGGCCCAGCTACAGGCTTAACCAGATTCTCGGCAAAACACAAAAAACTTTCCTGACTCGATTAGTGAACTTCGGCCACCGATTTCATTTCAATCCGAGCTACGAGTAAAAAGTTACGGCCACGACAAAACAGTGGCAGAAAAATCGTCATTCACATAAAATGACAAATCACCAAATTTGCGACCACTTTTTCACCTAGCTAGAAGCTGAATCGGTTTTCCGCTAAAACACGGAAAACGTGGTCGACCTCGAACTTGAACCGTGGGTACTAGTTTCGGCTCAATCGGAGTTACGACGGAAAAGTTATGGCCGTCGCAAAAACAGAAACGTAACGAGAGCCATACCTTACAACGACGACTCGCAACCGTGCCTGCAATCCCTTCTTCTCGACCTCTCCGACGAAAGACGTTGACACCGGTGGTTTTCCGGCGACGGCGTTTCTCCAGCGACCTCTCTCTCTCTCTTTTTCTTCCTCTCTCGGCTTCTCACACTCACGACCACCCTCTCGGCAAATCAAAAACTATGGAGCCAAAATAAGCAAATAACAAAAGAAAACTATATGTTGGTGCCATTTGGAAACCGCCGAGAAGAGGAAGAGGGGGGGGGGGTCGGTTCCCCTTCCCTTGGCCGTTCAACCACCCAAACACCTCCATTGTCCACCTTTGACCCCTAGGCTCAATCCCTTTGACACTTTTGGTCCCTGAATTTCTATATTATTGCAAAAGGGAGTAAGGTTTGCCACACATAACATTCAAGGTCCCCTTTGACAACTTTCGTTAACAAGACTCGCTTTAAACGTCAATAAAATAATTACATTAAGAATTTTAAAAACCCTACCGGGACACGGGCTTTACAACTCTCCCCCGCTTGAGTTAGACTTCGTCCCCGAAGTCTACACCCGCACACAGCTCCGGATAATTCTCTCGCATCTTCGCTTCAGGTTCCCAAGTTTACTCGGAGCACTTCCGGTGTTTCCACTAGACCTTCACTAACAGGAATTTAAGATTTCCCACACCGCCTAAAAATCTCTCGAATACTTTTTTTACCACAAAACTCCTTCAAGTACACCGCAAGTATGATCGGAGGAACATTCCAACAACTGGATTCATTCCTGGTCAAACGACTTCGGTTGTCTCCCAACCATAGATAGTCCAAACATCCCGATTCAAATTTCAAGCTCTAACCATTCTAAAGTTGCTCACCAATATACCCTACAGGATACTCGAATTCGATCATTCCTATCATTAACTGTCGATTAACTTTCACGAGTTATAATAGACTCCCACAATTTACTCCACATGAATTATCAAACTAGTAAATTTATAATCATCCACGAAGGTCATTCCACCACAAGCAAACATCTCATGATTACTACTATCATCAACATAATTTCCTTAAAATCGGCTACAATTCCCCAATTACACTAAGGCATTTGGCCTCAAGCCCAAAAGTCGACACCTAAGTATACTATTTACCTCAAAAATTCTACGCATTTATCCTCTTTATTACAAAGGGCAGCATTCCCTAACCGATAATATTCGGCCTACAGTACCCACACGCGTGGGATACCCAACCTTCCATTAAGACCGAGAAATTGACCCATGACTATCACGGACAAAATTCGGAATTTTCCCCCGAAACTCTCTCGCGATTGGCATTTTCCACCGCTTCACAGCCGTAATCTTGGCCGGGTCCACCATAATACCATTCTGGTTCACGACATGCTCTCGAAAGTGGTCCTCTCGTAACCAGAACTCACACTTGGAGAGCTTAGCATACAGCTTCTCCCGCCTCAAAACTTCCAAAACTTCTCGCAAATGCATCTCATGCTCTTCCTTCGACTTCGATTACACAAGAATATCGTCGATGAACACGATCACCGATCGATCCCACATAGGGCTACATACCCGGTTCGTGAGGTCCATGAACGTTGCGGGTGCATTGGTGAGCCCGAGAGGCATCACCACAACTTGTAAATGGCCATGACGTGAACGAAAGGCCGTCTACTCCGTATCCTCTCTCCTCACCCGCATCCGATGATACCCCGATCTCAAATCAACCTTAGAGAACCACGAGGCTCCCTGAAGCTGATCGAACAAGTCATCGATCCTTGGCGGAGGATAACGATTCTTCACCGTAAGCTTATTCAACTCACGGTAGTCTATACACATCCGTTGGGACCCGTCTTTCTTTTTCACAAACAGAATCGGGGCTCCCCATGGTGGACAACTCGGCTTGATGAACTCCTTTTCGATAAGTTCCTGCAACGAGTGTACAACTCCTTCATTTCCGATGGAGCCAGGCGATAAGGTGCCTTGGCCACCGGAGCAGCATCCGGAATCAAATCAACGTGGAACTCTACCTGTCGCTCGGGAGGTATCCCCGGTAACTCCTCGGGAAAATACGTCAGCAAACTCCCGTACAATTGGCACATCCTCCACAGACTTCTTTTCTCCGTCGTCGCGCGTGTCGATCACATACGCCAAAAATCCCTGACCACTGTGCTGCAAGTACCTCCGAGCCCTTGCAGCCGAACATATCGCTGAGGTCCGCCTGGGCAAGCCGCCCTGAACTAGCATTTCTCCCCCGCTTGGGGTTCGAACTCGTACTTGTTTGCGACGACAAACAATCTCCGCATCATACGCATCCATCCAATCCATGCCCACAGTCACGCACAACTCCCGCATAGCGATCGGAATCAAATCAATCGGGAACCTCACACCAGAGATCTCCAAAGTGCACCCCGGGTACACGTCAGTAACCGTCAAGGTCCTGTCTTCAGCAACTGCAACCACAAGTGGACAGCCTAACCGTCCTACAACTCGGCCCCAAACACTCACTGACTATGTGAGACACGGAAGGATGAGTAGCCCCGCTATCAATCATCACCACAGCAAGCACCGGGTTAACCAAGAACGTACCTGTCACCACTTTATACGTAGGTTATGCCTCCTCCACTCCCAGTTGACGAACTCTACCTCAGGCCGCCTCCATCACTACAGCAAGTGAAGCATACTACGCGGTACTCAGGAACTCCCTGATCTTGGTACGTAACATATCCTTGCACCGTGTCCTCTTCATGTCCTCAAAAGCAGCATGCTAAGGATAGAATAATGTCATTTTCGTAAACTTTCGGTTCACCTCCTTTATGGCCTCCGTAGTCTGATAGAGCTCCAAGAACTCTTTGGCACTCCTCTCCATCTCCACTAGAGGCACATGCTCTACACGAAACATACGACGAACTCCTCCCAGGTCAAGTAGTGAGCCCGTTAAGCGTCAAAGCAATAGCACACCAGTCATTCGCTCCGTCTCGTAACAGATTCACCGCGAAGCGAACCTTCTAGTTCGCAGGACAACCACCGGTAAGGAATGTGCACTCTATAACCGATCCCGACCCTCTTGTTCGGGGCTGCCCACCCGCAGGGGGTGGAATCGCCGCGATGCGCTCCTCCATCGACACTATTACCTCATCACGAATGGCGGTAATAATATCGGGGATCGCCTCCTCAAAATATGCGTCACCTCGACCGCAAACATCTCACGAATCTGATCAGCAATAATTCCAGCATCAGCATCTGGATCAACATTGTTGTTTCTCCCTAACGAGCTACTAACACACATTAAAACCTGCTAACTACGCTCACACTCAACTCTTCGGATTCTCCGTGACTTTCCCCGACTCGAGCACGGATCTTGTGCTTCAGATAGTAGGAGCTCTGCTACTACCCTTCACACCTATCCTTACTCGTTTCGAGTCCTGTCCCGGGACGTCCAAGTAGTTGCTTACCACAAACAAACACATATGCCCATTCCGGCATATGCAAACACTTTTCCTAGCTCCCTAGAAAAGTCGTAATACCCCACCACCCTTGCTAGAATGGAACCCCCACTAGCCCTGACGAGTCGCCTCGTAAACGCACAGTCGTATACAGTGAAACCAGATAGACATTCGAATATAAGATTCTATCCTACAACGGTTGGACTCAAACAAGAGCTGCGCAATAGAACTAAATCCAACATTCTAAGGCTATTCAGTTCCTACTGTATACAACCTAAGGTGCATTCACATAACAACCTATCAAGGCTAGCATGAGTTCCTAATAGCGTGTAACAAGTATACAGTACCACAAAATTCACGTAAGCAATCTAGCATACATACTCCTATGTTCTAGAAAGCAATCTAGCATACGTACTCATATGTAAACGCTATTCCCAGCTCACTAGGAATTTTATCTCATCCCACTACTCTTGCTACAACGGAATCCATGTTAGCCATAACGAGTTGCCTCGCGAATACCCAGCCGCACGCAGCGTGAATCAAATAGACATTCGAATACAAGATTCTATCCTAGAACGGTTGGACTCAAACAAAAGCTGCGCAATAGAACTAAATCAAATATTCTAAGGCTATATGATTCTTACTGCATGCAACCTATAGGGCCTTCACTTGACAACCTACTATAACTAGCATTGATTCCTACTAGCAAGCAGTCATCGTACAGCACAGTGTAAACAACCTCGGCAATCTAGCATGCATACCCTATGCCTAGAAAGCAATAAATACACTAAGTGTTGTACCTTCCCAATTGGCGTCGGCTGACTGTACACACTGCGCCCACGATCACCGTTTCCCAAACGGGCTTTCTCCGTTCATTTATTTTCAAAGATTTTAATAAGAGAGTTTAAAAACTTCATAGCCGCAACTTGAGACCAAACACACCGAGATGTGTTTGATTCACTCAAGTTGTGCTCTGATACCAAGTTGTAACGTCCCAAAAATTACAAGGAAATTTAAAATTTTTAAAACATACATTTCATTATAAAACAACCATAATTCAATAATTCACGTCTTAAGTGAAATTAACATCGTTGACTCAAACCGTCAACAAAGTTTATGCAGCGGAAAATTATATAATTAAATTCAAAGGGTTCGAAAGTGAAAGTTTAACAATCTTTGGTACTCTGCGCTTGATGTGTGTACGGTCACGCCCGACTGCCGCCCGCACCTGAAATAACAACATATTGGGAAGGGGTAAGCTATAATGCTTAGTGAATTCAACCACACACGTAGGTAGCAACCCCACGCATATCGCCCCTACTCGCAAGTAGGAAACATCACCACTACCATGAATACGAAGCCACATAATGATTCATGCATACATACAAACCTCGGTCCCACCGAGTATACAAAAATATAGCAATACCAGCTCAGTCCCACCGAGCCCCCGGTCCCACCGAGTAAAGGTAAATAGTTGTACTAGCTCAGTCCCACCGAGCCCTCGGTCCCACCGAGTAAAGGTAAATAGATGTACTAGCTCAGTCCCACCGAGCCCTCGGTCCCACCGAGCCCCCCAGTCCCACTGAGGTGTACGCAAGCACAAATAATCGACATATAATTTCAACAATCACAGCTAAATCATCCCATCCAAATTGGTCCACGTAAACACGTAATAACACATAGCACAAAAACAGCGGTATACATGAAATTCCTAACTACGCGGTGAGAGAACTCACCTCAAAGCAAACCGACGCGCTCCCGAGCCGCAACACCAGCACGTCAACCTTCCTCACTTTTTCCCACCTAAATACGCACTAAAACGTCAACGGGAAGTCCCAACTCACGACACTTTTACTAGTTTAGCAAAACTAAAATTCCAGCTTTTATACTAAAAACGCAGGTCTGTTCGGGACCCATTTTACCCCTGCTAAACTGATCAAACCAAAAACTTAATTCCACATCCAGGAAGTTCAATGTCTTATGGTTCCAGGGACGTATCGCACGCGTCCTAACGATATTCCTAGCACTCTATACGAATTTTACAAAAACATCTCGCAGTGCAGCTAAAACAGGACCTGTCAGTATAAAATGGCAATTTGACACTAGCTATGGCCCGAACTGGTTTTTCCACAAAACATATAAAAGTTACTAGACTCAGAATGGGAACTTTTGGCACCAGTTTCATCCCAATCCGACATTCCAAGCAAAAGTTATGCATAAAACAAAACAGGGACAGAAAGCTGGAAGTTTTTCGGACCAGGCTGTATACACAGCCCCATACGGCCCGGCTACAGGCTTAACCAGATTCTCGGCAAAACACAAAAAACTTTCCTGACTCGATTAGTGAACTTCGGCCACCGATTTCATTTCAATCCGAGCTACGAGTAAAAAGTTACGGCCACGACAAAACAGTGACAGAAAAATCGTCATTCACATAAAATGACAAATCACCAAATTTGCGACCACTTTTTCACCTAGCTAGAAGCTGAATCGGTTTTCCGCTAAAACACGGAAAACGTGGTCGACCTCGAACTTGAACCGTGGGTACCAGTTTCGGCTCAATCGGAGTTACGACGGAAAAGTTATGGCCGTCGCAAAAACAGAAACGTAACGAGAGCCATACCTTACAACGACGACTCGCAACCGTGCCTGCAATCCCTTCTTCTCGACCTCTCCGACGAAGGACGTTGACACCGGTGGTTTTCCGGCGACGGCGTTTCTCCAGCGACCTCTCTCTCTCTCTTTTTCTTCCTCTCTCGGCTTCTCACACTCACGATCACCCTCTCGGCAAATCAAAAACTATGGAGCCAAAATAAGCAAATAACAAAAGAAAACTATATGTTGGTGCCATTTGGAAACCGCCGAGAAGAGGAAGAGGGGGGGGGGGGTCGGTTCCCCTTCCCTTGGCCGTTCAACCACCCAAACACCTCCATTGTCCACCTTTGACCCCTAGGCTCAATCCCTTTGACACTTTTGGTCCCTGAATTTCTATATTATTGCAAAAGGGAGTAAGGTTTGCCACACATAACATTCAAGGTCCCCTTTGACAACTTTCGTTAACAAGACTCGCTTTAAACGTCAATAAAATAATTACATTAAGAATTTTAAAAACCCTACCGGGACACGGGCTTTACAATATGTGAGACATGGAAATAACTAAATCAAGAAAACTGACACGTGGCAATCATGGAATTTAAAACTGGAGAACAACAAACACAAGTAAGTTATCCAGAATTAATTGCCACGGTCTTTGAATTCAGTTAAAGTTCACTTACCTTTAATAAGATAGTACTCCCCCTCAAAATTGGCATAACCTTTTAATGCAGTCATGTGAAAAGAATGTTCTGACCAAAGCACACACGACGTTCCTGCAAAACAGATTAGGAGGATTTTGGTATCCATCTTATGATGGATCCTTGTTGGTTAGATGCCCTATGAGGACCAGGAATACTATAAGTACCATACCAATAGTTAGCACGATCTTTATTCACAAACTCACTTGTTCCACAATAAGAACAACACAACTTCTATGTAGATAAGCTGATCAGCTTATTAACAGGGTAACCACGATCAGTTTTCACAAAAGGTTTAGCGTGGAAAGCTTTGTTGTTCTTGTCACTCTTAACTGAGATGAATGACTTTGGAATAGGAGCGGATCCTTTAACTCTCCAAACCATGTTTACTTTCTTAAAAATTTGATTATCTCTATTATCGACACGAGAATTATAGAAAAGATTGGAAGGTCGAATCTGATCATTTGAAAAATCATTTGATTTGACAGAATTCTTTGAAGAACGATTTTTAGAAAATGAACTTGAAGCATAAGAAGGTTGAACACCTTTGAACTTTCTTTCTTCAAGTTTCTTGATCTTAACGGATAAAGCATTTCGTTCTTTGAGAATTAAGTCAAATTTCTTTTGTAAATCAGATTTAACCATTTGTTCCTTCAAAATCTCGGTTGCTAATCCAGATAATCTCTGTGTAAGTTTAGAAATCTCAGTTTGAAAAATCTTTCTTTCGAATGCAAAGTCATCTTTCAAACTTTTTGCTCTAAAATCTTCAACCTTCTTTTTCTCAGTCTCTTTGCTTAGAATGTCTAATTCTTTCTCTAAATCGGATATTTTGAAAGAAAGTTCTCCATTCCTTTTAGTAAAAGATTTGCGTTCAGTTTCAAACTTCTCTCTTTCTAAAATCAAAACTTTTTCAAAGTCGGAGATCTGTTTTGAAAGTTTTAAACACATAAGCTCAAGACTCTTCTTCTCTTCAAGAGATTTGGTTGAAAGACCAGATTGCTTTTGTATAAGCAATTCTCTCTCCTTTTCAAAACCTTTTCAACAGTAGTTAGTTTATTTTTAAGCTCCAGGTTTTCACAGTTCAAGAGTTTACCTTTCTCTTCTTCTTTAGCAAGCTTCTCAGAACTATTCCAGATTTGAGATTTCAGTTCCTTCAGTTCTTTGATGTACTTGTTGCACAAATAATCTGATCGCTTGATAGTCTTTTTATGTAGTCTTGCTTTCTCTTTCTCAGTCTTCTTGATATCATCTCGTGATGATAAATCAGATAGCTTCTTTTTCAGCACGGTGTTTTCGGACTCTAATGTTGTTGCCTTTTCTTCAGATTTAGCAAGCTTCTCATAACCTTCAATTGTTTGCAATTTCAGTTCCTTCAGTTCTTTGTTTAACTTGCTGCAGAATTCCTCTTGTTGCTTGATATTATTTTCATATAGTTTTTCACTTTCTCTACAATACGGATTGTATTAGTACGGCATTGTTACCTGAAAAATTGATCGTTAATCGGTGTTATTTTGAAGAATCAACAATGCGGAAGAAAATCAAAAATTAAATTTGAAAAACAAATCTAAAAATAAATTTGTTTCCAAAAATTAAGATTTGATTGTTGACGGAACGAACGAAATCAAACTTCGATGGTGAAACCTGCAAGATAAACAAGCCAAGTTAAATCAAGAACGACAACTAAAATCATATAAAATGATAATAGTCGCTAATAGTAGCAAATCGTCGCAAATAATCTCAAGCGTCACAAAAAAAATGTGCATCGATCGTTAAGAAAAATTGTAACTTTCTTTAAAAAAAACTTTCAATCACGAGACGTGCGGTAACTCGGGTACCGATCAGAACTTACCAACCAAAAACTTATCAAACACAACTTACCGGATGAATGAGTTTCCGGATGAAAGTTGGTTACCAATCAAAGACTTATCGGGTGGTTGAGATTCTTACCGGACAAAATTGGTTCCCGGATAAAATAAAATCAATTGAACTTACCGGATGACAAAAATTAAGACTTACCGGATGAAGGTTGGTTTACCGGATAAAGCACTTTCCAAACAAAGCTTACCGGGTGGAAAAAGAACTTACCGGATGAGAGTTGTCGGAAAAGTGACACGCGTATGAAAAACTTACTGGATGACCAATTGAGCTTACCGGATGAAATTTGTTAGCGACTTACCGGATAAACAAAAAATTATTACTCAACATCACCAAAATATATATGTAAGCAAGTATCGAAACGAAAGAAACAAAGCATGCTATAATTTTCCTTTATGCTACACACACACACACATATATATATATATATATATATATATATATATATATATATATATATATATATAAAAGAATGGTGGAAGAAATTAATGGTCAAATAAGGAACAAATGGTGTCCGGGAAATGCTTACGTCCGGGAAGTGCTATCATCCTGGAAGAAGTGAGGTTACCGGGTGAAATGTGAGCTTACCGGGAGAAAAGGTATCTGGAAGAAAATTTTATCCGGTAACTTGAGTTTTATTCGGTAACTTGATATTTTATCTGGAAAGTGGTGAAAAATAGGAAACTTACCGGGTAACAATGGGATAATGTCCGATAACCACGGCTGTGGTTGCAATTCGGATCTGGGATCGATAGGGTTGCTTGATTTCACTCCTGTAGGGTTAGATTTTGACCAAAAACACAAAAGCAAACACACCCAAATCCATTTCTAAGCAAAGTGTGTCCTATTTTTTTCAATAATCACCACAAAAATTTAAGAACACAAAAAACTCAAGAATTGATTTTTAAGATGAAAAATTAGTACCTTTGAGACTTGATGTAGATGCAGATAAACAACAGAAAAAAACGAGTAAACAATCGAGATCTAACAAACGAATTATTAAAGCAACGAAAAGCTTTTCAAACCTGATTGATGAACGATTTTCTTCAAGAAAAACTACATTATGTCGAAACTAATCTGGGTGCTTTCATGACCTCAAACGATTAATCCAACCGTTCCGAATGTAATACAGAATGTCTTGAAGCTACTGTCCAAAAATCGTGAGGATCCGACGGTTCAATCTACGGGAATAGGCAAAACGGCTCGCTGTGTTTTTCCAGAAAATTCAATACGAATTTTATGCTTTTTCTTGCTTTCGTCCGATTTCTTTTCTTTCTTCAAATCACCGATTCGGCTCTGATACCAATTGTGAATCCCAGTTTTATCAGGTAACAATAAATCAATAAGAAATAACACGAACAATTGATGATTTCAACTTGTCATCCCTCTCGTATTCCTGATTCAAGATAGTTACAAATGTTTGAATGAAAATCTTAACTATCTCTCTCTAAACAATTAAGCTCACGATGACTCTCTATCAATTGCTAACCTAATTCTAAGGTTAAGGAAAGCCTTATATACCAAGGCTTTACACAAACAAGGCTTAAGCCCATTAAACCTAAACTAAGCCCAATTAATGCAATTAAGGCTTTTACAAGAATAATTAATCTAATTAAGCTCTCTATAATTATTTATGTATCTTTCTAATATGTAGGACATTTATGGTCCTAACACGCTTGTTTTGTGTGTATAGGTGTGCTAACATAAAAACGTTGCATTGAATAAATCCATGATAACCGTATACAAAAATATTATGGGGATAGATCAATAGCAAAGCATGAACAAACCGATGAAATGAGCAAATGAGAAGTCCACATTTATCTGTATCATGTTCTTGTCAACATAATCATTGTTCTTGTTTGCTACAACCAATTGTTGCATTATCATTGTTGCTTTTAAAGTTTTACATGATATATTATTCTCTTTGAAGGAAGTTTCTTATTTTTTGACGCTTATTCTACTTGCAGAACACAATAAACATACTATATTAAAATCAACTTTGACTTACTTTCTATTGGATATGTAGGAGAATACATAGTAAGATGCTATATCACATACATAAAACATACAACATTCTTATTATCATCAATATTTGTACTGCCCCATATCATCCATATTTATACAAACTAAACGACACAAACAGAGGGATGCGATGGTTCATGAGATGGCAGTTACTACCATTTCCAACCATCCCAACTGTTACAATATAAACATATAAAAAAACTAACTTAGTTGTCTAGCTTACCTTTTTAACATTCCCCCGTAAGCTAGACATCTTTCATTCCAAGCTCCTTTTTAAAGTGTTCGAAGTTTTCAACTTCCAAAGCTTTGGTTAGTATAGCGACAACTTGTTCTTTGGTTCCATAGAAATCCACTTCGACTTCTTTATTTTGAACTAATTCTCGTATGAAGAGGTACTTATCCTGATGTGCTTACTTCTGCCATGGAAGACGGGGTTCTTCGTTAAAGCAATTGTTGATTTGTTATCGCATAAGTTCCTAGTTGCACAAAGGTCTGTTCCATCTTTAGATATCTCAAAATGCCTCTTAACGATAAGGCTTGGCACCTTGCCTTAGAAAGGGCCATGTATTATGCCTCAGCGGATGACAAAGCAACCGTCTTTTGTTTCTTTGACTGCCAGGATATAGCCCCAGATCCAAGGTTGAAAACATATCCAGTTGTACTTTTGTTGTCATCGAGGTTGCTTCCATGGTCACTGTCACAGAACCCCTTTAGGTTCGCATTTTGAATCTTCCCGTACATGATACAATGGTTGATCGTCATCTTTATAGTAATGTAGTATCCTTTTCACCGCCTTAAAGTGACTTCGTTTAGGATTCTCCATATATCTACTAATCATACTAGCAGAAAACATGATATCTAGGCGAGTGGTAGTTAAGTACATCAAACTACCTACTGCAATTCCATACAATTTAGGATCCACACACTCTTTCAGTTTATCCTTAGTTAACTTCAGTCCAAACTCCATATGGGTCGATGCAGGGTCGGAATCGATCATATGAAATTTAATTAATATGTCTTTAGCATATTTCTATTGTGAGATCATGATTCCATGTTCGTCTTGTTTTACCTCAATGCCCAAGAAGTAATGAAATGACCCCACATCGGTCATTTCAAATTTAATTAATATGTATTTAGCATATTTCTATTGCGTGTATCATTTTAATTGCGTTTTCGGTAAAGACAAGGTCATCAACATAGATGCATAAAATAAGAGACATACCTTTGAGTTCTTTGATGAAGAGAGTGTGTTCATACACACACTTTTTGAATCCATTTTCAAGGAAGTATCCTGCAATTCTGCTATACCAAGCCCGAGGGGCTTGTCATGCCATATAAGGCTTTCTTCAGGGGGCACACTTTGTTTTCTATCCCTTTTTTGATATACCCCGAGGATTGGTCTATGTAAACATCTTCTTCGAGAACTCCATTCAGAAAAGTGGACTTAACGTCCATTTGATGGACAGTCCAAACTTTGTAGGAAACCACTGCTAAGACTAATCTTATAGTGTCCATATATATTACCGGAGCAAATACATCCTGAAAATCAATCCCATGCTTTTGTTTGTACCCTTTAACCACTAACCTTGCCTTGAATTTGTCAATCTCTCCTTCTCATTTAACTTAGTTTTATATATCCACTTCACACCAATTGATTTGTGACTTTAGGTAGTTCCACTAAGTTCCACGTACCGTTCTTTTCTATCGCCTTTATTTCTTCATCCATTGCATGTTGCCACTTCTTGTCCTTGCATGCTTCTTCATAGTGTACTGGATATGCATCAACAAAAAATACAAAGTTTGATATATTTTTCAGATCCAACCTTTGAGTGGTTTCATACAGATCTCTAAAGTTTCTATATTTTCTCTGAGGAGATTCAAGGCTCGATGATGATGATGATGAGAAGCTTACATCGTGATGTGAATGAGCGGTAGTAGGTGGTGATGGCAAGTCTTTCATCCACACGATCTTCATTTGAAGGATTTCGAACTTCATCATCGTTTATCTCCAATCGAATTCCCTCATTATTCTAGATGTGTATGTCCCAGATTTTGTCTTTATCGAATAGAACATCTATACTAATTATACCTCGCTTGGTGAGGGGATTGTACAATTTGTATGCCTTAGATTGATCACTATAACCTACAAATATCACCTTTTCTGATCTATCATCGAGTTTCCTTCTTTTCTTCTCAAGGAGATGAGAATAAGCTAAGCAACCAAATGCTCTGAGGTGACGTACTTCAAATTTATGTCTGCACCATCCTTCTTGAGGAGTGATACTTTCAAGGGCTTTGGTGGATGCTCCATTCATCAAATATGCAGCGCATACAACTGTTTCAGCCCATAACATATCAGGTAGTTTCTTACTCTTAACCGTGCTCCTTTGCATATCTAAAAAGTCGAATCTTTCTCTCGGCCACCCCGTTCTGTTGGGGGGTGTAGCGTGTAGTGAGTTGATGATGAATTCCATTGTCTTTTTAATAGTTTTGGAATTGATTTGAAATAAATTACCCTCCACAGTCGGTTCTTAAGCACTTTATCTTTTGATCACTTTGATTTTCGACGAATGCTTTGAAGGCAACAAATGGCCCAAACACTTCTGCCTTTTTTTTCAAAAAATACGTCCAAAATTTTCTGCTATAGTCTTCAATGAACGTTAATATGTACTTGCTTCCTCTTATTGAGACCGTTCTCATTGGTCCACATACGTATGAGTGGAAAAGTTCTAGACAGATCCTTGCTATTTGACCTGTTTCAAAAGTCACAAACTCAGATTCTTCTTCTGTTATAAACTTATCTGTATAAAATGCTTTGTAAATCACAGATTTACACAAATTGTGAATTGATTAAACATATTAACAGACAACTATATCCGGACAGACAAAAATCGAATGAGACATATTGTGATGAATGACACCAGATATTGCAGTAACTGAGAGATTTACCAGACTGGATGCTAGAATCCGTATGTGAGTTACCAGACTGGATGAATGAGGTGATCAGGGGCTGTATGAAATCGATTTGAACACCAGATGGCAAAATCCCGATTGACAAAAAATTTTTATCTGGATAAAATCAAATAGGAGATGAAACGTAGAATCAGATGTTGGATGAATCGATCAGTCTGTGTCAGATGATGGAATTGATTTGCTCTTTGAATCAGAAATTCTTTGTCTCTTTGGCTCTGATACCAATTGTTGGTTCCCACTTACATGTAACAATAATGAAATTGATGCAATATATTGAATGATTGAGAGTTTACAATATTTGATTGAAGAACACTCTCTCACAACTGAAGCTCTCTCTCTCTACGTATGAATATTGAAATTAGTGGCTAGGAGGCTTAACCTAAAACTCTCACAATTTACACATTAAATACTTAGGTTTTAAGGCCTAAGCCCATTAGCAACTAAAGCCCACAAATACAATTTAGGCTTTTACAATTTAAGCAAATAATCTTGAATACAATATAAAAATAAAGTCAACAATTATCTTTAGGCTTTGAAGAAGTATTTGTTGGTTCTATATGCTCAAGAATGATTATAAAATAATATTACCGGTAACATATGATCCTATAGGGTCACACCGAACAACAAGTAGACACTAAATTGATATTTATAAGAATTTGATTCTTGATAAATATTATTTCTTGATGAATATTATTATTTATATTAATAAATATAATTTTTAATATAAGATGCAAAAGGAAATCTAGTTTATTAATATATGATGATTTTAATAACCAGTGGATACAAAGAGGGATAACAAGTAGCAAGTTTTAAGACTATTTTATACTAAAGGGACTTGAAATGAAAATTTGCATGGAAGGCTCAATTTTCATTGGACCACTTTGTGAGCCAATAAAAATTACTTACCTTGTCTTGTGTTTTAGCATAAAAGAAATGATGAAGCCTTCCAAAACCATACACTTGAATCTTGCTCTCTCTCTCCCTCCTCTCTCCACTTTCGGCCGAACACACACACTAGTGTGTGTGTGTTTTGTGCTTTTCCATTTTACAACTCTATTTTAGAGTTTTGAATTTTTGCATCAAACTTTCAAGAAAAGTACTAGCATACTTTGGTGTTGAAGCTTGTCGGTGGACTACTCTAGAGGAACTCTATTTTGGGTTCTACCATCTTCATCAACTTCCAACCTCCCAAGGGGATTCAAAGTCTACAAAGGTTGTATTGTCTAAACTCTCTTGGTATGTTCTTATTTATCTTTTCTTGCATGTAACAAGATCCTTTGTGGGAGTAAAATGGTTTTATGTTTTTGTTCAAAAACTTTATTTTTGCTTCCGTTGCGTAATAATTTTTACCTCTTATGAGTTTTTGAAACCCATGTTTTGAACATAAAATCCCAATAAGTGGTATCAGAGCCTATGTTATAATGCATGATTAGTAAATAAGTTTTTCTTTGGGTAAAACTTGGTTTTTGGAAGCCATGGATAAAATTTCATTTTGGTATGAAAAGTTCATGCATGGCTTCTTCGACAACTTGTTTGTGAAAATTATATATTTTATGTAACAAAATTTTAACATGCATTTTTGTTACATAAATGTTGCCTTAGAAAAACAAAGTGTTGTTTTATTTTATTTTGTTTATAAAGATTGTGCATAAACAAGCCATGGACCAATGTGTTGGTTGTTGTATTGTTTCCTATAAATTTGTTATAATTTTTTTATTATTATTCATGTTGGTTTGTAATAGTAAATAGGTTTTATTATTTCATGTTTCTTTTGTTCATTTTGTAAGTATTAGATTAGTTGTTAGAACTAGTTTTTATTTTATAAAGTGTAACAAGAAGAATGCCAACATGGAGCTTGAAGATGGAGCTTGATGTTCTTGTTTGCATGGAGATGCTAAAGCAAATGGTACCTTGAAGTTTAATTTTTTTTTGTCCCTTAGGAACGGACTTGACATTTCTTGTTTTGGCTCACAAGAAATGTCATTAGAAATGGCTTTGTTTTATGCACATTATTTTGCATGTTTTATGGTTGATTCTGTTCTTTTTGATGCGTTAAAATATAGGATATTGCATGCTAGTAAAGAACATAAAATTGGTTCAAATGCGCTTATTTAAAATTGTTTAAAGTTGAAGCGAGAAATTTTAAAATTAAATTTTAAATGAACCAAGTTTTAAAATAGAGATTTTATATCAACCAATATTTAAAATGGAGATTTTAAAATTGATAACATGCAAATTGGTTCAAATACGTTTTATGTAAAATTGTTTATTTAAAAATGAATTTTAACTATCTCAAAACTAGAAGGGTTTGTTTGGTAAATATGCATGGTCTTCCTCCCTTTGATTGGTCATATTGGGTGGCAAAAAGGAGAGCACATGCTCTTGATTTAAATAAATGAATTTTAATTGATCCAAATTAATTAAAATGGAGATTTTAAATTTATTCTTTTTTGAGAAATAGTTTATTTTTCTTAAAAGAGTACCTTGCTTATTGGATGCATGCAATAATATGGTACTATGGTTTTTAAGACAAAAAATTGAGATTTTAAGTTTTATAGAAGAATTTAAAATGGAGTTTTCAAAACTCTTACAAACTCATAGTCTTAATAATAAAAGTGTTTTTTAAAAGACTATAAATGGTTCTTATTATGATCAAACTCAAACGTTAATATTAACATATGATCATATATAATTAGTTGATAAAATACAGATTTTATTTAACTAAAAGAAACCATTTGATGAGTAGTAAGATTTTAATTAAATACCATGTATTATTGAATGCATGCAAAATCACATGATACTAAAATGTTTACAAAACTAGAATTGTAATACATCTAAAATACCTTTTTATAAACGCAAGTCATATGCCGTCCTTTTGAGAAACACTCAATACGTCACTATGACACCCTTGTGGGATAAAGGTCACCTAACCACTTGGATTGTCTTGAGATGGATGAGGTGATTCTTATGTCTTTGTGGGATAAAGGTCACCTAACCGCATGGATGTGAGTTTCACATGTTGTTTCAAGTAGGATGACTTGATTGGGAATCTTTTGTGATAAAGGTCACCTAAGCATTAGAAACCCAAGGCATAGATGGGATCAAACATGCCAATTAACAAACAAGTTGTTAAGGATCCCATAACGCTAGGAATTACATTCGATGTAATCGATAAACGTTATCTACCTTGTTAGATTAAATGGACGGGATAAAGGTCACCTAACCGTTTCATTTGTTTTGCAACGTTTGATCCTATATTTTATGCAAATTAATGTTTTTTAGAAAACTAAAGGGTAATTAATTTGCTAAAAAATTAATATTGAAAATACTATATTAACTTTGTTAAATTTTGTAGATGGCCTAAAATGCAAACACTACAATTAACACATCCCTAAGACCTTTTCTTTTGGAAGAAAAGTTAACCACTCAGAACTTCCCAATTTGTTTTCAAAACATTGAGACACGTTCTCAGACGTGAAAACAAATTATACATGCTCCCGTACCTATTCCTCAAGAACCTCCTCTTACCTCCATAGAAGCTAACGATACTTGATTGAAACATAATGATGATTCAATCAATGTATCACGTCTTATGCTTGAAACCATGGTTCCATCCTTACTAGAAAGAATGGAAACGTTTCCACTGAGGGCATTTGACATGGTAAACCGATTACCAAAATATTACCAAATGTATATGGTCCGTGAACGCTTCGATACAATTGGACAAAGACCAATATGTAAGCTCTCATATTAAACTAATGAGGACACACCTTGACTATTTGGATAGACTTGGCTATCCTTATTCCAATGGGAGAGCCGTAGATGTGATCCTCAAATATCTGACCAACGCATTTGATGTTTTTTTTCGAGAATCTGAATGTAGTGATAGATGAGGCAACATTGGTCATAGAAGAGGAGATTGTCCTTCTGAGAAATAAATGTTTTCTAACGAAGGAAAGTCCTTCAGGTATCAATTTTAAGATAGAACTTTTACCTTTCTATCTTACACTTGTGTATTTGATACTAAGTGTAGAACTCACTCTTGTAATATGTTACAGATAATCAAGAAAGGTAAATGACTGAAAGACAAGCAATATGGTGATCCATATAAGCAAGGAAGCAAGATTGCGTACCAAGCTTATAGGAGTTTTTATTATAAAACCATATGGCTTGTATTGTTAAATAAGTTTGTTTCGAACAAGGTTTAAATTTAGTTTGACTAAATTATTATTTTTTCAGTCACATGTTTATTGATTGAATGAAATTCACTTAACCGTTTTGGAAACGATTATATTAATATTCAAATTGAATTATTCTATTTCGAGAACTAGTCCTCCTAATTGAATAATAAAGTGAATCTCAAAAGTCTTCTAAAACATAGTTCTATATAATCACCATAAGACTCAAATGTGATTTGAATCAAATCTACACATGAAATAGTCAACTTAATCAAGAAAAACATTAAACGCATATCTAAATTTCAAAACTGTGGTATTTTTGAAACTAAATATAAATATTTTCATTTGAAATATGCGATCTTGATAAAGTTGAATATAGCTCTTTTCTCTAATTCATAGAGAAGAAAAAAAAGTTTTTTTGTTAGAATTGATACATGTTGATGTATATGGTCTCTCAAAACCAAGTCTGGATATGGTGATAGATAATACCTTCACTGACAATTTCAATTGTTGAAGTTTATGGAACATGAAGATGAAGCATTTGATGTAATTCAAGTTGTTTCAAAGTGAAGATTAAGAAAACAACTCAGCAGGACCATTAAAGTCTTTTTTAATATATGAAGATAGTAACTAAACCAAGAACTCTTGGATCATCATAGAAATTGTGTACATCCGAAAGGATGAACCGAACCTTATTAAATATGGTTTGCTCTATGAGTAGAAGTACTATTCCTATATCAATTCGGATTTCTGCCCTAGTTAAAGTAAACCGTACTTTATGACACCAACCAAAAGGTAGACAAAACACCTTATAAGATTTCGTAGGAAAAGTTTTTCATCCTTAATCTTAGTTGAAGGCGTGGGTTTATGAAGCTCATGTGAGACAATAAGCTTCAAGTAAACTCGACCCAAAATCTACTTAATGCATATTTTGTAGAATATACTATAAATTGTTTTATATACCGATTCTACAATCCCACAAACAACAAATTAGTTTATTGTTCCAAAGCCAAGTTCTTAGAAAAGCAAGTTTTTTAATGGGCAAGGCAAGTGGGAGTGTTAAGGAACTTGAAGAGAATCGAGAACTTCATAACCTAATGCACTTATTGGTTGGCACTAGTTATCAAACAAAGGTCGTTGAAACTGAGCGTTTTGATTGATCAGAAACTTAGTAAAAATACCAAGTGTTCGCAAATCTAGTAGAATCATTAAGAAATTCGAGAGATATCGATTTCTTATAAAGAATGATGTATGACTGGGTTCTAGTAAACCCATCAACTGCTAAAGTGCTATGTCAGATTCTGAATCTGGTGAGTGGCTTAGAGTCATGAACACTGAGATACAATCCATTCATGGATCAGTACAAGTATCTCAAAACTGGAATCTTCATTTTGACAGGAAAATTAAAAGTTTAATTTTCATCAAAATAAAAGATGACTCATGTATTTGCTAAAACTAGTGGGAGCGCAGTAAAATTCCTAATCCTGTATGTGCAAGACATACTAGTATTTGGAAATTGACTTTCCGACATAGCAAGACATCATGTCTTGGCTCGGACAGTATTTCCTTAATAAAGGACTTAGAAAAGGCTAATTTTGTTCTTGGAATAAAGATCTTTAGAGATTAGATCAAGACGACTTATAGGTTTAAGTCAAAGTGCATATGTTGACATGATCTTGAAAGATTCAAGATGCAAGGCTCTAAAGGTAGTTTCTTGCAAATATGATATGGCATAATTTTGAGCATGTCTCAATATTCTAGCACAAAAGATGAGCTAGATAAAAATGATTAGTATTCCATATGCTTCGGCAATTGGATCTATCATATATGCCATGCCATACACTAGATCGAGCGTGTCAAAATGCTTTAGAGCATTAGAAAACGATACCAACGAAAAACGAGGGAAGGTCATTGGATGACTATAAAGAACGATTTAAGGTACTTACAAAGAACCAAGGAAGTGTTCTTTAACTGAGGGATGGAAGAAGATCATAGCAAAATGCTGCACTAATGATAGCTTCCATAAAGATTGAGAAGGTTCTCAATCACAAAAGGGAAATGTCTTCATTGTGAATGAAGAACTAGTTCGTTTGAAAAGGTTCAAGGCGAAGGTCAAATTGCATAATACACTACAAATAAGAACACACTGCCGCTTTAGAAGCTGCAAAAGAAAGATGATTGGATGAAAGAGTTCATTGAAAAGCTAGGTAGATGCCTCCCATTCAGGATCATCTAGAAATCTTTTGTAAGAATGAGGGTGCCATTACGCAAGCTAAAGGACCCTATCTCACACCAGAGTACCAAGTATCTACTCCAGACATTTAACTATATTTAGAATAAAGTTAAAAAAATGGAGATGTTAGTGTTCACAGAGTTTACACAAATCAAGTTTCTGGATGAACCCATTCATGAAGCTCCTTATATAAGCTAAACTTGAAGGGTCATGTTTGAGCTTTAGGACTTCGTTATTCTAGTGATGGGATTTGATTTGAATTTAGTATTTGGATAATGGAACAAGTAAAGAACAAGTATAGTATTTAGTTAGATATATAGGATATGATATTTTCATACTCGTTGTGTTCTATATTAGCATATTTAAATCCTTGAAATTAGTTATTCAAAATGTCCATAGTCGATCATAGTTGGGGGAGCAACTATGAAGTAAGACTAATATGAATTGGATTGGTTGACTTTTAAAAGTAAAAGTGGCAAAGTGTTGCAACCAAGTTCATAGGTACTTGTTAGGGAACGACTACTGGACCTAACCCGCTTCAAGATCACCTCATGGATCGTCGTCATAAGTGATTCTTGAATAAAGGTAGTATCTTTGTATCCTTCGACCTGAGATGCATATTAGGGAGTTAAGTGTAGGGAGTACTATGCTTTGATATGGTTAAACGCTGATCTTTAACAAAGCAGTTATAAAGACCATCATTAGGCATGGCATGAACTGCATGAGAGGCGTATGTATTCAAGAAGGGATTTGTTCCTCTTAATGTTTTAAGAGTGAGACATCTAAGGCGCCTTACCAAAAGTTGAACAACAGATGAGAATGATAGCGATCCATGTCTCACGTTCAACATGATGTCCGAACAAAGGGATAACTGATACCACACCTAATACATCAATTGAAGCTATGAGCTCATGGGAATTGGATGTTGTTGAATGGCACTTACAGTCATACGTTGTTGGGGGCAGTGAGATGTTGCTAGACGTCCACCACTGTCTATATCATTCTATAATGCAATCTTGAGCAAGTGGGAGATTGTTGGTTCTATATGCTCAAGAATGATTATAAAATAATATTACCGGTAATATATGATCCTATAGGGTCACACCGAACAACAAGTAGACACTAAATTGATATTTATAAGAATTTGATTATTGATAAATATTATTTCTTGATGAATATTATTAATTATATTAATAAATATAATTTTTAATATAAGATGCAAAAGGAAATATAGTTTATTAATATATGATGATTTTAATAACTAGTGGATACAAGGCGGGATTACAAGTAGCAAGTTTTAAGACTATTTTATACTAAAGGGACTTGAAATGAAAATTTGCATGGAAGGCTCAATTTTCATTGGACCACTTTGTGAGCCAATAAAAATTACTTACCTTGTCTTGTGTTTTAGCATAAAAGAAATGATGAAGCCTTCCAAAACCATACACTTGAATCTTGCTCTCTCTCTCTCTCCCTCCTCTCTTCACTTTCGGCCGAACACACACACTAGTGTGTGTGTGTTTTGTGCTTTTCCATTTTACAACTCTATTTTAGAGTTTTGAATTCTTGCATCAAACTTTCAAGAAAAGTACTAGCATACTTTGGTGTTGGACCTTGTCGGTGGACTACTCTAGAGGAGCTCTATTTTGGGTTCTACCATCTTCATCAACTTCCAACCTCCCAAGAGGATTCAAAGTCTATAAAGGTTGTATTGTCTAAACTCTCTTGGTATGTTCTTATTTATCTTTTCTTGCATGTAACAAGATCCTTGGTGGGAGTAAAATGGTTTTATGTTTTTGTTCAAAAACTTTATTTTTGCTTCCGTTGCCTAATAATTTTTACCTCTTATGAGTTTTTGAAACCCATGTTTTGAACATAAAATCCCAACAGTATTAACTTTAGGCACATTCAAATTATTATCTGAATTATCAAACAGAGGATTATAAAAGAGATTGGAAGGATGAATCTGATCCTTTGAGAAACCATTTGATCTGTCAAATCCTTTTGAAAAAAATGTCTTTATTGATTGAACTTGAAGCCGTCTGAAATGAACATTCAGAATCAGTTGAGTCTACAAGTGGAGTCTGAACAATCATATCAGGACTAACTTGTTTTGAAACCTCAACCTTAAAAACAATGTCTTCAAGTTCTTTAACTTTGTTGGTTAAAACATTTCTCCCTTCAAAAATTAGATCATATTTCTTTTGAAGATCATATTTTACCTTTTGCTCTTTAATAATATCTGTTGATAAACCAGATAACTTCATTGTCAGCTTCTTTTTCTCATTTTGGAAAATCTTTCTTTCATCTGAAAAATCATCTTTCACACTTTTTGCTCTAAAATTTTCAACTTTCATCTTTTTAAGCTCTTTTCTTTCTATATCAAGTTCTTTTTCCAAATTAGATATTCTTTGTGAAAGCTCAACACTTTTTGTTTCAAAAGATTTTCTTTCAGTATCAAACTCAGATCTCTCTTTCTCAAGTTTTACATTTATAGTTTCACAAGAGAAAAATTTTCTTTTAAAAGCATTTCTTTCAGATTCAAATATCTTTTCTAAACGGTTCTTCTCATCTTGAAAACCTATGTTGTCAAAGTCCAATTTGTTGACAACTTTTGCATTGATCTCCTTTTCTTCTTGAATACGTTTCAAATCTTGTATTTCAACTTCAAGACTAGAAACCTTTTCCTTCAACTTAACGTTCTCACATTGTAAAGCTTTTATGTTGTCTTGAAGCTTCTTCGTTTGATCCCGAAGATTTGAATTCTCAACTCTCAGTTTGTTTCTTTCTTCTTCGAGAATAGGTATTTCAGGCATGTACATGATCGCAACCTCTCTCATTGATAAAATTGTTTCCCCTCTTCTTGTAGACATATTGATAAGAACCTGGAAAAAATCAAACACACAAATCAGTTGTAAAATATCAAAATATTACCTAATAGAGTGATCGTCAAAATAAACTTCGCTTAGAAGTTGAATTTGTACACAAGTGAATAATATGAAAATTAACAGAGTATATGAAATATGAGTAACAAAAGTTTTAATCCCTTTGATCTTCACAGATGAACTCAAGCTTTTATATCCCCCTCCTGAGGCTTAGCACGGGGGTTCCGCTAAGGAAACACTTTTCGCAGACCAAAGAAGAACTTTTCGCAACTCGAAGAAGTAACTTTTCGCAACGTGAGGCTTGCGAAAACTTTACTTTTCGCAACAAGAAGCTTGCGAAAGATTTACTTTTCGCAGCAAGAGCTTGCGAAAGCTTTACTTTTCTCAACAAGAAGCTTGCGAAAGCTTTACTTTTCGCATCAAGAGCTTGCGAAAACTTTACTTTTCGGGACAAAAAGCTTGCAAAAACTTTTCTTTTCTTATCAGCCCCTTGCGAAAACTTTGGAGTTCACTCGATGATCCTTGCGAAAGCTTTTTCCAACACCTTTGCAAAAATCGTTTTTGCGAAAAATTTGATGAACTTGCGAAAACTCTGATGAACTTGCGAAAACTTCAGATCTTGCGAAAAGTTGAACCAGAAAACTTCAATCTGCCATAACTTGCTCGGTTCTTCGAATTTCTTGATGAAATTTTGCAGGGTTGCTCAAAATTCAATTATGAACAACTTTGTAGTTTACTAGATCTCCTAAAAACGTCAAATTCGATGACTTTCGATTGAATTACAGAACTGATCAGTTTTCGAACCAAACTTGTACAAATCTCACAAATTCTCTTAATCTGTAGAGAATTGGATCAAATCATCTAAACAAATTGTGTTCCAAATCATAAAAAGAATCTAATACAATCAAATTCGAATCAAAATCACTCCAATTCAGTAAAATTCGAATCCTCCATAGTAACTTTACAAAAATAACAAAAAACTTCAAAATTTGATCAATTCTTGTTGAATCTTTGATGAAATTGTGCACAAATCTTTCTCCCAAAGCTCTGATACCAATTGTTAACATCATATCTATTAGGTAATCAATACATCATCCATTGGTCTTTAGAATCTTGAAATACATATGAGTTGAGAACTTTCTCTCTCTAGATTCTCTCCCTAAGATATTACAATATGAGCTCCCCTTGTTACAGCTTGCTTAACAACAAAGCTAACTAATACTATTTATACCTAGACATTGCAAGGCGTGAAATCTAAGCTAGTTTGACTTTACTTAAACTACTTTGACTTTCTTTGACTTCTCAATTACATGACTTTTACAATAAATCTTGAATACAATATAATGCGCTAACACTCTGAGAGTTCATAAATTTGGGGCTCAGAACCTAAATATGTTGGGGATCTTACCTCAGGTTCTTGATGTTGAGTAGAATGTCTATAGTTGGTTAAGGAGATGTGATCTGGGTGGATCAAGTTGAGCATTATCCAGAATGGAGTGGGTGCCCCTTCTTGAAGTAATTACAGCTTCTCGAACACTGCTCTGATGGCCAAACTGATAAATCTTGGGAACATGATTGATTTTAGCGCTTTGTGCTCACCAACTTACTTTCCTCTTGCCAGCGCCTTGTTCTTGTTCTTCGAAGAAGATGGAGGCATAGTCAAAGTGTCTTCCAAACTACAAGCCATACATTCTTTTTTGAATGGCAGGGCTGGATTGGTCTTGACTACCCGATTTGGATGTAAGGGTTCGGTTGAGGACATAGAACATGAAATTCCATAGTGGGGGTAGGTGCTTTTTCATGAATGCACACTACCTTGTTAATGGTTTCATTGTAACCCAATAACCTCACAAACTCAATGAGTCTGGGTTGCTCTGGTGGGATTTCGTATGCATCTATGTGAAGTTGTTCAGGGGTTTGGATATTGAACAGTCTCTGCAGTGTTCTTGGCATGATTCTTACTATTTTTGCTCCTCTTCGAGCACCAACATCTACTTTGCTGACTATTTCGCCTTGTTCCTCGATATATTGACAAGTAGTCCACCATTGTTGCACATAGACCTGTGGCATTGTAGTGTCGAACAGAGTGAGGGCATTGAAAAGTTCACATCAGTGGAAGAATACGAGGATGACATGGTAGAGTGGTTCGTATTTTGTTGTCTCAAGATTGACTCTGAAATTGTTGCTGTTGAAGAGATATGGTTGGATGTCGATATGATCGACAGGTGCGACTCTGCTTGATTCAACTTAGTTTTGTGCAGCCATAGTTGCAGGTTTTGAAGCTTGGATGAACACAAAGGGTTTGGAAGCAATAAGATAGGGAAATGCTAAGAACTCAGATGATTTGAAAGCATAAAGAATGAAATGGGTTTTGAAATGGGCTTTTTATACTTGATCAATTCTCAGGGATAACGATTGAGGAGTACTCGAGTGTCAGATAGTGGAACATCGTCTAAATGGGACGTGGTTATAGCATGTTGTCAGTTGGCCAATCATAGAATGCCACGTATGTCTTGGAGCTGACAAAATTATGAGATGGAACCGTTACGGTTAGGGTTTTTGTAAGTGACAGGTGGTTGAGGCTCATAAATAACCCGCACCCAGAAAATGCACAAGGCATTTGAAGATGACAGAGTTCTGTCGAAATGCTCTTGTTGATCGAAACCCTCAGTGATTTGATAATGACCTTGAGAAACACTTAGTGAAAATTGTTAGTAGACAATATGTATTGACGTTTTGCCATCAAAGAGAATATACTAAGCCTGTTGTTTAGTATCGCTGATGGAAAACATGCTTTAATTTATACTTCAGCGAACACTGTACATCAGTTAGCCCCGAGGCTGTTCGGTCTCACTGATGATCGCTGAATGTTCATCATGTAACTGTTTACTTATCATCCCTGAAGACAAGATTCGTGTCAACCAAGTTTGAAGTTGAAATCGAAGACCAAGCTGAAGAACAAGTGACTAAGTCTACATGTGACTTGATGCAAATATCAGCGAAGACAAGACTTGTCCATTCCACGCGAAGTTTCAAGTAGAAGACTTTAGCGAACGCTGAACTTTATAATTCGCTGATAAAGACTCATTCAGCGAACGCTGATCATGAAGCCTCTTCTATAAGCAACTTTTGTCTTATCTCTTTGCACGCCTCCGTACGATTTTGTCAGAACGGACATCCCTTTTGTCCAGAGTCGTACAACGAACTCTGCAACTACACTGTTCTTCATGCAGACACTAGGATGTTTGCTGAAGTGAAATCATGCAACCAATCAGAGGCTGCCACGTGTAAAGGTATACTGTCTTGCATTAAGTGCATGCAGTATATAAAGAAAACCCTACTTCACATTTGAAGTGCTCGACTTTTCTTCCTCGCTGAACTACTGTGTGTTTAGAAAACTCTCTTTAGTTTTCTTATTTCTTTTTGTCTATTTCTAGTGCAAGAGATCTATGTGTTCTCATAGTTTGTTTAGATTAGGTTTTTAAGGCGAACGAAGGAGTTTTCATCGGATACTCCATGCAGGCTAAGGCGTATCGCGTTTACAACAAACGGACTAAAACCGTTATTGAAAGTGTAAACGTGACATTCGACGAAGCCACAAATTTGGTTTCTGAACACAGCAGTTCAGAACCCAGTTTAACTGGCGTGTTAGCTTCCGAACTTCCAAGTTCAGAATCTGCACAAGCGACAGTAAATCCGAATCATGCATCTTCATCGAATGCTGATCTTTTAGATTTAGATTTACTGTTTAAGTAGTTTTATGATGACTTATTTAATGCTTCTACTCCTCCTGTCTCAGCACAACCTCGACTTGAAGCTACTCGTATTGAGGATTCGGCGAATCTATCCGGTTTGCCGCCTTTTACAAGCACGCCGTCCATCATTGTGGAGACAGCTCAACCGTCATCATCGACTTCAACTGATACTACTGCCCCCCCCCCCCCCCGGAGGAACCTGTGATAAACCCGAAGATCGCTCTGAATGATTCGTCATCTGCTACAATCGACGATCAACCTCTGAACTCCTCGGAACCAGAAGTTGCTCAAAACAAAGTTGTTCTGGAGTAGAAATCGAGTACAATGATCTTTAATTCCAATCCAAAAAGTCCAAAACGCAGAAAATCCAAAAATCACAATGAAATAGTGTCCGAAAATCTTCAAGAATCAGTAAAGAAATCTTGAAAAATTGGTATAATCTGCTTGAATTTCTCTGATCTAGCTCTGATACCAAATGTTGTTCCCTCAATCTAGCAAAGTATAATCACAATATAGAGAGAGAATCTAGAGAGAGAAAATGTCATTCATAGATTGAAAGTGGAAAGTACAAATGACTCAAAAGCTTACAAAGATAACAAAGGACCTTCCTTATATAGTAGGGCATGACAAGTCCATGCCTCATACTAGGAAGTTACATGAGAAACTAATACTGTCTTGATAACTACAAAAATGCTCTAACGGACCTCCTCTCTGCAAAATGAGCTCTCAAGTGTCAAAAATCAGCTTGTAGAGATATCCAAGAAATTTGAGTAATGGAAGAGGAGGAGCACAGAGGAGAACCGGACGATGAAAGAAGAGATCTCTGCTCTGAAGACACAACTGGCCGAAATTCACAAGGAAAGTATCTCCAGTGCCACGCCTTCTGTCACTCTGACAGAGGAAAACATCAGAACTCTGACAGAGGTGATCAATAACTCGTTCTCTGCTGCACTCAAAGATCTACCTTCATCCTCTGCTGCACAGATTGTCGATACACCAACTCCTATCTCTGTCAATGTTCCTAGACCCAACGATTGACCAATGACTATAGGTCATATAGGTGACTTCAAGAGAGAGGTTCTGAGCTGTATGATGACAATATCATCAAAATTTGTGGGTAAAGCCCAGGTCGCATAGAAATTTTTAAAGAAACTCTGGACACCCACAAATTGAATTTTGAAGACCAAGTGGAAGAGGTCAGATCTGCTGCTGCTGAACTAGAAGACGTCCTAAAGAAAGCAGTTGCCATATTCTGTGATGTTGTTGCTGAAACTGCTTCAAAGAAGAGGTCTGCAGGAGAATCCTCAGGAGCGAGAGTCTCCAAAAAGCCAAGATTTGTTGGACCAGACTCCCCAAAAGCTAATGCTGAGCTCTCAGACTTTCAGCATGATATTGATAATGCAGAGGAGTCTGCTCAACAAAAGGGGGAGAACCTTGAAGACACACTCAACTACACCTTCAGAGACAAACAAATCAAAACCCCAGCAGAAACCTCAACCTCAGCCGAACCACCAACAAAAATAATGATACTTGATACCCGTTCACCATTCCCAACAAGGAATGAACTAGAGAGAAAAGACCCATCCTCTGCTGAAGAAATCTTAACCCAACCACCCAACACAACCCCAACCTTAATCATTCACGATCCTCACCAAAATGAAATAGTAGAATCTCTGGAAATCTTCACAGAAGAACCTACGACAAAGTTCCAACAGAGGGAAACACCTCAGAGGGTCGCTCTGAAAAAGGCAAAGAGAAGATCATAGAATAAACTACTGATGATCAACCACAACCACCACCATCCATCAAACAGGATACTTCTCTACCAGCACTTGAAGAGCTATATGCCTTCCTTTTTGCAGAAAGAGACTTGATTCCAGTAAATGATGTGCCCATCAACCCTTATCTAAATCCAAAGAGGGTAGATAAGCTGTCAGAGGATAGAAGCAGATTCATAAAGACAAAGACCAACGTCTGTGGTAGGATAAGCACATCCTTTGTGTTTGAAAGAGTACTAAGGATAGACCTGAAGTCCTTTGCCTACAACATAGTCGCTTATCACATCTACACGGTCGAACTCAGCGATGAAACGCAGGAACCTTCAACGACAATGATCTCATTTTGCTCAATACCTGTGACCTTCTTACTCTGCATGCCTACTGCCTAAACTTCTCAGATAGATTCAAAGTTGCCGGCACTGCACACGCAATGAAGTCTTGCTAGCTATGGAAGAGCACATAAACCTCAAAACATAAATCGACTTCCAACATGGAATCGATTTCGAAATGGAGAAATTGAGCATTAGACCTCCAGATGAGAGCCTTATGGGATTTGAAAACCACCCTACAGGATCTCTTTCAGTTAATCCAGAAGAATTTATTTGCCGACAGAAAGGTGTTAAGAAAGCCATCAGATCTGCAGAAGCCCACATGTACTCCTCACAATCTCTGAAGTATTTGTAGAAGATCATACATGAGAGGCCTCCATGATCCAAGTGCCCACAAAAAGTCATTGATAGTTTTGTAAGACATCTTACTCTTACTCTAGAATTCAGGGATTTAATTATGAGGAAACTATTATGACTAGTTTACTATCTTTCTTTGCTTTGTAGTGTAATCATATTCTGAAAGTAGTAAAAGGTTTTTACAGAGGATGACTTTCTCCTCTTTGTCTTCAATTTTGATTATTCTCTGTAACATAGCATAGTTTAAATTCTCAATACTTCTGGGGAGATTATTAGCCCCAAGTATGACTTTGTAAAAAGTATTGAAAATATCACAAGTCAGAAGGATGTCAGAGAACGGGACACCAGAGATCAAGATGAAGACTTAGAAGAAGAACAAACAGAAGACCATCAGAGATCGTCAGAGCTCTGGCTGAAGACCTACGATAAGTCCATCAGAGAATAGTTCGGCAGAAGACCTTCAGAGCTTTGGCATATGACCTCTGATGAATAAAGACCTCTGTGAAGCCGAAGTCTCGTAGAAATCTCTAAGTAATAGACAAGTGTCCGCACTTTCCACGTCATCCCTAAAAGGACGAAGACATGCTTTCCACGTGTCATCACAGAGTTTGATAGTACACTGTCTATTACTTTATCAGGCTATAAATAGAACGTTAGTGGAACACACAAATTGTCGAGAATCGTAAGAATCATTAATAGAATTATGAGAGCACTATCACTTCACAATTCCATTCCACTTCTAGTGTACGATCAGTAGCCTGAGAGATTTTAGGATACACACACAAGAAAGTGTTCTTGGTGTTATTCATATATCAATATACGAGCAGTTTGTTATTTAATAGTATTATCTATTATTGTTCACCATATTGTTATTCTCTCATGTTTTATGCTACACACAATCACTCATACACAAACAGTTTTATTATGCTTCTACGATCTTTGATCTTTCTAATTGTATGAGACGAGATAAATCTGGGAACCTACAAAACCTATGTGCCTTATGTCTATAAACCTATAAGGTTCACTCCTGAACAAAAGGAAAATGGAAAGTTAATGACTCACCTATTTCTCGTTTTGCAGTGAATCAAAGAGGAAAACAACCTTTTTGGTCCTAGGAATTATGCCAATAGAGGAATGCCAGTTTCAGGAAAACCAATCTAGATAGGAAGTTTGTAAAAACCTCTAATTCTAGAAATTTTAATTCTCAAAAGGCATATTCCAAAGATGATGAATGAAAATAGCAATTTGCATCAACCAATCCCATGTTCTGTCAATTGCAATTGTATTAAACTTCTGTTAAAATTGCAAAATCATTTTAATGGTCCTCACTGCATTCTGAATTGGTCACCAGAAAGGCAAGTCCTAAGACCAACACTCAGAACAAGCAGAGAAAAACCTTTGGCACACCATCAAAGAATGGAAAGCCAGAAGGTAAATCAGCAAACACCACTAAACCTAACAAGAAAGGACCCATTATGCAATGTGTACCTAAAAGAAATTTATATGTCTTGCAGAAGAAGCAACATGTGCAAATATGGTACTTGGACTCTGGTTGTTCAAGGCGCATGACTGGGAATAAGGAATTACTGACCTTATTTAATGAAAAAATGGGAGGTGCAGTAACCTTTGGTGGAGATGGGCAAGGACAGATTAGAGGGTATGGTATCTTAACAAATGGTGGAGTATCAGTTTCCAAGGTTGCTTAGGTAGAATGGTTAAACCACAATTTGCTTAGCATAAGTCAACTATGTGATTACGGGTTCGATGTCAATTTTAAGATAAAATATTGTTCTCTGTTAGTTTTAGAATCAGGTCAAGAGTAGCTCAAAGCTGACAGAAAAGGCAATCTGTACAAAATGAATTTTAATCCAAACCAAAACTCTAGTACAGAAAAACTATGTTTAGTTTCTTTGAATAAGGAAGATGCCTGGCTCTAGCACAAAAGATTTGCTCATTAAAAAAATTCAAATCTTGACAAACTGGTGAAATCTAACTTAGTGACAGGTTTGCCTGCTCTTAAATTTGACAAAGACCATCTATGTTTTGAATGTGAAATGTGTAAGCTTAAAAGGGCTTCACACCGAACAAAGAGTAATCATAATTTCCCTAGACCTCTGCACTTGCTACACGTGGATCTCTGTGGTCCAATCTCTATGCAAAGTCTATCAGGAAAAAGTATATTCTGGTACTTATTAATGAATATTCCAGATATACTTGGGTTGAGTTCATCAGAGCAAAATTTGATGTCCCAGAAGTACTAATAAATCTGTTGAAAATAATTCAGGTTCTGCTAGATCTTAAGGTATAAAAGCTGAGAAGTGATATAGGGACAGAATTCAAGAATGCAAGACTTGATTCATACCTCACAGAAGAGGGCATTTCTCAGAACTTCTCTGCTGCCATGTTAGCAGGATCTGTCCTTCCCGTCAAGTTTTGGGCAGAAGCAGTGTTAACAACATGTTTTACCCAAAACAGAGTTGTAATAGTCAAAATATTCATAAGAACTGCTTATGAACTGGTCAACCAAATGTGAAATTATTTCATATTTTTGGTTGTGAGTGCTATATCCTGAATGACAGAGACAATCTAGGAAAGTTTGACAAAAAGGCTGATGAAGGGAAATTCATTGGATACTCATTAACCTCAAAAGCCTACAGATTCTACAACCTCAGAACCAAAGTCATTCTAGAAAGCATATATATATCCTTTGATGACAAGTCATCAAGTGTCTCTAAAAGGAAATCATCAGAGAGGATATAGATCTCCGAGGAGCCTAGTTCCTCAAGATCAAGAGAAGAGAATATCAACTTGATATTCAATGATTTCTATGATGATGAAGATTCCTCTGAAGTCATCAACAGAGGCAATCAAGTTCATGGTTCTGAAGGATAGAAGCTTTCAGGTACATCTCTGTCAGGTCCTTCAAATATTTCACCATCTACTTCCTTGACTACAGGTACAACTCAAGGAGAATGTTCAAGACAACAGTCTGAGGAAGAAGAACCAAAACTAGAACCATCATCACCTCTGATGACAAATGTTGGAAGAAATTCCATTTATGAGAGTTCACCTTCTCAGAGCCCTGTTGGTACCTTACAGAGCAATGAAGCCACTCTTCAGAGCAGTGTGCCTCAGAGCCCCGGAGCCAACCCTCAGATCTATGAAGCTGTCAATCACCATTTTCTTTCAGAAGCGCAGACACCACCTCTTGTCCATGCTCCCATGACCAGATGGACAAAGGATCACCCCCATCATCAGATCATTGGTGCTGCTGAAGATGGTGTAAAGACAAGGTCAACTATAGCAAATGAATCCTTCTTTGTGAAATTTTGAGCATGATTGAGCCAAAGAAGATCTCTGAAGCCCTGGAAGACCCAAACTGGATTGAAGCCATGCAAGAGGAGCTTCTGGATTTCGAGACAAATAAAGTTTGGTCCTTGGTTCCACTTCCAAAAGAGAAAGCAACTATTGGAACCAAGTTGGTTTTCAGGAATAAGAAAGATGAGGATGGGATAATCATCAGAAAAAAGCAAGGTTACTTGCAAAAGGATATTGCCAAGAAGAGGACATTGATTATGATGAAACCTTTGCACCAGTGGCTATGCTAGAGGCAACCAGAATCTTTTCTAGCCTATGCTGCTCACAAAAGATTCAAGGTCTATCAAATGGATGTAAAGTCTGCCTTTATGAATGGCAAACTAAATAAAGAAGTATATGTTCAACAACCTCCAGGTTTTAAAAGCTTAGAGTTTCCAGATCATGTGTACAAGCTAGACAAAGCTTTGTATGTCCTTAAACAAGCTCATAGATCCTGGTATGAACCTTTGCCCACTTTTCTGTGGATCAACCACTTTGAAAAAGGTACTGTGGATACTACCTTATTCACTAGGAGATAAAAAAATGATATACTTCTGGTACAAATATATGTTGATGACATTATATTTGGGTCTACTAACCAAAAGTATTGTGATAGGTTTTCTGAGTTGATGAAAAGTGAATTTAAAATAAGCATGATGGGAGAACTTTATTTCTTCCTTGGTTTACATGTAAAACATCTATCAGAGGCACCTTTATAAGTCAATCAAAATATAAGCCAATCAAAATATGTCTCTGATTTTTTTAAGAAAATATATGCTCAACAACTCAAATTCAATGAAAACACCTATTGCCACTGGAGTTAAACTTGACCATGATCCAGAGGGTCAATCTGTGGATGTCAAGACCTACAAAGGCATGATAGGATCACTTCTAAACTTAATAGCAAGCAGACCTGATATTATGTTTGCAACCTGTCTCTGTGCTAGATTCCAAGATAATCATGAGGAATCTCATTTGTCTGCTGTCAAAAGAACATTCAAATATCTCAAAGGGACTCAAATTTTGGGTATCTGGTATCCTCTTAACTCTGGCTTTGAGCTTGTAGCATATACAAATTCAGACTATGGAGTATGCAGGAATGATAGAAAGATTACTTATGGTAGTTTTCAATTACTTGGAGATAAACTTGTGAGTTGGACATCCAAGAAGTAGAACTGTGTGTCAACTTCTACAGCAGAAGCAGAATATGTTGCTGCTGCTAGTTGTTGTTCACAAGTCATATGGATGAAAAGACAACTTAGAGACTATGGTTTTGAATACAACAAAGTTCCAATTCTCAGTGACTCCAAGAGTGCCATATCCATCACATCAAATCCAGTTCAGTACTCCAAGACAAAGCACATTGACATAAGGTACCACTTTATCAGAGATCATGTTGAAAAAAGGATAATTGAAATGTACTTTGTTTCAACTGACTTCCAACTTGTTGATCTATTTACAAAAGCACTTGATGAAAGTAGATTCAACTTTTTAATCAGCAAGATGGGTATGTTGAACATCTCTTCCTAAACTCTGGTCAAATCATCAGAGCCTCTGACATCCATCTTAGAGCTCTGACAGAGTAGTTAGGTGGTTCATATCAACAGAGCTTCTGATGTCTACCTCATAGCTCTGCCAGCATAGTTTTTCAATATTTTCTTGTTTCTTTCAGAGTTTCAATTATGTCCATCTGAAACTCTCTTGTTCATAGTTATCTTCACAAATCTTTTCAAAAATTGCACAAGTTAAGGGGGAGTTCAAAAGTTTAAATCTGTGAATAAGCTCATCAGTCTAGGGGGAGCTTAAAAAAATAAGCAATGTTTAAGGGGGAGCAAGTCAAAACTTTAAAATCTTCATGACTTGGCTTGATAATCAAAAGAAAAGCTTTTTGGAGAAGGGAAAACCTATTATGATGAAAACAACTTTGATTATATCTCTGAACTTATATTCAGAATCAGGTCTCTAAGATTTCCTCAGAGCCTCTGACATAATCATTAGAGCTCTGTGACTTCACTGAGAAACTTCTGTTGTATTAGTTCTCTAATTATTTTCCTCATCAGAGATAGGATTTGCAAATAATTTTGGTAATGGTGAAACATGAAATGGGATCATTTATGAGTATCAGAGGAGGTCACTTACCAGAACCAAGTGCGGGTTATTTATGAGCCTCAACCACATGTCACCTGCTAAACGCTAACCGTGACAGTTCCATCTTAGAAAAGTTGTCAGTTCCAATAACACGTGGCATTTTTTTTATTAGATACTTGACCACTAGCTGTAACCACGACTCAAATTAGACGCCGTTCCACTACCTGGCACTCGAGTACCCTCCAATGTTATCTCTGAAATTCTTCGAGTATAAATACCCATTAGAAAACCCTTTCACTCTTTACGCTCTCTTAACCTTCGAAAACCTGTAAAATTCCCTCTCTTCAAGCAATCAAAAAGCAAAAACCTTGAGTTATTCGTTTCCAAAAATCTTCAAAAATGGCTAAACAACAGTCTACAGAATCTAGCAGAATCGTGTTTCTCGATCAAATCGAAATTCAACCCTACGCCTTCAATGATAACAACTACAAGCTCGATATTAACCCTGGACTCTACGAGCCTCTGTTCCATGTTATCTTGGAATTTTTCCATCGATTTGACCTGGTTCATGCCCTTACAAAAGTTGACAACCATATGACAATGGTCTACGTGCAACAATGGTGGACTACCTGTCAGTACATAGAAGAAAGGAATGGTATCATTGGAAAGGTCGACGTTGGAAGCAATGGAGGAGCGGGAACTGTTTTTATTCGCCCCAGAACCATCCAGAGGATCTTCGAACTTAAAACCCCTGCAGAATTAGGAATCCCTACTTATGAAATACCCCCTAAACAACCAATCCTCTTAGACTTAATTCGAATTTTGGGATACAATGAATCCCTTGCCAAACTCAGTGCTTTCAAAAGAAGCAGATTACCACCCCTATGGAACTTCATGTTCTCAGCTCTAAGTAGAACCCTCACTTGCAAATATGGCAGTTTCGACCATATAAGACCTGCTATAATGACCATTATGTACGGTCTCTTCTTCCCGAAGAACTTCGTCTATGCCTCTTTCATTTATGAAGAACTTCTTACCGCTGTCACCAGCTAGAACAATGCTCTTGGAAAAAAGGAAACTTGTGGGAGTTGACAAGAACCTGAAAACCATACGTTTTCCCAGAGTCATAAGCCTGGCCATCAGAGCTGCATTTGACACACTGCAACTCATTCAACAAGGAGCCCCAACTCCAGTCTGGACAATGGCATCGTTCAGACCCACTATTTCTGGTACATATCACTTAACTCGCAGAGTCCCTAAGACAATGCAAAACTTGATCCATCCAGATCACTTAGCCATTCGAAACTATAGACACGCTGCTCAACCTCAAGAGCCTGTGGTCAGATCCCCAGCGTAACAAGGTCGTGGGCCAAGATTCAATTTGCCTAGTGATGAGGAAAAAGATGTAAAACGACCAGAGGTAAGAGTACTCTCAGAGAGGTCTACCTCAGAGAGAGACTTAGAGAATGAGGAAGTAGTTGGCAGAGTACCCTCAGAGGGAGCAGAAGAAGCTCCCGAGGGAGGAGCAAAGGTTTCGTCTTCCTCTGAGAGCAGTGAGTCTGAGAGTGAGAGTCTTCTAACCCCTTAGAAGCCGAGGAGAATGTGAGCATAGAAAAAAATGTGCCTAAGAACACACATGTGAGATTTAGGACACCTTCCCTAACTCCCAGTGCAACTACAATACCTGCTTATGAGGATCAAGCTCAAATGGATATTGAAGAAGAGGTGCACACCTCGAACCCTGACCAGCAAAACCAGTCAGAGGCAGCCCTTCATTCCTTTGATGAGCACTTAGCCGGGGAGACCATTTTGTTTAAGGATGTTCAGTTACCCCAGAACATCGATAGGTCACCATCACATAATGATGCCTCTGTGGCACATTTAGACGAAGCACACAATAGACATGGGATTTTTCACATCCCACGTAGTCTTTGCCCAACTCAGGGGCAACGGGAAGAACTAGTGGCACAAGGGAAGACAAGTCTTGATCACGACTCTTCCCATCACATTCGTTTTTCCTTCTCTGATACTGAGGAGGAGGAAGAAAACATAATCATAACGCCCAGAGATGTTTCTCCTCAGAGAGAGAATCAAGGACAGGGTGGAAGTCCTCCCAGAGTCATCCCAACAGCAGCTCTGACAGGAGGCGCCTCTAAACTCTAGGCCCAATTGGAATTATGTGTTGATCCCAATGTTCCCACCTCTGATCTTGTCACTAAAGAAGAGTTCAAAGTATTTTGTGATGAGATTATAAACTCTTTGAATGAGTATAAACTTATCAATACAGGTGCTAATGAAAAGAGGAAAAATGTTGATACTTCTCTGCAGACTGCGCTTACCAATGTCAACAACAAATTGGCAGAAACCACTCAGAAGCTGACAGACTTGGAAAAGAAAAGCTCAGAGGAGTCTCAGCAGCTCCAATCAGAGATCACGACTCTGAAGCAACAACTTGTAGATTCTTTGAAGGAATCTTCCAGCAGAGCCCCTTCCATTGTCACTCTATCAAAAGCTAATATCAGAGCTCTAACAGAGGAGATAAATAACTCTGTCGATGCTGCCATCAATAATCTGCCAACATCCTCTGCTATACCAACTACTGCTACACCAACTCGTATCTCTACTATCCCCTGTCCTAACGATCGACCAATCACCATAGGATACATGGGAGAATTCATAAAGGAGGTTCTCAGCCGCATGATGACGATCTCATCAAAATTTGTGGCTAAAGCTCAAGCCACAGAGAAGCATCCAGACTACTCTGGACATTCATAGGTTTAACTTCTCTGACCAAGTGAATGAAGTTCGAACAACTGCCCGAGAATAGGAGTCTACTCTGAAGAAAGCCGTTGCTCAATTTTGTGATCTGCTATCTGAAGAAAATTCAAGAAAATGAAAGGCAGATGCACTACCGGTTGCCACAACCTCCAAGGCAAGAAGGTTTGTTGATCCAGACTACCAGAGGGTCTGTACCTCTGAAGATGATGATGAAGATATGGAGGAAGTTGATGGGTCTGATCAACAAAAGGGGGAGAGCTTCGTTGATTATACGTTCAAGGACAAAACAATAAAAGCTTCAGACGCCTCTACGCCAATAGAACAAACAGAGGTAATCCTTCTTGACACCCCTTCCCAATCACCAAGCATAAATGAACCAGAGAGGACAAACCTATCCTCTGCTGAAGAACCAATGAACCAACCCAACACAATAACCACAGTGATTGTCCATGATACGCACCAAAATGAAATAATGGGACCATGGAAATCCTATCAGAGGCAAGTGCTGCAACAGAGCAACAAGTTGATAAAGGGAAAGAGAAGATAACATAAGAACCAATCCCTGATGCACAACCACAACCACCACTATCCATCAACAGAGATCAACCTCTACCATCTCTTGAAGAAATACATGCTTATCTATATGCTGACATAGATCTGATACCACAGAAGAGAGAAGAAGATTCATAGCAACAAAGACCAACGTCTCTGGTGAGATAAACACCTCATTCAGTTTTGTGAAGATCAAGACGATACATCTGAAGTCTTACTCATACAACAAAGTTCCTTACCATGTGTATACTATCGAAGACGAAGATGAGGAATCACATACATTCAACGACAACGATCTGGTCTTACTCAATCCTTATGATCACCTCAACCTACATGCCTATTGTCTGAACTTCTCTGATAGACACAAAGCTTCCAGTACTGCAAGGTATGAGATTCTGCTAGCAATGGAAGAGCATGTGAATTTGAGAACTCAAATTGATTTCCAACCTGCAATCGACTTTGATATGGATAAATTGAGTATTGGGCCTCCAAATGAAAGCCTTGCGGGTCTTGAGCATTACCCAATTGGATCCCTTGTTGCCCAACCAAAAGCCTTTATTTGCAAACAGAAAGGGATCAAGAAAGCAATCCGATCAAAAGAAGCGCACAAATATTCAACACAATCTCTAAAGTATCTCAGAAAGATTGTACAAGAAAGACCCCTAAGTGCCAAATGCCCAGCAGAAGTCATTAGAAGTTTTGTCAGACACATAACTCTCACCTTAGAATTCAGGGACTTAATCATGAGATTCGATAGGATTCTGAGAGGAAACTTCTATGACTAGATTTTAACTATCTTTTATGCATTGTAATGTACTCATCTTATGGAAGAAGTAAAAATCTTTAAAAAGGATGATTTTCTCCTATTTCTCTTTACTTTGCTTATCTCTGCAAATATAGCATAGTTTGAATTTTCAATACTTAGGGGGAGATTGTTAGCCCCAAGTATGCCAATGTAAAAGTATTGAAAATATCACAAGTACGAAGTACGTCAGAGGACAAGACTCTAGAGATCAAGATAGAAGACTTAGCAGAAGAATATCAGAAGATCAAGTGGAGACAATCAGAGATCGTCAGAGCTCTAGCAGAAGACCTCTATAGTACATCAGAGAGCAATCTCAACAGAAGACCTTTAGAGCTCTGGTATATGACCTCTGGTGAACAAAGACCTCTGTGAAGCTGAAGAAATCTCTAAGTCATAGACAAGTGTCCGCACTTTCCAGATCAGCCCTAAAACCACGAAGACATACTTTCCACGTGTCATCACAGGGTTAGATAGTACACTATTTGTTACTTTATCAGGCTATAAATAGAACGTTAGTGGAACACACATTTGTAAGTTTTTGTAAGAATTGTAAGGATCATTACTAGAATTGTGAGAGCACAAACACTGCACAATTCCATCCCACTTCTAGTGTACAATCCTGTAGCCTGAGAGATTTTAGAATACACACACAAGAATATGTTGCTATTCTCTCTTTGTTTTATGCTACACACAATCACTCATATTCAAACACATTATTTATGCCTCCGCTATCTTTGATGTTTCTGTTTATATGAGATAAGGTGAATCTGGGAACCTACAACAAGCCTTACCCTTTCTGACAATGGCATTTCCAAATGATATCTACAACCGTGTAGATAGCCGGGAAGCTACTAAAGAGATATGGGATGAGTTGGAGAGACAATTAGAAGGTTCACAAAGATATGGGTGATTTTGGTGATGTTTAGTTAAGGTAATCTTCTATTCTCTTCACCTATGAAATTAGGGTTTTGGTATATGTTGAGATCTTGAAGTATAATGGTTGGGGGATGATTCTTTATGTTTGGATATGAATGCTTATGGTTGGAAAATTATGGATCTAGGTTTTTGGAGAATTTGGCTTGAAGATGCAAGTTTCTTCAAAGGAGCTTACGTTTGGGGGAAATATAGATTTAGCCTAAATCTAGCAAGGTGAGTTCAAGTTGATTTATGAAAACTTTGTACATGCCAAAAATGTTATTTTCCAAATATTTGTGTGTTTTACTTGAAATTATCAATTGTTGAGTTATTTGATGAGTTTAACTCATTTGAAGTATTTATCTTCATAAATGTTGTAAAACTCCAATATTTGGGATTTGGATATTTTCATGTGTAGAAATCATAAATATGTCCTTAAAAGATTTATTACTCAAAATGAAGTTTATTTGATGGTGTAATCATATTGGTGTAATTGATTTTATAAACCATTTGGGAAAATGCACATTTTAGTGTCATGAGTCATTTTGAGAATTATAAGAGTATAAATCCATTTTGGAAACCCATTATTATTAATTCGTGACGAGTTTTGAGTCGATGAGGATTTTATGGTATACGTTTACCAAAACGACGTTTAATACATTTATATTTTGAGGACCGTTATTTATGGGTCTAATGGGTTTTGAGCATTTGCTCGGTTTTACTTTGAGGAAGTCTTGGGGACATTTTTGTCTGGTTTTGTTGACTCAAGGTGGGGTCTTATTCATGGTTTTAATTTATTGCATCATGTCGCATATTATTGCGCATTATTGATATTTACATGCTTGGGTGCGTTAGTCATTCCGGTATAGGCATGTTATTGTAGACTGTGTTGCATTGAATCCATAGGCACGTAAGTCAGTCTTTATTTGATGGTCTACTGGGTGTTGCGGGATTTGACCGAACCCCATGTTTGATGACCTTTACCTTCAAGGGTACACTAGGAGGGTTGAGTCCGGTTAAGCTGTCAGGTTGATTGACGGGCGTTTATGACCTTCGCCATGTTGGAGCTATGCCATGGTTGTAACCCCGCTTGTGCCGAGCCTTTGGTGGTATTCTTATTGATACTTCACTAAGATCAGCTGTCTCTTTGGGTGTGACTTGTAAGGCGTCGTATGGGACACTTGGGCTTTTATGCAGTGAAGTGTCATACGATTAACATTGTTTGATTGGCGTACTTTTGTGTTCATCCACTCTTAATGGATATGGGTCTCCCCCGTCGTTGGCCAACCTTACTTGGGATTTTATAATGTCCATGTTTTATTATCGTTGGTCCTATACGATTGACTGCAATTTGATGACTTTAATATTGGATTTCCTTCCATGTATATTAAAGTTTAACTGAGGCATGTCACTTCCATATTTATGGTATTTGGATTTCATTACATTTTACGTTCGAGTGAGTATTGGTTCGAATCATGTTTTCAATGAAGTATTATATTTAAATGGATTATTCTTCCATGATTTATGGGTTGAGTATTTTGTCGTCAACCGTATTTGAAGGTTTTGCATAATATAGATCTATTGACGTATTGAGTGAGTTTGGATTGGAATTCATTTTGGAAAAACGCTTTATACATTTTGGGAATTTTTCTCATAGATTTTGGGTGCGTTGGAAAATGAGTCGTTATATCCTTTTTGTAAACTCTTTTGGAAATCATAATCTATTTTGCAAACTTTCATTTGAAGAATTATTTAAATCATGTTATAAACTCTTGAACTCACTAAGCGTTAGCCTAACCCTTTTTTATTTGTCGGCATGTGCAACAGGTTAAGGTTGGGAGTAGTTCTAGTGACACGTGTGAAATGTTGTGTGCTAGAGATGTACTCGAGAGGTGAATTGATTAAGTGATGTCTTCCACATTTACCCTTGGGAATAGCACCTTGTGTTTCGGTTAAGTAATACACGAAGTGAGTTTAGTCTTTGTACTAAGACTTGAATTATATATTGTTGAGGTTGACTATAGATTTTAATTTGAGGTATTTCACCTATTGAACTATAGGAAGAAATCCTATTATTTCGGATGTATTATCGAAAATTTTATTTAGTTGCTCTTTCCCAATTTGAGGGTGTTACACAATCTCTTTCTGATACTTCTGATTATGATGAACATTCTGAAAATTCCGAAAGTGAAGAAATGCTTAACTTGATATCGGAACTCAACATGATGAAAAAGGAATTTGATAAAATGCTAAAGAATTTTATTGTTGAGAAAAGTTCCTTATTAAAATATCAAGATGAGGCACTTCTTTACAAATGTTTGGCGGAAGATAGAGAAAAAGAAAAACAGGTGCTTAAAATTAAAAATCGAGAACTTGAGGTTAAAATTTCTGAGTTGAAAAAGGAATTGAGTGTTATAAGTGATGAGAATATTGATTTGAATTTTAAATTTAAAGTTGTTTTCGAGGAAAGGACTGAAACTTATGCAAAGATTAAACAGTTAGAAGATTTAAATTTCAAAAGGGGTCAAACTGAACAAACTTTAAAATTATTAACAAGTAACCCACAAGATACACGATTTTATAATCCTAAAATGGGTATTGGACTTTATGATGTTGAGGTTTTAAAGAAAGCACCCGAGAATTTATACAATCTTCATAAATTGGGTGAAGGCTTAAATAAAAATACTTCAAAAGAAATACCTCCAATTTCAGAAGTTTTCACAAAATGTGAAAGTATTTCACCTTCTATTTCTGAAGAGGATAAAGAGAAGAAAGAGAAAGGTTCTGAAGAAAAACCAAGATTTAATACAACGAATTTCAAATACGATGAATTAAATTCTAGTTACGATTCTAAAAAGACTGAACTAACTGAATTTAATTTGTTATTTTCAAATGAATCTAAAATTCCTGATTTGAAATGTGATAATTAAGAACCTAACTCGATCAAATCTGAATTTTCTGTGGAAATAAAGAATGAAATACTGAAAGATTCTGTAAAAGAAAAGTTTGTTCATGAGACCGTTTCAGATTTCCTGATCTTGATTCTACTTTGCTAAAGATTGTTGAATTAGAAAAACAAATTTCTGATTTAAATATGTACATTGAAGAATTAGAAAATGAAAAAGATAACATTGGGATGGATTTGGATCATAATAAAAAAAGTTAATCTTAATCTTCAAATTGAGATTAGACGTCTTGAATCCCAACTGTTTGAATTTTCAAAATCTAAGGATTCAAGTTCAGATAAAAAGTGTTGTTCAAAGGAATGCGAATCAAAAGATCAAATTAAATCTTCCTGTGTAATTGATGCAAAATCTAAAAGTCCTTCTAAAGAAAACAATGTTGAATCTAAAGAATCAATTTCTATAAACAAATCAACATTTGTGTGTTTTGAAAACTCTTTGTTTGAATCATTTTCTGACACAAATGAAAAAGAATACAATGTTTATGAAAAAGGGGAATCATCAGGTACTAAATCTGATTTATGCTCAAATGATTCTCCAAATTCTAAATGTTCTAACACTCCTTCCTCATTTATTTCAGAAGTAGATGACCAAGAGTTCTTGGATCTGAAGAAGTAATGTGATTCTAGCAAGGATAGAAAGTTCAATTGTGACGAATATATTCAATTCAATAAATCAATTTGTACTCATTCTTGTTATGTTTACAAAGGTAGTGTCAATAAAACAACCGAAATTTCAGATTTTAAGTTGTTGACACAAGCCAAACGTCGAATACATTATGCTCATTGTTGGGATAACTATTTCTCGCTGAATCGCAAAGCCTCTAAAAATAAAAAGAAGAAAAGCTTTAATACTTCCAATTCTTCTTCAAAATCTTCGGCTAACCATTCAACAAGAATGTTTGGTTTTGGATTAAATAAGAAGTCAAAGAAAAAGGAAATAAAATCAGTTGACTTGAACTTGGTGTGGAAATGGATTCCAAAAGATCAAATTAAAACACCAACTTCACAAAAAGAACTAAGCTTTTAAGGAAAAATTCATGGTTCTTCGACTGATTTAAAGAAGCTAATACTTACTAACAAACAAGGACCCATACTGATATCGGTACCTAAGTTGAGATAAATTGTATTTTAGGACTGTCATGTGTGGGTCATAGATTCCAGTGCTTCTAGACACATGACAGGGTACAAGCACTTATTGCACGATTATATTGTACATCTTGGAGGAACAGTCGGATTTGGCAACCATATGAAAGGTTACATCAGAGGTCATGGAACATTGAAAAATGATACGATCTCAATTGAAAAGGTTCTGTATATGGAGGGGCTTGGTTATAATCTGTTCATCATCAGCAAATTTTGCGACAAAGATTGTGATGTAAATTTTAACAAGCGGTTTTGTCGTATTTTGGATCCATCTGGCTCAGAAATTTTCAAGGCAAATAGATGTGGAGACCTCTACATAACTAACTTCCCGACTCTAGTAGCGTCTAAGCAGGTTTGCTTAGTTTCAAAGGCTTCGATAGAAGAATGTTGGTTGTGGCATCGGAGGCTATCGCATCAGAATTTCCGAGACATTAATAAGATGAGATGCAATGGATTGGTTCTAGGACTGCCTGACTTGAAGATCGACAAGGTTTCTGTATGCCCGAATTGTGAAATGGGAAAGATGAAACATACTTCTCATAATTCAAATACTCAATCTAACTGCAACAATTGTTTAGAACTAATTCACATGGATCTTTGTGGCCCGATGAGAACTCAGTCAATGGGAGGAAAGAAGTATATTCTAGTCATGGTTGATGAGTACTCAAGATACACTTGGTTGGAATTTCATCACTTAAAGTCAGAAGCGCCAGAGTTAATTATAAAGTTTATCAAGAAGATACAAGTCTTTCTACAACGTCTTGTGCAAAAGATAAGGAGTGATAACAGCACGAAATTCAAAAATGCGACTCTACAATCCTTTCTTGATTTCGTCGGTATATCTCATAATTTTTCGGCACCAATGACTCCACAACAAAACGGAGTTGTTGAACGCAAAAACAGAACGCTTGTGGAGGTGGCTCGTACGATGTTGGCGTATTCTGGACTTCCACCAAGTCTGCGGGCTGAAGCGGTTTCTACGGCTTGTTTTAAGCAAAACATGACTATCATTAATAGGCGATTAAATAAAAATGCTTATGAAATCATTAACAACCGAAAACCTAATGTTAAATTTCTCCATGTATTTGGATGCAGGTGTTATGTGCTGAAAGATGAGAAACTCTCACAAAGTTCCAAACAAAAGCTGATGAAGGAGTCTTTATTGGATATTCCTTGACTTCCAAAGCGTACATAATTTATAACAAAAGAACGAGATCAGTCCTTGAGAGTATAAACGTAACCTTTGACGAGAACGTCGTATTGACTTCTTGACAAAGCAGTTCAGGACTCGGACTTCAACCGGAAGTTTCTGCTCAACAAGGTGTAGAACCTGTTCAAAAACAATCTAATAATTCTAAATTTTCTAAGAATATTAATAATTCAGAACTTGATTTGCTGTTCATTGATGCTTTTCTGGATATATGTGCAGATATGGAACCACCATCCATGTCCATAAATGCAAACACACTACAAACCAGTGCTGAAATATCTTGCCCTACTGAAGAGGTTGGTGCTAAAACATCAAGTGCTACAAACGTGAAACCGGATGAATCTACACCGATTAAAGTTTCTAAACCAGTGGCTCAACAAGACGATCCGATTTCAGTAAATACAACCTCTGACGATTCTATGCCTGAACTACAAGCACCCGAAGTTGAATTTCCTACACCTACTACTATACCTTTAGCTGAGTCAATCGAAGATATCATCGCAGTTATGGATGAAAATGATGCTTCAAATACTTGAGTTGACGTTCAAACTCTCTCGAGTACCTTGAAATGGACAAAGGCACATCCTCCCGTAAATATTATCGGCGATATCAAAGATGGAGTCAAGACAAGATCTGCAACATCAAACGAGTGTCTATATGTGAATTTTCTAAGCTATATAGAACCGAAGAAAGCTTCTGAAGCATTGCAAGACCTGGACTGGATCAATGGCATGCCAGAGGAGTTGAATGAGTTCAAAATAAATGAAGTTTGGTGTTTGGTGTAGTGACCTAAAGACTAGACCATCGTTGGAACTAAATGGGTCTTTAGGAACAAAAAGGACGAAGCAGGGATCGTTGTTAGAAATAAAGGGAGATTGACAGCAAAAGCTTATAATCAACAAGAAAGAATAGATTATGATGAAACCTACGCTCCAGTGGAAAGGATTGAGGCTATTCAGATCTTTCTAGCATACGCGGCTCATAAGAAATTAAAGGTAATCTAGATGGATGTCAAGTCGGCATTTCTGAATGGTGTCCTTCATGAAGAAGTCTATGTTAGTCAACGCAAAGGCTTCATAGATCCAAAGCATCCGGACCATGTCTACATATTGCATAAAGCACTATACGGTCTAAAACAAGCTCCAAGAGCATGGTACGAAACTCTAACAACACATCTCCTTGAGTCTGGTTTCACCAAAGGTACAATCGATTCAACTCTCTTTCTTCGTAAACAAGGTGATGATTTGATTTTAGTAAAAATTTATGTTGATGATATTATTTTTGAGTTTACAAATCCTGAGATGTGCGTAGAATTTGAAAATATAATGAAAAGTCATTTTCAAATGAGCCTGATGGGGGAACTTAATATTTTCCTTGGTTTACAAGTGAAACTATCAAAAGAAGGCATTTTCATAAATCATCAAAATATATAAATGATATGCTCAAGAAATTTGATTTAAGTTCCACCTGCACCATGAAAACACCAATGGCTACTGGTAGACTTTTAGATGCTGATTTAGCTGGTAAATCAGTTGACCAAAAGTTATACCGTAGTATGATTGGTTCTCTTTTGTATCTTACGGTTAGTAGACCTGACATAATGTTTGCAACATCTTTCTGTGCTAGATTTCAAGCTAATCCAAAGGAATCTCACCTTATAGATGTAAAACGGATCCTTCGGTATCTCAAAGGCACAAGAAATTTGGGCCTTTGGTATCCAAATGATTCGGGTTTTGAACTAACGTCTTTCACAAACGCAGATTATGTTGGTAATAGACTGGACAGGAAAAGCACATCAGGTGCATGTCAGTTCTTGGGGGACAAATTAGTCAGTTGGTCCTCAAAGAAGCAGAATTGTGTTTCAACATCTACTGCGAAAGCGGAGCACGTTGTTACGGCTAGCTGTTGTTCACAAGTGTTGTGGATGAAGACACAACTGAAGGTATATGGATATGTGATGAACAAAATCCCCATCTATTATGACTCAAAGAGTGCAATAGCAATAACTGCATATCCGGTTCAACACTCCAAGACTAGGCACATTGATGTAAGATATCATTTTATAAAAGAGCATGTGGAAAAAGGAACCATGGAAATGCACTTTGTGCCAACTGAACTAGAGCATGCTGACTTATTTACAAAACTTTTGGATGAAAAAGGGTTTAATTTTCTAATCAGCAAACTAGGGATGTTGAACACATCGGCATAACTTTGATTTCTTTTTATCACATTGAGGGGGAGTGTGTGTGTGTGTGTGTGTGTTTGTTTGTGTGTTTAATTATATTCTATTTTTGAGGGGGAGTGAGTTTGTCTAACTGAGATACTTCTAACCATTAAGGACTCATGTTCAATGACTACCAAGTTTTTCTTTATACTTGCAGATTTTATCTGAAGCTGATTTTACTAATATGCATCTTTCAAGGGGGAGTAGGATAACTTCAGTCTGTAAGTGTGTTCTATCTTACAGTTTCTATTAAAAAAATGAGAGAGAGAGAGACAGAACAAAATTTTTAGGTTTGAGCTTTAAAAAGTTTTGTACTGATGAGAGATTTTTGAGAGTTTGAATTTTTCTGAAAAAGTTGCAATTTTTCCTAAAAGATAGTAAGTTTTCGCAACTCATTGGTTGAGAAATTCTTAGTTTTCGCAACCAAAGGGTACGAAAGCCTTAGTTTTCGCATGGAGTTGCTTGCAAAAACAAAAGTTTTCGCATGCAATTGCCTACGAAAACTTTAGTTTTCGCACACGTTGCTTGCGAAAACTTTAGTTTATGTCGTTGCTTGCGAAAAGTTTGGTTTTCGCATGCCGTTAGTTGCGAAAAATTTGGTTTTCGCATGTTGTTGTTTGCGAAAATTTGGTTTTCGCATGTTGTTGTTTGCGAAAATTTGGTTTTCGCACTTAGTTGCTTGCGAAAAGTTTTCCTTGTGCTTCAATTGTATACGAAAACTTTTTCCTTGAATGTTTTCGCAAATGATTCCTTGCGAAAACTTTGATGAACAGTGTCTTGTCATTTTTCTGACATGTATTTTTTCATGTTGTTTGCGAAAAGTGGAAGGTCCTCTTAAATCCTGCCACGTGTCAATTCTATTGAGGGTATAAATATGTTTTTTCAAAATTATCAGTTCCCGGTTGTTTTCTTTTTGGCAAACATTTCGTGCTTTCTCTCTTGCAACTGTTCATCTTCCCTCAACCGTGTCGACTTCAACTCTCTGATTCTCAATCATCATGTAACATTTATCTTTGAAATTTGTTTCTTTGAGTATGTATTTGTGTTTTAAATCAGTATGTCCAAATATGTTTATCGATCTATTCATGTATGTATGTGTATTTGGTGAAAATCGATCTGTAACTGTTCCACTTCTAAAAAACCGATTTCACTGATTTCTTGGATTTTTGGGTATATTTGTTGATGTTTTGTACTCATATATGCCTGTCAAATCGATCTAAGAGCCTTGTTTGCATATATCTTTCATATATTTTTGGATTCATATGTGATAGTGTTTGGTTCATTTGGTCAGTATTCAAAATCTTTCGTTTTGGGTCATTTAATGAAAATTCTTTGTTGATTTGTCTTGGGTTTGTATTTTCGAGCATGTTTGTGGATGTTTTGTGCCTTAAATCTCATTTTTCATCTATTTTGAAAGATCTGTGTGGATGAACTGGCGAAAAGTTTTTGGTAAGTTCATTGAGAAAACTTTTTGTGAACCCTAAACTTTTCTAAGTCCAGTTTTTGCATGATTGGTTGCGAAAACTTTCTTTCTTTGGTTTGCGAAAAGTCATTCCAAGTTACCTGCGAAAAGTTTTGTGCTCTTAGTGTCCAATTAAAGTTTTCGCAACCTTAGGCTGGGAAAACTTGTTCTTGTTTCTTGCAAAAAGTTGAGGTTTTCGCAACCTATTGTCTGCGAAAACTTTCACATTTCTTCCTTTGGTTTTCGCAAACTTTGTGTCTTGTATCATCTCTTTGGCTTGCGAAAACCAGAGTTAGGAGTTTTCAAGAAAAAAAAAATTGAAAGTGATTTTTGCCAAAATTGACATTTTCAAAACTGTTTTTTCAAACCAACAGTTCAAATGGCTTCAAATCAAGAGCAACAGAGCATGGTCCAAGGTTTTGGGGACCATGTACCCGAGGCAACACCGAATGTTCCTTTACCATCCACCAGATTCGTACATCCATCTTATACCGGCCAATGCAATCCAGATCATGCCTTCATACACCCAATAAATTACATGCCCATCAAGTTTAACAAATATCATGTGGGTTTTGATCGCATCAACATACATCTTGTTGTCAAAGAAGTGATCAAGAGACATCCTTTAGAATATGCACTGACTCACACAGTCAATGTACCTATGCTTTATCTGCAACAGGCATGGAAGACCATTTCCTTAACCGATGAGAATAAGAGGCCAATTTTTTGAAATCCAAATAGACGAATACATCACCAAGCTCGATTATCATCGTCTTCGTCTAGTTCTGAAGATACCTGAACCTAACTCCCGCCCCGGAAATACATCATTTGACCTGTATCCGACAGAAGCAGAAGTTATTGCTAGTATTAAATCCTCGGTTATGTTGGTGAACTGAATCAGTTAAGTAACTTCAACAAAGCAGATCTACCACCGGCATATTATGCTATTTTCTCAGTTATCAACAGATGTCTAACATCCGAGTACTCGGGCATGGATAATGTAAGTATTGGGATCTTAAAGTTGTTTCATGTTGTGGTATATGATCTGCACGTTGATTACTCTGTGATTTTCTGGTATGTATTGCAAGAACGTGTGGAAGCCAAGCAGAACAATCAACCAAAGACGTTTCTGCCTTATATGAGATCTAACAGAGAAATACCAAGACGTCTAAACCATCCGGCAGTTCCAGAAAAATCTATGTGGTATTTCCAAAAGCGGAAAATGCAATTCACTTATGAGATGCCACTCCGTGAAGGGTTCCTACGGTACGCTGATCAGGACGCTAAGTGTATTGTAGAATATAGAAAGTCTATGGTCCGGCCAGAACCAGAGGGACCTACCCAAGACTCAATCCCTAGGAGAGAGGAGTCTGTGAGGGTTCAGCAAGCACGGGCTTTTGAACGGGGAGAGCAGAAGGATAATGCCGAGAGGGGAACAGGTGGGGTTCGGACATATGTACATGAAGACACATGGTTATGGTCTGAGGACACACATCTAGATAACCGTGTGATTCAATCTGACGAAGCTCTTATTCCACGACATATTGGTAGAGGTTCGGCCAGGCTAATTGGACCTTCTGATGATAGTACTGTTAGGGATAAAATCTGGTTGAATAGAAGTTCAAGGGCTATATTGTTATTGTTTATTTTGTGCCTTATTGTGTAATGGGCCATGGGCTTGCTTGTTTAGGGGCCATGGTATATATAGTCTATTTTGTTTAGAATTTAGACTAATCGTCATTATTTTATTCAATCACTCGTATTGTAATTATCTCAATTAATCAAAGTGAATTGGATGTGTTAGATCTAAAGTTTTGTCAAATCACTAAGTGTTGGAATCTGGACAGAAGACTCAGAAGTTCTGAGTAGAAGACTCAGAAGTTCTGATCAGTGAGATCTCGAAAAGAATACAAGTGTGGAATTCTGAATAGAAGGGTCAGAGTTCTGAGTATGAGACTCAGAACTTCTAATGAAGATGAAAATATCACAAGTGCTTGAAGGAAGTTCTGAAGTGCTTAATCAGAAGAATGTTCAGAAGTTCTGAACATGTTGTTCAGAACTTATATCTTAGGATGTTTTCATTTATAGTCAGTTACTAATTAGGACAGGTGTAATTGTTCTATTAGTCTTTCATGTATATGTACTGTAACTTTAGTTTTTCCTTACAGTATATATAGTTGTTAGTAACTGTAAGCTAACTAATCTTTGGCATAACTTTCCGCATATCTTTGTATTCACTTTTGTAATCTTTGAGATATTCTCTCTCTAGATTTGTAATCTGTTCTTGATTGAATACAATACTTTTGGATCCAATTCTCTATCATTTACTGTTTGATTGATCTTAATTGATTGTAAGATTGAATCCTGATTTCTACAATTGGTATCAGAGCCACTCAACAAACAAATTCGTTCAAGATCGTGTTCGTGAGATCGTGTTCTTGAAGATTTCTTGATCAATTCGAAAATTGATTCCGGTGCTACTCGCAATTCTTGAATTCTTAGTAATTCTTGAATTCATTCTGATTTTGTTCAAGAAATTCGAATTTGTCTTTCTGTTGATTCGATTCTATTCATTTTACAATCATGTCTTCTAAAGAATTTCTATCGATGGGGTCTGAGACAAAAGCTGTTTAATGGAAGATCAGAATAGTTCAAATTAGACAGAGATCACAGGTATGTTTTCGAATTTGTTGAAAAGAAGATTTTATTAATTCATGTACTCTAACTGTTTGATGAAATGTCTGTGACAGATTTGATCAATTCTTGCATGTTCTAAATCTGTGTTGGTCTTCATTTTTTTTATCAGAATTCATAGTTGATATCTGAATTTGTCATTTCATCATGCCTACTTATGATAAAAATGGAAATGAGACTTATTCAAGAAGAGAAACAGTTATTTTGTATATGCCTGAGATTGTTCATTTTGAAAGCAAGATTGCTAATCTTGAAGCCAAATTTGATGAAAGTGCAAAAATTGTTGTAAATTTGCAAAAAGACAAATCTGATCTTCTAAAGGATTTTGAAAAGGCTCAAGAGAACACAAATTTGTTAGAAAAAGAGAATGTTGATTTGAAAGAGAAAATCAATTTTAGAAGAAAGATGTTGACAGATTCTGAAAATAGAATCAAATCATGTGAAATGAAAAATTGTCAACTCTTGAAACAGATATCTGATTTTGAACAAGTTCTTATACTTGAAAGAGGGAAATTTGAGAAAGAGAGAAGAGACTTTCAAACTGAGAGGAAAGGTTTTGAAACAAAGTCTGTTGAATTCACTCTGAAAATTCTGATTTGGAGAAAATTCTTGCAAACGAAAGAAAAGAGTTTGAATGCAAGAAAAATGTTTTTCAAAAAGAAAAGAATGGCTTTGAGAAAAAGAAAACGGGAATGTTAAATGAGTTTTCTGTGAAAATCAATGAATTGGAGAAAGAGTTAGAAGATGGAAGAAAAGTAACTGAAAAGAAGAAGGTACATGGTTTTAAATAAAAATGCTTAAAAGATAATTTTTCAGATGAACGAAAGATTTTTGAAAATGAGATAAAGAAGCTAACAAACAAATTATCTGGTTTATCAACAGATATTATGAAGGAGCAAATGGTAAAATCTGATCTTCAAAAGAAATATGATCTGATTTTTAAAGAAAATAATGTTTTAATCAACAAGGTGAAAGAACTTGAAGATATTGTTTTTAAAGTTGGTGTTTCAAAACAAGCAAGTTCTAATACAATTGATCAGACTCCGCTTGTAAACCCAACTAACTCTGAATGTTCATTTAAAACAGCTTCAAGTTCAATTTTTAAAAACATTTCTGTAAAAGAAGTAAAAAGATCAAATGATTTCTCAAAGGATCAGATTCAACCTTCCAATCTTTTCTATAATTCTCTGTTTGATAAATTAGATAATAATTCGCATGTGCCTAAAGTGAGTACTTCTTCTAAGCCTAAAGATAATCTTATCTTCAAAAGAGTTAAGATGGAATGGAGAGTTAAAGGAACAACTTCCAAGAGAGAAGTGCCAAAATCAAAAGTTCCTAATTCAAATGTCAAGAAGAACAATACATTTCAAGGCAAATCTTTTGTTAAACCTGATGTGATTTATTCTGTAAATCAATTAGTCAGAATTGCACAAAAGAAACTTTGTTGTTCATATTGTGGAACTGATGATTTTGTGAACAAGAATTTTAGTCAGCACTGGTTTGGTTTTTACAGAGTGTCTGCATATGCCACTGCACCTAATAGACCTGGACCCAAGTTCATATGGGTACCAAAGACAACTTAATCTATTTTGCAGGTTATTCATGTGTAGAGCTAAATGATCATACTGACACATGACTGAAAACAGATGATGTGCTTAAATTGAGAATATTGACTTTTGGATACTTCGGTCCAAAACTCGGTCTGAATGTGATTATGGACTTCTGATTCTTACAGATCAATTTGTTGATTTTGAAGATTTTTTTTTCGAAAAAGTTCAATTTACTGAAGTATGAAAAGCTAGATGTTCAAAAACGAATAACTGAAAAGTATAAGTCCAAAAATGCTAACTTAAAAGACAAATGTAGAAATCTTTCAATAGCACCTAAGGACTTAAGGGCCAAAATATCTGAACTGAATTCACAGCTGGATCAGTGTAAGAATGAGAACACAAAGATTGTTTATCAATGCTCTTCTCTTCAAATTCAACATAAGGAAATGGTTTCCAAAATAACAGATCTTGAAACCAAACTCCACAAGAGGGGTCAAACAGACCAGACTATTCACATGAATAAACCCAAGGAATTCACATACTTCAACAAGGAATGGGGAATCGGATACGACAACCCTCAGTATTTGAAAAAGGGTATAGCTAAAACACCGTTACTTTATCACTTTAATTGTCTCGGTATAACTAAGAAGTATCCTGAATACAAAATCAAATGGACTGGTCCTCTTGAACCAGAGAAATAAGAGGAAACTGAGGAATACAAGCGCAAGCATACCACCAAAATGCAAATTCCTTTTTGCTACGAGCCTATGAACTGGTCGTACAAGAAAAATCCAAAGAAATACCTCTCAAATGACTACTTTGATTGTTATAAGGTTGCTACACCTAATGATTCCTCCAAAAAGGATGAGGCTCAAGCACCTGAACCTAAATCTGAGACGGACGAGTTTAAACTCTATGTCCCGCCTCTCATTTTGGAAGCAAAAATAGTCGAATTAGAGGAGTCACTTGAGAAGGAAATATCATGTTTTCAAAAGGAAAAGCAAGCGCTCCTAACCGAACTTGAGGCACTTAAAGCAGTTAAAACCCAGTCTGTGTTGGATGAAGGACAGGAAATCCTTCGGAATGAAATCGATCGGCTCACATCAAAACTGTCTACTTTGGCAACAGAAGCGATGAAGGAGCATGTGAGAAATGGTCAACTTCAAGAGAAGATTGACCTACTCCAAGAAGCAAAGACGATTTCACCCGAATCTTCCTCGGACTCATCTGACACATCCTCGTGCAAAGCTTTCATTGGAAAAACATCTTCTTCAGACGGTAAAGGATCTCAAGATGATTGTGTTTTATAGAATCTAAACTCTGATTTTTTCTTAGCTTCCGCACCAGGTTCACCTAAGCACACCGACACAAAGTGTTCCTCACCTCCCTCGACTAATCCAAGTCCAGTGATTCTTGATATATATTTTTCCGAATTTATGAATTCCGGGGGTAATTCTGATGAAGAGTTTGAATCGATCCCATTCGACAAACCTCTTCCAAGTCATACCGATTTTCTTTCGCCAGTGGTAAATCGACCGGTCAATTTTCAAAAAGGCGAATGTTCCACAAAACCAACGACCCCGGCTGTGATCAAGGTTTCTAAAACTGAGTCTTGTTCTAAAAAACAATCACAGCCGAGGCAAAAGACCGACTGATAAACGTCCTATCTACTCTACCTCTGCTGACCATACTGTTAACGCTGTTTCAGATAAAAATCGTCGGGCTAAACAAGACAAACCAAAGTGGGTAGGCAAGGAATCTGTCGAGAACAATGTTGTGTCAAAGTCATTTAATACTGTCTTTTATCCTAGAATTAACAAGAATGATTGTGCTTTGAATCATAAGAATAATTTTGTTGAACAAGATATTAAATTTCCAATTAAACTTTATTCTATTTAGCAATTGATTCACTTATCGCATGATTGTTTGTGTTGTTCTAGTTGTGGTTGGAATGACTTTGATGACATTAATAATTCAACTGATTGGTTTGTTTCTTATCATATCTATAATTCTGCACCCAAACGTAAACCCCGTAAAAACAAAAAGAAACCAAATACAAAACGGGGTTCCCAATCAGAGGTTAAACCTAAACAAGAAAGGAAACCCATTTCAAAACGGGTTCCTCCTACAGAGGTTAAACCTACACCTAAGAGGAAACTTTCCTCAAAACAGGTTCCTCCGACAGGTGTAAAACCTAACCCTCCAGGACCCATTTTCAAATGGGTACCTAAAGTCCGCTAATCTCATTTTTGCAGGACGGTCATGTGTGGTACTTAGATTCTGGATACTCCAAGCACATGACCGGGAGGAGGGAGATACTCACGAACTACAAGGAAAAATATTGCAGAGACATTGTCCAAGATCAGATCACCATAAAGAAAGTTTCATACGTCGCGAGATTGGGACACAACTTGTTCAGCATCGGCCAATTATGCGATAAAGATCTCGAGGTCAGATTCAAATCCAAAAGGTGTAGCGTCCGCACTGACGACGGAACTGAACTGCTGGTTGGAACGCGAAAGACCAACCTATACTCCATCGACTTCTCAGCCATGAAGACCGATGACCATGTCTGCCTGATGTCAAAGGCCAATACACAGTAAGCGTGGATTTGGCATCGATGTCTCTCGCACCTGAACTTCAAGAGTATTAACAAACTGGTGCTCGGCGGACACGTGAAAGGCATGCCCGACCTTCAATTCATAAAGGACCGACTATTCGGGGCATGCGAAATGGGGAAGATGAAGCGAGCGACGCATAAGCCGAAAGCCGCTCCGAGCACGTCCCGGTCCCTCAAACTTATCCATATGGATTTGTATGGACCGTTGCGTGTTCAGAGCATTAACAAATGAAAGAACGTTCTGGTGATGGTGGATGACTTCTCACGCTACACTTGGGTTAAGTTCCTACGCTCGAAGGACGAAACCCAGAGCTGATTATCAACCACCTGAAGACTATCCAACAGAACCTTCGACAGCAAGTTCAGACTATCAGGACCGACAACGGGACGGAATTTAAAAATCAAACAGTGAACGAATACCTGGCTTCAGTTGGTATCTCGCAAACCTTCTCGGTCGCACGCACTCCTCAGCAAAAAGGAGTGGTGGAAAGATGCAACCGTACCCTAGTCGAGGCTGCTCGCACGATGCTGTCACAGTCAAATCTACCTTTATTTCTATGGGCTGAAGCGGTGTCAACTGCATGCTTCACGCAAAACCGCTCCATTATCAACAAGTGGTTCAACAAGATACAGTATGAGATCATCAACAACTGCATCCCGAACGTTAAGTACTTCCACGCATTCGGATGCACGTGCTACATCCTCAATGACAAGGATGATCTCAGGAAATTCAGTCCTAAGGCATACGAAGGAGTTTTCATAGGATACGCCATGCAGGCTAAGGCGTATCGCGTTTACAACAAACGGACCAAAACCGTTACTGAGAGTGTAAACGTGACATTCGACAAAGCCGCGGATTTGGCTTCTGAACACATTAGTTCAGAACCCGGTTTAACTGGATTACTAGCTTCCGAACTTTCACGTTTGGGATCTGCACAAACAACAGTAAATCCAAATCATGCATATACGTCGAATGCTCATCTTTCTGATTTAGACTTACTGTTTCAATATTTTTATGATGATATGTTTAACGCTTCCACCCCTCGTGTCTCAGTGCAACCAAGAATTGAAGCTGCTCAAATCGAGAACTTGGGGAATCTCTCCGGTCCGCCGCCTTCGACGAGCACTCCAACGATCACTGTGGAGACACCTCAGCCCTCAACATCAACATCATCTGATACAACCATCTCCCAGGAGGAACCAGTACAAAACACGGAGATCGCTCTTGAAGATTCGTCATCGACTACACTCATTGATCATCCTATGTCTTCCTCGAAACCAGAAGTTGCTCATCCTTCGACGAATCCTCCCAAGTCTCCTCCGAGAAACCAACTTGCTACACTTGAAGTTGTTCAAGACCTTCTAACTGGTGGATACGTGGATCTGGACACCTCACACTCCACTCAGCTGCCGCTTCCACACACCACCAAATGGACAAGAGCTCATCCCCTACACCAAATCATCGGTGACCCCTCTACTCCCGTTCAAACACGAGGCGCATCGGCCAACTTCTGCCTCTTCTCTAGATTCCTGAGTAAGATCGAGCCAACAACCGTCTCCAAAGCTTTAGAAGATCCGGACTGGGTCATGGCCATGCAAGAGGAACTCATTCAATTTGAGGCCCTCAAAGTATGGCGACTTGTCCCACGTCCTTCTCACAAGACGGTGATCGGCACCAAATGGATCTTCAAGAACAAGAAGGACGAGGATGGCATCATCGTACGGAACAAGGCGCGTCTTGTGGCCAAGGGATACCGTCAACAAGAAGGGATAGACTATGACGAGACATACGCTCCGGTGGCGAGAATCAAAGCCATAGGTATGTTCCTTGCATACGTCGCGCATAAAAACTTCACGGTCTTCCAAATGGATGTGAATACCGCTTTCCTCAACGGCGAGATCAGGGAAGAGGTGTACGTATCGCAACCGGATGGGTTCATGGACGAAAAGAAGCCTAATCATGTCTACATTCTAGACAAGGCGCTTTACGGTCTGAAGCAAGCTCCAAGGGCCTGGTATGATACGTTATCTAAGTTTTTTAATAAAATCGGGATTTTCAAGAGGTAAAATCGATACAACCCTATTTATTAAAAACGAAAAGGGTCACATAGTATTAGTTCAAGTGTATGTTGATGACATAATCTTTGGTTCTACTAACCCGCTGTACTGTAAGAACATTGCCACTCTAATGGGACAGTATTTTAAAATGAGTATGTTGTGTGAGATGAAATTTTTTCCTCGGTCTTCAAGTTAAACAACTGTTGACCGGGATATTCATAAATCAGGCTAAGTACATCCGGGATATTTTTCGTAAATTCCAGATGGAACAATCCTCCCCAATGAAAACTTCCATGGCACCCAGTACAAAGTAACACGTCGATCCTAACGGAAAGGATGTGGACACAAAAACGTACCGGGGAATGATCGGTTCTTTGATGTATTTAACAGCTAGTAGACCGAATATCATGTTTTCGACATTTCTTTGCGTCCGGTTTCAGTCAAAACCTAAGGAGTCTCACTTAATAAATGTTAAACGAATATTTCGTTATTTTAGAGGTAGTGTTGATCTTGCCTTGTGGTACCCGAAAGAGACAGGTTTTGAGCTTTCAGCATATTCTGATGTGGACCACGCGGGCAGCATGATGGATCGGAAGAGCACATCGGGACATGTGCAGTTCTTGGGCGACAGTCTGGTGAGTTAGGCATCCAAGAAGCAGTAGTGCATTTCTACGTCGACTGTCGAGGCGGAATACGTGGTTGCCGCAAGCTGTTGTTTACAAGTTATATGGATGTGCACGCAACTCAAGGATTACGGTTTCACATACAGCAAGGTGCCCATCTACTGCGACTCGAAGAGCGCCATTGCAATATCCATCAATCAGGTCCAGCATACAAAGACGAAGCACAAAGACGTTTGGTACCATTTTATCAAGGATCACGTCAAAAGAGGTACAGTCAAACTCTACTTTGTGAATACAGAACATCAGTTAGCAGACCTGTTTACCAAACCCCTGGACGAAAAACCCTTTAATTATCTTATGTCCAGGTTAGGTATGCTAAATCTGAAGACTTGACTTGATTGTGCGCCCGTTTCAAGTTCCATACATCTACGAGAAACTGTCCATTCATCATCTATTGTTTACACCCCAGATGATTGAGTATACACTTTCTCGCATCTGTATTCTACTTGTATCGTGTACATTTTTCGGTTAAGTCTCTGTATTAATTAGGTAGATTTCGTCTGTTTGCTTTCTTTTAGCGTATGTTTCCTTCTATGTTTAATACTATTGTCTACTTTATTTTGGTTATATCTGTGCTTTCACAAGTTGTTCATGTGTTCAGGGGGAGAACGAACAAGTATCAGGTAAGTACATTCTACTCTTGAGGGGGTGTGTTACACAACAGTTTTTCTAACGTTCAAAAGTTTTGTGTGTGGACATTTCACTCTACGTGCACATTCCGAGGGGGAGCAACTTCAAATTTGTTCATCATTTGAGGGGGAGCGACACACAATTTTTCTCTTTAATTGTCAAAAGTTTTTATGTGTGGTCGTCTCTCCATTGCACTCACATGCACAATCTGAGGGGGACCAGAGAAGTCCCCATGCTCAGTTCGAGGGGGAGCGAGAAAAGATTCTTTCAAAGCCAAACTTATATTGTTCTAGGAATTTTTCAACCAATCAGGGGCCAAATTTGAAATTTTCTCAAACTTTTCGGACGGTTTCCGGATACCCCTATCCGGATAGGTTTCCAGACCGGACACCTATCCGGACCGGATGGGTATCTGGATGGCCCACTCGGAAAGTGGGGGTCGTATATAAGAATTCTGGACACATCCCTATTCATAACATCCGGAAACTACACAAAACCCCTCTAAACTCTCTCGCATTCTCTCTCACTCGGAAACTCACACGAATCGTTCCATTTAGCTCGTATTCGACTCCAATCACATGTATGATCTTCCTTTATATATATCGATATCGTTTTTGCTTATTTTGCATCATCACACGCACGTATCGACCATCAAACCAGTCGATTAAAGGGTTTCCGAAACCTACTTTTAGCGTCAATCGATGGTCGACCTTCACTTGTGTTTTCGAACGATTTCCATGGTTGTTTGTACCTATACACTATATTGGATACTTCTAGACGACTTAGATCTATGTTTGCTATGCTATTTGGTCGATTTTGATTCATCCGGATGTCGTCCGGATAGTTTCAAACTATCCGGACACATTCAAGTTTATCCGAAAAGTGTTTATATCCTAGATATTTAATCCGGACACCACAAACATCCGGTAACCCTAGTTGTCCGGAAACCTTAGGGTTTCCGGTAAGTTCAACTATCCGGATTGTGCGAGGTGTCCGGTAACCAAGACATCCGGTAACTAAGACATCCGGATGTTCCATCTTGTCCGGATACATATTGTCCGGTAACACATGCCTTATCCGGAAACCTATGTATTTTCAAGTGATTGTTTGTTCGGACACTCTGGTTGTCCGGATACCATGTTGTCCGGAAACCTTGTGTTTTCCATATGATTTTGCCCGGACACACTCAGCAATCCAGTACCCTGTTCTCACTGCCAGTCCTCAATCTGTTCCAGATTGAGCCAATTTTTGCAAAGGTACACGCCGACAATTGTTCATCCGCTTGTTTACTAACACTGTTCTTTTTCAGGATTATAAATGGCGGATCAAGAACAACAACAACCTCAAGAAAATAATCCTCCCCAAGAGGAATTCATTGACAAAGCAGCTGACAATGCTTTGGTCCAACCAGACCATGGCATTGAAATCGAAGCCAAAAACCACCAACTGGACGCCGCCGAGTTCCGACCACAACACCGTGTGGTCGTGGACATTCTTCTTGGTCACCCTCACCGCAACGACCGACGTCCCAGTGCTATACATCTATCAAGTATGTCTTTCAGCCCAAGTCGTCATGGCTGCTAATTCACAAACGATCACGGCGCGGATAGACAATCACCCGTTCACGCTCACACCTGAGTCATTCTGCCATCTGCTATCACTACCCGAAGCCACTGTCGGCGGCCGTCAAGCCTAGGACCCCGCGGTCAAAGAGACGACCCTTTGTGCCCAGATCCGAGCACTCGGCTACAACCACACCCTCGACCGTCCTTCAGCATTCAACCGGAAATATCTAGCGCCCATCAGGTACACGCTGTTCACAATACAGAATAGGTGTCTCTCATCTCGATGGAGGGGCATAGACCAATGTACCGGAGACTTCCTACGGCTCTTCCATGCCGTATACTACAATAGGCACGTAGACTACGCGATGATCATATGGCACGAACTGGTTCAAGCAATCCAACAAATCGGCGGATCAAAGCAGAAGAAATTCCTCCCGTATCCACAATTCCTTTCACTAGCAGTCAGACAACATGTGGACGCGAATCTAGGGATACCGCGACGCATTAACGATCTAATTTGTCTCCCATTTCATTTACGTTATCTTGTGATTTGAAATCCGTCCGACGTCAGAGCCATGCCCTTACCTGAAGCCCTACGGGCACATGCGGACCCCAATGCACCAAGTGTGTTAGAATATAGGAGAGTGTTAGGAACTCCCATGGTCCAGCCAGAGCCGGAGGGACCTCTCCAGAGACATAGACCTGAGAGGCGTGAGGGTCCATGGACTAGAGGAGGTAGAGTCCGGGTAGCTGGGGATCCCGGACGGGGGGTCTTGAGAGTACATGGGAGGGGAACAGGCGCAGGCGGTGCATTAGATACGCATGCCAGTACTACCCAAACCAGCCGACCCGGAACTAGCCAACAGCCACCCATACAACTGATGAAGCTGGACCGTCGACTAGATTACACGAGGTCCCGGTCATTTCTGCCACCCCACTGTTCGAAGAAGACCCTGGCACTGACACGACAGAGCCAATCTCACCATTCACCCAGGTAGAAACTGTCGAATCCGACAGTACTGACACCGATACGGATCAAGCCATCCGTGCTTCATTGATTCCAACCCGTATCAGCTGTCACCCTCCGATGACTGAAGGATCCCGTTCGGACTCACCTACACCCCCTGCCCTCATCCCTACTACTCAGCCTATTATGGGAGACACAAGGAGAGTGGAGGGAGAATTAGTTGAAAATCTTGAACAGGCGAGTCAGAGAGAATGGAGATCTAAAAAGAACCAAGAGAGAACGAGCATTAGGACTAGAGAGGCTCGAGAGTGACCCCAAACCAGCGTCAGACAGGTAGCCACATCTACTATCTTGTCTCATCCATTGGGACAAGGTATTGAAGAAGCCATCGTGGACCTAGCGGCGCAATTGCACAACCTCCCTAGCCACTCACCCGTCTCTCAACAGATGGGTGTTTCACTTTTACACGGGGACTTAGCAAAACGTCTACCGATCTCTCAATCGGAGAGTATTGGTATTGAAACAAGAGACCAGCTTCCCCCGGTCTCGACTTCTTTCGATGCACGTTCGAGTCTAGAGCCACTTGCTATAATACATTTTTTGGCTAGGACACAGGACGAGTCAACGACCATCGTTGTTCTTCGTGACTCGATCGGAACTGCCGTAGTGTCTCCGCCTATTAGTGGAACGCGAGGATCGGAAGGAAATCCTACCACAGACACACATTTGCCATTCGTGAACGTAGGTGGCACTACCTCTAAGGTAGATGCCTCAACGGGTAAACTAAGTGATCGCGGAGTTAAGTCACCCGACGCCATGTCAAGGGAATATCTGGACGGCGCCCTAAAGGCTGTCCGCGAGGCCATGGAGCAGCAGTTCACCACCGAGCTCGAAAAAATCAAGAGCTTGATCAAAGGGAAAGAGAAGGTAGTCGAACCGGAAACCGCACCAACACCTCCACCGGCTCCCGTTCAGCCATCTTATTCGGTGGACACACTCAAGACTATGCTTCTGGCTCAACTGCTACAGCACACCGACACCGATGCCTCTACTGAAGCAGACCTGGTATCAGTTCTACGCTCCCAGGTATCTGCTCCTTCGTCATCCATGACTAACAGATTGGACCAGCTTGATTCGACTCTCAAGGACGTTCAGAAAGTCTTAAACCTTCTGTCCAAAAGAGTCGGCTCACTCGAAGACAAATGCAAGGGTCAAGCTGGCGGACTCAAAAGACGGCACGATGACCAGGACGGTCCTGATCACTGTGAGGGGGAGAACAAGAGACAGAGATTGTCTGAGTCCGAACCAATCCTCATTGAAACAACTGTGGTTCAACCGGAACCATCAACTGTGGCAACGGCAACCGAAGACGAACCTGAAGCCCAGTTAAGTTTAGCTGAAATGGAGATAGACATGGATATCTCTGACGATGAAGACCCGATGGTTGAAAAGCCCGAGGGAGATTCACAGGCGCTGGTCGTATACACTGCATCAGAAGGGCATGTTCTTAACCTAATTGATCCCGATTCAGAGATTGACCCGGAAGCCGAAAATGCATGGTATCAAAAAGCCACCAGTGTGATAAACTTCGAGGTAAATCTCGTATTTCCCACCGATGTTGGCGACGACATCGACTACGACCAGTTCTTGTTGCAAAACTTGTATGGTACACCAGCCCACACTTCACAGATTCCCAAGACTTCTACTGCTACAAATCCGACATCTCCTCAACAACCAACAGCTTCAAATCAACCTCCTCCTCCACTGCCCCAAATCCGTTGGGAGAAGATTATGATCCTTATTCCTCACCTGGAGGAATCTCTGAAGAAGCTATTTGTTCACAGGTTACACCCGATCGAGCCAACTTTCTGCCTTGGGATTTCCAAATTCGACAAGGAGTACCAAAGCCAGTACATAAAGGTAATAAAGTGATGTTTACCAGTTAGCCAAGTCCGAATGAAGCACAAGATCACTGAAGTGCTCAACATCCAAACCGGCCGAATCCTTAGAGTCATGTTTCTAGTATTCACCGTCCGACGCGAAGACGGAAATGAATGGAGATTTTCCGAAGTTGACTTTAAGAACCTCAGACCATTCGACTTCCACGCTCTACTGAAAGACCCCCGAACCAGAACCATCCAACCACTTCATGTTACCAAAGTGCTCGAGGCTGTCCGTCGATTCCTAATTCACAAAGTTATGATTTCCTACATCACAGACTTCCAAATAGGGATCGAGCACAGAACCAAGAAGATAAACCTGCTGAAACTGAATCTGAAAGCGCCCGAGCTGAAGATGTATCCCGAGAAGGCACTACTTCTAGAACCAGAATTTGGGATAGTATACCTCAATGATCAGAAAGAAAAAAAGGTTTCTTCGCTTCAGCCAGGTCGACGGATTCTGCGATGGCACGCTCCTCAAAGTGAGAGATGCTCTTCGAAACATCATCACCACCGAATCCGGAAATCGAAAGTCTTCATTTGTTCCCAACTCAAATGAGATAACCGCTCAACAAGCCTTAGAAGTGATTGAAGACCGCATCGACTACCGCCGAGCCATCCGAAGTTTCGAGATCTACTTTGCACTACGAAAGAGATACGTCGAGAACTGGCGCGAACTCGAACGTCAATTCAAAGGGGGAGATTGTTAGGGATAAAATCAGGTTGAATAGAAGTTCAAGGGCTATATCGTTATTGTTTATTTTGAGCCTTATTGTATAATGGGCCATGGGCTTGCTTGTTTAGGGCCCATGGTATATATAGTCTATTTTGTTTAGAATTTAGACTAATCGTCATTATTGTATTCAATCACTCGTATTGTAATTCTCTCAATTAATCAAAGTGAATTGGATGACCAGTTAAAATCATACTGACTGTTTCTACATATTGATTTCTACTGTTTATATGCACTAATCTGGAACTCACAAGTACGAAGTCTGATATTGCGACTGATTCAGCGGAGGAACTAAATGTTGCTGATAATGATGGTGATGATGGAAATGAAGATGACAACAATGATGGTGGAAATGATATCAATGAGTTTGGAAATGTGTCAGATTTTATGAATTTTCCAGAGATGACAACTTCAATGAATACATCATCCGTTAATGTTGAACATGTGGATGTAAACACTGTCCTTGATACAGTGATGGGAGATATAAGGACAACCGAGAGAGCTTTAGTTGAAAGTCAAAGTGAGACTGCGAGAGAGAATAAAGAAAAGAATATGGCGAGTGTGAGTGTTACCCAAGCTAACTATTCCAAAAGGGCAACCAAATCTAGAGCCCATTGCAAATATACTTGATCAATTGACTAGGACACTACCTCATTTTTCAGCTACTGATGGGAGTCTTAGTGCCCATACAGAACACTCGGAGTAATTCCTTCTATAGGATTACGAGGACTGAGTGGAAGTCATACCAGTGCTAACATTATTCCAACGTTGAACGTATGCCACACGGTTGATTCAACCGTTGTGTCAACGGGTAACCTAAGTGGTCCCGGTCGTGATTTACCCGACTTAGTGTCAAGGGATTTTATCAATGGCGCCCTAAAGGCTGTTGAAGATCGTATGATGAAAGAGGTGAATTCCATAAAGTATTGTTGAAAGGGAAAGGCCCGATGGCTGAAAGTGAACCAGAACTGCCTCCACATCCACCTGTGCTAACATCGCCAGTTCAACCTGATCCTAGCATTGATGAGCTAAAGGATATGCTTTATTCCAAGTTACTGTCTATCAGCCCTGGTGATCCTCAGAACATAACTCTACTGAGCCTGCTAGAAAACTTCCAACCTCAACCTCGACATGCCCATCCTTCACCTAATGTTGTCTTCTCAATTGAATTCAATCAGTTCAAGTCTGAAGTTTTATTAAGCTTGAGTGACATGCGGAAAGGCATTGATAAGTTGTCTAAAGAGGTATCAACCATAAATCAGACTTGCAAGGCCCAAGCTCAAGGAGTTAAAAGGAAGCATGATTAGGATCCTGATGAGCATGATCACGAGGGAGAGATGAATAAGAAGAGAAAATCTGATGGCGAGACTTCAAGTTTGGGGATAACTCTTACTACTGATGAAGTTGTTCAAATGTTTAAATCTGGTGCACAATGGGAAGAAAGTGGAAAGCAGATAGTTTTGTATGTTGATCCAGATTGAAAACCGATGGTCGAAAATCCCGAGGTTAATAAGGAAGAGATAAGGGAAGTGGTTGATTTGTATGTTGAGGTTGTTGTATTGAGTTCAGATGATGAGGAGGATGGTGGCACTGAGAATGATTATGATAAGTTCTGGAGAGTCAAAGAAGAATCAGAAAACTTTCTTTTGATAACAGATGGATTAGCCGAGCATGATGTTGAATTCACTAAGAATGAGATAGAATTCCTGAATTAGTTTTATGGGCCAAGCACTCCAGATGACATTTTTGTAAGCCCTATCCAGTCTCCAGGTCCTATCTCTAGTACTATAATCCCATCCCAACCTGAATCAACCCAAATCAATATATCCCTAACCCAACCTCAAACAACACAACCTGAAACTACATCACCTGTTTCAATTCCTGTTCAATCTATCACACCTCCAACACCTAAATCCAACATACCTGAAACTGAACCTAAAACCACTTCACCTATACTAACCCAATCTGAAACCATTTCACCCATTATACCTGATTTTCCTAACGAACCTAAACCTGAAGAATCTAAATTTCCTACCTTTTCATCCTTTAACCCTAACACTGACCAAGCTGGTCCATCCAACCCTTCTACTTCACATTAACCTGGCCCTTCTACATCCATAAAACCAAAATTAAGCCAAGCGGAAGAAAGGCAGAGAACTTTGAGGCTGAGAACACCATTCCTAGATGATTCAGAAAGACGATTATTTGTTGATTATATAAGAAGGTTGAATCCTTATGCAGTTCTAGTAATAAGTGATCAGTTATAAGCGTTCAAGTTTGAGTACATGTACTTCATGCGAGCTAACTGTCAGAAGGTTCATGAAGTGAGGAGTAAGAAATTTATTGTGACTATAAAGGAGGTATACGCAAAGCAATTCTACACGCTTTGGTATCCAGTCTTTGTGGTTCAGAGGCAAGATTGCAAGAAGTATACTTTTTCTGAAGCGGATTTCTGTCACCTCTTGATTGAAGATTTTGAGTTCTTGTACAACTACTTCAAAGATCTTACAATCATACGGGAAAATATTACTTTTGCCTTGAATGCTATTAAGAGGTTTTTGAGAAGACACATCCTCTACGTTCAATGTTTTGACTTCCAATTGGGTTTGGAGAGTGATCAACCAATTGTGAACATGCTAAGGCCTAATCAGATGATTAATGGTTTGGAGAGGATGACTTTGTATGTTGTGATCAGAGATCCAGAGTTTGGTGTGGTATATAGAAATGAAAGAGGAGAAAAGAGGTTCCTGAGATTCTGTGATTTTGCTAAGTACTCAGATGGAACTTTGAAAGTGTTATTGCTCCAGTTGCAGAACCGTTTGAAGGTCAATGATAGAGAAAGAGGAGAAAACATAATGCCTTCTATTGCAAGATCTTTGGTGATTAGAGGTATTGATGTGATCAATGAAAGAATAGCTTTCAGAAGAGCTATGCGGAGATAGAAACTTATCTGGGAGCTCGAAGAAGAAGAAGACCGCTACTGCCTTGATTTCAAAGGGGGAGAATGTTGAAGAAGAAGAAGACCCTAAACCTGCCCATCGGCCCATTCGAACCACTGCCCGAAGATGTAAATGAACTCATCACCTTCCTTGACCTGATGAATTATTCATGGGACAATAAGAACCGCTCTGACGAAGATGAGAAGAAGCTGACCAAGATACTCAAGACAAAGATGCCCACTGAGTTGAACTACATCTTTTCTCGTGTGATCTCATGCATGAGTGCAAATTTCAGATCGCTGGATTATGCCAACCATATTAAGGTGCAAATGGGGTACTCGCTTCTCGTTGGGCGAAAGATTGACTATGCCCGCATTATCTTTGACGACCTGATGTCTAAGTTCGAAAAGTCTGATAGGGACATGAAGGTCCCTATGTCCGATTTGTCTCTACACTTCTCCAACTTTTCCTCAATGAGAAGTACCCAAAGCAGGAAGACTACAAGCTCCCTCAGCTTGGCATCAAAATCCTCGACCTCCAACCGATTGAAGGTGAGGTACGTCTTTCTACTCTCTTAACTCTTCTTACCCCTCCTTCTTTTACTTCGGCGCCCACTTCAGCGGTACAACCCCCCGCTGAGACCTAGGCCACCAAAACCAAGTTCTCATTGAAGACGAAACCCTCTGATGCAAACCTTGGCACCCATAAGTCCAAGAAGATTTCTAAGGAGAAGCCCCAGCCTTCTCATGTTACTGAGTCATCGATCACTTCTTCACAAGAGATGAACCCGCAACACCGGCCACTTCAATGGCTCAGATCCCTGAAGCATCTCTGGCACCTTCCCAAACCTTCTCAGTGCTTGAATGCACTGATGGAGTCGTTCACAGCAGTACCAGTGCTGAACCTGTTAGCACGGTATTCTCAACAGTTGCCTCCTCTCCTCCTATTTTGGTCTTTACCACTGCAGGCTTCAGTCGCTGATACACATGCTTCGCTGATACACATGCTTCGCTGCTCCACAACTTGATGTAGCAAAACCCTACAGGACTTGATGGTCTTTCTATTCCTTCCTTGGCAAATGACATGGAATATTATGGGGGAAGTAGAGACTTTGACACTTACTCCAACTCATCAGGTATCCAATCCAATCCCATTTCTTCTTCTCAACGCCTTTCCTCTTTTGAGCTTTCCTTTGCTCAAAATTTCTTTTCTTTTACAGGTCCTAACATGGGCACAATTACTGCATCCCTCAAGGATGTCAGTGATAAGGTGAATTAGCTCTCAACGGATCTCACCAATAACACCAGCGCTGTGAACTCAGCCAGCGAGACACTGAAAGAACTCTCCACCTCCCTCGGCATCAAAGTTGACACCGCCTGATCTCTCAAAGCCTGACACCGCCTGAAGACCCTCCAGAAGGATGTGGTAAACAACTCCACTTTCATCCAAGCTCTCACCACCAACGTCTCGACTCTCTCCACCAATGTCTCAACCCTTAGCAACGACGTTGGGTCTCTGAAAGGAGAGGTCTCAGCGCTCAGGGGACAGGTTAGTAATCTCTCAAAAAAGGTTGATAATTCCAACAACCTCCTTTCATAAAACCTTGACCGCTTAAACGCTCCAACGGTCCCTGTCTCCTACTTCACTGCGGACGATCGTGCCAAAATTGGGCATGGTTGCGGATTTCATCGTCCAAGCTACAACAGCAATCCCTGGCCTAGAAGCCAGGGTGGAATCTCCAGAGGCAAATCATGACTCTGCGTCAACGGGACCTGGCCTGGAAGACAGGTCCGCTGAAGTTGCTGCTGTTACTAAACCTCCCCCCCCCCCATGATGATGACAAAGAGGGGGAGAAGAACTCTGAAGACCCTCCTCTAGTTGAGGGGGAGGGAACCGCTGACCGACTCCACGCTAATGAAGATCCCTCTCTTTTTGAGGGGGAGAAATAGAAAGAAAAGGAACCCACTCCTCCCTCATCTCCCTTCATGCATGAAACTGTTGAAATCCCTTCTAAAGAAGAAGGGGATGAAGAAGAGGAAGAGGAAGTGGAGATTGCTGATGAAGAACCCTTCATGCATGAAACTGTTGAGGGACCCGCTAAAACTCCACAACCACTCCAACAAATAATCCCAGCTGCTATATTTGATGAAACTCCAATAATCCCAGTCTCAGTGATTGAGACCGATGACCAACAAGAAGAAGAAAAAGAGCTGCTCACTTACCCCAACAGGCCCTATCGACCTCCTCAAAGGTTAGAGGATGAATTCCAAAGAAGAGTAGCTGTAATAACCAGGTATTTTATCTAATTTAAATTTGAAAATTTTATAAGTTTTATGTTAGTGTTTTATGGAGTAAGAAGTTAAGGGGTAAGTTTTAATTTTTATTTGAAAGTTTAGAGGTATTTATTGCCAAGTGAGATAAGTTTAAGGTTTGTTTGGTCTTTTATTCAAACCTCTTTAGCCAAAACCGACTTCCTATTTTAGTAAGGATAGGTGTCCATTTTTCAATTAAGAGAAAATATCCTAAGTGTTAGTGTGTGTAGTGTGTTCGGTTTAGAGAGAGAGAGAAGGAAATCGAGAGAGAAATTAAGGGAAAGAAGAAGGAGGAAATCCAGAGTTTGCTGCTGTGATTTAAAGGACCAAACTGAAGTAAGAAAGGTAACAAATCCATCCTTGTATGTGTTTTAATTTCTTAAAAGTGTTCTTGAGTTTGCTAGTTAAGTTTTAGGTGGGTTTTGTTAAAAATGGATGTTTTGGGAAATCTAAGCTTAAAAGTACGATTTCTGGGTAAATATTGGACTGAAAGTCGTTTTTGCTGAGCTTATTAAAAAAGATGGTGAACAGTAATTTTTCAGGTTTTCGCAACAGTAGGTTGCGAGAAGTGGGGTTTTCGCAACAGTAGGTTGCGAGAAGTGAGGCTTTCGCAACAGTAGGTTGCGAGAAGTGAGGTTTTCGCAACAGTGGGTTGCGAGTTCTTTGGTTTTCGCAACAGTGGGTTGCGAGTTCTTTGGTTTTCGCAACAGTGGGTTGCAAAAAGTAAGGAATTCGCAAGCTGTGGGTTGCGAAAAGTGTTATAATGCAGATTTATTAATGAGGTGTATTCTTGTTAATTAACTATTTCAGATAGTAAAATTCAAAGATAAAAGTGGGACTTGTTGAAGAGATTTTTGGAGAACTATTGGAAAAGCATTCAGGTGAGTTTTATTTAAAAACGTTTTTCATCTGGAATACATATATATGTGATTTATATCTATATGAAATGGATATGTATAGATTGAGAATGTGATACATAATGTGATTATGTGTTTTTATTGAAATGTTTATATACATGATGATATACTGTAATTATATGAGTATTCTGCGAGAATACGGGGCCGGGATCCGAGGTGCGGACCGGTGTGTTGCCGGGTTCCGGTAAGCGGACAGGCGTGTTTACTGTAGATGTTGTACAACAGAGTGAATTGACAAGTTGGCTTGCAACCACTAGTTTGGCCAATTGTGGAGGAATAAGGGGGAATGAGTGGATACGAAACGCAATTCTTGGTTGGTATTTAATTACGTGTAATATACGTGTGTTTGTATTAAAAAGGTTATATTTAATTGGATTCTTGGAAAGTTTCAACTGACAGGGACTTTCTCACTGGACCATTAGGTCTAACCCTCATCGTTTCCGTTTTAAAAATATGTATTCCAGGTTGAGGATCGTTCGTTAGCAAAGGGAAGAATTAATGTGTAAGGCGGGGTTAATAGCTGACAAGGATTAGGAACTGAATGGGTGTTATGTTGTATCGTTTCGAGACTGCTGGGACCATACGTGATTTGTTTGGTAATTTCTTTTTATGAATGTAACGATGTGATGCAATATATGTTATTTGAAACATGTTTGGGAAACCGGGTTGTTACAGATGGTATCAGAGCCCTAGTTTAAGGGATTTAGGTATTAGTATATGTACCTAGACTTAAACTGCATGTGAAGTAGGATGTCCCTATTATTTTAGAACCTTGGGATATTAAGTATAACAAGGTAGAAGGAACATCATGTAAGGTAAATTCGAGTTACACCTGGCCAGTGTAATTGTGAACTTACAGTTACATGATTGGACTTGAATACTTTATTATATGGGGTATGTGCCTATGTGTATATTAACCTTGTTGAAATCTACAGAGTGGCAAGTCGGTCTCGACGTATGGATAGAGACGAAGACAGGTATATTTATATAAACTCTACACGTGCTAAAGTGCTATTTGACTTCGGTACAAACTGATTAATTTTATTTTCAATCTTTTGTTGCTTATATGCGTTAGAAAAGAATTTGATAATTGTATTGGTAATATAGATAGGAGTGGAGTGCCTATTAAGTTATTTTTGATAATGTTGTCGGAATTTGAGGTAGTAGTAAGTATAGGATGGTGCTGGAACTTGATTTTTGTTAAAATTGTCGATTAGGTAATGATAAGTGATCCACGGTAATTCGGTATATATTGGAATAAGTAGTTATGATGAAAGAAGAGATTGCCGAGTGATTGATTTAAAGTTTCCGTTTGTTAACAAGTTTTATATTAAAGATATATGAATTAATTTCGATAAGGCTTAGTAAGAGTGTAGGTTTGGAAGCATTTGGTGTGAAAAGAGGTTGGTTCTAATTTAGTAAGAGTGTATCAAATATTTTGGATGATATCGAATTTAGTATGCTTATTCATTATGATATTGCTTGGGATAAATTTAAGTGAGAAATCAGGGATAATTGAACTAGAAAGTGAAGATTGTTTTTGGAAGTGATTAGTAAGGAAAAGCTATTAGTGATCAAGGTGATAACCCGTTATCATATGTGTTTGGATTTGAAAGATTTATCAAGGTGGTAGTAAAATTTATTGTATGAGAACGAAAGTGGATGGTAGTTTAAATTGGAATGAATGATCTAACACTTGCAATTGTTTACAATTTTTTTTTTCTAATTGAAGGTGCATGTTAGAATTTTGGAAAGTTATTTCGAAAGTGTAGAATGTGGCGTTATGTATAATTCAGTATTTCAAACGCTAGGTTATGCCTCCAAATGTTAAAGTTTATGTTATGAATAAAATTTTAAACGTGTTAAATGATTTGTGATATATAAAAATATATATGTATATATATATATAACTTTGTGCTGAAAGAGGCACGGTGAAATATTGTACGTGGAAAGAGGCACGATGACATATTTTGTGCTGAAAGAGGCACGAGGTGAAATAAAGATGTACTGAGTTTGTTATAAAGATGTTTTTAATGGTTGTTATATTTTGGGGATGGGTGTATAGTGTAGATCCAATTTGTTTATTATCGTTTTGAAAGAATATGTTAATGATATTTGAAAAATGAAAAAGTGTGTGGTTGTTTCGGGCAATGGATGTGATTTCGGATTAACTCGGTTAAATTCCTGATATGAGGTGTGGTGAAATTATTGGTTAAGTATAGTAATTGTGGGAATTGGGTGTGTGCGATTGGTTTGGAGGTGAAAGAAAGCTAGCTCATAGGATCGGTCTAGAGTAAGCACCTCCTAGTGAGCTATCCTTGGGGAAACGTATTTTATGTTGAGGAAAGAGTAGAAGAAAATAGTCGAATGTAATGATCGGGGTGAAGGACCATGGGATAGGACGTGGTAGTAGTATGAGAGTGATGTTGTGGCAAGTGTGGAAATCAATTGTAATCTAAGGTTCGGGGTCGGTGTAATTAATGCAAGAAAGTGTTGTCCGTCTTAGATATATTTTGGATTAGAGAAGTGACGGTAGAGTTCGGGATGACCTATGGAGAAAAGTTCAACTACGGGTTAAGGTGATACTCCAAGTTGATTTTGTAATCTATTGGGGAGTAGAATGTCGTTATTTTTTTTAGTGTTGGATTGTTGGGACATTTTAGAGACGGTGATCGAAGGCACAGTGTGTACAGTCAGCCGAGGCCAAGGGAAAAGGTAGAGAACTTAGTGTAATTTATTGCTTTCTAGAACATAGGAGTATGTATGCTAGATTGCCTGGTGCTTATTACACTTTGTTGCATGACTATTACTTGCCAGTAGGAATTTATGCTAATCCTGATAGGTTGTTAAGTGACTGCCTTATAAGTGGTATACAGTAGGAACTATATAGCCTTAGAATATTTGATTTAGTTCTATTGCGCAACTCTTGTTTGAGTCTAACCGTTGTGGGATAGAATCTTTATTTCGAATGTCTATCTGATTTCACACTGTATGCGACTGTGCATTCGCGAGGCGACTCGTCATGACTAGTGGAGATTCCGTCATAGCAAGGTTAGTAGGATGAGGTGAACCTGGAGTCTGGATTTGTGAATGATATTGGTATGATTGATCTGGGATATTATACCTTATTTGTATCATGCGGGTTTTCCTCTTGAAGTAAGAGTTGTTGTAGTTAGGAGGGTACTAAATTGTTGGTATGCGCCTTGGTATTGAAGGGTTGCGCATAGTGAGAGTTCATTCAGCCTTTCCCGTGTCGATTCTGCGGAAGGGCTTAGCCGAAGCAAGTAAGGTTGTACCGTTAGAAAACACCGGATTGGATCAAAGGTGGAATGATGTGGGGGAAGCATTGGCGATAGTGGGTCGCAAGGTTAGAAAACTAGGTTGCTGATAACGTGGGCTTAACTGAAAGAGAATATGCATACTATGATAATAAAGTATAAGAAATTGATGCTTGAGAGTTTGCTGGATATAGAAAAATGGTTCAATGGGTTGGATGTTTACCTAATACTTCCCATGGATTGGAGAATTTAAGTTGAAAAAGGGATTTATATTAAGTGTTATGATTAGTGGGAAGAAAGCAATGATCAATATATATTTTGATGGTCGTGTGATGAACCTTCTTTATGGAGTTGTTTAAGATAAAGAGTTGTTTTAAACTTGGTGTTGGACTTTGCATGTTAAGTCATTAATGAGTTATATGATTAGTGACATGAAATTTTCAACGGAGTTGTGATGAATTCTTTTCGGCTTAGTTTTGTAGTGAAATTATTATATGATGATTTGGTAATTATTTTAGTTGGGTAAGGTGAGACCGGTGTTGATAATTTCAATTGCGGAGTGGTTTAAGTGAAACAAATGTCTAAAGATTTGTGTTAGTATTTTTGTGCTAAGTTGGAGATGTAAGGAATTGATGTGATAGCGAGTTTGTTATTTTATTAAGGAATGAATTGGTATTGATATTTGGATGGAAGTCGGTATGAGTTATGGTGGTGAGGTTATTGAGATAATTGAAATGTTTGAAATTGTGTTTTGCTGATATTCGAGAAATTAAGTTGCTATTTAGACTTTGTTTTAATTTGATGGATGAATTGGTGTTAAGTGAAATTAAGTATGGTTGTGTGATTATAGTAATTATGCTATGCTTTCATGGGAAATGGAAATGGAAATGGTAGGATGAAGTTTACGGGTTTGATAAAATTAAGAAATTTTTCCGTGATATAAAGTGATTCGTGTTGAGTATATTCTATTCCATGAAAGAGTATAAGAAATAGGTAGTATTTACTAAGCAAATTTTATATTGAAAGTATATGTTTACGTTTTAGAGTTAGTATTGTAAAAGGGTAGAACACGACATTTGTAGTAAAAGGCCAGTGAGGTTAAAAATAGTATTAGCGTGGTAAATGTCCCGAGTAAGCATATACTGTTCTGTTATTTGGATTAGATTCATATGAGTATAAGTTATTTCTTTCTAAGAGATAAGTGAATTTTCGAGTTAATTTGAACCTTCGTAGGATTTGTTTATCGAGTGTGTATCGTTGTTTTAGAGGGGCGGATTTCTTGTGAGAAATTAAAACTCTTGATGTTTTGGGTTGAAATATTGAAGTGGGAACAAATGGTAAATTAGAAGCAGTAAAGCGGTGGGTCTAGTAAAAAGTCCTTTGATGTGTTCATAGAATTTGATATCTTTTCAACAGTAGTTACCCTAGTTCGTTGCTTGAGTGAATTCCGGGACGGAATTCTTTTAAGGGGGAGATATTGTAATAACCAGGTATTTTATCTAATTTAAATTTGAAAATTTTATAAGTTTTATGTTAGTGTTTTATGGAGTAAGAAGTTAAGGGGTAAGTTTTAATTTTTATTTGAAAGTTTAGGGGTATTTATTGCCAAGTGAGATAAGTTTAAGGTTTGTTTGGTCTTTTATCCAAACCTCTTTAGCCAAAACCGACTTCCTATTTTAGTAAGGATAAGTGTCCATTTTTCAATTAAGAGAAAATATCCTAAGTGTTAGTGTGTGTAGTGTGTTCGGTTTAGAGAGAGAGAGAAGGAAATCGAGAGAGAAATTAAGGGAAAGAAGAAGGAGTAAATCCAGAGTTTGCTGCTGTGATTTAAAGGACCAAACTGAAGTAAACAAGGTAACAAATCCATCCTTGTATGTGTTTTAATTTCTTAAAAGTGTTCTTGAGTTTGCTAGTTAAGTTTTAGGTGGGTTTTGTTAAAAATGGATGTTTTGGGAAATCTAAGCTTAAAAGTACGATTTCTGGGTAAATATTGGACTGAAAGTCGTTTTTGCTGAGCTTATTAAAAAAGACGGTGAACAGTAATTTTTCAGGTTTTCGCAACAGTAGGTTGCGAGAAGTGGGGTTTTCGCAACAGTAGGTTGCGAGAAGTGAGGTTTTCGCAACAGTGGGTTGCGAGTTCTGAGGTTTTCGCAACAGTGGGTTGCGAGTTCTTTGGTTTTCGCAACAGTGGGTTGCGAGTTCTTTGGTTTTCGCAACAGTGGGTTGCGAAAAGTGTTATAATGCAGATTTATTAATGAGGTGTATTCTTGTTAATTAACTATTTCAGATAGTAAAATTCAAAGATAAAAGTGGGACTTGTTGAAAAGATTTTTGGAGAACTATTGGAAAAGCATTCAGGTGAGTTTTATTTAAAAACGTTTTTCAACTGGAATACGTATATATGTGATTTATATCTATATGAAATGGATATGTATGGATTGAGAATGTGATACATAATGTGATTATGTGTTTTTATTGAAATGTGTATATACATGATGATATACTGTAATTATATGAGTATTCTGCGAGAATACGGGGCCGGGATCCGAGGTGCGGACCGGTGTGTTGCCGGGTTCCGGTAAGCGGACATGCGTGTTTACTGTAGATGTTGTACAGCAGAGTGAATTGACAAGTTGGCTTGCAACCACTAGTTTGGCCAATTGTGGAGGAATAAGGGGGAATAAGTGGATACGAAACGCAAGTCTTGGTTGGTATTTAATTACGTGTAATATACGTGTGTTTGTATTAAAAAGGTTTTATTTAATTGGATTCTTGGCAAGTTTCAACTGACAGGGATTTTCTCACTGGACCATTAGGTCTAACCCTCATCATTTCTGTTTTAAAAATATGTATTCCAGGTTGAGGATCGTTCGTTAGCAAAGGGAAGAATTAATGTGTAAGGCGGGGTTAATAGCTGACAAGGATTAGGAACTGAATAGGTGTTATGTTGTATCGTTTCGAGACTGCTGGGACCGTACGTGATTTGTTTGGTAATTTCTTTTTATGAATGTAACGATGTGATGCAATATATGTTATTTGAAACATGTTTGGGAAACCGGGTTGTTACAGTAGCAATGACCCAACAGCTTGAGAGTCAGAGAATAAAGATCACTCCTTCTTTCGGACTTGGCTTCTTGACACCTGAAGAAATTAAAGAATCCATCAGGGCTGAAAAGCTACTTGTTGGAAATCAAATGGTCGCACTTAAAGATAAAGAATTCGCCCTTATGGTTGCTCAACAGTCAGTCAAGGATAAGAAGCTGAAACAATTTCCACTTAGAGTTCAGGAGGAATTATTCATGAAAGTTGGGAAGGAAATCTAGAAGAAGCAAAAGGTCAGCGACTCTACGTTGAAATGGTGCAAAGAAAAGGTTAACTTCAGATATCATCCAAGTTGGATCGTGAATATGACACTGAATAGAAAAATGGTAAGGGGCGTACCAATGGTGGAAGTCACTTAACATAGAGACAATGGGGAAGTACAGACATGCTACATGTCAAAGATGGATGCTCTTGGGTTTGATGAATGGTTAGAAGTTAGGAGTGCAATTCAGCGATTAATGTCGAAGTTCAAGCCTTACGTGGAAGATTTTCTGAACTCTATGATCAATCAGGTTACATCAAATGTCGACGTGCCTCCTCCTCCAGCGATTAATCAAAACCGAAGACCTGCTTCATCCAAACGAAAGCGTGCATCCTCTTCCTCAGGGCCTGCTATCCGGAACGAAACTGGAATAGAATTCTCAAGGGAAACAGTACTCGGACCTCCTCCAGACTTATCAGCCCTGAACCTGTCACTGCCACCTAATGGACCCTTCTTCCTTGGTCAAGTGGTCAGTGATCCCTACGGAATAATATTCTACGACTTCTATGATGCCATGCGCTTTCAGAGATATTCATAAGTGCCTCTTTGCCCCGTTGATCAGCTAAGAGATCTCATCTACCGGTGCAACGAAATGAGATAAGGACTCTACTTCCAGACCCATGTGCTGAATGAAGCCAAGCTCAGAAGAAAACAAGGTGAAGTGGTCCCTGATTGGATGATCCCAGAGACGAATCCCTTTGATGAAATGCTCTTCAAAGAAGAACCTCTCTAGCTGATAGATCACCTCTTTGTATTCTTGTATTTATAAGTACTGTAACTTTTTGTACTTGCATTTGTTGCACACCTTACAAACCACAGTGTGCATATGTTAACAATGTCCATATACATATGCATATGCATACGTGCAAAAATATACATATAATGGATAAACATTCATATGGGATAATGCATATATGTATCTCAGATTATGCACACATTGTTCACAGATGCGCATTGATTTGTAAGGGGTGTAACAAATGCATTGTTTGTATTTGATTTATATCCTCTATATATATACACAAACACACCAAACAAAACACAGTAACTTAATATACTCGTTTTAGAGTAGAGCTTGGGATGGTAGGATGTACGTAGATCGTTTATCTACCAAAATGAATAGAGATGTTTTCGTGAATACATACCTGCGGCTTGCAAAAAATATTGGGAGAGACATTTGAGAACAAGAAAGTTGGCAATTGTTTTTTAAGTTTCAAGAATTTTGTAAAGGAATAGGAGTGCATGCATGAGACAAATGAAAATGAAACTACAACAAGACTCTCTGCAAGCAAGCAAAGAACATGAACATAAACCAAATGTTGTTACATAAATACGTTATGCGATAAATAGAACTAGAACCAACAAGGACAAGTAAGGTCGGTGATATACTACTAAATGAAAGGCTTTTGCTTATGAATTTTTTTCTGAAAAATTTGTCGTTAAATGTGATTTGTCATAAAACCGTCACAAAAGTTAGGACTCAGTGGGTGATCCATTGGTATTATCTCGAAAAACATCGGATTCTATCGAACCATTGGAATTTTATGAGTGATCCGTTGGTAATCACAAACGAAAATTCCCATGAATGATTTTTGTGGATAAAGGTCATTTGTTTTTTAGTGTTTTGTAGTGTATATAATAGTAATATTTAAGAAGTACTACGAACAATGGTTGGACATTGCTATTCTATTTGTCGGCTCTCTTCCCTCATTGAAGGATAAACGAAAAGAAAAAGAGATCAAATAAAAGCAACGGTACTACTTTATTCCTTTCAAATAAACCAACTACCTTTTCATAAGTTGGGAGATCTCTATACATGTTATCTTCTTCTTTTTTATCTATGATTATTTTCTATGATATCATTACATAGTTAGATATGTTTATCCATTTTCACTACATAAAGATAAAAGAAACTTTAGAATCCTTCAAAATCGTAAAAGGGATTGAAATTTCTGTCAACAACGCATTATTGATGCATCACTGTTAAGTAGTCGTATATTTTCATGAATGGAATTTGAATAAATGACCTTTGGCTTATTATTAGAAAATTATGACCTTTTAAACATGTAAAGTCGTAAACAATCGTCATGAGAGATTATTGTGCATGGTAAACACATATTGCTGCCATAAGACCCGTTCCTGACATTTTGTAGATTCTGGACGAGATGTAAAAATAGGCCGTCGATAACTACGAATTTTTTAACAATACATTGTTATATCAACAAAAATAACATTGAACTCAAGAAATACTAATTTATATAAAACTTTTTTTCCCGGTATTCCTCGTGCAAGATCAAACAATATATTATTACTAAATTAATTTATCTCCCATGTCAATTTACATAACATCGTCAATCTTTCCACTATCAAAGGCATATTATGATGGTGAATGATCGCATGAGAAGTTGAAGTTAATGTGTGAAGCGTGAAAAGTGGATCTTAACCGTTGACCACTTTTAAACAAATGCCCTCCCATGAATTGCGGCTAAGAAGTGAATTGATCAGATGCATCTCGGTACATCTTATTTCAGTTGATAACCATTTCTCACGTTAACCTCAACTTCTAACCGGAACTCAACCCTCTTATGATATACTTTTAATATACTCATTGAAATCATTTGTGATCACTATGTTGATTATTCAGAATATCACTTTAAGTAAATTAACATAATCAGTCGAATATCCACATCTTACCTAATGTTAATAGTTTTCATCACCATTTAAACTTTTAGAGTTGAAACCAGTTTTTTAATAACCATCAATCTTAGAATCAAAAGTCAATGTTCGTTATAGTTTGAGATCTTATTATTGTTTTAGAGTTAAGATGGTACTTAAAATTCATGCACACAATATTATGTAGTAATAAGTCAATAATGTATGGAAAAAAAAGATAACTTTGAAATTCTAAATATAGATATAAGTTGAGTCGTCTAATATAGTTGGTAATTGTTTTCAAAATGTATGAGTTTTCTTAGTTAATAACAAAAAATCTACTATATTTTAAATAAAAACAAAATTTATGGGGATGGAATAATCAAAATAGTATGTGAAAGTGAGTAAATGAGTATTTATCAATGTTTCTAGGCAAAAATAATACTTAGATATAAGTACTAGATAGAAAAATTTTAGAGAAATAACGAGCAATACTATAAAATGAAAAACAATTAATTTTTTACAAACTTTATTGTCCAATGCTATTAAGAGCATCCACACACTTCTTGCAAGACCACTTGCAAGATGGCATGGCATGTCATGTGACTTGCAAGGCCTTGCAAAACAACTCTCATTTTTCTAAATTAGAAAGGTCTTTCACAAAATAGATATATATTAAACAAAAGCATTTTTTAATTTAATTAATTTGTTTGCTTGTTTAAATATTAATTATTAATATTATTTATATTATAATTTATTAGTTTAGAAAGGAGTTTGGTCTTGCATGTGTATAGAATGTGTTATTGCAAAGCTGATGTGCCACTTTAGAAAGAAGTATGGTCTTACAGGTGTGTGGATGGTCTGACTAATACATGTTTGGGTCCTTTATACAATGCTATTTTTTTGGGTCCTATTATATACTAAACTTTTTTTTTATTTATAATTTTTTTAACTACTACTACATAGTATATATACTTACAAAAGTTCGACCCCTATTTTCTTTGGGCCCTAGACGCACGCCCGATCCGCCGTCCACTAGGGCGCCCCGGGCGCCACTTCATTACTTATAGAATCTTGCTTTTAATGTTTTATTTATGTGTTTTAGACTTATAATAGAAAATTGATATATAACTCACTGAACTACAATATGCTTTGTTATCATGAGTTGGTTGTGTGTTACTAACATCGCCAATTGATACCTAAAGAGCGCAGCACTTATTCTTCAATCACAAAAGTTTTGTAATTAATGAAATCAAAAAAATGTGGTTGGAGTGGCTTTTACATGTCCAATTCTTTCTATGTAAAGTTATCGGATAAACCCAAACCTGATTGGAATCTTGTAGTCGAAGAAGTGAAAGAATTATTAATATGGTTTTTAGACAGGATTACCGACGACCCGTCAAAAAAACTGATCACATGTGAATATATAACTGGTGAATCTCATTGATGGAAAAATCTTGGTGTATACCAATGGAATCAGTGGAGGACTAACCATCACTGTCATCTACCTACGGATACCGGCCGATACCGGCCGCTGGTAATCTGTGGGTAATTATTTTTATAATAAGGTAAAATCGGTTGTTTAAGAATTAAAATTGATTTGGTTAATAAGAGTGACGGATTTTGAATCGGTAATTAAATTAATTCATGGTCGGGCCTTTTCTATAAGTAGTTTTTAAGAATAAAATGTATTCACCGGTATATTTTCATCCGTTAATCCGCCAATAATTTAACAGTTTGAAACCACTCTTTTTATTTCTTTTTCAATTTAAATTCCTGTAAATAATTAAAATATTATTATAATGTAAATTAAAAAACGTGAACATAATATACGGTTAAAAACACAAATACATTGTCCAGTTCCAAAATGTAACTACCTATACACATCATAATCAAACGGCTGAAACCTCTGCGATTGACTCATTTGCAAGATCAACGCCTTCATATATTCTATCCCCCGTTCGCTTCTTTCCTCCTATGGTTTTTCCCCACCTCCCGGTTCTCGGTGTGCATCTTCGGCTCTCTGACAAGGTTATGTAGTTCTTAAATAGGAAAAGTTCATAAAAACCCAACGAACTATCCAATTTTGTATGATTAAGTTCTTAAACTATTTTTTGAATGAAAAAACCATTAAACTTTTTATTTTGAATGATTAAGTCCCTAAACTATTTTTTGGATGAAAAAACCATTAAACTTTTTCATTTTGAATGATCAAGTCCTTAAACAATTTTCTTAAAAATATAAATCACCGAAATTTTAAACATTGCCTATAACCGACTAAAAATGTTTAAAGTAAAAAAAACCTAAATCAAATTTACCGTTCTCAAACCCTACGTCATTCAAACCTCACGCAAACACCGGGGTCAACAACTTGATACATATATGAAGAACGGATAATGATGGGGCAAAGAGGAGTGGCGAGAGGGAGCGATACCGTTATTGGCGAGGAGTTTAAATAGTGTAGGATTTGGGAACGTAAAACTGAATTAGATTTTATTTTACTTAAAATTTTAGTAGTCGGTTACATATAGTTTTTTTTAAATGATGCACGTAACTAATTTTGAAAGTTCGGTGACTTACTTATTAAAAAAATGTTCAATGACTTAACCATTTAAAATGAGGAAGTTTTAATGGTTTCTTCATTCAAAAAAATAGTTTAAAGACTTAATCATTCAAAATGAAAAAGTTTAATGGTTTTTTCATTAAGAAAAATAGTTTAGGTATTTAATCATGCAAAATGACATAGTTCATTGGGTTTTTTTTTACTTTTCCCTTCTTAAATCTACAAAGTACAAATATTAGAAAACATAAACATAAATATATTACTCCCTCCGTCCCAAAATAAGTGTCCACAATACAATTGGCACACAGTTTTAGATAAACTAATTATTACACATTTTAATTTAAAGAATGACAATTTTACCCTTAATATTAAAAGAAACGTTTTGTATTTTCTTTTTAAGTAAGGGTAATATTGGAAATGTACCAATTACTTTTTGAAACAAGACACTTAATTTGGGACATATATAAATAGCAAAGTGGACATTTAATTTGGGACGGAGGGAGTATTTGTATTATTGACCAAAAGAAAAAAAGTACAAACCCAAGAATCAGAGGACAAGCTAGCACTCGGGATGTCTAGACGCACCGTTGCCACTGCATGACCCAGTCAACACCTAGTTATGATTCATATTGTACTTAGGCCATGAGTTCTCGTATCCTTTGAACCCTTGCCACCTCAATGTCACATCAGTTTTTTTTCTCTTACCCTTTCAACCCTAAAAGTGGAGTACCAGTACCCTTTGAACCCTTGCCACCTCATCCCTTTTAATTCTTTTATTTATACATTTAATTATTTAACAAAATAAAAATATTTATATATTTTTTAATAAATAAAAATAAGATAAATAATAAAAATAAAAATACATATCATTCATTAAAAAATTAAAAATTACAAAATACAAAACACTAAAAAATTAAAAATTACAAAATACAAAACACTAAAAATTATGATATTTTCTAATTTTCTCTTTTCTCGCTAAAGTAGCCCTCAAAACGTCTCCCGAAAGGTGATCATGCGGGGATATGAAAAACTCGAAGTCTTGTTGATATCGTTTTTCTCGTTCGAGTTCCAACTTATCCTGTTCGAGTTCGGGTTTATTCATTTTGTACTCCATTGTACCCTCAATCTGCTCGTTGAACGAGCCTATGGTCGTCAACAACTGAATAACACTTTCGTCTGTATTCGACCCGGTCGTATTACTCGTTGATGTTTTTTTTGCGTTGTTTCTCCCGATGGGTCGTTGAAGTTGCTCGACCTCGTCGACCCGAACATCTTCATCGTCATAATCGGAAGGTTTGGTACGTTTTGAACCCCGGGATGAATTTGTCGACATCGTTGGAATCGTTGCCCATTTTGGACATTTTTTAGGGCATCCCAAGATTGTTCATGGGTGAAACCAACCCCACATTCCGCTTGGTACCGGTGGTGTGCCATTCGTAAAATATCGGCTTCACTCATTCCGTTTGATCTATTATAGAACAAGTTGTTGTAGATGCCGGAAAAAACGTTATTTTCTTGTTGAGGCCGTTGAACTTGGTGTTCAGTTGATGCAATGATCTATAATCTTGGCGACCCATAGAATCATAGAACACCTTCGAGATTCGGTTCCAAAAACTGTCTACATTTATATAAATTCAAGTATAAGAATAATAACAAGAATATTAATAATTATAATAAAAATATTACCACCGGTTTGTACGTTTCCGATAACGGGGTCCTCCGAAACGTCAACCCACGCCGACACTAACGCCACTTCCTCCTCTTTTGTCCACACCTGTCGTTTTTGCCTTGTTTCAAAAAAAAAAAATTCCTTTTTGCGTTGGTGTCGGGTTTGATGGTTCCGGGATTGATTGTTGTGTGGAGATCGATTGTGGTGTGTGCGGTTGTTGGGTTTCAGGAACAAAGTCGTCGTCGAGATTGATTGCGGGTTGAGAAAGTTGGTAATTGGCGGGAGTAAAACCTTGTTGAATCAAAGCAGAATATGTAAATTGATGAGCATACGGGTGTTGCGGAAATTGTTGGAAACCAACGTTTGGGGCGGTTGCGGAACATAACCTTGTTGAGAAAACGGTTGTTGCGGAACATAACCTTGTTGATAAAACGCTTGTTGCGGAACATAACCTTGTTGAGAAAACGGTTGGAAGCCAAGCTCCGGGTCTTGTTGCGGTGTATCCGGTCGGTTACGACGGGATGTAGGTGTGGTGTTTGGATTCATGATAAAATTTGAGAGAAATGGAAGAAGGTATTGAATTTGAGAGAAATGGAAAAAGGTATTGAATTTGAGAGAATTTGGTGTGAAAAAATAAGATGTTTGGATTAATATATATAGTGTGATTAATTTGAAAAAAAAAATAATAAATTATATTTTTTAAACAAACTAGCCGTTCAACGGCATTTTTTTGAAAAAATTTAAAAAAAAATTATAAATTAAAAAAAATGGCACGGGTTCATCGGGTTGGGGAACCCGATACCCCGAACCCTCCCCCTACCCGCAGACCCCGTACCCGAGCCCGCTGAACCCTTGCCTTACCCGATGCGGTACCCGGGAGCCGCTACACATGTCCTTAGAGCCGAATAGGCGACCTTTCTTTACTTGCTACAACTATATATTCTGATCAAACAGGGATGGGCACTTGGTATTCGACGTACTTCTCGGTAACATTGGATTGATAGTTACTTGTGATTAAAAAATCTACAAGCGCATTTTCAAAAAGGTCGACAATATAACGACTGCAAATCGGATGTTTTCAACTTAAGACAATTCTAACGTTTGCCCAACAAATGGAAATCAAACTAGATATATACAATAAATTAAACATAAAAAAACGTAATAGTTTCCTAACAAATGCAACCCAAACTTGATTATATACAATGAATTAAACTGAAACAATCAAAACATTTGTCTAATAAATGACAATATAGGAAACAAACTTAAACAATCTTAACGTTTTTCCATTAAATGACAACTCAAACTAGATATGTACAATAATTAAAGTTAAATAATCTTAACTGCCCAACAATAACAACCCAAAATAGATATATATGAGAGATTAAATTTAATCATTATAACAAGTATGAAAAAAACCTTACCACAACTCTACATCTCAAAGTGACGTAATACACTCATGACCCCATATTTGAAGTGGATGACTTAGAACTCGACCTCTTTCAATGGGATTTCCAAACATCTCCATTCTCCACAACTACAACATGTACGCCTTGCCTGGTTGTTGCCTAAAAATATCAAAAAAATCAATTGTACTATAACATATTAAAAAGTACACGTACTTCACACTTGGCTTTAAGGTCTTACCACATGTCTAACAAGTTGTGAGAATATAAAGTATCCACCCTTTTATTTTTCAATCTCGCCATTGACGAGCATGTAGCAGTTCTTCCATGCTTCTAATGACGTCGACTTCTACTAGGGCGTGTGTAACACCCGTATTTTCGGAAAGTCCCTTACCTCGCTTCTCCTATTGGTAAACCTTGATTGGAGACCTTTCGATTGGAATCAATGCTTTGCATCGCGTGTGCCTCAGCTCGAAGAAGGAAACCAGAAAACGGGTTCGGTACAATCTGTGCGAGTATGCCCGCGATTGTGACAGGGTTTCACTTTCACGGGGCAATCTCGCAGGATCTGTACCGAGAGCAAGGAGAAGCGGGCGACTAAGCCCGCGATTGGGATAGGGTGTCACTCTCGCGGGGCAAGGTTGTCGTCGGGCACCTTTGTATAAAAACAGGATTTTCCCTTTTTTCATCATTTTACCTCACCCATTTCGTTTTTCTTCCTCAAGAGCCGAACCCTTGCCCCCAAAACCGTGTTCTTGAGCTTTCTTGGTGCTTTTCCTTGTGGTGTAAAGAGACCCCTCTCAATCTAGAGAAGTTTTGGCAGCAAGATGTGTAAATCTCATTCTCTCATCTCATTTGGAAGTTCTAAGCTTTTAGAGTTCACCAAACCCTATCCTAAACCCTTTCTTTCCTTTTGAAGAAATGAAGATTGAAGTGCATTTTGGTAACACTAGAGGTGTTTTGTTGGTGGATTCAAGTGGTGGCTGAGGTAAGCTCCTCATTTCTTCATCTAAGTAATTAGGGTTTTGGTATTATAGGTGATTTTGATGTTTTATGTTGGAGGAAACGATTCTAAGTGTTTGGGGATGAATATTTATGGTTTAAAACTTGTGAATATAGGTTTTTGGAAGATTTGGCTTGAAGATTCAAGTTTCTTCAAAGGAGCTTAAATTGATGAAAAATCTATATTTAGCCTAAATCTAGCAAGGTGAGTTCAAGTTGATTTGTGAAAAGATTGTACATGCCAAAATGTCCATTTTAAAGTGTTTATATGCTTTTACATGAAATTATTCATTGTTGAGTTATTTGGTGGATTTTGATTACTTGGAGTATTTGATTTTATAAATCTTGCAAATTACCCACTTTTGCGAGTTTTGCCTAATTTGATAAAATAAGTATAAATAGAAGTGTGTTGTTATTTATTGTATAATTGAAGGTTATCTAGTAAAAAAATACACGTTTGGTGTTTTGTTGGAAATATGTATAATTTATGTTGTGGTGCATTTTGAAAATACGAATAGGTGGGTCATTGGATTTTGGTCATCCCCGACTTGTTAACACTTCACAAATTGTAAACCTTTTTCGTTTTGAAAAATATCTAATTTGGGTATTTTGGTGAATGAATCTTATGTGTTGTCATTTTAAATGATTTAATTCACGAATGTAAAACTTTTGGTATAAACACACTTTGATGTGTACTTTAGAAAATGACGTGTCTTAATTTAAGAGTGTTTAGAGTAATTCGTGTCTATGGAGCACATTTCGCATAAACGTGGGTTACATACATTTTAATGCATTATTTGGATTTTATGACTAGTTAATTAGGTTTGGTTAACCTTATGGCTCGGTTTATGACTTTATTGAGTCTTGAGGACATTTGTTCGGATTTTAACAATTGAATGTGGAGTTTTGGTCGTCAGTTGCATTTATTGCATTTTATTTTAAGAGTACATGTTTTGAGTGAAACTGTCATTCAAGTTAAGTCATGTACTATTAGACCATAATGCGTTGGATTCATAGGCATACGAGTCGATCATATTTATATAGTGGAGAGTCTTGGTACTCTCACTTTCGGACGTACGTCATTTTGGCCTTTTGTGTCCCGGCGTTGTGGAGAGGAACCGATTTGGGTTGTACTCTGGGATTTTAGATTTGTAGTCGACGTTCTAACACTTGTGCACGAGGGTTGAACATCGTGAGTTATCAAGTAAGGAGCCGAGACTCCAATTCTTGAATGCTAGTAAGTAGGCATGAAGGTTCAAAGGAAACCTTGAGGTGTAGCTTACTAGAGAATGAACATGCAATGAGATCGTGTATCCTTGAGGTGTAGCTGGGCACAACAGACAATAAAGGATACAATGGTGCCACCCGTTGCTGGGTGTGGGACTTGAGGTGTAGCTATATTTATTGTAGGCAATTGAGTACGTCTTGAGTTGGAGCTTATTATAGCAGACAATGGAGTCACGATCTGAGGTGTAGTTCAATAACATGGTTATCCAACTTAACTTGGTGTTCCGCAACATACTATGGAATCGGGTCTCCCCTTTCACCGAAAGGTGTTGTTTGGGTATTTATTTTATCCATGTTTTCGGTGACGTATTATATTTATATGGATTTCTTTCAATATTTTATGGGTTGTGATTTATGCCTCATCCGTGTTTGGGATGTTTTGAATATTAGAGATTTATTCATGTTTTTATAATTTTTGAAATCAAATACTATTTCATTTTTCAAGTGGGTTTTGAGTTGAGTCCATTTTGAGAACCGTTTTATATTGGAGCTTTCGGTACAGTATTTTTGTGCGTTGGAAAATTGGTGGTTTTCATTTAAAGTAAATCTTTTTGAACTCATGATTTAAATTGCACCTTTATCGTCTTATGGATTAAATAACCATGATCAAAACTCTTGAACTCACTAGGCGTTAGTGTAACCTTTTTATTTGTCGGCATATGCAACAGGTTTTGGTTGGGATATAGTTCTAGTGACACTGTGAAAAGCGGAGAGCTAGTTGTGTGCTTAAGAAGTAAGTGGTTTGGTGAAGTGTTCCACATTTGGCGAATATCAACTTGATATTGGGTTAAGTAACACCCGACCTTTTGTAGCCTTGGCGTATGACTTAGGTTTTGAATGTTGTAGTTATTATTGTTAGACAACCTAGGGGGGGTAAGGTTGTATTTAAATAATTTTACTTTCAAAAAACCTTTTATAAAAATATCTTAATAATGTAAATACAACAGAGTATATGAAAACACAACAGATATGTATAAATACAGGATAGTATAAATACAGTAAATAAAGCAGAGTATATATACAATAATTATATAAACAGATATAATTAAATGCACAGCGGAAATATAAAGAGATAAGGGATAGAGATACTTGACACGGAGATTTAGTGATTTACCACAACTTGGTAAATCACTAGCCGAGACACTTCCCGACACGATCCAATAAACGTATTCTTTACGGTAGAATACAAACCAAATACAAAGGTAAGCAATAGGCTCTCAAGCTTCAGCTTATTGAGATATACAGGATCACACACCCGTTATTCAAACACTTACAAGAGGAGTATAACTCACAATGGTAATCACTCTTGTATAATATTTATCACTTGGATATTTTATAAAAACGTTTTATAAAATAAATATGTAGTGATAATATGTAGTATGGAATATTAGTTGGGAGAGATCAGATGAGGAGATGGCTGTTGGTTTGTATCTGTATTGTATTTATTTCTTCTCCACCATCGCATGCATTATATAGCAGCTCTTCCAACGGATACATGCATCCGCGGTATACCGCCAAAAGCACGCGGTATACCGTGCAGTAATAAAGTACGTGTCAGAAGAGAAAGGTCAACCCTGCAAAAACAAACGTAAACTGTACCCGCGGTATACCGGGCATTCTTCGCGGTATACCTGCGTCAGAATATGTACCCGCGGTATACCGGGCATTCTTCGCGGTATACCTGCGTCAGAATAGGCAGCTTCCAGGACGCAACCAATCTTTCTCAATAAACCATATTTAATTAAAATCATTTATTTGGTTTTTAGAAATATCCAAGTGGTATATTATTTTAGGGTGTTTATCATTATAAATTATAAACACTAATGACAACGTAAATCTTCCGTCTTGAACTCTTCAGATAAAATCTTCGTGTTCTTCAAGAACTGTACACTTGGATTGGATTGTTAGATAAACAATAATACGGTGTGTTTGTAATCATCAAAATAAATATATATAAATATATAGAGATGTGGTACACTTGCACCAACAATCTCCCCCTTTTTGATGATGACAAACACAACCGCTAAGCATGAGCATATGCGGTTTCTCTCCCCCGTTTGTCGAAACAAAAAGGGTCAAGAAAGACGGTATGCTTCCCCTCGAGAGATGCTCCCCCTCAAAATATGCATATATTTGAGAGAGCATAATCTCATGGTTAAAAGATAAAAAGCTCCCCCTCAAATTAATAACAAATTATAAACTTTGAGGGACAATAAAGTATGCATAAAAAAGCATATAATAGACATAAAACAAAATAACCTAAAAGAAACACTTGCACCAAAAAAAAGGATCTTAAGGCTTCGATTTTTCGGTTAATTTTGTGTGAGCAAAAATTACCACGTATTATGACCTCGTCAGGGAACACGTATTATATCCTCGTCAGGAAACACGTATTGTATCCTCGCCAGGAAACACGTATTGTATCCTCGCCAGGAAACACCTACAAAAGGCAAAGAAAATTTTTTGTGGTACCCTTTTCTTATGGGTCCTTTTAACAGTTAGTATAAAACATAAACTGCAAAAAAAAATTAAAATATGTTGTCGACATAAAATAAAACATGACAACATACAATCCACAAAATTTGTTTAAAACCACAAACGCATTCCACCGGGATTGTCAACATTAAACATTCCTTTCGGAATCCATTTTCTAACCATTCTAATTTTGCGATTGTATTTATCATACACATAAAATGAAGCATTTATATTCGCATTAGGTCTAGAAAAATTACTATTATACATACGAGCATACGGTTTCCTCCCATAATTCACATTTTTCATTTTTGACATATATGGGGGTTTTCTTGTATCAACTTTAGGAGATGCAAAAAATCTTTTAATGGGTTTACACGAGCATTTTTCAACACATGTATCAGAACCAATGCCTTTTCGACAATTAATGCGATTCGACATATTTAGCATTTTAAGCATTTTATCATTGCTATTTTGAAAAGCTTTAGCTAATAAATTATCTTTTTCATATAAATCGCAGTTAGCTTTTAAATAAATATTTTCATTTTCAAGCAAATCACATTTTATACATGCAACACTTTCATATGTATTTTTATTTAAACATGCAATTTTATCATTTAAAATAACACAAGATTTACAATCATTTTTCTCAATTGGTTTTTCTTTTAAGCATGCAATTTCATTTTTTAAAATATCACAAGATTTGCAAACATCTTTTTTACTTAATTTATTTTCTAACTTAGCAATTATATTCATATCATTTGCAGATTTTTGATTAACATTATTTATTTCCTTTTTACATGCATTTACAGTTTCTTTTAACATAGCAATTTCGTCTTTATAATTATTTGCAAGATTAGCCATTTTATGAAACGATTCATGCAATAATTCAAGATTGTTTTCGCTATCGCTATCATAATCACTATCGTAATTTGAATAAGAAGTGTTTACCTCGTTGTCGCTTTCAGCCATAAGACAAATGGCTTGATAGTCATCTTCTTCTTCACTCGCGCTCCACGCGCCTCCAATGAAGGCTTTATCCTTCTTGTTTTGGTACTTGTTCTTTTTCGGACATTCATTGGCGTAATGATCTTTGTCGCTACACGAGTAGCAAAATCCTCTCTTTGGCTTAGCTTTATCGTCACCACTTGAGTCGTCATTTTTCTTTACTTTTTCGTCTCGTTTATGGAACTTACGACTTCGGTTTTCACCACCACGACGGTAGTTGCCGTTTCTTTGAAATCTGCCATTGTTAGAAAATTTATTATTATTAAAAAACTTGGAAAAGTTTCTTACCAACATAGCGACTTCATCGAGAGTTTCGGAAGGATCTTTTGAGGAGCTAGCTTTCTCCTTTTTCTTCTCGACTTTTGGTGTTGAGACATTGAGAGCGATTGACTTCTTTTTAACTTGCTCCCTTTCTTTATTTCTTTTAAGTGCAATTTCGTGCACCTTTAGATTTCCGATTAAGTCATCTATCTTCATTAGGGAAAGGTCACGGGAGTCTTCCAAAGATGTTATCTTTTGCATCCACTCCGAAGGAAGGGCTCGTAGGATTTTCCTTATATAGTCCTCGTTAGGATAAGTGCGATCCAAACCTTTCAAAGTAGTCACAATAAGGTTAAATCTTTTAAACATTGAGTCAATTGACTCATCTTGTTTCATTTCGAATAGTTCATAATCGTGAACTAGAATATTTACTTTACTTGATTTAACTTCCGTGTTTCCACGATGAGTATTATTTAAACTTTCCCATATTTGATTAGCGGTTTTATATGTATATACTCTTTCAATTTCATCAGTTGTTAAAGCAGCATATAATATATTCTTAGCTTCAAAGTTTAAACAAAAAAGAGTTTCATCAGAAGTAGTCCATTCATCTATAGGTTTATCAATAAAAACATCATCTTTCACAATGGTGGGTTTAAAATTCCCTTTTTCTATAATATCCCAAATCTTTTGATTTTTGCCACGCACGTGACATTCAAATAGCTCGGCCCAAATGCCAAACTTTTCAGTATCTATCAAAGGGGGTTTTGAAAACACAAAATTAGTTTGTTGAGCCATTTAAAAGAATAAAAGAAATTTAAGCAGAAAAATTTGAAAGCCCTGCTCTGATACCAATTGTTAGACAACCTAGGGGGGGTAAGGTTGTATTTAAATAATTTTACTTTCAAAAAACCTTTTATAAAAATATCTTAATAATGTAAATACAACAGAGTATATGAAAACACAACAGATATGTATAAATACAGGATAGTATAAATACAGTAAATAAAGCAGAGTATATATACAATAATTATATAAACAGATATAATTAAATGCACAGCGGAAATATAAAGAGATAAGGGATAGAGATACTTGACACGGAGATTTAGTGATTTACCACAACTTGGTAAATCACTAGCCGAGACACTTCCCGACACGATCCAATAAACGTATTCTTTACGGTAGAATACAAACCAAATACAAAGGTAAGCAATAGGCTCTCAAGCTTCAGCTTATTGAGATATACAGGATCACACACCCGTTATTCAAACACTTACAAGAGGAGTATAACTCACAATGGTAATCACTCTTGTATAATATTTATCACATGGATATTTTATAAAAACGTTTTATAAAATAAATATGTAGTGATAATATGTAGTATGGAATATTAGTTGGGAGAGATCAGATGAGGAGATGGCTGTTGGTTTGTATCTGTATTGTATTTATTTCTTCTCCACCATCGCATGCATTATATAGCAGCTCTTCCAACGGATACATGCATCCGCGGTATACCGCCAAAAGCACGCGGTATACCGTGCAGTAATAAAGTACGTGTCAGAAGAGAAAGGTCAACCCTGCAAAAACAAACGTAAACTGTACCCGCGGTATACCGGGCATTCTTCGCGGTATACCTGCGTCAGAATATGTACCCGCGGTATACCGGGCATTCTTCGCGGTATACCTGCGTCAGAATATGTACCCGCGGTATACCGGGCATTCTTCGCGGTATACCTGCGTCAGAATAGGCAGCTTCCAGGACGCAACCAATCTTTCTCAATAAACCATATTTAATTAAAATCATTTATTTGGTTTTTAGAAATATCCAAGTGGTATATTATTTTAGGGTGTTTATCATTATAAATTATAAACACTAATGACAACGTAAATCTTCCGTCTTGAACTCTTCAGATAAAATCTTCGTGTTCTTCAAGAACTGTACACTTGGATTGGATTGTTAGATAAACAATAATACGGTGTGTTTGTAATCATCAAAATAAATATATATAAATATATAGAGATGTGGTACACTTGCACCAACAATTATGTTTTTATTATTGTGGTAATTCCAATGATGGTTTGTAGAAGGCATTTTATCCTTATTTGGTTATTTTACGAAAATTTTTATTTAGTTGTTCTTTCCAATTTTGAGGGTGTTACAACGTGTTCCGGTGTTCAATCATACAATCCCCATGTCAGCTAAGGATCCAATCGAGGGAGGCGGATGGTTTCAAGAAGGACATGTGAGTATTGATGTCGTTTTAGACATATGAATACCCAAACGACCACACCCTATTACCGGCTTTTGCTCTTGTGACATTCAGGCCATCATTGAAGTTTTTCTTTGCGTTCTCCTCCTATACAACTTATATAGCATCGGTCATGCTATCATGCGATTGGTAAAATTCATGCATATACAAGGTTGTTATGTTAGTTTTAAGTTCAACATAAAACTTTAAAACTATAATAAGCTTAATGCAAACATAGAAGCGTTCCCATATGCACATCCTAACCTCCCTAGGGATTGTTGCATAAGTGAACCATTGACCATCAATCATCGATTGGTTGATGAGCCTACGCCTTCAAACCACATGAATGTTGTCAAGCCTACACAATGAATGTGGTCCATCCTACAGAATGAATGTCAATTAGTATCATAACAAGAACATTTACTTAATAATAAATATATGACTTACTCTCCACCATGAATGGAAAGCCACAGCCTCTATGATGCATAGGCGGGTAGGTGCTTCGAAAGATTGACGATGCGAGCAACATGCATAGACTCATGGTCATCTATTCGGTTGAAACCACTTCATGCAGCTTTAGGAGTGCCTCGGCTACCATATTTTCCACTTCGTCCACTAGTGGTGTGCTTGACTTTATAATAAGTCTGTAAGACTACATTAGAAAACATCCAAAAATAATTCAAGCATAATGTTTATCTGCAAGACAACGTTAGATTCCATGTAAATCTCAAAACCCAAACCAAAACACACAATTTGAAGATATATAAAAATTAAAAACACATTGTTAGGGTGAAAAATGTAATTGTCTTAAAGTTATGGCCTAATATTGTAAATACCTCAAAAAGGTATAAATAGTTTACTTTGCCTAATTGTTTAGGTTAATCATCCAATTTAGCTTTTACAGTCGTGCTCTCATTTGTAAACACTTTGATTATTCAATATATGGATGACGAATGATTATTCATTGTTCTTGTTGATTACTATTTGATTGTTGGTTAATACTGCACAATCTGGGATCCACACGTGGTATCAGAGCAGAGAATTAAATGATTGATTCAAGGTATTCATTGGTTTCTGGAAAAACGGTGCACTATAAGTTTCTTGTTATTCTGATTTGCATTGATTTTTGCAAATTGTTGAACTCTATTCGTGCCATTGTGTTCCGTTAAGTATTAAATTAAGTTTTGCTGAGTTTCGTAGCAAAAATTCAAGTTTTAATCTATTAATTCTTAAAAATCGTATTTTCTGGGTTATTGCTCTATTCATCAAAAATTCTTAATTTCTTCTTAAAAAATGTGTGTTTTTAGGCTTTATTCGATTTGGGTATCTGTGTTTTTGGTTGCTTGTAGGTCTAATATTTCTCAAATTTTACTTTGACATTCGTTTGATCCTAATTAATCGCACATACACATTTTCTGGACGCGACTCATCTCTTTCTACGGGTAAGTTTCTTCCGGACAATCTTTGTTTTCCGATAGAGTTTTTGTCTTCCGATAAGCCTTATCCAGACCCTTTTCCGGATCTCATTCCCGAATTTCGTTTTTTCGGACTCGTATTCCGAACACATATTCTGGACTTCTTTTCCGGATAATCATATTCCGGATCATGCACCCGGATTATGGACTGACCCAATTCCGGACTTCTCATCCGGATGATTCAATTTCCGGACCATTTATCCGGATACCAATAGTCTTCCGAAAAACCTTTTTCCGGACCACCTTTCCCGAACAACTTTGTTTCGGATTTCTCATTCGAATTCCTATCCGGACTTCTACTGTCCAGTAACCATTTTTCTTTGTTTGCTTATTTTTCTGCTTAGACTTGTGTTAGGACACTCCCTAGGTTTCCTTGCGTTAGATCACTACACCTTGAATCATCTTATTATCTCACGATTACCTAGTGAATTAAGATGTCTCGAGAAGCTCTTGCTATTGGCATCGACTCCAAGCCTCCGATCCTATATCGAGGTGAATACGCTCAATGGCGGGACATATTTTTAATCTTCATAGAGTCCAAGGACAATTATGAATACATCCTGCGAGCCCTGACAGAAGGCCCACAGTCGACTCCAATGGAGGACGTCCCAGCCCAGGCTAACGGTGTTGCAGCAACTAGAGTACCAAGGACATATGCTCAAATGGACGAAGACGAAAAGAACTGATTTGATGGTGAAAAGCACGCGAAGCGATATATCGTTTAAAGTCTACCGAACGACATCTACACGGCGATATACTGCTTCAAAGGCACGTCAAAAGGCATGTGGGATCAAGGGGCAAAAATGATGAGGGGATGTAAGATTGGAGATCAACTGAAGGTCAACAGTTGTATCACTCACTACGACAACTTCAAATAAAGGAAAGGAGAATCTCTGACTAACACTTACGAAAGGTTCTACCTGCTTCTCAATGATCTTCAGAAGAACAACATCTTGAGGTCCAATACTGAAAACAACATCAAGTTCTTGAACAATCTCCATACTGAATGGAAAACCTTCGCCTCTCATAACCGTCACAACCACATCATGTAGCAGATCCCCATCAACGAACTCTATGAGATGCTTATTTATGATGAGAACAAAGTTCTACAGATGATGAGCACACATAAGTCAGCTGCAAAGCATCAAGTTGATCCCCTGGCCCTCGTATCTAACAAATGACGCAAGCGGTCTAGTCGTAGTTCGAGATGTGCACAAGCATCAAGCGAGTCTGAACCTGAAGAGGAAGAACTAGAAGAAAGTGATTTAGACTCCAAACTGAATGAGATCAAGAAAGCCATGGCCTTCATCTCCAAGTCCTTTTAGAGGAAGACATTTCTCAAAAAATCGTCTTCCAACAACCAGCGCTACTCGACCACTCCCCACAAGCGCCATGACTATAAAAAGAAGTATGAAGGAAAAAGGAGATCTGAAGAGGCCAAACAATCTGATCACAAAGAGAAGTATGAGCGCAATCCTGAAGTGAAACCCAAAGACGAGCCAGTAAAGTGCTACAATTGTGGCAAACTGGGTCATTTTGCCAAAGATTGCCGAAAATTGGTCGTTCGCAATTGAGAGTATTACAAGATCAAGCTACTTTTGGCCTAATGGAAAGAAGTTGGGCAAGCATTGATGGCTGAAGACGATCACTGGCTGAATATGTCCGACGATGATGATTTTGAAGATGTTGATGCCCATATGTGCTTCATGGGCAACCACACCAATCCTCCAACTCTCGGATAATCTTGTCAGGTTTGTGCTCCTATTCATTAAGCCTTACTAGATCAGATGAAACTGCTTTTTCAAAAGTTAGAGTCCTATAACCCTATCACTAAAGAACAGTCCCTTGAACTATCCACCATAAATGAGAAGTTAGGTGTTCATCTTAAGGTTACAGAAAAACATAAATTTGAAAATGAAAATCTAAAAGAAAAGTGTGCAAATCTTTCCAAAGCACCTAAAGATTTTAGGGCCAAAATATATGATCTTACTTAAAATATCGATAACTCTGAGAATGAGAAAGCTGAGGTAACAATGGGCTTCTTGCAAAAATAAAAGATCTTGAACTTAAGCTTTACAAACGAGGACAAACTGACCAAACGATCCATCTGAACAAACCAAAGGATTTCAAAAATGGGGAATTGGGTATGACAACCCTCACTATTTGAAAAATATCTTATCAATGGTGCCTACACTTTATGAATTTAATTTTCTAGGCCTTGATAAGACATATCCCCAATATAAAATCAGATGGACGGAGCCCGTTGATGAAAAGGATAAGGAACTTGAGGAATTAAAATGAAAGAATACGGTTAAGACGCAAGTGCCTTTCGTATATGAAACTCTTAACACGTCTTATAAAACAAAGAAATCCAGATATCTTTCAAATGACTACATTGACGGCTATGCAGTTGCCAAGCCCAAAGCATTCTCTAACAAGGATGTTGTAGGTTCCCAGATTCATCTTGTCTTACTGAACCAGAGATATCAAAGATAGCAGAAGCATATTCATAATACTGTTTGATAGTGAGTGATTGCATAAATAAGAACATAGAGAGAATAACAATATTTGAACAGTAAATAATATGAGAATGAATAACAAACTGCTCGTATATTGATATAAAGAACACCAAGAACACCTAAAATGTTGAAAATATGCTAACGGAGCTCTGTAGAGAACAACAGAGGTTCTGACAAAATGTACAACCTAATTACTCTATCAGAGGCTTTGAGATTGATGTTAGAGGCTCTGATGCTTTGTCCAGAGATTAGGAAGACATATTGAGCATACCCAATTTACTGATCAAGAAATTGAATCTCCTATCATCAAGGGCTTTTGTAAACAAATAAGCAAGTTGGAAGTCAGTTGAAATAAAATACATTTCAATTGTCCCCTTTTCAACATGATCTTTGATAAAGTGGTACCTTATATCAATGTGCATTGTCTTGGAGTGTTAGGACCATAAATGTCCTATTAATTAGAAAGTTATATAAAGAATTATAGAGATTAATTATTCATTGTAAAAGCCTTTAATTGTTTAATGGGCTTAGATTAGCTTAATGGGCCATGGGCTTGAAGCTTTGGCCCTAGGTATTTAAGGATTGTTTTGTTTAGAAATTAGGTTAGATTAATCAATTCTAGTTTCATACGGCTAATAGAGATAGAGAGAGCTTTTCATTCAATACTTGTAACCTCTCTATAATCATTTAATAAAGATTAATCGTTTCGTTTATTCGATGTTACCTGCTCAAACTGGGATCTACAAGTGGTATCAGAGCAGAATCGGTAATTTGAAGAAATAGAAGAAATCCATCATAAGTAAGAGAAAACAAAAAAAAATCGTATAAAGTTTTCTGGAAAACGCAGCCGTGCCGTTTTGCTTATTCCCGGAGTTTGAACCGTCTAATCGTCGCGATTTTTGGACAGTAGCTTCAAGAAATCTCGGTCTACATTCTGAACGGTGAAGATTGGCATTTGAGATCCATAAGGCATCCGTTTTCTGTTCGATATAGTGCAGTTGTTTGTGGGTGAAAAACATCAATCGGGTAAACGGCGCCGTTTGGTAAGATTCTTAGTTTTTCGATTTTTACTCAAATTAGTGGTTTCTAACTTTTTCAATCCATCTCTTTGATTCATAAATTGATTTTGATAGAGTTTCGTATTCAAAATCGAAGTGTTAAAGCATCAATTTTTAGAAAAATCGGTTCTTGAGTTTTTGGTGTTCTTCAAGATTTATTTTGGTGATTCTCTATAAATCAAGCACCGTTTGGATTGTCGCGATTTGGGTTTGTGTTATTTGGTATTTTTGTGCTTACATTATTGTCCAGGTTCAATGAAAATCAACTTTGATTGAGTTTGGATCTGAAAAGGTCGAACAATCCGACTTTCCCAGCAGTTCCCGATAAGTTCAGTTTTCCCGGAAACTCAATTTTGCCCGGAAATTCAACTTTGTCCGGCAAACAATTATGCCCGGAAACTCAATTTTATCCGGAAAGCAAGTTTTGTCCGGAAAAATAATTTTTGACCGGAAAACCAACTTTCCCGGATAACTCTATTTCCCGGATAAGTTTTCTTTCCCGGAAAACAATCTTCTCCGGATACATGAGTTCCCGGATGCATCACTTCTTGCACAAACAACATCATTCAATTTCTTTCTTTGTTTTCCACGGCATGCTTGCAATCAGAGCCCAACATCTTTGACCACCTTTGCTTTAGTTGACTTTTACACGTTTTTCATTTTTTTTTATTTTTCTTCACTCGCATATCTATCATTGCATCCTTTCACATAACAACTACACATCACATACATACATATATCTATAGTTTGGAAAATTTTTGTTTTGCTTGTTTTTTTTTGATTAATTTAATTTTGATATATACCGCTCGACTTTGTCCGGAAAACCCATTTCCCGTGAATCACCCATTATCCAGTAAGTTTTTGGTTGGTATGTTTTGATCGGTAAACCCATTTGACTGTGAAACGTTTTTGCAACTCTATATCGTACGAAGTCATATCGTTTTTGAAAATTAATCGCAAAAATCTGACCGGTACCCGAGTTACCGAGCGTCTCGTGATTGAGAGTTTTAACGAAAGGTGCGAATTTTTTAACAATCGGTTTGCGATTTTTTTGTGACAAATCAGAGAGTTTTAGTGATAGTTGAATTTTTTAGTGACGATTTGCATGGTTTATGGTTTTTGAGTTTTTGTGACGATTTGAGATCTTTTGCGATGATTTGCATTTATTAAAGAGTACATGAGAAAGCTAAGTGACGATTTGATTCTTCAAAACCACACCGACTAATGATCATAATTTTTCAGGTAACAATGTCTGATTCTGAATCAGATCAAGAACTCAAGGAAATTAAAGGGTACATGAGAAAGCTAAGTGGAAAGATTTGTTACAAGCCTATAGCTTTTGCAAAGAAGAACGAAGAACTTATTGACAGCTTGAGATGTGATAAAGTTTCTCTTAACCAAGATCTGCCTGAACTTGGAAGAGAAAAGAAAATCTGCCGAAATTGAAAATCTTGAGTTAAAGAAAAGTATATCTGTTGTTGAAAAACAGATTCATGTTTTTGGAAAGGAAAAGAGTGACTTCTTAAATGAGAAGAAAAATTCTGAGAGAAAAATTATTGATCTATCCAAAAAGATTTTTGAGGAAAGAAAAGTATTTGAGCTTAATAATGCTAAACTTTCTAAACAGATTTCTGATTTTGGACAAGTCTTGGTGCTTGAGCGAGAAAATTTTAAGAATCAGAGAAAATCTTTTGAGAGCAAAAAGAGGGAGCTTCAAAAGAAAAATGTTGCAATTTTCAAAGAAATATCTGATAAACGTAACACCATTGAAAAGGACTTTGAAAGTGAAAGGACCATTTTTGAAACAGAAATCCATAAGCTTACACATAAATTATCTGGACTAGCAACCGAGATTTTGAAGGACCAAATGGTAAAATCTGATCTACAAAAGAAATTTGATTTAATTCTCGAAGAACGAAATACTTTATCCGTTAAAGTTAAGAAACTTGAAGAAAGCAAGTTCAAAAGTGTTCAACCTTCTTATGCTTCAAGTTCAATTTCTACAAGTAGTTCTTCAAAGAATTTTGTCAAAACAAATGAATTTTCAAAAGATCAGATTCGACCTTCCAATCTTTTATATAATTCTCGTTTTGATAATAAAGATTATCAACTGTTTTGAAAAGTCAAAATGGTTTGGAAAAAGAAGTTAACTACAGAAGACAATGATGGAAACACGTCTTATAAGTCTCATGTAGTTGATACAAAGTCGTTTAGTTCCAAAACTGATTCACCTAGTCATGTTAAATCTACAGCGAAGCTAATCAGTCTGAGTCGAGTGAAGACCTGCTGTACTAATTGTGGGAAGAATGACTTTATGAATCTAAGGTACGCAAATAGTTGGTATGGTACTTATAGTATCTCCGGTCCTCACTTTAAAGTTAAGGCATCTAACCATCAAGGATCCATCAAAGCATGGATACCAAAATCTTTGTAATCTGTTTTGCAGGAATGTCATGTGCGTATAGTTCAAGAGATTGTTTTCACATGACATCAATAAAAGGTTACACCGTTTTTTAGGGGGGGCTAGGGGAAGTATTATTGTGTGAAAAGTAAGTGAATGTTCAGTGAATTCAAAAAACCGTGGTAATTCATTTTGAATAACTTACTTGTGTTTGTTATTCTCTGATTTTAACTTTCATGATTGCCACGTGTCATATTTCCTTGCCTCAGTTATTTCCATGTCTCATATGTTTGTTGTTTTTTTCGATGAAAATACACTCGCTTGAATTCCTATTTGTTTTCAAAGTTCGTCATTTTTTGTTGATGATCCAATTCTTATCTGATATAATAATTGTGACTTGTTCTTCACAATTGAAATCTCTATTCATTGTTTGACTTTTGACCATAATGTGTAACACCTTCGAATTGGGAAAGAGCAACTAAATAAAAGTTTTGATAATACATCCAAATAATAGAATTTCTTCCTATAACCAATACGAGAAATACCTCAAACAATTTTAACCCAAGTCTTATTACAAGGCTAAGTTCACATCGGGTGTTACTTAACTCAAGTACAAAATGTTATTCCCAAAAATCAACGTGAAAGACTTCACTTAACCAATTCACCTCTCGAGCACACTACTAGCACTCAACCTTTCACAGTGTCACTAGAACTACTCCCAACCTCGACCTGTTGCACATGCCGACAAATAAAAAGGTTAGCCTAACGCCTAGTGAGTTCAAGAGTTTATAGCATGATTTAAACAATTCTTTAAATGTAAGTTTGCGATATAGAGCATGATTTCCAAAAGAGTTAATGAAAAGAATGTAAACGACTCATTTCCAATGCACCCAAAACCTACGAGAAAAGTTCCCAAAATGTATATAGCGTTTTTACAAAATGAATTCCAATTCAAACCCGCTTAACACGTGAATAAATCTATATTATGCAAGACCTTCAAATGCGGTTGATGACACAATACTCAACCCATAAATCATGGAAGAATAGTCCATATAAATATACAACTTCACCGAAAACATGATACGAACCAATACTCACGCGAACGTAAAATGTAATGAAGTCCAAATACCATAAATATGGAAATGACACGCTTCATTCAAACTTTAATATACATGGAGGGAAATCCAATATTAGAGTCATCAATTGCATTCAATCGTACAAGACCAACGATAATAAAACCAAGGACATTATAGTATCCAAAATAATGTTGGCCGACAACGGGGGAGCCCCGTATCCACTGAGAGTGGAGGAACACAAAAGTATGCCATTCATACAATGTTAATTGTATGACACTTCACGACATAAAAGCCCAAGTGTCCTTACGGCTCCTTTCAAGACACACTCAAAGAGACAGCTGACCTTATCGGAATATTAACATGAATACCACCAAAGGCTCGGCACAAGCGGGGATACAATCATGGCATTGCCCCGACATGGCGAAGGTCATAAACGCCCGTCAATCATGACAGCTCAACCGGACTCAGCCCTCCTAGTGTACCCCTGAAAAGTAAAGGTCATAAAACATGGGGCCCGGTCAAATCCCGCAACACCCAGTAGACCATCAAATAAAGGCTGACTTACGTGCCTATGGATCCAATGCAACACAGTCTACAATTACATGCCCATCCCGGAATGACTAAAGCACCCGAGCATGTAAATATCAATAATATGCAATAAAATGCAATAAGTTGCACTAAATGCAAACCATAAATAAGACTCCACACTGGGCCATCAAAACCGGACAAGATATCCCCAAAGACTCCATTAAAGTCTAAATCGAGCAAAATGCTCAAAACTCATTAGACCAATAATTAATGGTCCTCAAAATATAAAATGCATTTAGGCATCACTTTGGTAAACATATACCACAAAATCATCATTAACCCCAAAACTCGTCACGGGTTAGAACAAAGGTTTTCCCCAAATGGACTCATACCCTTATAATTCTCAAAATGACTCATGACACTAAAATGTGCATTTTCCCTAATGGTTTATAAAATCAATTACTCCAAAATGATTAAACCATTGAATAAACTCCATTTGAGCTATAAATCATTTAAGGACATATTTATGATTTCTACACAGCAAAATATCCAAAATCCCAAATATGGGTGTTTTACAACTTTATAAAGGTAAACACTTCAAAAAGGGTTAAACTCATCAAATAACTCAACAACTGATAATTTCAAGTAAAACACGCAAATACTTGGAAAATAACATTTTTTTGGCATGTACAACGTTTACACAAATCAAATTGAACTCACCTTGCTAGATTTAGGCTAAATCTAGATTTTCCCCAAACGTAAGCTCCTTTGAAGAAACTTGAATCTTCAAGCCAAATCTTCCAAAAACCTAGATCCATAAGTTTCCAACCATAAATATTTACATCCAACCATAACAAATCATTCCCCAAACACTTTTACATCAAGATCTCAACTCGTACTAAAACCCTAATTTTCATAGATGAAGAAGGAGAAGGTTACCTTAACCAAGCATAACTAAAATCACCCAATAATACCCCAAAATGGAAGAGAAGGTGAAAACAACAACAATCTAGCTTTTGGTAGAGAGAGAGAGAGATAGATTACCTTCATCACTTGAATCCTCAAAGCAAGGCTCCTAATCTCTCACAAAAGCTTCAAGCTTCCATATCTTCAACAATGGTGGAAATGGCTTTTGATTTGAGTGGAGAAGATGAAGAAGAGGAAGAAGGATTTAGGGTTTTCTTGGACAAGAAATCGGTTTAGAGAGAGAGAGAGAGATAGGGAGCTGAGTTGTGGTTTGGAAATAAAGTGAGGGAAGAGAGAGAGGAAAGTCTTAAAAAGGAAACCAAAATATCTCACCAGGCCTCATGCGGACGTCCGGCTAGGCACCATGCGAACGTCCGACCTTTGAGCTGGTCCGAACCCCCGAATTCTCTGCTACTTCCGCAAACGACCTGCTGACGTCCGGCTGGACACGGACGTCCGACCTTGACCTTATGCGGACATCCACAAGTCCAAAAAGTCGGAATTTTAATTTTTCGGGGTGTTACAATCCTCCCAACCTTAGAATGATTTCGTCCTCGAAATCTAGATCCTTTACAACCAAAGGCTAACCAACTCAACGCCGACCATGTTCCATTAGCTTCCAACTGGAATCTAAATTCCCCCACGCAGACGGCTATGACAAACCTCAAGCAAACCCTTACCAACAATGTACTCTCAGGTACATTGTACTTATGTCCGAGTGAACACTCCATCTACTGGAGTAACTCCCAACCAGACGACTTCGGTTGTCTCCCAACCTTAGGTGTTCCATACTTCCCAAACGGCAGATTCGAACTCCCAATCTATCCACATCCACATGCTCTTAAATTTTCTCTCCAAACCAGCCCATGGTTTAATCACTACCGAAAGCAACCAAAACCTCTGAATCCCATCGAACTGGCATTTACTCCCAATGAATTCCATTAAACACCAACACCAACGATCCGTCACTGACCCATCAATTACACAACTCCAAAATACATCTAAGTACCAATCATCCAATCGGCAGATTCTTTTACCACACAAGGAAGGTCATCCAGATAGATCTATTTGTCACAATCGATACCACAATTTATTAAAACTTGGCTACACCTTCCAAATACACTAATAATCATTGACTTCGAAGCCAAAAAGTTGGCACCTAGTCATACCACCAAGCTATGAATCCCAACAGAGCTCCACCCACGAGTCCATTCGTCGGGCAGTCCACAAAACTAAGGTTATCAATATGGTGTCCATAAGGTCCTACACGTCCCTTATGCGAAATATGACCAAGAACCAAAATAAAGTCATCAACAAGACGGTTACCACCAACATTAATAGGAAATACTACAAGTGTAACGTCCCAAAAATTACAAGCAAATTTAAATTTTTAAATAAACATTTCATTTATAACAACTCATTAAATGATCCCAACGTTTCGTTTGCAAACTCATAATTAATATCTTCATAATAAAAACCAGCGGAATAAACGTTTAATTATTAAAAACCATAAAGCAACCAGCTCTCCTCGCGTGCCAGTGTGTTCTCGTCACGCCTTGGAGCCGCCCGTACCTGAAACCACAGTTTATTGGGAAAGGATAAGCACGAAGCTTAGTGAATTCAACACCATAAGTAACACAGTTATTTCCACACCACCATAAACAGATAATTGCACATAAACAGCATACAAGTCTACGAACAAAACATAAACATGTATATCCACACCCACCCACCTAAAAGGCACAAGTCGGTCCCACCGACCACATGAGAACATCTCCGGCCCCGCCGAATCCCCGGTCCCACCGAGTCTCTACGCCACCCGCGTATAAAATCTCCGGCCCCGCCGGATCCTCGGTCCCACCGAGTTAACATGACAACATAGTATCAACTAGACACCCCACTATCTAGTTCCACAACACAATCACATAAAGCTACCACACACGTACTACAGCAATGATAAAACAACCGTTATTAGATATCGTGCAAACGCAACCCGGCACCCCCGGGTTCATACGCCACCCGCGTATACAACCTTCGGTCCCACCGAATTACTACGTCACCTGCGTATGTGACCCTCGGCCCCGCCGAACTCATACGCCACCCGCGTAGTCACAACAATAAGGTCCGACTAGACACCCCAATATTTAACCCCGCATCAAAAGCAAATAGAACTACCACATACATACACAACGTAATGTAAAAATAACCGACATTAGTTATAGTGAGAGAACTCACCTCGAATGCGCGCCTAGCTCAACAATACAAATTCAAGCTTCCCAATTACGGTCACTTCCCAGCACCTAAACGCACGTTAAAACGTATCAATACGAGACCCGGACCCTACGACACGACACCCGCTTAAACCGTCACTAAAACTACTTCCCGGTCTCGCCAAACAGGTCTGTTCGGGACCTGTTTCGACCTCCTTAAACCCAGTAAATCCTCAATATTATTACATGGTCAGAAAGTACTATGAGTTAGGGTTCCAAGGACATATTATACGCCTCCTAACGATTTTTCTACCATTTATTATGGATTTTACAAAAACAGTTCCCCAAACAGCGAAAATCAGCACCTTTCAGTATAAATCGACATTTTGAGCCATGCTACGTCCCGGACTGGGTTTCGCACAAAACACATAAAAGTTTATAGACTCAAAGAGGGAACTTTTGGCACTGGTTTCACCCCAATACGACTTACGAGAAAAAAGTTATGGCTTTCGCAAGACAATGGCAGATTCCAGAATTTTACACATAAATGACGATTTAAAAAACGTTTTGAACGATTCGGCTTAAACGATTAAGTCACGGTTTAAGGGCTCTACAGTGACTATGGTCTGGTCACGACCACGCGCCACCCACTGCCATCTCCGACAGTGGTGGTCGCCGGTGGCGACCGGCGGCGGCTCTCCGGCGAGGACCCGCACACACACACGTGTCTCACCCCGCCCCTTCTCGCACTTCAGCTCTCTCTCTCGATCGACTTACCGCACGCACACACAGTTGACACAACCATCACCACCCGACATCCAGCCACCACAGTTGCGGCTAGCGGCGGCGGTGGCGTCGCCGTCGCCGTCGATCACTTCACCGGAAAATTAAGAGAAAGAAAAGGGGAGGGATCGAACGAGTACCTTAACACGGCGGCTAACACTCCAGCCTTTCTTCCTCCTCTCGACCTTCTTCCTCGGCTCCGGCGAGTTCCCGGCGGCAACAGCGACTCCGGCGGCTTCAGCAACTCCGGCGACTTCCCTTTCTCTTCTTCTTCCCGGCTCTTCTCTACTCCTCCCTCTCTAGCTCCCGATTTCTACTCTATCTCTCTAGCTAAAACTCACGGCCAACTCCAGAAACAAGGATGGGGCGCTAGGGTTTCTTTTGAGGTGATGGTCGTTCGTAAAAAAAAGAAAACGAGAAAGCATGGGGGGGGGGGGGGGGGGGGGTGTTCGGCCTTGAATGCATGGGCCGAAACTCATGTCTATTTTACCTACAAGCCACATTAAGCCCCTCTAAAACTTATCACTTGGCACAAATTAAAACGGTTTAAAATTTATTACGCATTTGGTCAAACTTGCTAACCCCGTTAGTAAAGATTCGCTAAAAGAACGATATTAAAGCAATTAATTAAAATATATATATACATACCGGGACACGGGCTTTACAACTCTCCCCCACTTGGATTAGACTTCGCCCCCGAAGTCTACGTCCGCAAACAACTTCTAATAATTCTCTCGCATTTGATGATATCCCAATCTCAATCCACTTTCAAGCTCTAACCATTCTAATGGTGCTCACCAATATACCCTACAGGATACTCGACTACGATCATTCCTACTCTTAACTGTCGATTAACTTCCACGAATTCTAATAGACTCCAAAGATTTTCAATAACTTATATTAACAAAACATCGACCCCCTGCCGAACATCGGTCCAACCGATTACAATAACAAACATCGGCCACCCGCCGAACATCGGTCCAACCGATTACAATAACAAACATCGGCCACCCGCCGAACATCGGTCCAACCGATTACAATAACAAACATCGGCCACCCGCCGAACATCGGTCCAACCGATTACGATAACAAACATCGGCCACCCGCCGAACATCGGTCCAACCGATTACGATAACAAACATCGGCCACCCGCCGAACATCGGTCCAACCGATTACGATAACAAACATCGGCCACCCGCCGAACATCGGTCCAACCGATTACCATAACAAACATCGGCCACCCGCCGAACATCGGTCCAACCGATTACAATGAATCACATAAGCGTGGTATTATCCTAGACACTAACACAAATAGATATCCCCTACAATCAAGTCAACTAACACACACGTAGGTCATTCCCTTAACCGATACTACCCGGCCTACATTACCAACACGCGTGGAATACCCAACCTCCCACCGTCGACGTATCCCCCGCACTCGCTCTACAAAGCTAATTTATCTGAACCGAGGATACACCCTGACGCCTACCTCTCAGGTAACGCCTCAGGTCCCCTCACATCGGAATTACCTCTCAGGTAAGTGCCCACAACTATATCCTCCTAGCACCTACTAGAAAGCCTAGGCTATAACACCTGAACACCGGGGCCTCACCCCGAGATACCCAACCGACCCCTACCAGCGACCGACTAACGTGCCTAAGGATCCAAAGTAAAACATCCTACCCACAAGTGCCTATCTCGGATTGTCTCCCTCACCCAAACGTGTAAATACTCGACGTGCAATGAATGCCAAACGATGCGACAAAACAATTCATCAACAAGACTCCACCTCGAGTCATTAAAACCGGGCAATTAGCCCATGACTAACTCCAAGTCAAAACCGAGCAAAATGCTCCACGCTTGCTAGACCCATAAGTCGGTCAAAAACGCGTTTAAATAAAGTTTAAGCAAGCAATACTCTTAAATAACATTAGTCCCAAACTCGACACGAGTTAAACAAAAGCGTTTTCTAAAAGGACTCACACCCTTAAAATTCTCAAAATGACACATAACACTTATAAACGCACTTCCCAAATGGTTTACAAAATCATTTACAAAATATTCTCAACGTCAAGATTTTTCATTTCAAAAAGACCGTAAGCAAGAAAACTACTATTACCAGGTCGGTAATTACGCAAAAATGGACACGCTCGTCCCACATATGAAAATCATGTTGAAAATCATCTCATTGCAGCTTAATTTACTCACAAAACGTAAGCGAAATAAATAATTTCTTTGAAAATGAACCGTCACGGTTCTAGTATGAATTGACTAATGACATGTATTTAAAGTAACCGCTCGACCTTACACCGGGTGCAACAAAAGTGTGCACATAATTTCAAAATCAGTTCCACGATATTTGACCCCAAAATTCCTCTTTTTTCAACAAAAATGTCGTGGCACAGGGTTCACTAACAAATCTTACGCGCGTCGGCTAGTCATGCAAAACGATGAAACGGTTTACAGATATATTTTTGTTAAAACACATCTGTCTCGTGTAAGTTTCAAACTTAAAGATAACAACCAATCCGCTTCCATCATTTGAAAATATCGACTAAAATCTCATAAAATCTCAAAAGGTGGGGTTCTTTAAATTGATTTTCAAGATTTCCCCAAATGGTCACATAAACAAATAATATATGCACCTCGTGAAATTAAACCCCCACGACTCAACATGCCGTAAAACAAAACTTATTTTAACCAAATCACTCAAATAGCTTTATACAGACATCGTGGAATGTAACTTTCCGTCTCAACTCTAACATATGTGGAGGAGTTCCAATGTTAAAGTCACAAGCCGTAGTCACTTGCCCGACATTTTAAACACCACAAAACACGGATATCGTCTTACCCGAAAGAACCGTTGGAAAAATAAAGAAATGAGACAAATTCTAACAAAGTTTGCACTCCCGTGATAAAACGATTTCATACACTTTCAAAACCATATTTCAAATTCTTGTGTGTGTGCTGAACATTTCCCAAAATTCCAAAACACCATCCATAAAATGATTTGAAACACAAGAATTTGTTAATGCAATCTAATAAAAAAAAATCAAACTTTGTGCATGACGTAGTCGGCATTCTACGCCTCGACTCCTACTCCTCCAAATCTCTCCGGTCCACTAACGTCATCCGGACATTTAAACCTCTTAGGCAAGTTGGGAAAATACGTCAAATAATCTTACGGCTTTTTCTCAAAACAAAGTCGGCTTAAAAGCCTATGATTCTAGCACAATCCTCCCTCTTGACCCGAAATGGTCTACTTAAAACAAACATTACATCAGCAACCTCACGCACAAGTGGACAGGCTAACCGTCCCATACTACGGTCCAAACGCTCACTAAAAGTGTGAGGCACGAAATAATGGGTAGCCCCGCTACCAAACATTGCCACAGTGGGCACCGAGTTAACTAAGAACGTACCTGTCACCGTTTTGAGTTTGGCCTGTGCCTCATCCCCATCAGTAGCCCTTGGATTTGGGCAGCTGGCCTTCACGTGACCCATCTGGTTGCAGTTAAAACAGACCCTTTGTGGTTCCCTGCAGTCGCGACCGTAGTGCCCCACCTGGCCACACTGGAAGCATTTGTCATTTCTCCTTCCGCTACCATCCTTGGTTTTAAACCCACCGCTCCTTTGGTTCAAGAGCGAGTCCGAGAACCTCGTTCTCTTTGGAACCGCCGATTCTGATGCAACGGTCTGCGCCGTTTTCCTCTTCTTCGTCTGTTCCTCTAACTCGAGTCCTTGTCCCCGAGCAGCCTCCAACATCATTACTACCTCATCACGAACGGCGGTAATAATCTCGGGGATTGCCTCCCTAATAGCATGCTTTACTTCAGCCGCGATCAACTCACGCATCTGCTCAAAAGTGAGTCCAATACTAGCATTCGGTTCAACATCGTTGTTCCTCCTTGTGATGATCATCCTAGGTAATTAATACAATGAGCTATTAGCACATAATAACTCATACTAACAACGCTCACACTCAACTCCTCGGATTCCTCGTGACTTTCCCCGACCCGAGCATTGATCCTGTGTTTCCGATAGTAGGAGCTCTACTACTACCTTCCACACCTATCATCACTCGTTCCGAGTTCCATCCGATGTGTCCAAGTAGTTTCTCGCCGATAACTACACCCATATGCCCGTACCGGCATATATACTCACTCTTCCTAGCTCCCTAGGAATTCCATCCCAACCACTACCCTTGCTACTACCGAATCCCCACTAATCATAAAGAGTGGCCTCGCGAATACCCGGTTACATGCAGTGCAAAACAAATAGACAGTCGAATACAAGATTCTATCCTAGAACGGTTGGACTCAAACAAGAGCTGCGCAATAGAACTAAATCGAATATTCTAAGGCTATAAGTCTCTTACTGCATACAACCTAGAGGGTATCCACTTAGTAACCTATCATAATTAGCATAAATTCTTAATAGCAAGCAGTCCAACATACCGCATAGCGACAACAACAGGCAATCTAGCATGCATACTCTATGATCTAGAAAGCAATAAAACACTAAGCATTGTACCTTTCCCTTCGGCTCCGGCTGACTGTACACACTGCGCCCTCGATCACCGTTCCTCGAACGCGTTTTTACCCTTTTCTTTTATTCCCAAACAGGTTTAATAAAGAATTTGAAAATTTTCCCAGCCGCAACTTGAGACCAAACACACCGAGGTGCGTTTGATTCACTCAAGCTGTGCTCTGATACCAAGTTGTAACGTCCCAAAAATTACAAGCAAATTTAAATTTTTAAATAAACATTTCATTTATAACAACTCATTAAATGATCCCAACGTTTCGTTTGCAAACTCATAATTAATATCTTCATAATAAAAACCAGCGGAATAAACGTTTAATTATTAAAAACCATAAAGCAACCAGCTCTCCTCGCGCGCCAGTGTGTTTTCGTCACGCCTTGGAGCCGCCCGTACCTGAAACCACAGTTTATTGGGAAAGGATAAGCACGAAGCTTAGTGAATTCAACACCATAAGTAACACAGTTATTTCCACACCACCATAAACAGATAATTGCACATAAACAACATACAAGTCTACGAACAAAACATAAACATGTATATCCACACCCACCCACCTAAAAGGCACAAGTCGGTCCCACCGACCACATGATAACATCTCCGGCCCCGCCGAATCCCCGGTCCCACCGAGTCTCTACGCCACCCGCGTATAAAATCTCTGGCCCCGCCGGATCCTCGGTCCCACCGAGTTAACATGACAACATAGTATCAACTAGACACCCCACTATCTAGTTCCACAACACAATCACATAAAGCTACCACACACGTACTACAACAATGATAAAACAACCGTTATTAGATATCGTGCAAACGCAACCCGGCACCCCCGGGTTCATACGCCACCCGCGTATACAACCTTCGGTCCCACCGAATTACTACGCCACCTGCGTATGTGACCCTCGGCCCCGCCGAACTCCTACGCCACCCGCGTAGTCACAACAATAAGGTCCGACTAGACACCCCACTATTTAACCCCGCATCAAAAGCAAATAGAACTACCACATACATACACAACGTAATGTAAAAATAACTGACATTAGTTATAGTGAGAGAACTCACCTCGAATGCGCGCCTAGCTCAACAATACAAATTCAAGCTTCCCAATTACGGTCACTTCCCAGCACCTAAACGCACGTTAAAACGTATCAATACGAGACCCGGACCCTACGACACGACACCCGCTTAAACCGTCACTAAAACTACATCCCGGTCTCGCCAAACGGGTCTGTTCGGGACCTGTTTCGACCTCTTTAAACCCAGTAAATCCTCAATATTATTACATGGTCAGAAAGTACTATGAGTTAGGGTTCCAAGGACATATTATACGCCTCCTAACGATTTTTCTACCATTTATTATGGATTTTACAAAAACAGTTCCTTTCAGTATAAAACGACATTTTGAGCCATGCTACGTCCCGGACTGGGTTTCACACAAAACACAGAAAAGTTTATAGACTGAAAGAGGGAACTTTTGGCAATGGTTTCACCCCAATACGAGTTACGAGTAAAAAGTTATGGCTTTCGCAAGACAATGGCAGATTCCAGAATTTTACACATAAATGACGATTTAAAAAACGGTTTGAACGATTCGGCTTAAACGATTAAGTCACGGTTTAAGGGCTCTACAGTGACTATGGTCTGGTCACGACCATGCGCCACCCACTGCCATCTCCGGCAGTGGTGGTCGCCGGTGGCGACCGGCGGCGGCTCTCCGGCGAGGACCCGCACACACACACGTGTCTCACCCCGCCCCTTCTCGCACTTCAGCTCTCTCTCTCGATCGACTTACCGCACGCACACACAGTTCACACAACCATCACCACCCGACATCCAGCCACCACAGTGGCGGCTAGCGGCGGCGGTGGCGTCGCCGTCGATCACTTCACTGGAAAATTAAGAGAAAGAAAAGGGGAGGGATCGAACGAGTACCTTAACACGACGGCTAACACTCCAGCCTTTCTTCCTCCTCTCGACCTTCTTCCTCGGCTCCGGCGAGTTCCCGGCGGCAACAGCGACTCTGGCGGCTTCAGCAACTCCGGCGACTTCCCTTTCTCTTCTTCTTCCCGGCTCTTCTCTACTCCTCCCTCTCTCTCTCTAGCTCCCGATTTCTGCTCTATCTCTCTCGCTAAAACTCACGGCCAACTCCAGAAACAAGGATGGGGCGCTAGGGTTTCTTTTGAGGTGATGGTCGTTCGTAAAAAAAAAAGAAAACGAGAAAGCATGGGGTGGGGGGGGGGGGGGGGGTTGTTCGGCCTTGAATGCATGGGCCGAAACCCATGTCTATTTTACCTACAAGCCACATTAAGCCCCTCTAAAACTTATCACTTGGCACAAATTAAAACGGTTTAAAATTTATTACGCATTTGGTCAAACTTGCTAACCCCGTTAGTAAAGATTCGCTAAAAGAACGATATTAAAGCAATTAATTAAAATATATATATACATACCGGGACACGAGCTTTACAACAAGTCTAACCTTCCAGCTACAAAATACGCCGACTCTGCAAACATCACAACTTGGCCTACGATACCAATATGCGTTTAAATACTCAGCCTTCCACTGTCGAAATTCCCCACACACTTACTTTTAACTGGGGTTACTTAACTTTTCCAAGGTTCTAATGATCTCAAGGTTTTCAAGTGAAATACTTAACAAATATGTCAATCAAAAACTTTTATAGAAATTTTCAACACAAAGGTCTTCATAACAATTTAATTGTACGCACAAAATCTACTACTGTCTACTCGGTAGTTGTGAAAAATGGACACACTCGTCCCACATAGGAAAATCATATTGAAAATTATTTCATCGTAATTTAAGTTATTAGTAAAACGCAAAAGCATACAAAACAACTTCTTTGAAATGAACCGCTATGGCCCTAGCATGAATTTATTTATGTTATGCACGTAAAGTAATTTCCTACTTAAAATAGTGTGCAACAAAAGGTTCGTACGTATTTCAAAAGGAGTTTAAACGTCATCCGACTCCCAAAAATTATTTTTTAGCCATAAAATGACATGGAACAAAATTCACAAACGAAGTTCGCACACACCAGTTTATTTCACAAAAACGGTGAAACGATCCATAAATATACTTTGGTTAAAACATAAAATGATTTGTGTCAGTTCCAGGTTTAAAGACAAAAATCAATACGTCTTCATTATTCGAAGATATCGACTAAAACATCATGAGAAAATCTCAAATTGGAATATGCATGCAAACTTGTAACACTTTCCTAGTGGTTTTCTGGAAATAAAATTACATGCAATAGGCAGTCCGTACTAAATTTTCGAAATAGAGAATTTCCTTAATTCGAGTTTCAAAAATTTCTCGTTTAGTTATAAAATGACATAGGAGTAAAACCTCTTTGACAAGACTCACGCACATTAATGTGTTTTCTCAAAAATTAGGAGAAAAATAAGTGCTTGTAATTGGTTGACACCAAAATGGGTTTAAATCGACTTCAAACTTCGAATCATACAAAGGGTGCGCATTAATGTTCCAAAAACGTAAATAATTCCACGCACTCTAGGTTAAGACAATTAATTTTTTTTTTTCCAAAATCCCCATCACGGAGCATTTGCACTAAAAGTTTTTCACTTATATTATAAAACGTTAAAATGTCCATTCTTAAAATTTACTCATTAAAATACTCAAAATACACATCTTCTCCAAAACCAAAAAGGTTTACAATTTCCCCAAAATGTTCGTCAAGCCAAAATTGACCAAAGTCAACGACTCACACATTCGTGTTTTCAAAATGTACCGTATCGTAAACCATGCATGATCCCTACAACACTAAAACATACTTTGACCAAATGACCTCCACTAGTGCAATAAATTGATAAAACATTTTAATTCACGATTCATTTATCAAAGTGTCGAGGGTTAGTGGCTACCAAGTTATGCATACCCCTAGATCAATACAATGCATTTGCATGAAGGGATAATAAAATAATCAATTAACCGAAAGCGCATAAAGCAAATTGTTAAGAAATACTATCAGAATGTTATTTAATGCATTACTCACGCCACGTATAAATCAATCCGTACATTGAACAAGTTGCAACGAAATGTGCTAACACAAATCTTCAAAAGGGAAAATATGCGACACCAAAGTTCCAAAAACATTCCTTTTGGTCGCCTTACGATATAAAATAATATTTCTCAACAAAACCCGAATGAGACAAAATGCCTAATGTAACTCATAAATTCTCACATAATAAATGGAGTATGCACATTACGAAATTGCACTCACGCGACACAAAACATCGTAAAACAAGACTCCATGAAACTCAATGGGGCTCAACGGCCTCAAATCAACCAAATGGTGCGAAACCTTTCGCCTCCAGAAATCAAATTGCATAAAGCAAAATCATGACTAAAATGTCAAAATTCCGAAAATTCCTTTTTGTTGTAGTGCCCTATGAACAACATTGTTCAACAAAATTCGCATTAAATAAATTTTCCAATAAAGCTTGACATAGACAAAATGGAAGATAACTTTCCATCCAAACCTTAACATATGTGGAGGAGATCCAATGTTAAAGTCATAAGCCGTAGTTACTTGTCCAACACCTTAAACAACATTAAAATATGGATATCACTGTATCCGAAAGTAACGTTTGACAACAACCAAAATAAAGCAAGTCCCGAAAGAGTTTGCAACTCCCGCAATAAAATATTTTCATGCATGTTCAAACCATGATTTAAAATCTTGTGTGTGCTAAACATTTTCCGAGATTTTGTAATACAATCCACATGAGGATTTGAAACACAAGAAATAACTGATGCAACTTATTTTGAAAATAAATTGTGTGCATGAATTTAGTCGGCACTTAACGTCTCAAACCACACTCCTCCAAATTCCTCCGGTCACACTATCGTCATCCGGATGCTCAAACGTCTTAAGGTGAAATTGAAAGTTACATCGATTAACCTTACGATTTCTCCTTGACTTAAGGTCGATTCAATAGGTATAACACCCTAAAAATCAGGGCCAATTTAAACCTTAAAACTTAACAAGGTTAATCATGATATCATCCAAACTTTTATAGATATGCAGAGAATAACTATGAGGTTCATATATACACATGTCGAATTCTCAAAACAACCTATTAATCTAATCCTGCCAACTATGATTAGATTAAATGGGTTGTCTAGGCAATTCATCTAAAGTATCCTCGTATAAGCTAACTTCTCCACTTAGCATCAAAAGTGAAATACCACAAGCACTCGTCCCTCTTCCCGTTACCTCCCCGAGCTCGTACCTGGTAAGAAAATTTAATTTGACCGATTAGGCTTACGCCTAGTGAGAACATCCAATTTCAAATTAAAACTTTAACAGCTTTGGAAACTCAGATATTCAAAGCGTATAAACAAACCTGGTTTGCCACCATTCTTACCGTACTCAAACTCATCTTACGATGACAGGAACATACCCGATTCCATGAGTATGCCTAACATTCAGGAAGTCATATCATCACATTCGAGAGCCAACTACGAATAACTACAGATTCTAGATCATCGCTCATATCCAAGAAATTACAAATTACTTTATACCTATTTCTTGGAGTGGAAGTAGAGATTACAATTTACTTTTTGCTTATCTCTTACCTTTTCATAGAAATCAGGAATTACAATTTACTTTATGCCTATTCCTCATTTCCACGTAAATGGGAATTACAAATTACTTTATGCCTATTCCACGTTTCACGTCACACTATGAAATAGGAATTACAATTTACTTTATGCCTATTCCACATTTCAAGTCAACGGGAATTACAAATTACTTTATGCCTATTCCTCGTTACAAATACTATCAGTGTCGTCCATTACACTTTACTAGCGTATATGCATAACAACATATCATGCCACATCTCGTATCATATTCTCAACAACTCTAAGAATACTACATAACCTATCGTATCCTCATCCTCAATTGTTCCCCCTTCGGCGACTTAGCACGGGGGTTCCGCTACCCGGTTAGCGGATGGGGTAAAGGAGCAACGCCCTTGCGGGGTCTGAGGGCAGCGCCTCATAATTTTTTTTAGATAAACTTATCCAGATAACACATCCGGAACTATATCCGGAAAAGTATTCCGAACTCAAAGTCCGGAACTATATCCGGAACCGGATCCCAACTCGATTCCAAATCATAACCCAATTCCGGATCACAACCCAATTCCGGATCCCAACCCAATTCCGGATCCAAACTAAATTTCGGATCCTACTAAATTCCGGATCACAACTCAGTTCCGGATCAATTTCCGGATCCATTCCAGATCACTCCGATTCTGGATCAATTTCCGGATCCATTCCGGATCAATTTCCGGATTCATTCCGGATCACTCCGATTCCGGATTCAATTCCAGGTCCATCCTGGATCATCCAATTCCGGATTCCCAACTTAAATTCCGGATCCTTATTAAATTTTCGGAACCCATACCGGATCCACTCAAATCCGGAACCTATACCAGATCTCATTTGAAACCGGAACTATACTCCGGAACCTCGATACTGGGTATTAGATTGCACGTCAAATTTGCTCTAAAATCGCATCTAAATTTAGTTTGTTGGTCGATTTCGTTTCAATACATATATACCAAATCATTCAGACAGTTTGCTACAAAATATCTGATTCAATTTCAACTGATAACATTTTAGATGAATAGATGAACTCACCTGTATGAAGCTTTTAACCCAGAAATCAAAATCCTTCTTTTCTCTGATTCAACAACCTATTGAAAGGTGATTCAAGCTTGTAGTTACCAAACTGATTTAGAAAAATACAGAAGATGATTTCAACCCTTACCTTCAGGAAATCAGTTCTTGGTTTTTCTTCTTCTAACTCTTCTTCTTTCTCTCTGCTATAGACCGACTCCAAAACAACTTAATTGAGATAATTTCTCAATTCAGGTTACCCATTTAATAAGTATACTCAACTTAAAAGAAATGACTAAATAGACCTTCAAATTCTAATTTTCAATATTAACTTTAAACTTTGGTCAAAATAAAGATTCAACCCTGGGGTTTACATTTACAATTAGTCCACAAACTTAGACTAAAATACAAATAGACCCCATTCATATTAAATAGAATATAATGGAAATTTGAGGTGTTACAAAACTCCCCAACTTGAAAATGATTTCATCCCCGAAATCAAAGTTAGGTAAAATAAATGAGTATATCTAATCTTCATATCCTCTTCAGCTTCTAACGTCACGTTAGCACCTCTGTGATGTTTCCATCGTACTTTCAACATAACCAAATCCTTATGTCGAAGCTTCTTAACCGATCTTTCTAATATTGCTTCCGGTTGCTCCACGCAACGACTCTTCTCATCCACTCTTACTTCAGTAAGTGGAATTACATCATTCTCTTCGGCTAAACATTTCCAAAGATAACATACATGAAAGATACTGTGGATTCCTTCCAATTCGGGTGGAAGATCCAATTGATAAGCTTGAAGTCCAACTCTTTTAGTTATAGTGAAAGGTCCTACAAAATGAAGACTCAATTTTCCACGTTTACCAAACCAATTACACCTTTCCACGGGGATACCTTAAGCCCCACATGCTCCCCAACTTGGAACTCTTTCGGATTTCTTTTCGGATCGGCATAGCTCTTCTGTCGATCTTGAGCCGTTTTCATGTGCTTCTGAATCTCTTTCACGTTATCAACCGTTTGTTGCACGAGTTCAGGACCAACAAATTTATTTTCTCCAGCTTCTAACCAACATACCGGAGTTCTACATTTCCGTCCATACAAAGCTTCGAAAGGTGCTCTTCCAATACTGGAATGATAACTATTGTTATACGTAAACTCTACCAAAGGTAAATGCGTATCCCAGTTACCTCCAAAGTCTAACACACATGACCTGAGCATATCTTCCAAAGTCTGAATGTTTCTCTAACTTTGCCCGTCCGTTTGTGAATGGTACGCAGTGCTCAAATTTACTCTTGTACCTAGTTCTTCTTGTAGTGACTGCCAAAACCTTGAAGTAAACCGGCTGTCACAATCAGAAACTATAGACACGGGTATACCATGTCTTGAGACCACTTCGTCAATATAAAGCTTCGCCAACTTATCTATCGGTGAAGCTTCTTTCATTGCCAAGAAGTGAGCACTCTTGGTCAACCGATCCACGATTACCCATATGGTATCGTTACCCTTTGACGTTCTTGGTAACTTCATCACAAAATCCATGGTAATCTTATCCCATTTACATTCTGGAATATCCAAAGATTGCAGACTTCCGTTGGGCCTTTGATGTTCAGCCTTTACTAACGAACATGTCACACACTTTTCTACAATTCGTGCTACATCTAACTTCATAGCTGGCCACCAATAGTGTAACTTCAAATCCTTATACATCTTAGTACTTCCAGGATGTATAGAATATTTACACTTGTGGGCGTCTTCGAGGATTAACTCCCGATTTCCTCCCATCTTTGGCACCCAAATGCGGCCTTGGAACAGTTTGATCCCACAACTATCTTCAGTTAGTTGAAGATGTTGTTTGATCATGACTTCATCTTTCATATTTTTTTTCTAATAAGGCTTCCGCTTGAGCAGCGTTTATTCTTTCGATCAAACTTGATGTCACATCAATCCTGGCGTTAGTTGATTTTAAGCACCTACTATATCCCATTCTACTTAAAGCATCAGCCACAACATTTGCTTTACCGGGATGGTAATGCAATTCACAATCATAATCTTTAAGTAGTTCTAACCAACGCCGCTGCCTCATATTCAACTCCTTCTGATCAAAGACACGCTTCAAGCTCTTATGATCAGTGAAAAGAGTGCACTTCGTTCCATACAGATAATGTCGCCACAGTTTCAATGCAAACACTATTGCTGCAAGTTCTAAATCATGGGTAGGGTCATTCTTCTCATGTTCTTTGAGTTGTCTTGATGCGTAAGCAATCACATTGCCCCATTGCATCAACACACACCCCAAACCCATCTTTGACGCGTCAATATATACAACCAAATCTTCCGTTCCTTCTGGTAGTGCAAGAATAGGAGCTTCACACAACTTCTGTCGTAATGTCCTGAAAGCTGACTCTTGCTTTTCAGTCCATATAAGCTTTACATTCTTTCGAGTCAACATGGTCAAGGTAGAAGCAATCTTTGAGAAGTCTTTTATAAACCTCCGGTAATAACCTGCTAGACCCAAGAAACTCCTTATTTCTGATGCGCTCTTTGGTGTTTCCCAATTCGTCATTTCTTCTATCTTTGCTGGATCTACTTTGACTCCTTCCAAAGTAATCACATGCCCCAGAAAATTGCACCTCTTTTAGCCAAAATTCACATTTTGAAAATTTTGCGTACAATTTCTTCTTCCTCAGAACTTCCAAGACTTCACGAAGGTGGTATTCATGATCGCCTTCATTCTTCGAATAAACAAGTATGTCATCAATGAATACGATGACAAACTTGTCTAGGAATGGTCGACATACCTTGTTCATCAAATCCATGAACACGGCTGGAGCGTTTGTCAACCCAAATGGCATCACAAGAAATTCATAATGCCCATACCTCGTTCTGAATGCCGTCTTGGGAATATCTTCATCCTTTACTCGAACTAGATGATATCCCGACCTCAGATCAATCTTTGAAAAGCATCCCGCACCTTGGAGTTGATCAAAAAAATCATCAATCCTTGGAAGCGGATACTTATTCTTAATAGTCACCTTATTCACCTCCCTATAGTCGATGCACATTCTCATAGTGCCACCCTTTTTCTTAACAAACAATACCGGAGCTCCCCAAGGTGAAGAATTGGGCCTAACAAATCCCCTGTCAAGCAGTTCCTGTAGCTGAGACATCATCTCTTTCATTTCGGCTGGCGCTAAACGATACGGTGCACGCGCTATCGGTGCCGATCCAGGGACAAGATCAATTCGAAACTCTACTCGTCGTTCAGACGGTAGACCTGGAAGATCATCGGGGAATACGTCTGGGAATTCACGTACTACCTTTATGTCTTCCACCTGTTTCTTTTCTGCCTTCACATCTAGAACATACGCTAGATAGGATGAACATCCTTTTACCAGACATTTACGTGCCCTTGCAATAAAAATTAACGGGACTTCCCCTTTTCTCTTTTCCCCAAAGATGAATACATCATCATTATCAGCCACCGGAATCCGAATTAATTTTTTTGCACAAAGAATTTCTGCCTGGTTGATTGTCAACCAATCCATACCCACAAATAATTCAAACCCCCCAATTTCCATCAACAACAAGTCAATCGGAAATTTCTTTTCCCCTAACAAAATCAGACAAACCTCAAGTCTTTCACGAACTAAGACTTGATCCCCGTTAGCTATCTCGATTACTAAGGCATCTTCCCAGGTTGTGACAGTCATAGCTAACTTGTGATAGAACGATTTCGATACAAACGATAGATTGGCGCCACAGTCAAATAATATTCGTGCAGGAACAGAATTAACGAGAAAAGTAATAGAAACAACATCTTTGGATACCTTTTCCTCATCAGTTGTCATATGAAATGCCCGACCCGTTGGCTTAGGAGCATTTGGCTTCTTTCCCTGATCTTCACCCTTCTTTAGTTTTGGGCAGTCTCTTCGGAAGTGACCGGGTTGTTTACACTCGAAACAGATCAGCCCTTGAATAGGACAGCTTGCAGCTTGATGACTAGGTTTTCCACATTTGAAATATTCACTTTCGACTACCCGCCATGGGCCAAAATGCTTACTTCGGCACTTCTGGCACCAGTTTGGTTCCCGACGAGACTCGTAACGAACATTCTTGCCAAATGATTTAGATTTCTGAGAAGACTCCGACCGGCCATCCCATTTTTGTTTCTCGCCTCCTTGTATCTTTTCCTCCTTATCTTGGCCATTAACCTCTTCTATGACGTTAGCTTCTTCGATTGTCTCCCTCAATGTCAAGGCTTTAGAATTTCTCACTCGAGACATCATGTCAGCCGGTAAGCCCTTCAGATAGGTTTTAATCTTCTCTTTTTCAGTTGGAGCCACATGCCCCACTAAATCCATCTTTTCCCATGAATAATTCAGTGTACTTCGAAACAGACGAAGTACCCTTGTTAAGAGTCCGAAACTCTTCTTCAATTCGATCCATTTCGTTCTCATTACAATATTCTTCTAAAATCTTTCTTTTGAACGACTCCCACGTCATAGCAGCCAAGACTGGAGCCGTCACGGTCGATGTTACGATATTCCACCAGGTTAAAGAATTACCTCGTAACATTTGAGAACGGAACCTGACTTTCGATTCCTCGTCGCATTCACAAGCTCGAAATGCCTGTTCCATCTCTCTAAGCAGTTAATACATGCTACCAGATTGTCTGCTCCAGCAAACTCTGGTGGTTTGCAACTCAGAAACGTTTTATATGAAAAACTCTCTCCACTCTCCTGTTAACATTCACTACAGGAATACGAGGTGGAGTTACTACACCAGTACCCGTCTCCGGTCGTCGTGACTCAGTACTTCTGTCATTTAACGCGTTCATAAACATTTCGGATTGATGGGCTAGTGTTGTTTTCATCACTCGCATCATATTTTCCATCATGTGAGATTCCATCGTAGACTCGGTTGTCACTGGGTTAGAGGTACCGGTACTCGTTCTTTGCGCTTGGCTATCTACTCCTCCTATTAGAGGTGGTCTTGGTGGACTTTCATGAGTTCCACCCATTTCCGATTGCTTTTCTACCGACCAATCGATTACTGTCCTATCTTCCGAAGAATTAGGGGATCTGGTTGGCGTATTCATCATTGTATTCTGATATAGCACAAAGACATAACCATAAGAAATGGTTACACGTACCCAAACACAAGAAACGTACTTTAACGCTCATTAGTCAGTGTAACAATTTAGAAACAAGTATGCTTGTATAACAATATATTCATAATGACAATAGCTAATTGAAATTGTGAATATACTATACATAAGAATTCCCGTTACAATCGTTACAATGCTTCACGTATTTTCATCGACTCTAAGACTATCCCGTCTTAGTATTTCTACCAAATATCTCACAAATCATATTTGTATTCATCTCAGTCTAAGTCTAGGTATCTCACTATCATACCTAGTTCACTTAAACTTCAGCTCTGATACCATATTATAACACCCTAAAAATCAGGGCCAATTTAAACCTTAAAACTTAAGAAGGTTAATCATGAAATTGTCCAAACTTTTATACATAAGTAGAGAATAACTATGAGGTTCATATATACACATGTCGAATTCTCAAAACAACCTATTAATCTAATCCTGCCAACTATGATTAGATTAAATGGGTTGTCTAGGAATTCATCAAAAGTATCCCCGCATAAGCTAACTTCTCCACTTAGCATCAAAAGTTGAATACCACAAGCACTCGTCCCTCTTCCCGTTACCTCCCCGAGCTCGTACCTGGTAAGAAAATTTAATTTGAACGATTATGCTTACGCCTAGTGTTGGTTCCCGTTTTGCTTATACAAGATTGTCAGATCTATTAGTTCGAATTTATGTTTGATGCGGAAGCGTATTTGAAGAACTAACAGATATGTTTGATAGATTTAGAACACACACTATCAAATAAACAGTGAAGAGAATAGATTTATAGCACAAAGACCCACTGTATTTAATATATCAAGAACACTTAGTACATATTTGACGCTAATTGAGTGTAAGTGTTTTGTGTTGTGTGTTAAGTGATTGTGTAAACTTGTAAAGTGTAAAAACGGTGATTCTTAGGAAGAACTCAACATGAGTCTTCTTTTTATACTACTACAAAAGATCTATTCTAGACAAGAGACTGTTGCTACATCAAAGAAGAGATGGTATGAACAGTTGGAAAACTGTATGCATTAAATGTCGTAGACGTCTATGTTGTACTAAGCCCTATTGAGTCCACTAAGAGTTTGACACGTGTTGAAGTTGGACAGGGCATGCTACCATACAAGTTGATGAACAGATCCTGGAACAGTAGCAAGATATTTCTTTAACAGTGGTAAGATATTATAAGTATCTTGAGTCTTCAGTGAGGACAACAGAGGCTCTGTAATGTGTTGCACAAGTTCTGCGGTCTGGTCCTTTGTAGAGTAGTCTTCACTGGGTTCCTTGTCTTCTGAAGTTGTCTGCAGAGGCTCAGTTATTGGTGACAGAGGTTCTGAGGTCTTGATTTTCTGTAGCGTTCTTCTGTAGTTTCTTCGGTCTTTGATCACTCTTGATCAAAACTTCCTTTGCTTCTTCTTAGATGCCTGGCAGAGCTTCTGTTGCACTCAGCTGAGCTTATGTGGAAGTTCTTCTGTACTTGGCCATTTTTCAATACTTCTAATGTTTCAGAATATTTGAGCTAACAATCTCCCCCTAAGTATTGAAAAATAAATTTTGACTTTTTAGGCTAAGTTAAGATAGACAGAGGTTAAACAATACCTCAGAAGATTATTTCTTTCATTTGGAATTTATGCAAGAGGCATTTACATTTGAGTACATTTAAATGAACATAAATAAACGTTGACAGAGGTTCTTTGAAGAGACTCAGATTTTTGCATTTGGGAAGTCGTCGAACTTTCTGTTGTCTTTTCCTACTTCCTTGAGTTCTTCATAGAATTTGAGGCAGAGATTTCTTAAGCCTAGTGTAGCATCAATCTCTTTGATCATCATCAGAGCAGATTCTTCATCCATAAGCTCTGTTGCTTTGTTCTCCTCTAGTATTTTTCTGAACATGTTCAGAGTACAGGTTGTGTACTTCTGACAGTCCATTGTCACAAACAGTTTAAGTTGATCAGCAGGATTCTTGAATACTAACCCGTACCTTGGAGTTTTGATGATCGAATTGGGTATGGCATTGGGTGGGCAGAAATCCTCTGGTGGTATGATGCTTAGAGTAGTCATGCCTAGATTAATGGCTAGTTGAAAGTCGAGCATGCTGTAGATTAGGAGCTTTTCACGTATCGCCTTTCTGAGAACTCGATAAGACCTTTGGTGGCAGTCGTCATTGAAGTTGTCTTTCGTCCATTGCAGAAGGTCAGGTAAGTCATAAGGATTGAGGTTTCAGATATCAGCATCAGAGAATTGATTCTCTGATCTGTCAGACCTTTTGACTTTCCAGATTGTATACATCGTATGAGGATAGGTTCTCATTTTAGAGTATCTACAATAGATTACCTTCTTTATCTTGTGAATGGAGTAAACTTGATTGACCGGTTTTGACTTTGTAGAGGTGAAGATGGCATCAAATTCTTCTCTTAGCTTCTGGTCTCGGACATGAGCTGGCAGATCGCTCTGGAAGTGCTGTCTGTAGAGATAACTGTAAACATGCTCTTCCATTTGTTCAATGGTTGGAGTAGTTCTTGGAATTGGTCTCTTTAGCTTATCCATTTGTCGAGTGATGTCTGCTACTTTACCTTCTGTTACCTTAGCTGTGGGATCCAGGGTTGGGTTTTCTGACAGAGGTTTCAAGTTGAATGCCCAGTCTTCCTCTTCGGGTTTAGGAGTGATGAAGGCATTAAAGGCACCTTTCATCAATTTCTCTGTAGCAATTGGCATCTTCTTCTTTGGTTCTTCTTCTGTCATTTTTCCCTTGCCTTCATCTTTTGGTTTTGAGGTTTCAGAGGTTGGGTTTTGGATTTGTGTGGGTGGCACCTCTGTAGATTTGACAGTTAGAGGTTCTGTGGGTTTTGGGGTTGGATGCTCTGATGTTTTGGTTGTTGCCTCTGAAGGTTTTGATACTTCGGGTTGTGAGGTATCTGTTGGTGAGGAGTCTTCGGGTCTTGGAGGTGGAATGTCAAAATGCTTTGCTGATTGAAAAGCAGATACAAATTCCATTCTGCGAAGAATGAACTCTGCAGAGCGTTTTGGTCTTTGGGGTTTTCGAGCTATGGTTTTGACTCTAGTTTTGCGCGGGATTGGTTGTGGGGTTGGTGTTGGTTCTTTGGGTGAGGGTGGAGTTTGTTCTGTGGATGAGGATGCAAGAGTGATTACCTTAGGTTCTGTGGTTGGTGTATCCTCTGCTGAGATAGAGGTGTTTTGCCTCTGTTGAGTTCCTTGTGTTTCCTTCGGGGTTTCTGTTGTAGAGGGTTCTGCAGTTTTCTCTGTAGTTTTTGTAGAAGCAGCCTCTGTTGTTTCCTTTGTTCTCTCCCCCTCAGGATGACCATATGCACCATCATAAGGATCATCCTTCCTTCTTTTAGCAACAACTTCTGTTCTGCAGGTGTCTTGAGCTGCTTGCCTTGCTGCTTGTTTCTTCATTGTTTAAAAGTAGATTGCGATCGAAGTCTTGAAGGCTTTGGTCGCACTTTTCTCGAATTCTGCAGCGGTTGTTTTGGCAATGTCAGTGGCAGAGGCGATGGCAGCAGCAGCAGGAGTTTCTTTATTTGACTTTATTTCTGCAAGGGCTTCTTTAACTTCTGTGGATAAGGTATCCACTTTGGTATTTAATCCTGTAAGCGCGCCTGAAGTTGAATCAGAAAAAGTCGTGAATGCGCTTTGCAACTTATTCAATGTTTGAGTTACAGAGGTTACAAAGACTTGGAACTCATTCTTCGTAACATGTTCCTCTTGGGTAACCTCTGGAGGAACAACCCCTTCTCCAGAGTGAGTCGTTGTTCCTGGGACACCTTCTTTCATTCCTGTTTGATCGTTGAGAATGGAAGGATTTCCTTCTGATCTTCGAGAAGAAACAAGACTTTCAGTCTCTACAGAAGTTCTGTGAAGAACAGTGTCCAAATCCACTCCAGAGGTGGGTATCGGAATGTCCTTCTTTTGACTTGGAGACTTGTCTAGAGTCTCTTCGTCTTTGGGCTTACTACTTCTCTCTGAAAGAAGTTTTGGCCCTATATTGTGCGTGGCAGAGGAAACAAATTCCTCTGTTGGGTGTTCTAGTGTGATCTGGGCGATTGATCACGAACTAAAGGTGAGTCTCTTTGAGGAGACTCCCTAGGAATGGATTCCCCGGTTTTTGTGGGCGCAGAAGTCGAAAGAGTGACTTATGGCTGTTTGGTTTGGGTAGGGGTCGAGTTGTGCGACTCTTTTTCAATAACTCCTTCTGCAGCTAGACCTGTGGAGTTAGATGTGTGGGTTGCACTAGGAGGGGGTGATGTATGTGTGCCTTCTTCATCTTCGGCATCTTTTTCTTTTTCATTTTCTTTTCCTCCAGATGTTTCTAACCTATTTTCAGTAATTTTACCTATTTGGACCTCTTCTTCTGCAGTTTCTTGTCTTGGCAGAAGTGAATCAAGACCCTCTGGGATTGTATGGGTTTGCAGAGGTGGAGGTTGAGGTTGTTCTTTTTCGATTCCCTTTGTAATTGATTGCAGAGGAGAAGATAGTTTCTTCTTCTTTGATTTCCTTTTCTTTGGTTTAGGTGCCCTCTCCTCTGTAGATTTTGACTTTCTTTTTCTTTTGGAAGAGGGAGGGGCAGAGTGACCTTGGGTTTGTGGTGGAGATGAGGGTTCTGTGTTATGTTCAGTGGGTGGAGAAGATGATTCTGCAGGGGGTTGTTGGATAGCAGAAGCAGAGGCAAGTGGTTCCTCTGTAGGGGTCTTGGTTTTCTTTCCCTTTTTCTTCTTCTTCTCTTTAGATCCCTCAGAAGACTTCCTCTTTGAAGGATAGAGGTCTTTCCTTATATTTCTGAAGTTCTTCTGGTTGGCCTTGTGTTTAGCCAACTTTATCTTCCATTCTTCCTCTGTTAGTCTCTCTACAACACTACCTCCTATGGGTAATCCTATACGCGGGGGTGTTACAGAACTGGGTTCAGGAGTTCTGTAAACGCGTGTGTACTCACTAACTAGTTCTTCATTACTAGCATAACCTAACATTACCTTTGACAGTGGTCTGCTGTGCGGGTAGCCGTCCTCTTGTTCTGTAGGGGTGTTTTTGGACATAGGAAATTGCTTAGGTTTGGGACCGTCCATTGGCCATTTTTGGATAAGGAGTAGGCGTTCGAAAAGTACACTGAGGATTCGCTGGAACTGCAGAGGGGGCAACCAGTTGTGATCAGACATTTTAGCTTTCTGGGAGGCGATTTTTCGATCGATGGTGTTGATGATCTCTTGCATCATTATGGTGGCATAATCTAGTGGTAGATCATAGTACACACCATACATGATTGAGAGAATTTGAGGTGAGCTTTGATCGATGCTCCCGATTTTTCCCGTGAGGCAACGATTTAGGATGGAGAATAAGGTATTCCACAGAGGGGGTAGTCTTGCTCTGCGGAAATCGTTCCTCTTTTTCAACTGTTGGTTGTACCCTAACATGTGCAGAAAGTCGACAAGTTCTTCATTTGTTGGTTGGGGGCATACTTTTTGATTCCCATGAATCCTCTTGTTGGAAGGCCAAATTCTAATGAGAACATGGTGCGGTTGAACATCAGTTCAAGACTGTTACTTTGGTTAGGTTTAGAAATATAGCCTCTGATCAAATCGGTGTCAGCGTCATAACGGCAAGATTGCCAAAACTGATGTAGGTAACGTACATGTAATTGTTCAACGGTTTTGCTCAGAAGAGGGTAAAGAAAGTGATTCTCTAGGATGTTTAGCAGGATGGCATGTTCTTTACCAAAAGCCGTAGGAGAAGGAACAAGATAACAATTGTTCGATTTAATGGGAAGGGTTTGCTCGAAATGGTCATTAGAGGAAAATTGTTGCAGGTGGGTAGTGGGTACAAAGGATGCCTCGTCGCCGGAGTCATGTCTGTTGATATCGGCGGCAGTATGTGAGTTGTGGGAGTGCTCAGAATGTACTGGAGAGAGTGGTGGAGAGTTCATCGGTGAAACGTGAGTAGCTTTAGAACTGGAAGCCATTTGTAAGTTTGAAAGTTCTAGGTTTTCAGAAAGAAATAAGCAAGTTCGCCGGAGAAGATGAGAGAATAGTAAAGTTTTGAAAGTTATTTTAACTTAGGTTTTATACTGTGGTAACGGGTAGAATTTGGAACGGTGAAAATGTGAGAAAGTTAATAAAATTTGAGGTCCGCACTCGAGTTCATTTGGCGTGGAGCAAGTTTCCAGGACGACGTTATATGTACGTCAATGAAAACTCGACATGTCAATAGTGTCAGTGATGACGAGACATCGTGGGCGGCCATATTAAATGAAGAGCGCGTGGGTTTAAATTTTCACCACAGAAACGTTACCGTTAAAAAAGTTACCGTTACAGAAGTTCCTAAGTGAAAATCTTTACAGAAGCTCTGTGATTTTTAAAAAACTTTTATCTCTGTAGATTGTATCTTATGAAAATTGTTTGAAAAACGCAAGGAGAGGATCGATAAATCTTTAGTAGAGAAATAGTCCTACAGAGGTTTTTGGACCTCTGCCAGAGCCAGCAGAGGCTCTGTTACAGGAAATTTCTAATAACTAATAATTTATAAACATTTTTTTAATCATCCAAGTTTTTGATTAGTTTTAACAATGTATTTAGGACCTATTTGAAAGTTAGTGTCCTAGAAAATTGTAAATCTCAAAGATTTTGTGCAGCAGAAGTCTTTTGAAAGATTTGAGTGATCTACAGAGGTTTTTTGGATGAAAGTACTCTGTAGCTTAAGACTTCTGTAGCATTGTGCGTGTAATTGGTTTTCGAGATGACATTCCAAAAGATCGATAGAGGTTAAATTTGCGATCATAGAGCATATTCCTGGCAGAGCTTCTGTTGAGCCCAGCAGAAGCTCTATGACCTCAAATTTCTCATATCTCAAATTTTATGAAACTTTTTGATCTTTTGATTTTTGAAATGTTATCCACAGCATATTTAGGACATATTTGACACTTTTTGTCCTAGAAAACTGTTTTCAAAAACCTAACAGTACGAGATACCAACCTTTTGTTCTTTTAGTTTGGCGAGTGTGATTTCTTATGTCGCATTCTTAGCTCCCCCTTGACTTATAAATCTCTGTAGATTCAGCAAGGTCTCCTTTTTCGCTCCCCCTTGATCTAACAACCTCGGTAGATCAAGTGTCTTCTTCTACTCCCCCTTGATCTATGCTTGGTTCAGAATAAGATAAGTTGTGCACAGGACATAGGTCAAGATCATCAGAGGTTCTGTGAAGGTTGTCAGAGGTTCTGAGCAGACCTTACAGAAGTTCTGTGATATCAAGAACTATTGTAGATTTAAGAATTTACATACAGAAAATAATAAATAAAGAAAAATATTTACAAAATATACAGTATCTATGTTATACTTACAGAGGTTTTGGGTACCCATAACCGTATGGGTCCTATTGTATGAAACGCCTTTATGCATTTGTCATACATACCAGAAATGAAAGGCTTTTTGTCGTTTTGAGCATTTTGAACAAGTATAGAGCCTTTTACTATCCAAACCTTTTTCACCTTTTTAAAAGTTTGATTAACTAATTTGTCCAACCTATGATCATGCAAAAATTTCGATGTTGAGGTCTGAAGTTTTGAAAACATATTAGGCTTAAAAGATCCTTCACGATTGAATTTCCTGATCTGTTTAGCAAAAATATTCTTTTTCCTTAAATTTTCCTCAAGCATCTTTTGGAGATTAGATTTGCATCTTTTCTCCAACATGATTTCAGTTGATAAATTAGAGAGTCCTTTTGTTAGTTTGAATATTTCTGTTTTAAAAATCCTTCTCTCTTTTTCAAAGTCATCTTTTTGACTTAAATCTTGAAATCTTTGAACCTTCAACTGTTCAGATTCTTTTCTTTCAGAATCAGATTCTTTCCTTTCTTTTCAAGGATATTCTGCAATTCTGAGATTTTATAAGTAAGCTTCATCGACTTTGTTTCAAGAATAGTTTTCTTCTCTTCATAATTTCCTCTTTCATTGACCACAATCTTTTCAAAATTGAAAATTAGTTTAGAGAAGTTTAAACATTTTAGTTCAAGTCTTTTCTTTTCTTCATCTAACACAGATAAGTTCCTTTTTAGTTCAAGATTTTCACAGTTTAAGTTTTTAACAGATTTTTCAAGTTTAGTAATTTTATCAGAAATAATAAAAATGCTTTTGTTCCATCTAGTTCTTTTTCAAGAGAAGGAATTATTTGGCGAAAATTTGTGCTGAGTTTTGAATAAAAAATTGAATCAGTATCACCACAAAATTTCATTCTAGACATTTTAAATGAAGTTTTTAACGAAAGAAACAGTTTCTATGATGTTACCAGATCAAATAAATCGAAAATGGCAGTAAAACAGAATCTGTTTGAAGGAATGAAGAACAGGTTAAAAACAGACAATTTCTATCAAAAATCTTTGTAAAAACGAGGATCACTTGATATTGAAAATCAAGCTTTGCTCTGATACCAATTGTTGGTTCCCGTTTTGCTTATACAAGATTGTCAGATCTATTAGTTCGAATTTATGTTTGATGCGGAAGCATATTTGAAGAACTAACAGATATGTTTGATAGATTTAGAACACACACTATCAAATAAACAGTGAAGAGAATAGATTTATAGCACAAAGACCCACTGTATTTAATCTATCAAGAACACTTAGTACAGATTTGACGCTAATTGAGTGTAAGTGTTTTGTGTTGTGCGTTAAGTGATTGTGTAAACTTGTAAAGTGTAAAAACGGTGATTCTTAGGAAGAACTCAACATGAGTCTTCCTTTTATACTACTACAAAAGATCTATTCTAGACAAGAGACTGTTGCTACAGCAAAGAAGAGATGGTATGAACAGTTGGAAAACTGCATGCATTAAATGTCGCAGACGTCTATGTTGTACTAAGCCCTATTGAGTCCACTCAGAGTTTGACACGTGTTGAAGTTGGACAGGGCATGCTACCATACAAGTTGATGAACAGATCCTGGAACAGTAGCAAGATATTTCTTTAACAGTGGTAAGATATTATAAGTATCTTGAGTCTTCAGTGAGGACAACAGAGGCTCTGTAATGTGTTGCAGAAGTTCTGCGGTCTGGTCCTTTGTAGAGTAGTCTTCACTGGGTTCCTTGTCTTCTGAAGTTGTCTGCAGAGGCTCTGTTATTGGTGACAGAGGTTCTGAGGTCTTGATCTTCTGTAGCGTTCTTCTGTAGTTTCTTCGGTCTTTGATCACTCTTGATCAAAACTTCCTTTGCTTCTTCTTAGATGCCCGGCAGAGCTTCTGTTGCACTCAGCAGAGCTTCTGTGGAAGTTCTTCTGTACTTGGCCATTTTTCAATACTTCTAATGTTTCAGAATATTTGAGCTAACACCTAGTAAGAACATCCAATTTCAAATTAAAACTTTAACAGCTTTGGAAACTCATGTATTTAAAGCGTATAAACAAACCTGGTTTGTCACCATTCTTACCGTACTTATACTCATCTTACGATGACGGGAACATACCCGATTCCATGAGTATGACTAACATTTAGGAAGTCATATCATCACATTCGAGAGCCTACTACGAATCACTAGAGATTCTAGATCATCGCTCATATCCAAGAAATTACAAATTACTTTATGCCTATTTCTTGGAGTGGAAGTAGAGATTACAATTTACTTTATGCCTATCTCTTACCTTCCCATAGAAATCAGGAATTACAATTTACTTTATGCCTATTCCTCATTTCCACGTAAACGGGAATTACAATTTACTTTATGCCTATTTCTTATTTCACCTCTCCTTACGAAATGGAATTACAATTTACTTTATGCCTATTCCACATTTCAGATCAACGGGAATTACAAATTACTTTATGCCTATTCCTCGTTACAAATACTATCAGTGCCTATGGATCCATTACACTTTACTAGCGTATATGCATAACAATATATCACGCCACATCTCACATCATATTCTCAACAACTCTAAGAATACAAGATAACCTATCGTATCCTCATCCATAATTGTTCCCCCTTCGGCGACTTAGCACGGGGGTTCCGTTACCCGGTTAGCAGATGGGGTCAAGGGGCAACGCCCTTGCGGGTCTAGGGGCAGTGCCGCATATATTTTTTAGATAAACTTATCCCGATAACACATCTGGAACTATATCCGGAAAAGTATTCCGAACTAAAAGTCTGGAACTATATCCGGAATCGGATCCCAAATAAGTCCGGAACCCAACTCGATTTCGGATCCCAACCCAAATCCGGATCACAACTCAGTTCCGGGTCAATTTCGGGATCCATTCCAGATCACTCCGATTCCGGATCAATTTCCGAATCACTCGGATTCTAGATCAATTTCCGGATCCATTCCGGATCACTCCGATTCCGGATTCAATTCTGGGTCCATCCCGGATCATCCAATTCCGGATTCCCAACTTAAATTCCGGATCCTTAATAAATTTCCGGAACCCATACCGGATCCACTCAAATCCGGAACCTATACCAGATCTCATTTGAAACCGGAACTATACTCTGGAACCTCTATACTGGGTATTCGATTGCACGTCAAATTTGCTCTAAAAGCTCATCTAAATTCAGTTTGTTGGTCGATTTCATTTCAATACATATATACCAAATCATTCAGACAGTTTGCTACTAAATATCTGATTCAATTTCAACTGATAACATTTTAGATGAAGAGATGAACTCACCTGTATGAAGCTCTTAACCCAGAAATCAAAATCCCTCTTTTCTCTGATTCAACAACCTATTGAAAGGTGATTCAAGCTTGTAGTTACCAAACTGATTTAGAAAAATACAGAAGATGATTTCAACCCTTACCTTCAGGAAATCAGTTCTTGATTGAGATAATTTCTCAATTCAGGTTACCCAATCCATAAGTATTGTTAGGACCATAAATGTCCTACATATTAAAATATATATAAATAATTATATAGAGCGTAACTAGTTTAATTATAGAGATTATTTCTTGTAAAAGCCTTAATTGTGTTTAATTGGGCTTTGGTTGATTAATGGGCTTAGGCTTTGTTTGTGAAAAGCCTTAGTATATAAGGTTAGTGTTAACCTTAGATTAGGTTAGCGATTCATTAGAGAGATTAGAGAGCTTATTGTTAGAATCGTTCATTTACTTTGATTGAATGAATACCAGAGGGATGACGAGTTGAAATCATCAGTTGTTCGTGTTCATATAGATTGTTTTATTGTTACCTGATCAAACTGGAACTCACAATTGGTATCAGAGCAGAATCGGTGATTTGAAGATACGAAAGAAATCGAACGAAAGAAAGAAAAAGCAATAATTTTCGTAGTGTATTTTTTTGGAAAACACAGCGAGCCGTTTCGCCTATTCCCGGAGTGTGAACCGTCGGATCGTCGCGATTTTTGGACAGTAGCTTCACGACATTTCGTTTTACATTCTGAACGGTTGGATGAATTGCTTTTGGTCCAGAAGTCACCCAAAATATTTTCGAAATACAGCAGTTTTTATTGAAGATAATCGTTCTTCAATCGGGTTTGCAAAGTTCTTTCATCGATTAAATATTTTTCTGGTATATCTCGAATGTTTAATTGCTTTAATCTAGTCTTTATCTGCGTTTACAAGGACTCAAAGATATTAATTTTTCAAGTTAAAAATCAAATCTTGAGTTTTTTGTGTTCTTCAAGTTTTTGTGGTGATTATTGATTAATAGGACATATTTTGCTTAGAAATCGATTTGGGTGTGTTTGTTTTTGTGTTTTTTGTCAAAATCTAACCCTACAAGAGTGAAATCAAGCTACCCTATCGATCCCAGATCCGAATTGCAACCACAGCCGCAGTGTCCGAGTAAGTTTCCTATTTCTCATTAAGTTACCGGATACCTTTTTAAGTTCCCGGGTAATTTTAATCGGAAACCTCTATTTTACCCGGATAATCCATTGTATCCGGACAAAATTTTGACTTCCCGGACAAATACTTTTCTTCCGGTAACGTCACACACATATGCACTTTCCGGATAATGGTTTTTTTTTTTATTTGAGCCGCTTTGTTTGACCGTTGTTTTTTTTTGTTGCTTGACTTTTGATTTCATCAAGTTTCTTATTGGTGCATGCCATTGTTTACTATATATATATACATATCGCTGCACAATTTTTTTTACTCTATTACTCATCTTGACCTCAGCTACATATATATATTAAAATTGCTGCATGCTTTCACTTTGATAAATATTTGTTATTGCATGCATCACTTTTTTTCTACTTCACCATCGCATACCATTACATACATGCATCCATAATTGATCCAGACGACATTCAGTTACATCGTTACATCTCACCCGGTAAGTTTTGGGTTGTGCGGATTATTCATCCATCCGGTAAGTTTTGCGAGAATCTCTTTCATCCGGTAAGTCGTTCCATCCGGTCACTTGTGTTTGTTCGGTAACTCATTCATCTGGATTTCTCACCTTCACCCGGTAAGTTCACGTCAAGTCTCATACGGTAACATCTAGTTATCCGGTAAGTTGAGTTTTGTGAATTATCCGGTAAGCTATTTTCACCCGGTAAGTTTAGTTTTGCAAATTTTTGTGACGCTTGAGACTATTTGCAACATTCTTGATTTACTCGTGACGATTATCATTTTTTGTGATCGTCTTGATCTAACTTGGTTTGTTTTCTCGCAGGTTTCACCATCGAAGCTTGATTTCGTTCGTACCGTCAATAATCAAATTTTAAATTTTGGAAACGAATTTATTTTATAAATTGGTTTTTTCTGATTTAATCTTTGATTTTTCTTCCGCAAAATTTTTCTTCAAAATAACACCGATTAACGATCATAATTTTTCAGGTAACAATGTCTTATTCATCTCAGTTTGAAGCAAATTGTCAGGACGAAGATGAGGTGATGGAGATTCTGAGCGAAAAGAAGTCTGTGTCCAAGTCACCTGCTGATCCACTAGCTCTAATGTCTTCAAAGCAAGGCAAATCTTCTGGCAGTCGTCCCAAACGTGCGCAAAAGCCAAGTGAATCGGAGTCCGAACCTGCGGGAAAAGAAGACAGTAATTCTGATTCGGAATACACAGCCTTTAAGAAAGCACTGGCTCAACTCTGCAGATCCTTCCAGCAGCATTGCCATGATTATCCGGATAAAAACGAAGGCAAGAAGAAGATAGATGAGCACAAGCAGCCTGATAAGAAGGAGAAGACTGAATAAGAGCAAACAAGACTATATGAAAAGAATATCAAGCAGAAAGATGATTTGATCAGCAAGTACGTCAAAGAACTGAAGGAACTGAAATCTCAAATCTGGAATAGTTCTGAGAAGGTGGCTAAATCTGAAGAAAAGGCAGCGATCTTAGAAACTGAGAACACTAAGCTGAAAAGAAAGATTTCTGATTTGCCATCACAAGAAAAGATAAAGGCACTTAAAGAGAAATGTAAGCTCCTGAACTGTGAAAACCTTGAGCTTAAACGAAAACTATATACTCTTGAAAATATTTTTGAAAAAGAAAAAGAAAGTTTTGCAAAAGAAATACAATTGCTTATTCAAAAGCAATCTGGTGTTTCAACCAAATCTCTTGAAGAGAAGAAGGGTCTTGAGCTTATGTGTTTAAAACTTTCAAAACAGATCTCCGACTTTGAAAAAGTTTTGATTTTAGGACGAGAGAAGTTTGAAACTGAACGAAAATCTTTTTCTAAAAAGAAAGGAGAACTTTCTTTGAAAATAACTGATTTGGAAAAAGAATTAGACGTTCTAATCAAAGAGTCTGAGAAGAGTAAAGTTGAAGGTTTCAGGACTAAATGTTTGAAAGATGATTTTGCAAAAGAGAGAAAAATCTTTCAGACCGAGATTTCTAAACTTACACAGAGATTATCTGGATTAGCAACCGAGATCTTAAAAGAACAAATGGTTAAATCTAATTTACAAAAGAAATTTGATTTATTTCTCAAAGAACGAAATACCTTATCTGTTAAGGTCAAGAAACTTAAAGAAAGCAAGTTCAAAGGTGTTCAACCTTTCTTATGCTTCAAGTTCTTTTTCTACAAATCGTTCTTCAAAGAATTTTGTCAAACCAAATGATTTTTCAAAAGATCAGATTAGACCCTTCCAATCTTTCGTATAATTCACATGTTGATAAGAAAGATAATCAAATTTTTAAGAAAGTAAACATGGTTTGGAGAGTTAAAGGATATGCTCCTGCTCCAAAGCCATTCGTCTCTGTTAGCAGTGAAGAGAACAACAAAGCTTTCTACGCTAAACCTTTTGTGAAAATTGATCGTGTTTACTCTGTCAATAAACTGATCAGCTTATCTACACAGAAGCTGTGTTGTTCTTTTTGTGGAACAAGTGAGTTTGTGAAGAAAGATCGTGCTAACTATTGGTATGGTACATATAGTTTCCCAGGTCCTCATAGGGCATCTAACCAACAAGGATCCATCAAAAGATGGATACCAAAATCTGTCTAATCTGTTTTGCAGGAATGTCATGTGCATTTAAATTAGAAGATTCTTTCCACATGACTGCATTCAAAGGTTATGCCACAATTGAGGGGGAGTACTATGAAAGGTAAGTGAACTTTAACTGAATTAAAAAACCGTGGTCAGTCATTCTGAATAACTAACTTGTGTTTGTTATTCTCCAATTTTTACTTCCATGATTGCCACGTCTTATGTTTCATTGACTTAGTTATTTCCATGTCTCAAATGTTTGTTGATTTTTCGATGGAAATACACTCGTTTGAATTCCCAGTTGTTTTTCCAAGTTCCTATTTCTTGCAAATGATTTCATTCTTATCGGATATATTAATTGTGACTTGTTCTTCACAATTAAACTTTCTGGTCATTGTCTCATTATTGCAAATTTTGTGCTTACTGAGTCAATCTGTTTAACCCTTGATTCTGTTTCTTGGAATTCCGTTATTTCATTTTTATGACTTCTGATTACTTCATATCAGAACTCGGACTTCATTTTATGACTTCTGATTATCTCAGATCAGGACTTGTTCTTAAATGCTATGACTTCTAAACACTTCAGTTTAGAACTCGTACTTCACTGTTTACTCAACTGTTCTATTTATTGCATGAAAGGAGTGTTAGGAATTACATCGTTTCTATGGTTAATCAAGAACCGGAAGGACCTACCCAAGAAACACATCCACTTATAGACATCAGTGAGGGGTCTACTCATCATGAGGGGGAGAAAGGGTACAGATTCAAAGACACCGAACCGAATATCAAGTTGAGGGGGAGTTAGCAAAAGCCGAGGGGGAGTAAAGAAGTCTCCATGCAAAAGCCGAGGGGGAGTAACTGTTGACCAATTTTTTCGAGATCCAAAGAGATCAAAGTGCTTACAAGTGATCAACCCTTCTCATCGTTTATCAAGTGGTGTTCGCTACAATTTAGTATTTCCTCCTTCGAGCATTTCAATTCTACAAAGTTCTTAAAGCTGAAAGCAAAGTCAACTCGTGGTTCAAAGACATTCAAAGTCAGATTCGTAGAAGATTTGAAGACCAAGAGCTTTATTCAAGGGGGAGCGCTGAAAAGACATGAAGACAAGCAACACTGAAGTCTTCCAATGTTTCAAAAGGAAGAGAAGATCAAGATCTGAAGATTTCAAGACCGATTTTTATTTATATATCTTTAGGGGGGGGGGGGGGGGGGGTTGTTAGGACCATAAATGTCCTACATACTAGAAACATATATAAATAATTATATAGAGCGTAATTAGTTTAATTATAGAGGTTATTTCTTATAAAAGCCTTAATTGTGTTTAATTGGGCTTAGGTTGATTAATGGGCTTAGGCTTTGTTTGTGAAAAGCCTTAGTATATAAGGTTAGTGTTAACCTTAGAATTAGGTTAGCGATTCATTAGAGAGATTAGAGAGCTTATTGTTAGAATCGTTCTTTTACTTTGATTGAATTAATACGAGAGGGATGACGAGTTGAAATCATCAGTTGTTCGTGTTCATATAGATTGTTTTATTGTTACCTGATCAAACTAGAACTCACAAGTATACTCGACTTACAAGAAATGACTAAACAGACCTTCAAGTTCTAATTTTCAATATTAACTTTAAAGTTTAGTCAAAATACAGATTCAACCCTGGGGTTTACATTTACAATTAGTCCACAAACTTAGACTAAAATACAAATAAACCCCATTCATATTAAATAGAATATAATGGAAATTTGAGGTGTTACAATAGGCCTATGGTTCTTATCCAACCATCAACTTCGACCCGAAATGGTCCACTTAGTGTAATTATCATGCTTATTGCCACTCCAAGTGACTAATGCTAAAATCGTCCATCTATTCCAACGACTACTCGCTTAGAAACTTCTTCACTACCCCGTCGGTCATCACATTAAAGTAGTTCAAGTATGCACATGTAACTAGTAAGTTCACCATGACAGTGGCAAGGTGTCATTATAAACGCACCGTACATGCTTATCCTTGCTACTCTTGACGTGATTCTCGTTTCTAGCAATTCCATCAACCTCAGAACATCCTTTCTTAAGATGCCTAATGGTGATTTTCACTTTCATTTACTTAAAAGAATGCTAGTTTGAGTCTAGGTATCCAAAGTCAACACCTAATTCTCTCAAACTTATGCTCTGATACCAACTTGTAACACCCTCGAATTGGAAAAGAGCAACTAAATAAAAATTTCGATAATACATCCAAATAATAGAATTTCTTCCTATAACCAATACAAGAAAAACCTCAAACAAATTTAACCCAAGTCTTATTACAAGGCTAAGTTCACATCGGGTGTTACTTAACTCAAGTACAAAATGTTATTCCCAAAAATCAACGCGGAAGACTTCACTTAACCAATTCACCTCTCGAGCACACTACTAGCACTCAACCTTTCGCAGTGTCACTAGAACTACTCCCAACGTGGAGTTGTTGCACATGCCGACACATAAAAAGGTTAGGCTAACGCCTAGTGAGTTCAAGAGTTTATAGCATGATTTAAATAATTCTTTAAATGCAAGTTTGCGACATAGATCATGATTTCTAAAAGAGTTTATGAGAAGAATGTAAACGACTCATTTTCCAATGCACTCAAAACCTATGAGAAAAGTTCCCAAAATGTATATAGTGTTTTTCCAAAATGAATTCCAATTAAAACTCACTTAACACGTGAGTAAATCTATATTATGCAAGACCGTTAAATGCGGTAGATGACACAATACTCAACCCATAAATCATGGAAGAACATTCCATACAAATATAAAACTTCACCGAAAACATGATACGAACCAATACTCAAGCCAACGTAAAATGTAATGAAGTCCAAATACCATAAATATGGAAATGACCTGCTTCATTCAAATTTTAATTTACATGGAGGGAAATCCAATATTAAAGTCATCAATTGCAGTCAATCATACAAGACCAACGATAATAAAACCAATGACATTTTAGTATCCAAAATAATGTTGGCCGACAACGGGGGAGACCCGTATCCATTGAGAGTGGAGGAACACAAAATTTTGTCACTCATACAACGTTAATGGTATGACACTTCAAGACATAAAAGCCCAAGTGTCCCTACGTCTCCTTTCAAGGCACACCCAAAAAGACCGCCGACTTTAGCGGAATATTAACACGAATACCACCAAAGGCTCGGCACAAGCGTAGATACAACCATGGCATTGCCCCAACATGGCGAAGGTCATAAACGCCCGTCAATCATGACAGCTCAACCGGACTCAGCCCTCCTAGTGTACCCTTGAAAAGTAAAGGTCATAAAACATAGGGCCCGGTCAAATCCCGCAACACCCAGTAGACCATCAAATAAAGGCTGACTTACGTGTCTATGGATCCTCAAAGAAAGGCTCCTAATCTCGCACAAAAGCTTCAAGCTTCCATATCTTCAACAATGGTGGAAATGGGTTTGATTTGAGTGGAGAATATGAAGAAGAGGAGGAAGGATTTAGGGTTTTCTTGGAGAAGAAATCGGTTTAGAGAGAGAGAGAGAGAGCTGAGTTGTGGTTTGGAAATGAAGTGAGGGAAGAGAGAGGGAAAAGTCTTAAAAAGGAAACCAAAATATCTCACCAGGCCTCATGCGCACGTCCGGCTAGCCACCATGCAGACGTCCGACCTTTGAGCTGGTCCAAACCCCCAAATCCTCAGCTGCTTCCGCGAACGACCCGTAGATGACTTGCGGACGTCCGGCTGGACACGGACGTCCGACCATGAGTATATGCGGACGTCCGTAAGTCCAAAAAGTCGGAATTTCAATTTTTTGAGGTGTTACATAATGTGCTCAATGAGTCATTCTGTTTAGCGCTTGATCTTGTTTATTGAAATTCTCTATTTCAAATGATTTTTATGATTTATGATTACCTCAGATCAGAACTCGAACTTCATTTTTATGACTTCTGAATAATTTAGTTCAAAACTCATTCTTAAAAGTTTGACTTCTAAACATCTCAATTTAGAACTCGTACTTCACTATTTTCGAAACTGTTCCATTCGCTGCATGAAAAGAGTGTTAGGTCTTTTACTGTTCCTATGGTCAATCCAGAACCGGAAGGACCTACCCAAGAAACATATCCATTTATAGACATCAGTGAAGAGTCTAGTTGCATAGATGAGTTTGGAGTGAAAAGAAAAATTGTGAGGATGTGACAAGACTTAAAATAATTATTGGTCCTTACCAAACCGAGTCAGTTATCCGGGTAACCACACAATCTATTCATTCTCGTTCTTTGGAAATGAATATTGAACAAACATGGACCCAGTGTCGATAACTCGTGTCACCCATCCTAGCCACTCAAGCATCTCACAAAAGATGTTTGTTTCATATATTCACGGAGGTCTAGCACATAATCTATCTATTCCTCGTACGAAGGTCTTAGATATTGAAAAAGGAAGAAATCATCTCCGGTCTCCGAACTCCATATTCTAATCACTGTGTCAATTGATTTTTAACTTGCATCCCATGTTAAATCAATTTTTGAGCCATATATACATGAATTATTTCTTTTACACATGCACGATTCTTTGTGATGCTCATTGCATATCTTTGTGATATTACCGGAACAGTTTGAGAAGTAATTTTTAAGATTTTACTTCCGTGATAACTGGAAGTCCTATCAGAGATAACCCCGATGTCAACTCTGAATATAGGCCACATAATTATTTTAATTATTGTGATAACAGTTACTATTGTGTTTCTGTGTTAGATATTTACCCTTTCTTGCTTACATAACGTTTTATCTGGTATTTTGCTATTCATCAGTTTCATCTTTGAAATTACATGATGCTCCGGATGCTCCTACTCATCATGAGGGGGAGAAATGGCACAAATTCAAAGACACGGATTATCATGTTGAGGGAAGTTAGCAAAATTTGAGGGGAGTACCTGTTATGATATGTGCAGAAAATAATACAAATGCATGGTTCATCTCATCCCTTGTCAAGTAGTGTTCGCTACAAGTTATTATTTTCTCATTCGAGCAGATTGGTTCTACAAGTTCTTAAAGCTAAAAGATGAAACCAAAATTTAACTCGTGGTTCAAAGACGGATTCTTAAATTTTTAGACTGAAGATGCACCGTGGAATGTCTCGTAACTGACACATTATCATTCTTGTGTGCTTATCGGATGTGTTGAGTTTCTACAGTTGAAAGCTTCGTTTCGTGCACTCAGTCGAGGTTATTGTTCACTGAATATGGTAATAAAGTTAAAACTGAAGATAAGAGCTTTATTCAAGGGGGAGCTTGGAAAGACATGAACACAAGCAACACCAAAGTGTTTCAAAGATTCAAGAGGAAGAGAAGATCAAGACCTGAAGGTTTCAAGACCAATTTTTCTTTATATAACTTTAGAGGGAGATTGTTAGGACCATAAATGTACTATTATTTAGAAAGTTATATAAAGAATTATAGAGATTAATTATTTATTGTAAAAGCCTTTAATTGTTTAATGGGCTTAGATTAGCTTAAAGGGCCATGGGCTTGAAGCTTAGGCCCTAGGTATTTAAGAATTGTTTTGTTTAGAAATTAGGTTAGATTAATCAATTCTAGTTTCATACGGCTAATAGAGATAGAGAGAGCTTTTCATTCAATACTTGTAACCTTTGTATAATCATTCAATAAAGATTGATCGTTTCGTTTATTCATTGTTACCTGATCAAACTGGGATCTACATGGAGTGCTGAATTGGATTTGCTGTGATAGATATTACACTCTTAGAATCACAGAGGATTGGATCTCTGTTGTACTCAAGACCATAGTCTCTGAGCTGAGTTTTCATCCATATTACTTGTGAACAACAACTAGCAGCAGCAACATATTCTGCTTTCGCTATAGATGTTGACACACAATTTTTCTTCTTGGATGTCCAACTCACAAGTTTGTCTCCAAGAAATTGACAACTTCCAGAAGTACTCTTTCTGTCATTCCTGCAACCTCCATAATCTGAATCTGTAAATGCTACAAGCTCAAACCCAGAGTTAAGAGTATACCAGAGACCAAAAATTGAGTCCTTTTGAGATATTTGAAAATTGTTTTGACAACAGACAAATGAGATTCGTTAGGATTTGCTTGAAATCCAGCACAGAGACAAGTTGCAAACATCATGACAGGCCTGTTTGTTGGTAAGTACAGAAGTGATCCTATCATGCCTCTGTAGGTCTTGACATTCACAAATTGACCATCTGGATCATGGTCAAGTTTAACTCCAGTGGCAATAGGGGTTTTCATAGGATTTGAGTTGTTGAGCTTATATTTTCTCAAAATATCAGAGACATATTTAGATTGGCTTATAAAGGTGCCTCTGATGGTTTGTTTTACTTGTAAACCAAGGAAGAATTAAAGGTCTCCCATCATGCTCATTTTAAATTGACTTTTCATCAACTCAGAAAACCTATCACAATACTTTTGGTTAGTAGACCCAAAGATAATGTCATCAACATATATCTGTACCAGAAGTAGATCATTTTTATATCTCCTAATGAATAAGGTAGTATCCACATTACCTTTCTCAAAATGATTTACCAACAAAAATGTAGACAGAGTTTCATACCTGGCTCTGGGGGCTTGTTTAAGGCCATACAGAGCTTTGTCAACCTTGTACACATGGTCTAGAAACTCTGAACTTTCAAAGCCTGGAGGTTGTTGGACATAGACTTCTTCATCTAGTTTGCCATTCAGAAAGGTAGATTTGACATCCATTTGATAAACTTTGAATCCCTTGTGGGCTGTATAGGCTAGAAAGATTCTGATGGCTTCTAGACTAGCAACTGGAGCAAAGGTTTCATCATAGTTAATGCCTTATTCTTGGCAGTATCCTTTTGCAATGAATCTGGCCTTGTTTATGATGATGATCCCATCCTCATCCTTTCGTTTCTAAATACCCACTTGGTTCCAATGGCAGATTTGTCTTTAGGCAGAGGAACCAAGGTCCAAACTTTATTTCTTTCAAACTTCAGAAGCTCTTTTTGCATTGCTTCTCCCAGTTTGGATCATCAAGGGCTTCAGAGACCTTCTTTGGCTCTATCATGCTAAAAAAAACACAAAGAAAGTCTCATTGATTGTGGCTGACCTTGTCTTCACACCATCGTCAGGAGCACGAATGATCTGATGATTGGGATGATCCTTTGTCCATTTTATCATGGGATCATGGACATGAGGAGGTGTTTGTGCTTCTGAAGGAAATAGATGTGTGACAGCTTCAGAGCTCTGAGGATTGGCACCAGGGCTCTGAGGCACACTACTCTGATGATGGTTCAGGTTCAGGTTCTTCTTCCTCAGACTGTTGTCATGAACTTTCTCTATTAGTTGGACCCGTAGTCAAGGAAGTAGGGCTCTATGACGGTGAACTTGTGTAAATGGAATTTCTTCCAATATTTGTCATTAGGGGTGATGATGGTTTAGGTTCAGGTTCTTCTTCCTCAGACTGTTGTCATGAACTTTCTCTATTAGTTGGACCTGTAGTCAAGGAAGTAGATGGTGAAGTATTTGAAGGACATGACAGAGATGTACCTGATTGTTGTTGTCCTTCAGAACCTTGAACTTGAGTGCCTCTGTTGATAAGTTCAGAGGAATATTCATCATCAAAGAAGTCATTGAATATCATATTGATATTTTATTCTCTTGTCTTTGAGGAACTGGGCTCCTCTAAGATATGTATCCTCTATGATAATTTTCTTTCAGAGATGCTTGATGTTCTGTCATTAAAGGATACATTGATGCTTTCCAGAATGACCTTGGGTCCGAGGTTATAGACTCTGTAGGCTTTTGAAGTTAGAGAATATCCAATGAATTTTCCTTCATCATCCTTTTTTCAAACTTCCCAAGTTGATCTATGTCATTCAGGATATATCATCTGCAGCAAAAAACATGAAAGTACTTCACATTTGGCCTTCTGTGGTTGATTAGTTCATAAGCAGTCTTTTTGAATCTTTTCACTATAATAGCTCTATTTTGGGTAATACAGACTGTTGAAACTGCTTCTGCCAAGAAGTTGGTTGAGAGATTAGATCTTGCTAGCATGGTTCTGGCATCTTCTACCAGAGTTATGTTCCTCCTCTCAACAACACCATTTTGTTGAGGAGTTTTGGCAGCAAAGAAGTTCTGAGAAATTCCCTCTTCTGGCATCTTCTACCAGAGCTTTGCATTCTTGAATTCTGTCCCATTATCCATTCTCAGCTTCAGTACCTTTAGACTTAGCAGAACCTAAATCCTTTTCAACAAATTTATCAGTATCTTTAGGACATTAGATTTTGCTCTGATGAACTCAACCCAAGTTTATCTAGAATATTCATCAATAAGAACCAGGATATACTTCTTGCCAGAGAGACTTTGCAAAGAGATGGGACCACATAGATCCACATGCAACATGTGCAAAGGTCTATGACAATTATGATCACTCTTTGTTCTGTGTAAAGCCTTTTTAAGCTTACCCATTTCAGATGTAGAACGTAGATGGTCTCTGTCAAACTTAAGAAGTGGTAATCCTTTTACCAGATTTAGTTTCACAAGCTTGTCAAGATTTGAAAAGTTTAATGTGCAAATATTTTGTGCCAGAGCGAGGCATCTTCTTTGTTCAAAGAAACTAAACAGAGTCTTTATGTGTTAGATTTTTGATTTGGATAGAAATTCATTTTATAAAGATTGCCTTTTCTGTCAGCTCTGAGCAAATCTTGATCAGACTCTGAAACTAACAGAGAACAGTATTTATTCTTAAAGTTGACATCAAAACCATGATCACAAAGTTGACTTATGCTAAGCAAATATGATTTAACACTTCTACATAAGCAACTTTAGAACTGATACTCCACCATTGGTTAAAACCCCAAAACCTCTAATCTGCCCTTGCCCATCTCCTCCAAAGGTTACTGCACCTACCATTTTCTATTTGAATGAGGTCAGCAGCTCCTTATTTTCAGTCATGTGCCTTGAACATCGAGAGTCCAAGTACCAAATTTGCACATGTTGTTTCTACAAGACATATTAGACTTTCTTAGGTACCCATTGCATAATGGTTTCTTTCTTGTTAGACTTGGGTTTAACAAATTTACCTTATGGATTTCCATTATGTGATGATTTGCCAGAGGCTTTTCCTTGCACTTTCCGAGATCTGGTCTTAGGATGTTTCTTCTATAGGGACCAATTCAGATTGCAATGATGACCATTGAGATGATTCTGAAGTTTCAGTAAAAGCTTAAAACAATTGCAATTAACAGAGCATGGGATTGATTGATGTAAATTGCTGTTTTGATTCATCATCTTTGGATAACATGCCTTTTGAAAATTAAAATGTCCAGAATAAGAGGTCTTAACAAACTTCCTATCTGGAGATGTTTTCTAGAAATTGGCATTCCTTTGATGATGTGGTTCCTTGGCCCAAAAAGGTTGGTTTCCTCTATGATTCACTGCAGAATTAAAAATAGGTGAGTTATTAACTTTCCATTTTCCATTATGTTCTAGAGTGAATCTTACTGGTTTATAAACATATGGTACGGAGGTTTGATTGATTGAAGTACTCATGGCTTTCTCTTTCTTCTTCTTTTCTAACTCCTCAGAAGATAAGATTCTGACACCCATACCCTTAAAATCAGGACAAAGTGGAATTGTGGATTCGTTCTTTGGAACATAATTGACATTGTTTAAAATTCCAGATCCAACAAGTGTCTGTTTAGGTTTGTGCAAGATATTCTCTGGTGCACACAAAATTTGCTCATCAACCTCGGAGTTAAAGTCAGAGTCTAGAAAGACTCTGGTGGCTCTAACAGAGATGAGAGTCTCTGTGGGTTTGTGACAGAAGCTTGCTCTGTTGTAGTCGGAAAAGTTCAGATCTCTGATGGTGCAACTTTTGAATCTTCTGAACTTTGGTTTTAAGGCATCAGAAATGGAGTTTTCATCAAGTACTATTTGCAGATCCTCTTCAAATGTTGATCTAACATCCTCAGAGGTGGGAGAGAAGACTGGTGCTTCTTGATTGAGTTTACTCTGAGATCTGACTTCAGAGGGACCAACCACAAAAGTAACAGACTTATGTTCCTTAAAAGATTTAAAGTTGAAGATCTCCATTGGATCAAGACTTTTCATAGACTTGGGAATGATGATTTTAGCTTTTCCTTCATCATGAATTAACTTAAGATATGGTTATGTAACCTTCTCATGATCAGAGGAGTCATAGCTGACATTTCTGAAGTTCAGTCTCTTAGTTCTTAACCCTTCTGAAGATTTTTTCTTTTGAAAACACTTGTACCAGAGGATGTACAATCATGCACCTGGACTTTCCTAACACAGAAGGTTTAGGACAAAGATGTCTTCTTCCTTCCAGTGAAAGGATTAATGTGCACATCTTGTGCCTCCTGGTACTTCTTTATCTGAAGCTCCTTTCTCTGTAAAGATTGGTGTAAAACATCCCTTTCTTTTTGAAAATAATTTTTCAAAGCAACAGAGTTTATCCTTTCATACTCTGATCTTTTAACCTCTTCACCCTTCATTTTCAAAACTTCCTCACATATTTTGTACATGACAGAAAAAGAAATTTCTTTTTGCTTCTGTAAAGCTTCTAACTCAGATTTTTCTTTTGAAATTTCTTCCTCATCCATTTCCAAGAGATCTTTCTCTCTCTTGTAAAAGGATAAATCTTTCTGAGCTAGTTTTCTTAGTTCTTTTTCTTCATAATGTTTTTGTTTCAAGGCTTGAAATTCCTCAGCAAGTTTGGACACATTCATTTCCAGTTTAGAATCAGACTTGGAGTCAGAGGTGGAACATACCTTAGCACTGGGTTCTGAGATCTCCAGTGCTTTGTCAGCAGAGCTTGTCTCTGTCATCCACTCTATCATTTCCTATGCAATAGCCGTCCCACAGAAGTTGGCCTGCTCTGGTTCATCAATAGAAGATGAATCAGAGATCTAGTTTTCCATCTCTGCAACATAACTTCTCTCCTTAAAGTTATATTTGTATTTGTTTTTGTAATAGTCCTGGTCTTTTACCAGTCTACCTTTGCAGTTGGCTGAAAAATGGCCTGGTTTGCCACATCAAAAACACCTACCATCATTTTGGTTGATGGGTTGGGCAACATCTGTTGTTTTCTGTGGTGCTGGCTGGATGTACCTCTGTTGATATTGAGGTGGTCTCTGTTCTGGTGTAGCTCTATGATGATTGTGGTAAGGTGCAGTCCTCTGTTCATAACCTCTCTTCTCCTCTTTCTCTTCTCTCTCAAACCTTCCAATTTTGGCAAACACCTTCTTGCCAAACATCTTGTTAAATTGTTGAGTTATTAAAGCAAGAGATTGGGCAAAAGGAGCAATATCAGTATCTTCATCAGCATCTGACATGATGTCATCTTCTTTATCACTCTCAGTAATAAGGCTCTTCTTCACCTTATTTCTCAGGACATTCTCTTTTCCTTCTTCTCTCTGGTGGCATTATCTCTGGTGGATTTACCTTCTAAGGGTATTTTAGTGTCAGAGATCAACGCCAATGGTCCTCCCACAGAGGATTTGTCCTTTTGTTTGACAACATCCTTTTCTTGTGCAGCAAGAGTGCTATACACATCTATGAGTAACCATGTATCGAGGACTTGGTTAGCTTGCAAAGACATAGATAAGTGAAACCATTCATCATTAAAACTTTTTAAGAACAAGACATTGTTGTCTTCCTTTGATCTGACAACACCACGTTTTATGCACTTGTTAATCAAGACATTAAATCTGTTGTAGGTCTGTTGCAGAGTCTCTTTAAGAAGATCTTTGAAATCGTTGTATTCATTAATCCATTGTGTCCTTCTGTTCTTTTGGGTTTTTATTCCCCCTTCAAGTTGGTTTAGAAGTTGATCCCAGATTTCTTTAGCAGTAACACAAGAGTCAAGTTCTTGGAAAATATCGTTTGGAATGGCCATTATCAAGTGTCTAATTGCCTTAGAGTCATTTTCCATTTTAAACATATCTTCTTCGGTAAAACCAGTGGTTTTAGGTTTGAAATGAGTTGGAATCTCAGCACTAGTTTCTGTTGCAGGGACACGAGGAACCAATACCATGGGTTGAAATGGTCCATTTGTGACAGATCGCATAAGATCTTTGTCCATGACTACATAGAAGTTGACCATCCTAATCTTCCATCGAGGGTATTCATCCCTCAGGATAGTAGGAGGTTTGGTTAAAGAACCAGATGTATAAATGGCATTGATGTTGTTATTTGCCATTTGTACGGAAAAACAGAGTGAAGTGTTTCTTGAACAGAAAGAGTATTTAAGCTTGAAAAGAGACATATAGAGATGAAAAGAGTAGTATATCAAATGTAAGAGTACTTTCTAAACATGCTTGAAGATTTAAACAACTATTTGAAGCTTGAAAAGAAGTGTGTCAGGTTTTTGTTGAAAACAGGGTATACCAAGAAACTTTGAAGAATAACTAACAATCAACAAGGATGAATCAACCTGTATTGATTGGATCGATTTGATTTAAGAAAATCAATCTACTCTGATACCAATTGTAGGTTCCCATATTCACATTGTCTCACTCAAAAAGAGATATCAAAGATAGCGAAAGCATATGTATAATAATGTTTGATATTGAGTGATTGCAATAAAACTGAACAATGATAGAATAAAAATATTTGAACAGTAAATAATATGATAATGAATAACAAACTGCTCATATATTGATATGAAGAACATCAAGAACACCTAAGTGTGTGTGTTTCTTCTGAATTCTCTCATGCTACAAAACGTACACAGATAGTGGAATGGAATATGCAGTGAGTGTGCTCTTGCGGTAATTCTTACAATTGTGTGCTCCACTGCTCTCTATTTATAGTATGATAAAGTGTAGAACAGTGTACTATCTAATGCTGGAATGATACGTGTAAACGTATTATCGACCTTTTAGGGCTGACATGGAAAGTACAAACACCAATCTAGCACTTAGAGAATTTCTACGAGTCTTCGGCTTCACAGAGGTCTTGGTCATCAAAGATCATTTGCCAGAGCTCTGATGGTCTTCTGATGGATTGGTCTCTGACGTTTGGTCTCTGACGTTCTTTTGTTGATCTTCTGCTAAGTCTTTTGTGTTATCTCTGAAGTCTTGGTCTCTGACGTTTAGTCTTTGACGTTCTTCTGACTTGTGATATTTTCAATACTTTTACATTGGAATACTTGGGGCTAAAAGATGCGGTCCAAACAATTGAACCCAAAAAAAAGATGGACGAGTTTAAACGCTATATCCCACCTCTTGTTTTAGAAAAGAAATTAGTTCAGTTAGAGGAGTCATTTGAAAAAGAACGAATTCAGTTTCAAAATAAAAAACAAGATCTTTTATCCAAACTTGAGTCTTTTAACTCCACAAAAACGAAATCGGTATCAGTTGCGGAAAAGGAAGCCCTTCAGACAGAAATCAAACGGCTCACATCTAAACTGTCTGCCTTGGCAACATAGGTGATGAAAGAGCGAGTAAGCAAGAGTGAACTTCAAAAGAAGTTTGACCACTCCAAGATGAGAGAAATGTTTTGTCTGAACCTTCTTCTAACTCATCAGATACATCTTCATGTAAGGCTTTTATAGGAAACATCTCTTTCAAAAAGTGAAAAGAACCTGAAATGGAGTGTTTTGAAAATAATCTTGACTATGATTTTCAAAAAGCTTCCGCACCTTCGCACAACAAAATTCCAAAATGTTCCCCAGTCCCTTTGAATAATGGTGTTCCATTCGAGAGTGAAATCAATTTTTCCGCCTTCATGAATTCTAATATCTGTTCAGATAACGAGTTTCCAAAGTTTGAATTTGATCAAGTCCTTCCAAGTCATACTGATTTTGTTCCGCAAATGCCTGAACGACCGGTCAATTTTCATTAGGGTGAATGTTCTACATCAGCCCCTCAAAATCGTTCTGTGAACAATGTTTCCAAAAACAACTTTAAATCTAAAAGGGGTTCACAGAAATAGAAAAAGACCGGTCGCTCTCAACATAGACATCATTACTACTCAAGCTCTTCTGACTATGACTTTAATGATATTTCAGATAAAAATGGTCATCAAACGAAAGTGGGTAGCGAAAGGATCTAACGATAGCAAGTTGCCGACAGAGTCATTTAATTCATTTTTAATTATAGGAAAATCAATAATAATCATGATGTAATTGATTCAAGTACTATTGTTGAACAAGTTGTTTCTTTTCCGATAAGGATTTATTCAATTCACAATTACTTCAATTATCTCATGATTGCATTTGTTGTTCCAATTGTGGTTTGAATGACTTTGTCGATAAAAAGTATGCATTTGATTGGTTTGGTTCTTATCATGTGTTTAATTCTCGTCCTAAGTTTAAATCACCCAAACCCAAACGTGAACCCAATTCAAAATGGGTTCCTAAAACAGGTGCTACACCTAACCCCCTAGGACCCATTTTCAAATGGGTACCTAAAGCTGCTTAATTCTTTTTGCAGAACAGTCATGTGTGGTATTTAGATTCAGGGTGCTCCAAGCACATTACCGGAAGAAGGGACCTTCTCACGAACTTCATCGATAAACATTGTGGAAAGGTAAGATTTGGAAATGATCATTCCGCACCAATCCTGGGTTATGCAGACATAATTCAGGATAAGATCACTATCAAGAAGGTTTCGTACGTAGAAAGCTTAGGTCACAACCTGTTTAGCATAGGTCAATTGTACAACAAGGACTTAGTGGTGAACTTCAAGGCCAAGCGATGCAGCGTCTGTACTGAAGACGGAAAAGAGCTACTCGTTGGGACGTGCAAAACCAACCTCTACATGATTAACCTCTTCTGTCTGCAGATGGACGAGCCAGTGTGCTTGATGTCAAAGGCCAACTCTTAGTAGAACTGGATATGGCACCGAAGATTGTCGCACCTGAACTTCAAAAACATCAACAAGTTGGTGCTAGGGGGACACGTGAAAGGCTTGCCAGAGCTCAAATTTGAAAAAGACCACCTCTGTGGTGCATGCGAGATAGGAAAGATGAAGCGAGCATCCCATAAGCCGAACGCCACTCCGAGCACGAGTAGTTCCCTCGAACTCATCCATATGAATTTGTGTGGACCAATGCGTTTTCAGAGTATCAACCACAAGAAGTACGTCCTGGTCATGGTCGATGACTTCTCACGATATACATGGGTCAAGTTGCTCCACTCAAAAGATGAGACCCCGGAGCTAATCATCACTCACCTGAAGATCATGCAAGTGAACCCCTGACAACTCGTGCACACCATACGGACGGACAACGGTACAGAGTTCAAGAATCAAACACCGGATGACTACCTCACATCAGTAGGTATCACCCATACTTTCTCTGTCGCGTGTACCCCTCAGCAAAACGGAGTCATGGAAAGGCGAAATTGAACCCTTGTGGAAGCCTCTCATACAGTGCTTTCTCAATCCAAATTATCGCTATATCTATGAGCCGAGGAAGTTGCAACCGCCTGCTACATTCAAAATCGCTCCATTCTCAACAAGCGGTTCAACAAGACGCCTTACGAGATCATCAACAACCGTGTTCGAAACATCAAGTACTTTCATGCATTCAGATGCACGTGCTACGTCATGAACGACAAAGACGATCTCGGGAAGTTCAGCCACAAAGCGAACGAAAGAGTGTTCACCGGATATTCGACCCACGCACAAGCATTCCGCGTCTACAACAAGCGCACCAAGACCGTCATCGAGAGATTAAACGTAACCTTTGACGAATTGGTTGACTAGGCTTCAGAATAACTCAGTTCAGAACCCGCCTTAATTGGTGTGCTAGCTTCCGAAGAATCTCGTTCGGGATCTACACAATTTCCGGTGAACTCAGATCATGCCTCTACGTCAAAATCACATCTTTCTGATTTGGATTTACTTTTTGAGCAATTTTATGATGAATATTTTAATCCGATTAATGCAAATGCTCATGTGAATAACATGGTTGGAGCCGCACAAATCAAGGACTCTACGAACCTCACGGGTCCGTCGACATCAATTAGTACTCCATCAACTTTTGAATCTACCAAAGACCAACCAACCTCAACTGACACTACATCCGAAGCTGAGCCTACACCAGAAGCTGCTTTACACATCCCGTAAGTTGCTGCTGACGATTTGTCATCTACTACCCGCTCGGGCCACCCTTCTTCTTCCCCGGAGGTTGTCCAACCACCTACGAATCCGGCACCAGCCCTGCAGATCAGCATGCCATCTTCACTTGAAGCACTCCAAGACATTCCCCCGGTAACTATGTGGATTCGGACACATCTCACATCACTACTCAACCGCTTCCTCATACTACCAAGTGGACTCGAGCTCAACCCTTACATCAGATAATTGGTGACCTTTCAACACCAGTTCAGAGGCGTGGTGCCTCTACCAACTTCTGCCTCTTCTCTGGATTCCTAAACGGCATCGAGCCTACAACCGTTTCCGAAGCACTCAATGTTCCAGACTGGGTGATAGCGATGCAAGAGGAGATCAACCAATTTGAGCACCTTCGGGTATGGAGACTTGTCCCACGACCAACGAATAAGACGGTGATCGGCACCAAGTGGGTATTCAAGAACAAGAAGGATGAAGACAGCGTTGTAGTTCGCAACAAGGCGCACCTAGTGGCCAAAGGTTATCGAATGCAAGAAGGCATAGATTACGATGAGACATACTCCCCGGTTACCAACATCGAAGCTATCCACATGTTCCTTGCATACGCCGCATACAAGAACTTCACGGTGTTCCAGATGGACGTGAAGACCGCTTTTCTCAACGGCGAACTCAAAGAGGAAGTCTACGTTTCGCAACCGGAAGGGTTCGTGGACGATACTAAGTCGAATCACGTCTACATGTTAGACAAGGCCCTCTATGGCCTCAAGCAAGCGCCACGAGCCTGGTATGATGCTCTGTCTACTTTCTTATTAAGAGCTGGCTTTTCCAAAGGTAAGATAGATACCACTTTATTTATTAAAAGGAAAAGGATGATATTATACTTGTACAAGTTTATGTTGACGACATCATTTTTGGCTCAACGAACCCTCAGTAGTGTAACAACTTTTCAGTCCTCATGAGGAGACATTTTCTAATGAGTATGATGGGTCAAATGGATTTTTTCCTCGGTCTACATGTTAAACAACTGTCGACCGGGATATTCATTAATCAATCTAAGTACATCTGGGATATTCTCTGGAAATACTAGACGGAACACTATGCTCCCATGAGAACACCCATGTCTCCGGGTTCAAGGTTACACCCCGATCCCAGCGGACAGACTGTGGATACCAAGACATACAGGGGAATGATTGGTTCGTTAATGTACTTGACGGCAACAAGGCTAGATATCATGTTTTGAAAGGTATTGCTGATCTTGGCTTATGGTACCCGAAAAAGACAGGTTCTGAATTGACAGCGTATTCGGATGCTGACCATGCCGGCAACATGTTGGACTGGAAGAGCACTTCGGGTCATGTGCAGTTCCTAGGAGATTGTCTTGTCAGCTGGGCGTCGAAGAAAAAACTCTGCGTATCTACATCCACAGCTGAGGCGGAGTATGTTGCTGCCGCAAGCTGCTGCTCACAAGTAGTATGGATGCGCACCCAACTCAAGGACTGTGGCTTCACGTACACCAAAGTCCCCATTTACTGTGACTCAAAGGGCGCAATTTCCATATCTAGCAATCCGGTGCAACACACGAAGATGAAGCACATCGACGTTTGGTATCACTTCATCAAAGATCACATCGAGCGAGGTACGATTGAACTCTAATTTGTTAATACTCAGCATAAGATAGCAGACCTGTTTAAAAAAGCCTTGGATGAAAAATTCTTTAATTACTTAGTGTCCAAGCTAGGTATGTTAAATCTGAAGGTTTAACCTATATGAGTTCGGTACAGCTTCCGTTCAATAACGAGAAACTGTCACTTCATCATCTGGTGCTAACTCCTTAGATGGTGAAGTTTACACTTTCTCAGTATTGCACTCTATCTGTATAAATCTCATTAGAAGTTACACCTCTGTATTAATAGGTTAGATTTATTTCGTTCGTCTATTCGCGTTATTTCTTTCATGATTTTATTATATGCTTTACTTATTTTTCGATACTTGTACGTTTGAATGTTTGCTCACATGTTCAGGGGCAGCTTATGAGCTGAGTAAGTTCATTCCTTTCATTATTCGAGGGGGAGCGGCACACGGTTTTTCATTTTTTTCTCACTTAGAGTGTTTTCTATTTTTTTTGTGTCATAAGTTTTTCGTGCACAAGTCTAGGGCAGGCACACACAGTTACCTTAATTTTTCTCAAAATATTCGTTTTGTCAAAGTGTACATAAGTTTAGGGGGAGCAAGGGTCAAAAGTCGATATGTTTTAAAAAATCATCACTTTTTCGGGTACCCTCTTTTCAGGACCACCACTTTTCCGGATGAAAACCCTTTTTCCGAGTAACATTCTTTCCGGTCAAAACCCTCTTTCCCGGAAAACCATGTTTTTCGCTACTCGTGCCCGGAAAACCCCATCTATTTAAATATTCGCTTAAGCTTTTTCAAACTTACGTTTCCCAGACATTGCTAAACCTCTCATAAACCCTTCTCTCTCTCAATCGCACACACGCACGCAACCTCTTAGTTTCGATCGAGTTTCTATTCAATCAAGTAAGTTTATCGATTCCTTTCGTATCGTTTACGCTTAACCACGAATCAAAACACACACTACTCGTCGAAATCGATGATTGCTTGCTTACGCAGAGTCCATTCGACTCCCGTAGTTGAATAGGTTGTTTTCTCGCGTTCGGTCGTTGCACTTATGATTAGATTTCATTTCTCCTTCCAATCGATAGTTTAATCACCATAATCGCACATCTGATTGCATAATTTTGAGTCGATAATCCTTGTTTTCTGGAAATTGTGTCTTCCGGATTCGATGTATTCCAGTAATGATGTTTTTCCGGAAGTTGTGTTTTCCGGTAATGATGTTTTCTGGATTCGATGTTTTCCGGTAGTCAATGTATTCCGGATTCGATGTTTTCCGATAGTCGATGTTTTCTGGAAGTTTGTGTTGATCCAAACCCTCAGTGATTTGATAATGACTCTTTGAGAAACACTTAGTGAAAATTGTAAGTAGACAATATGTATTAGAGTTTCTCTATCGCTGATAAGTACTATGTCTCTACAGTACCGCTGATAGGAAACTCACGCTCTTTAATCTACACATTCAGCGATATTGTTCATCAATAAAGCTCTGATCCTGTTCAGTCTTGTTGATGATCGCTGATAGTTTTAGTTGTTTACTTATGATATCTGAAGACAAGTTTCACGTCAACAAATGTTCTACGCTGAATTCGAAGATCAAGCCAAAGAACCAGCGACAAGTCTACAAATGAACTGATGCATATATCAGCGAAGCCAAGACCTGTCCACTCAACGTGAAGTTTCAAGTAGAAGACTTCAACGATCGCTGAGCTTTGTCACTCGCTGATAAAGTACTGTTCAGTAATCGCTGATCATGAAGTTTCCTCTATAAGTTACTTTTGTCTTACCCCCTTACACGTCTCCGTACGATCTATCAGAACGGACATCCCTTTTGTCCAGTATCGTACAACCAACTCTGATTCTACATTGTTCGTCATGCGGCTACTAGGTTGTCTACCAAGGTCAAAACATGCAAACAATCAGCTGCTGCCACGTGTAAAGTTGTACTGATATGCATTTAATGCATGCAGTATATAAGAAGAACCCTACTTCATAAATGAAGTGCTCGTCCATTCCTTCTCCTTACTACTTTGTGTTAGAATATTATTCGTAACATTCTTATCTTCTCTCTTACTTATTTTCTAGTGCAAGAAATCTTAGTGTTCTCTTAATTTGTTTAGATTAGGTTTAATCCTTAATCTTGTTCCGCAACAACTTGTAAACTCTTTGATAAAATTTGTGTGTTTGTATTCAACCCCCTTCTACAAACTTGTATAACCCTTTCGGGACCAACAATTTGTGTTTTCCGGATATGGTGTTTTTCGGTATTAGTGTTATTCGGACAACCCTAATCCAGACAAACCCTAATCCGGACAAACCACTAATCCGGAAAAACCTTTATCCGGACAACTCTCTGTATCCGGAAAATCCCTCTGCCACTTCTCTGCATCTTCTGGCAGATCTACGCACCAAGGTAAGTATTACTATTTCACTCATTCACATGTTACTAACACTTTGTAATTGCAGGCACTATAGCAAACCAAGGATCACCATTCAATGCTGACTTGTTTCAGTCAGGGAACATGTGGACATCCAGGGTAACAATTACAACCCGGATGTCATGAACTTTCTCAATTGCCATCTTGTCATCATCGACATCCAAGTCGGCCATCCACTCTATCATGCCCTGACCGCAACAGCTGAAGTCCCTGCACTCTATGGCCAACAGCTTTGGCACACAATCCACCGTGTGACAACTGAATCGGGCACACACCTAGATGCTAGACTCGACAACGCTAATCTCATTCTCACCCACGAGTCCTTCCGCCAACTCCTCCGCCTCCCTTCCGCCACCGACAACGGCCAAGCCGATTATGCTTTTACGGTCTCCAATGACCTACTGCTTACAGACATCCATTCCCTTGGCTATTCGAGGGATCTTCTCCGGCCATCGGCTTTCACAAGAACCAACCTGGCCCCTCTTTGGGCAACCTTGTACGGTTGTTCCACGGAGTAGCCTTTCACGGCACATGACTTTGCTGAACTTCCCTGGAACGAGCTTGTTCAAAACGTCACCGACTGAGAGCAGAACCGCCAACGATCATTCATACCATATAAGAAGAACCCTACTTCAGAAATGAAGTGCTCGGCCATTCCTTCTCCTTACTACTTTATGTTAGAAAATTATTCGTAATATTCTTATCTTCTCTCTTACTTATTTTCTAGTGCAAGAAATCTTAGTGTTCTATTAACTTGTTTAGATTAGGTTTAATCCTTAATCTTGTTCCGCAACAAGTTGTAAATTGTTTGATAAATATCAATAAACAATTTAAAAAAGTAAAATCTGTTTGTTTGCCATTCCTGAAAGAATCATTCCTAAGGAACCTCACAATTGGTCTGATTAAGATAAGAAGAAAGTGGCTATCGACACTAAAGCCAGATCCATTCTTTCCATGGCTCTTCCTGACGAAGTCTACCATTCCGGCATGAACCTAAAAACCTCTAAAGCCATGTGGGACATAATATGTGTTCAATATGAAGGTACGTCTGAAGTCCAGGACTCAAGAAAGATCAACCTGGTAAGACAGTATAAAAGCTTTATTTGTGGTAAGAATGAATCTCTCTCTGAAGTACATCAGCGGTTTAACTGTTTAGTTATAGATCTGACAAAGTTCATAGAATGTTTATCTGAAAGCTGGGACAGTTATTGAATGTGTCTTAAGCTATCAAAGTATCTAAAATCTATGACTCGTTCTACCTTATATGGCACTATGCTTAATCATGAGCAGTCGTGTCATCTTAAGAAGAATCGTGTAAAAGATTCCAAAATCACACCTGTTGCTTTACTCTCAGAGTCACCTTCCACTCAGCGATCTACTATCACTGTCACTAAGTTGGAAACAAACTTTGAATGCTCATCAGATGCTGACTCTTCAGATCTCGATGAATCTATGGCACTCCTATCTAATAAGTTCAAGAGATTCGCCAGAAAGAATAATTTCAGAAGGAATAAACCCCTTGCAATCACTGACAAGCCAAAAACATCAACCCCTGTTGATAAGGCTCCTGCTACCTGCTTTAACTATGAGAAAGTAGGACACTTTGTTAGTGAATGCAGGTCAAAGAAAGTCCATAAACCCTCAGCTTTCTCCAAAAAATCCTCTAACCCCAGGGCTAGAGATGACAAGTATCAAAAGATGAAAGAAAAGTATGCAAAGCTGAAAAGCATTAAGAAGAAAGGCAAAGGCCTTATGGCTGATTTTGCCTGGGCTGCCTCTGATGAAGAAGAATCATCTGACTCAGAAGATGATGACGAGGCCAATCTCTGCCTCATGGCTAAAATTGAAGAAGAGGAAGAAAATTCTGACATTCCATCTACTTCAGATATTGATGAAGTTGATAGTCTTCGAAAGATCGATCTCTTGACTATGAATTTATATGATGCCATGAACGGCAAAACCGTCGCTGAAAATCAAAACCTTGATCTCGTTGAACAACTTAAAAACTGTCACCTTCAAATAGAAAAGCTTTCTAAAATTGAAGAAGATTTAAAAGATCAGGTTCATGTATATCAACTAGTCAAAATCGAACGTGAAGAGGCTATCGCTGCATTAAAAGCTGAAAAGGCTACTGTTGAAGGATGGTGTATATCCTCAACAACGATCACTGAGATAATAAAGTCTCAGATTCCCCTGAGTGATAAGAGTGGACTTGGTTACAAAGCTGACACTCTAGAACCAACAACTAATTGTTCCATGCTCAAATTTGGAACTTTCGTATCCTCAGTCCCTAACACTTCCTCATCTCAGTGTTCCTCTTCAAAAACTCCCATCCCTGAGGAAAAACCTACCTTAATCTCCAAAGGTAAGGGTAAAGAAAAAGTTTTCAATCAAAAAACCTCAGAAGGGTACCTTCGTACCTAAGCTAAATGCTTCTAAAGTTTCAGCGACTTATCCATCTACTTCTAAGAACAAGATCCCTGGATTTATTCAGCGATCTACTCCTAGAATCAGAGTGGATGTTATTGGTAAGAAATCTAAAGAACTGATTGTTCCTCCCATTTCCAATGCCAAAGGTATACTTGGTGCTGGCCCTGCTCATTTAATGGAGTGGGTGTGCTCGAGTCCATTTGGTGGTGTGTGGAAGCGGTTGACGAGTCGCATGAGAGGTGTCCGGGTCCACATACGCACCGGTAGGAAGATCTTGAACGACTTCAAGAGAAGAGGGACGGTTCCTTGAAGGAGATTCTACGGGATTCGCCGTTGGTTGGGCAACTTCCGGGGAATCTAGAGGTTGATCCTTGTGATTTGTAGAGGACAACTCTTCCAGAATGATCTTTGGAATGGGCACAGGTTCCTCCGATGGAATAGCCGTTTCAGTAGTCGTGTCTGTTGAACTTTGAGGGGTTTCCAGAGTTTGAGTTGGAGTACTTGTTGATGGCGACGGACCGGAGAGATTCGCCAAGTTTTCGAGTTGAGCAGCTCCATCCCTAGGTTGCACAATTACACGAGGATTAGGCATATTAAAGAATTCATCATAAAAAATGCTCAAACAGTAAATCTAAATAAGAAAGATGTGATTTTGATGTAGATGTGTGATTTGGATTTACTGGGGTTTGTGTAGATCCCGAACGAGAGTGTTCGGAAGATAACATGCCAGTTAATGCGGGTTCTAAATTGAGTTGTTTAGAAGCCAAATCTGTTGCTTCGTCAAACGTCACGTTTATCCTTTCGATGACGGTTTTGGTCCGTTTGTTGTAAATGCGGAATGCTTTAGCCTGCGTGGAGTATCCGATGAAAACTCCTTCACCTGCCTTGGGACTGAATTTGGCAAAATCATCCTTGTCGTTCAGAACGTAGCAAGTGCACCCGAACGACCAGAAATACTTGATGTTCGGGATTCGGTTGTTGATGATCTCGTACGGGGTTTTGTTGAACCATTTGTTTATGACGGAACGGTTTTGCGTGTAGCTAGCGGTTGCAACTGCTTCAGCCAAGAGAAATTACGGCAGCTTCGATTGAGATAACATAGTGCGAGCGGCTTCGACGAGGTTACAGTTCTGCCTTCCCACGACTCCGTTTTGCTGAGGAGTCCTTGCGGCAGAGAAATTGTGATGGATACCTACTAAGGTGAGGTATTCGTCAAGAGTATGATTCTTGAATTCCGTCCCGTTGTCCGTTCTGATGGTTTGAAACAACTGTCGAAGGTTTAGTTGGATGGTCTTCAGGTGGGTGATGATCTGCTACAGGGTTTCGTCTTTCGAGTGCAAGAACTTCACCCATGTGTAGCGCGAGAAATCGTCGACAATGACCAAGACATATTTCTTCTTGTTGATGCTCTAAACGCGCATCGATCAACACAAATCCATATGGACGAGTTCGAGGGACCAGGATGAGCTCGGAGCGGCCTTCAGCTTGTGGGTAGCTCACTTCATCTTTCCCATTTCGCATGCCCCGCAGAGTCTATCCTTCTCAAATTTAAGCTCATGCATACACTTTGACGTGTCCGCCAAGCACCTATTTGTTGATGTTCTTGAAGTTGAGGTGCGAAAGAAGTCGATGCCATATCCAAGCTTGTTGAGAGTTGGCCTTCGACATCGGGCAGACGGAGTCATCGGTCTTCAATGAGGAGAGGTCAATGGTGTAGAGGTTGGTTTAAAGCGTTCCAACCAGCAACTCCTTTCCGTCTTCAGTACGAACGCTACTCCTTTTTGCTTTGTAGTTGACCTCAAGATCTTTGTCGCATAACTGTCCGATGCTGAACAGGTTGTGTCCCAATCCCGCGATGTATGACAACTTCTTGATGGTGATCTTGTCTTGAACGATGTCGTCGTAGCCCATAATTGGCGCTTTGTCATCGTTCCCAAAATCTCACGTTTATGTAATATTTCTTGGTGAAGTTCGTGAGCGGCTCCCTCCTTCCGGTCATGTGCTTGGAGCATCCTGAGTCTAAGTACCACACATGACCGGTCATGGGTCCTAGAGGGTTAGGTTTAACACATGTCGGGGGAACCCATTTTGAATTGGGCTTCCTTTTGGGCTTACGAGATTTATGTTTAGGTTTAGAATTAAAGACATGATAAGAACCAAACCAATCAGATGCATAACGATTATCATCGAAGTCATTCAACCCACAATTAGAACAACACAAACAATCATGGGATAATTGAATCAATTGATGTATTGAATAAAGTCTTAACATAAAATTAATACTTAGTTCAACGGAGTTATTCGAATCATGAAAACCACAATTATTAATGTTTTTCCTAGGATTTAAAGCGAATTAAACGACTTTGACACCGACTTGGTCTTATTAGATCCTTTGGCTACCCACTTTGGTTTGTCTTTTTTGTCCCGACCATTTTTATCTGAAAAATCATTAACGGCATGGTCAGCAGAGTTTGAGTAGGAATAATTTATATCATTTGGTCGACCGGTCTGTTGCCGCGTTTGTGAGCGCTTTCGAGAATTTGAATTGGTTTTGGAACTTCGTTCACAGACCGGTTTTTGATTTTTGTAGAACATTCGCCTTTTTAAAATCTGACCGGTGGATTCACTGCTTTTGAAAGAAAGTCGGTGTGATTTGGAAGCGGTTTGTCGAATTCAAACTTAGAAAACTCCTCATACGAACTGTTGATCCAAACCCTCAGTGATTTGATAATGACTCTTTGAGAAACACTTAGTGAAAATCATAAGTAGACAATATGTATTAATGTTTTGTCATCAAAGAAAATACTAAGTCTATTTTGTATCGCTGATGAAAACATATCCTTTAATTTACACATTCAGCGATATTGTTCATCAGCAAGCCCTGAGCCTGTTCAGTCTTGTTGATAATCGCTGATAATTTTAGTTGTTTACTTATGATCCCTGAAGACAAGTTTCACGTCAACAAATGTTCTACACTGAAGTCGAAGATCAAGCCAAAGAACCAGCGACAAGTCTACTAGTGAACTGATGCGGATATCAGCGAAGCCAAGACCTGTCCACTCAACGTGAAGTTTCAAGTAGAAAACTTCAGCGAACGCTGGACATTATCACTCGTTGATAAAGAACTATTCAGCGAACCCTGATCATGAAGTTTCCTCTACAAGTTACTATTGTCTTATCCCCTTGCACATCTCCGTACGAAAAGTCAGAATGGACATCCCTTTTGTTCAGAATCGTACAACCAACTCTGATTCTACATTGTTCATCATGCGGCTACTAGGATGTCTACCAAGGTCAAAACATGCAACCAATCTGCTGCTGCCACGTATAAAGTAATACTGATATGCATTAAATGCATGCAGTATATAAAGGAAACCCTACTTCAGAAATGAAGTGCTCGCCCATTTCCTTCGTCTTAATATTCTGTTTGTTAGAATATTATCCTTAATGTTCTTATCTCCTTTTTTCTTATTTCTAGTGCAAGAAATCTTAGTAATTCTCTTAACTTGTTTAGATTAGGTTTATTCCTTAATCATGTTCCGCAATAAGTTGTAAATTGTTTGATACATATCAATAAACAATTTAGAAAAGTAAAAATCGTGTGTTTGTATTCAAACCCCCCCCCCCCCCCCCCCTTTTCTACAAACTTATATAACCCTTTCGGGACCAACAAGTGGTATCATAGCAGATTGTTTAATCTCATAAACAAGATCTTGCTTATACTAATCTTTTCTCTTCCTTTCTATTTTCCATAATGGCTAACAACACAAACACAAACTACATTGATAATGGTTCTCTTGCAAAACCCCCTAGATTTTCCAGAGATAACTTTAATCTATGGAAAAATAGGATGACACTTTTCTTTGAAGGTGTAGACCCTATTATTCCCCATTACATCGAGAATGGTCCATATATCCCTGTTAGGATTGATCCTAAAGTTCCAGGCACTGCTACTAGAGCTACCATTCCTGAAAAACCATTCCCAAGGAAGTTCACAATTGGTCTGATGAAGACAAGAAGAAGGTGGCCATCGACACTAAGGCCAGATACATCCTCTCTATGGCTCTTCCTGACGAAGTCTATCATTCTATCATGAACCTGAAAACTTCCAAAGCCAAGTGGGACACAATCTGTGTTCAATATGAAGGTACGTCTGAAGTCTAAGACTCAAGAAAGATAAACCAAGTAAGACAGTACGAAAGCTTCATTTGTGGTAAGAATGAAACTCTCTCTGAAGTACATCAGCGGTTTAACTGTTTAATTATTGATCTGAAAACCGTTGGTAAGGAATATTCTAACTTTGAGATTCTGACAAAGTTTCTAGAATGTTTACCTGAAGCTGGGACAGTTATTCAATGTGTCTCAAGCTATCAATGGATCTAAAATCTATGACTCTCTCTACCTTATTTGGCACTATGCTCAATCATGAGCAGTCGTGTCATCTTAAGAAGAATCTTGTTAAAGATTCCAAAAGCACACATGTTGCTTTACTCTCAAAGTCACCTTCCACTCAGCGATTATCTATCACTATCACTGAGTTGGAAACTATCTCTGAATGCTCATCAGATGCTGATTCTTCAGATCTTGATGAATCTCTGGCACTCCTGGCTAATAAGTTCAGGAGATTCGCTAGAAAGAGTAACTTCAGAAGGAACAAACCCTTTGCACTCACTGACAAGCCAAATCATCAACCCCTGTTGATAAGGCTACTGCTACCTTCTTTAACTGTGAGAAAGTAGGACACTTTGCTAGTGAATGCAGGTCAAAGAAAGTCTTTAAACCCTCATCGTTCTCCAAGAAATTCTCTAACCCCAGGGCTAGAGATGACAAGTATCAAAAGCTGAAAGAAAAGTACGTAAAGCTGAAAAGCTCTAAGAAGAAAGGCAAAGGCCTGATGGCTGACTTTGACTGGGCTGCCTCTGATGAAGAAGAATCATCTGACTCTGAAGATGATGATGAGGCCAATCTATGCCTCATGGCAAAAATTGAAGAAGAGGAAGAAAACTCTGACATTCACTCTACTTCAACTCCTACCTCCAAGGTTTCAACTTTTTTCTTTACTAATATTTCAGATATTGATGAAGCTGGTAGTCTTCGAAAATCGATCTGCTGACTATGAATTTATATGATGCCATGAATGGCAAGACCTTAGTTGAAAATCAAAACCTTGACCTAGCTGAACAGCTTAAAAACTGTCACCTTCAAATAGAAAATCTTTCGAAAATTGAAGAGGATTTAAAAGATCAAGTCCATATAAATCAACAAGTCAAAATCGAATGTGAAGAAGCTATCGCTGCATTAAAAGCTGAAAATGCTAATGTTGAAGGATGCAGTAAATCCTCAACAACGATCACTAAGATAATAAGGTCTCAGATTCCATTGAGTGATAAGACTGATCTTGGTTTTAAAGCTGATACTCTAGAACCATCCACTGATCGTTCCATGCTCGAATTTGGAACGTTCGTATCCTCAGTACCTGACACCTCCTCATCTCAGTGTTCCTTCTAAAAAACTCCTATCCTTGAGGAAAAACCTACCTTAATCTCTAAAGGTAAAGGTAAAGGTAATAAAAAGGTTTTCAATCAAAAACCTCAGAAGGGTACCTTTGTACCTAAGATGAATGCTTCTAAAGCTTCAGTGACTTATCCCTCTACTTCTAAGAACAAGATCCTTGGATTTATTCAGCGATCTACTCCTAGAATCAGAGTGGATATTATTGGTAAGAAATCTGAAGAATTGATTGTTCCTCCTATTTCCAATGCCAAAGGTATACTTGGTGCTGGCCCTGCTCATTTAAAATTAACGGCTAAGCATGCAAAAGGTCCTAAAGGTACTTTTAGCTATAGGAAATGTTATCACTGTGGACTTACAGATGATATCGCTAGTAAGTGCCCCACGGCCACCAAAGCTGAAAAGTTAGCTAAGGTGAAGATCACTGCCCCCAAATCAGGTTAAGGTGAAACCAACCACTGAGGTTAAGAAATTAACAAAAGTGAAGACTAGTTCTGAAGTTGAATCTTCAAATGCTTCGAAGATGGCTGAACCTTCCACTTCCTCTACCACCACTGACAAGTTTGGGCCTATGGTAAAATGGGTGCCCAAGTCAAACTAATCTTCCTTTGTTTGCAGGTTAAAAAGGATATCTGGTATCTTGATAGCGGATGCTCTAGACATATGACTGGAAAGAAAAACCTGATCACTGAATACAAGAAAGAGAAGGGTCCCTCAGTGACCTTCGGTGGAAACGGAAAAGGTTATACCCGGGGGTTTGGTGTACTCTCTAATGGTACAACAATCTTCAGAAGAGTCGCATATGGTGAAGGACTGAAGCATAATCTTCTAAGCATCAGTCAGCTGTGTGACAAGGATAACAAAGTGATTTTCACTAAGGAATCCTGCTTTGTCACTGACAAAAAGGAGAAGATAGCTCTCAGCGGATACTGTATGGAAAATGTTTACGTTATAAACATGGACTCTACAACCACTGAGAACTCGTGTTTCTTCTTAAAAGCCTCATCTGATGTCAACTGGCTATTGCATAAGAGGCACTCTCATCTAAACTTCAAGACACTGAATACTCTTTCTTCAAAAGAGTTGGTCACTGTTCTACCTCAACACTCATACGTTAAGGAGTCTCTATGTTTAGCGTGTGAGAAAGGGAAACAAACTAAGGCAAGCTTCAAGTCTAAACATGTTTCCTCAGTGTCATCTGTCACACCCCGCTAAAGCGGAAACACGAGATGTAACAGATAGAGTTTCATAGCATTAGGAAATAAACAACACCAACCATACAATTACACAAGGTAATACATTACAAAGTTCCAAAAATTTAAAGTTAAGGGTTTACAATCCAAAGTTTACATGTAACCCAAAATAGTGTTTTTAACAAGATATGACAAAAGACGAGTCTCGGTTGATGTCGTCATGCAAGCTAAATTAAACCTTGTCATTTACCTTCTTAGCCCCTGAAAAGCATGTTTAAAACAAAGGTCAACTACAAAGAGTTGGTGAGTTCACAGGTTTTTTTTTCCATACACACAACAATTTTTCATCCAATGGTTACTCTCATGAAACGTTCGTTCATGACAAGCTCCAAATTTAAAAGATTTATGAGTACAATTTACAATGAGTGATTTTTGTAAGATATATAAGTGTTGAGCCACTACTAAGCCTCCGACAATCTACGCCCCAGACTACCTCAGAGGTGGTATGATGGCCACATGAGTAGAACATTATTAACAGATAAAGTGCACCCCTACTCGTCAGTTAAGGTGGGTTTGTCAAACCACATAGCGCTATCCACAAGTATCACCGGCTCGTTACGAGTTAATAAGTAGTGTATCTATTGGGGACTTACCATTTTCATTATCACTCAACATATCTTTATCACTTATGTACATTTGTCCATTCATTAGTACTCATTTCTCAAAGCATAAATATCCACAATTTAATATCATGAATCATTTAGCATTTTTAAAAATCATAACATGCTTTTCACCCCAAACATTTAAACAAGTAAAACGGGGCTGTGATTACTCATCTTAAAGTGTAGACGCGAAGTAGTGCAAGCTTGATTGCTTAAGGCTTTACGGGTCTCCTATAAAGTCAAACAAGCTCTATAAGTCCTTCATATCCAATCAAGGTTATACTTGACTAAATTAGTCCACCTCTTGTGAAATGCCTTTGTTTTTAGTAATTAATTTGAAATGAAGAGTTTAACATTGTCCCAATGTTTTAATCATGTATACATATATATACATAGGGTTATAATAATAAAATCTCATACTCTTTCAAAATGCTTAATCTAGCAGAAACTTTGTACTTCAAAAATGGCTATTGAAATACTCTTTCTGGAATGACAAATTTACTCATTTTTTTATATGTAGTACTATACTGAGTTAAGGCTATTTTGACCAAATTTCATAAATTTTGAAGGTGTTTAAGGGGTCCAAATAATTTTTATTAACTTGTGTCATACAGGGCCTAAAACAGATTGCACCCTTCTGTGAAAAACAGACCTTTGGAAGGTCAAAACTTAATATTTTTCAGAGTTTTTGCATGCTTGGGAAACCTAACACATAAAGGTATCTTATGCAAAAAGATTCACAAATTTTTGATAACTTTTGAGTGAGTTATGGACGAATGAAGCTGCATGTACCAATCTGCCAATTTTGGACAGCTTGGCACACTTGACTTGTATAAAATGTTTAAGTGACCAAAACTCCATATTTTTGAATGAAACCAAGTGCATGTGAAACCTAACTCATCTGAGAAATTCCCAGAAAGAAAATGAGTAATTTTGATGGTTTCTACAGAAAGTTATAAGTAAAACAAAGTAACACAACAATCTGGTTGGTCATCTGCTGCACACCAAATTTGTTCTAAGGAGTAGAAGGCTCAAATCTCAATATTTTCTTATGATACCAGTTGGGTTTGAACCCTAACTCATTAAACCTTACTCCAGAAGAAAAATGAGGAATTTTGGACATGATTTGACCAAGATATGGTCGTCCTAAGTACATGCAACCAATCTGCCAGATTCTGAAATTCTAATATTCTTTAGGAAATCACATTTTAAGCACTCTAACATCCATAGATGTGGGTTCCTTGGTTAAGGATTCAATCCCAACATCATATAACATGTTTTTGAAAGAGAATACTTTAAACTTATAAAGAAAATGTGCATGCAAAGTCAAAAATTTCCAGATTCTTGTGAAAGAACAAAACCCACGTTTTTGATGATTTTTGCTCATTTTTCTCAAGTTCATGATGGAAGTTCATAGATTTTCACCACTTTATGGACATTTCTCATGTCCTTGGTGTTTTATCTCACTTCTAGAACAAGAAAAAGAGCTCATCCATTTGGATGAAATAAAAATGTAGAACAAAGTAGAAAAAATGGCATAAAAGGTGCCAAAAAGTTATGAAATAACACAAGTTTGGAGTTCTTACCTTAGGAGGATAATGCAAGTACTTCAACCCTTTGAAATTTCGTATTTGGATACTTGTTCTAGGCTGAAATTTTCTGGAGTTGGATGTGTTTTGGTTGAAGGAAAGTGAAGAAGAGGAAGGAGAAGGATAGAGAGAGAATAGAGGAAGATGGATGGTTTTCTTCCAATAGTTTGAAATGAAGTAAAAATTAAACAAAGAGAGGGTAATAGAGGGGAGGGGGTGGCCGGCCTCACTTGGACCCCCAACCCTTTGCAACTTATTTTTTTTTTAAAGAATAGGCCCAAAATCATTTCTTGTAAAAAAAAACACTTTTATCTAGCACTTTATTTGCACACAAGCTTCTAAAATACCTTCTTGTTTTATTTTTAAATCTTATAAAAAGAAAAGTTTAAGTATAAGTAAAACCCTATATTTTATATAGGTTATATGTTATTTAAGGTATTTTGGCATTTCACAAGGTGTGCCGGTTAGTCTTGGGTCAAAACCGGGTCTTTTAAGCAGCTACCGGAAATTTTTGCGATCCTTCGCTTTAACATTTTCTGAATGAGTCCTATTAGGGTATATTCCCTCTATTAACATTAGTGCGGGTTTAACAGATGCTAACCTGGACGTTTAGATTTTTTGCCGAATGTTACATCATCTCCTCTACAACTTCTCCATATGGATTTGTTTGGCCTTGTTAACAAACAATCCATCGCTGGAAAGAAATATACATTGGTCATAGTTGATGAATTCTCTCGCTATACTTGGGTAATATTTCTCCGTTCTAAGAGTGACACCCCTGAAGAACTCATCACTATTGTCAGGAAAATTGAAGTCCTGAATAACATGACCGTTCGCTCAATAAGGAGTGATCATGGGACTGAATTCAAAAATAGTTCTGTTAGGGCAATATTTGGTTGTATAGAAGTTCAAGGGGCTATTTGTAATTGTTTAAATTAAGCCTAGTTAGTGAACGGGCCGTCGGCTTGTTAACCACGGTCCCGCCATATATAATGTTTGTTTAGCCTTTGTTTTTAGGCTAGTTGTCTTTTTGCTTTCATAATTCATATTGTAAAACTCTCTCAAGTTGAAAGCTAATTGGATGACCAGTTGAAATCATAACCATTGTTTTTCATCTATTGATTTCATTATTGTTCGTTGCACGGATCTGGAACTCACAATTGGTATCAGAGCAGACGGACAAATCGATTCAAAGTGCTCTATTCAAATTCTGTCGATTCCCACTCGAATTGAAAACTCCAGCCGTTGTTTCCGGATACATTGCGGAAGTTTCCGGACACCTCACAGCTTTCCAGAACATCGCATTCAACCTTTCCGGATACCTCTCAGCTTTCCGGGTAAGTTCACTATTTTCAAATCTTTCCGGATACAATTGTTTCGGAAACCCAAAGTTTCAGGTAAAATGTTTTATCCGGACAACTTAACGTTTCCGGTAACCTATTTTATCCGAACAACTCGAAGTTTCCGGTCAAATTGACTCTTTTCGGAAACCTATCACCCGGTAAGCATTCCATCTGGAAACCTTTCATCCGGTAAGTTCTTTTGTGTTTAAGAATTTCATTCGGAAACCTTTTATCCGATAACCTTATTTTTCCGGATTCCTTATCCGGAAACCACCCGGATTCCATAATCCGGGAGCTTTCTGAACCCTCATTTTTTAAAATTTTCTGGGGGCGCTGCCCCGAGACCCCGCAAGGAGTTTGTATACTTGATGCTGTTCCTATTTGAAGGGGCACTTTTAAGTATCCTTGATACTGTTCCACTTTGTATCGAACCATCGTCTGACGATCACATCAGTTCAACCATCAAAGATGTCTCGAGATACTTTGGCAATGAGCAACCACACCACGCCTCCAGCTCGTGGAGAATCAAGTCAGGTATGTGAATCTAACCAACAAGATTTCTTGAATCAAATGCAATCTCTTGCTGAACTGGTAAATTCCTTTATGGCCACCTCTGATGAACAACTGCTTGAGATTAGATCACTATCAAAAAAGCTAGATGTTTAAAAGAGAATAACTGAGAAATATAAGTCTGAAAATGCTAATTTAAAAGACAAATGCAAAAATCTTTCAATAGCACCTAAGGACTTAAGGGCCAAATTATCAGAACTTCAGTCACAGTTTGATCAGTGTATGAATGAGAATGCAAAAATTGTTTATCAATGTTCTGCTCTTCAAATTCAACAAAAGGAGTTTGTTAACAAAATCACAGATCTTGAAACAAAACTCCACAAAAGAGGTCAAACTGACAAGACCATCCATATAAATAAACCCAAAGAGTTCACGTATTTTAACAAAGAATGGGGAATCGAATATGATAACCCACATTATTTGAAAAAGGGTATATTCAAAACACCGACTCTGTATGATTTTGGATGTCTGGGTGTGAAATCCCAAATCTAGCAAGAAATCAAGAATGATGTAGAGAGAGAATATAAAGAGAACTTGTCATCCATATATTGATCTCTAAAGTGTAAATGACAAAATGATCAAGAAGTTACAAGAGATCTAGATTCACTTCTTAACTAAGAACTAGACATGCCTATTTATACTCATAACATACAAGGTATAAAGGCAAAGCTAACTAATACAGTACATTGACTTTACAGTAAATCTTGAATACAACAATGCTCTAACAATCTCCCCCTTTGGATTCAAGATTTAAAAAATATGACAGCAGTCTTCAGCTCTTTGTAAAGTCAATCTTCTCAAACAGACACTCTATCAAACCATCTTCAAATAGCTTTATCTCCACTAGTTCACGGCGAACTATATGCTTTGACACTCTTTAAGAACTCAGCTTTGAAGAATCTTCAGACAAACATGAAAAGTCATTGTCTTTTTCTTTGAAAAGTCAACCTTCTTCAATACAATCTTCAACAGATTGTCTTCAAGTCTTGAACATGGATTTCATATCTTTATATAGAACCATCAATTCGGAACAAGATAAATCAGAAACGGTTAGAGTTTGGATCAGAAAGATGTGAAACCATCCACATTGTTGAACTTTTAGGTGTAAGCGCATTCCGAGAACCACTCAGAACTAAGATAACCAAATTCGGTGTAAGCGCATTCCGAGAACCACTCAGAACTAAGATAACCAAATTCAGCAACATTTAGACTTCACATGATCCTTCTCCCCCTGATCTTCAGTCTTTGTTCACGAATCTTTGACTTGAAAGCTCTTTGACATGAAATATCTTTGATTTGAAAACTCTTTGACATGAAATTGAAATTAAACTTTTCTCCCCCTTTTTCGATGATGGTGAGCATCATAATCATCGAAAACCATTTTCAATTTCAGTCGTGTCTTTGAGTATTTCTAACAATCTCCTCCTTACAAAATAACCTTGCTCCCCCTCAAAATAAGAATTCTAGAGCAATTTATTTTCTCCCCCTGAAAGTATGCATATATTTCAATAACGCACAGTATTTGAAATTGTAGCACAAAATTTAAAAACATTTACACAAGGAAAATAAAATTCATTGAACTTCATTTTATAACTACTAACATTTGATCATTTGAAAGCTTTACAAAAGAAATTCAGCTTAATGAAATTTAACAGATTTTTCAATCAAATGAAATCAAATGCATGTGTTTGGATTCAAGAACAAGTCATCATTGTATATCAAGTTAAAAATGTTCAGTTTCAACCCCTTTATTAAATCTATTTGGTGTGCTAGCATGGGAAATATGATTAGCTTCAAGCATATGCAATTCTAAAACATGTAAGAATACTTTGCTCAAGTCACACTATTTGTCCAAAATCAGAATTTCACAAATTTACGGGTTTATCGCAACTTTGTATTTTCCCAAGTATCAAAAGATGTGTGGTCATTGGCATCTTTTCTTTTGTGCTCATTGGCATCTTTTGATTTTGTGCCCATTGGCATCTTTTGATTTCGTGCACATTGGCATCTTTTGATCAAAAAGTTTAGTAAGAATAAGATACACCGTTAAACATGACTTTCTATCTGGTTCTATAGCAGGATTTGGGTTAGCAGATCCCAGACCAGTTGGCCTTAGGTGCTAGGTGTCGAGCACCCCTTACACCTTAATTTCCCAAACCAGAAAGGCCACATCGATATATCTTAAACCCATTTGTACCAGTAGAACATGGCTTTCTATCTGGTTCTATTGCAGGATTTGGGTCAGCCGATCCCAGACCATTTGATCTTAGGGACTAGGTGTCGAGCACCCCTTAGGACTTACTCTCCTAAACCAGAAAGGCCACAGGTACAAACTTTCAAACTAAATGATATTCTATATAAGTTCGGATTTCCATCACAAAATATGAATGATATCTCAATCACTTGGTTCTTAAACATAGTGCTTCCCCCATATTTTCGTTTCCATTCATCATTTTGATAAATAGGCTTTTTGTGCATTATATTCTATATAAGTCCAGATTTACATAACTTTGAGCATTCAGCATAATTTCATTCATGTTTTGCTGACCTTTCGATTTATTTCAGAGGTGAAAGTTGAAACAAATCTAACTCAGATAATACAAAAATACTTGTAAAATCATCTTTTAGCACACATTTAATTCATTGAATGAAAATTGAAAATTTTATCTCATTGAATTAAATTTGTAAAGATTCAAGTTTTCAAAGTGGTAGAAACAAAATATAATCCAATGTTACCTTTTACCACGTTCCTTGAAACAGAAAGATGTAACAGTTAAAGATATCACCTGAGAAGTGTGAGTTCTAAACTGATTTGTTTAGAAGTCTTAGTCTTTGAAGTACGGGTCCTGAACTGAATTGTTTAGAAGCCATAAACATTGAAGCACGGGTCCTGAATTGATGTATTCAAAAACCAATAACGTTGAAGCACGGGTTCTAAACTGAGATGTTTAGAAGCCATAATTCTTTGTCTCCCCCTTAATGGTACAAATATTCTTCAAAAAAACAAATCCACCGCTTCTCTTCTGTTTTCAGTCATGTGTGTGGAATGTATTTACAAATCAGTACAACACATGATAAACCTGCAAAACAGATTAAGCAGATTTTGGTACCCAATGGCACTTGGGTCCTAGTGGGTTAGGTCTAGATCTCTTTGAAGGAATACTATAAGTACCGTACCAAAAAGAAGTATAATTTTTATGCACAAAATCATTTGTTCCACAGTAAGAACAACAAATTTTCTTTTGAGCTAACCTGATTAATTGATTTACAGAATAAACCAAATCAGGTTTGACAAAAGATTTACCTTGAAATGTATTGCTCTTCTTAGCATTTGGAGTGGGAACCTTTGATTTTGGAATATCTTTCTTCGGAACTGTTGTGCCTTTGACTCTCCATTCCATCTTCACTTTCTCGAAGACGGGAACTTCTTCAGATTTGGAAGTATTAGCTTTAGGCACCTTTGAATTGTTCTCTGATTTATCAAGAAGAGGATTATAGAAGAGATTTGTTGAACGAATCTGATCTTTTGAGAAATCAGTTGATCTATTAAATTGTTTAGAGGAAATGTTTTTAAAACTTGAACTTGAAGCAGTTTTAAAAGAACATTCAGAATCATTTGAATCAACAAATGGAGTCTGAAAGATAGAATTATGACTGGTCTGCTTTGAGACATCAAATTTAAAAATGATGTCTTCAAGTTCTTTAACTTTGTTTGTCAAAACATTTTTCTCTTTAGACATTAGATCAAATTTCTTTTGGAGATCAGATTTGATCAACTGATCCTTCATAATATCAGCTGATAAACCTGATAATCTTTTGGTAAGATTAAGAAACACATCTTCAAAATATATGCGTTCCGATTCAAAATCTTTTTCCAAAAACTTTCTTTTATCAGTAATCTCTTTGAAAATTTCCATAATTTTCTTTTTAAGGATTTTAGTTTCTTTTTCAAAGAGATTTTTCTTTTCCGTGAAATCTTTTCTTTCCTTTTCCAAAAGATTTTCTAATTCAGTGATTTTCACGGAAAATTCAGAACTTTTAATCTCAAAAGATTTGCGTTCAGTTTCAAGACCAGCTCTTTCTTTTTCGAGCTTCTCTTTTTCTAAAAATAAAATTTTCTCAAAGTCAGAAACTTGTTTTGAAAGTTTTATACATTTCAGCTCAGTTTCTTTTTTTTCTTCAAGAGAAAAATTAGACAGTTTTCTCTTTAGCTCAGCGTTTTCACTGTCCAACGTTGTTCTTTTCTCTTGAACCCTTTTTAATTGATCTTTAAGGTATGAGTTCTCCTTCTCTCTCTTGTCTTCAATGCTCTTCAGATCAGCATTTTCACTTTGAAGAGTTGTTACTTTCTCTTGAAGTTTCTTGATTTGATCGTGCAGACTTGAGTTGTCTTTCATTGTTTCAAGATCTGCAATATAAACTTCAAGATCAGTAATTCTTTTAGTAAGTTCAGCATTTTGTTCTTTCAAAATAGATTTTTCATTTGAAGAAGAAATGTCAAAAATGTGTCTCTTCAAATCAGCATTTTCTTCTTCTAATGCTTTTATACTCCCTTGAAGCTACTTTATGTTATCTTGATGAGTTGTGATCTCAAGTGTCTTATTTTTTTCTTGAGTGACTTCAAGCACTACAATCTTGTCATTCAAATCTTTCAGTTCAGACTCAAGAGAAGAGACTTTGTCTTCTAATGAAGCTTTCTCAGACATGAGCTTTGTATTTTTTCTTGCATCTTCATTAGAATGTGTTATGTATCTAGAAAGAAAACCTTCAAGACGCTTGATCTCATCTTTAGCTTCAGAAAGAGTCCATTTTCTATCTTTTCCTAACTGATACCATATTCTCCCACTTAAATTCTCTATGTCAGACATCTTGAAGAATGCTAGAAGATGATCTTTCAGAAAATCAATCAGAAAGTGTATAAAATACACTATAAATTTTTTTCTTGAAAAGCTCTTAAAGTGTATGAAAAACACTATGGAAAAAATTTCGGAATAAATTTGTTTTTTTTTTTTAAATCAACACTGAATTCGGATGTATAAGAGTTCGAAACCACGAAATTCGTATGCTAAAGGATCCGAAACCCTTGAATTCGGATGCTGAAGGGTTCGAATTCAATGAATTCGGATGCTGAAGGGTTCGAATTGAATAAATTCGGATGCTAAAGGATTCGAATTCAATGAATTCGGATGAAGAAGGATTCGAATTCACCCAATTCGGACTTAACTGGGTTCAAATTCACCCAATTCGGACTTAACTTGGTTCGAATTCACTCAATTCGAATGCTTCTTGAGTCGAATTCTATACTTGTGATGCCAAGAACACTCCGAATTCCCTTTGAATGATCCGAATTGTGTATGAATGATCCGAATTCACCAAGAATGATCCGAATTCTGCACTTCGAACTTAAAAAACACTAAATCAGCCAAAACTTTTTCAATTCTTGATCAATTGTTATGAAATTTGCACAGATTTGTTCGAAATTTGATTCCACACACTTTCTTAGTTAATCACAAACCCTAATTCGATCAATTTAATCGAATTATGATCCAAACTAGTAAGAAAATGTTCTCGAACAAAAACAGATATAAAATGATCAGATCTGCAAATTCTGTGCAGATTTTGGTATAGATCCTTGAATTAAAGATGTTCAGGGATGAAAATCGAGTGCAATGATGTCAAGAATCAATCCAAAAGATCAAAAAATGAAAAAGATGATGATTCTAGATGAACAGTAATCGATGAAGGGTAAGAAATCATCATGAACAGTGATGAATGAAGGATCCGAAATCTTCAAGAACAGTGTAAAAAATCTTCAATTTGCTCTTTGATCTGCTTGAATTTTCTGTTTAGCTCTGATACCAAATGTGAAATCCCAAATCTAGCAAGAAATCAAGAATGATGTAGAGAGAGAATATAAAGAGAACTTGTCATCCATATATTGATCTCTAAAGTGTAAATGACAAAATGATCAAGAAGTTACAAGAGATCTAGATTCACTTCTTAACTAAGAACTAGACATGCCTATTTATACTCATAACATACAAGGTATAAAGGCAAAGCTAACTAATACAGTACATTGACTTTACAGTAAATCTTGAATACAACAATGCTCTAACACTGGGATTAGATAAAAAGTACCCGGAATATGCAATTAAATGGACTGGTCCTCTTGAACCTGAAAAGGAAGAGGAAATTGAGGAATACAAGAGCGCACACACTTCCAAAATACAACTTCAATTTTGTTACGAACCTTTGAATTATTCTTATCAGAAGAACAAAACGAAGTACCTCTCGAATGACTACTTCGATTGCTACAAGGTTGCAACGCCCAAGAATTCCTCCAAAAAGGATGAGGTCCAAGCAACCGCAACCAAGAATGAGACGAATGAGTTTAAGCTCTATGTTCCCCCTTTCATCTTGGAAGCAAAGATAGTCGAGTTAGGGGGAGGATGATCAGCTATCAGGTAAATTCATTCTACTGTTGAGGGGGAGTGTCACACACAATGTTTTTTACAACTGCCAGAAAAGTTTTGTTGTGTGTGTCGACATTCCCGTGTGCACTTCAAATCACACATTGTGCACATTCTGAGGGGGAGCAACATCATTATGTTCATCACGTGAGGGGGAGCGTCACACTGTTTTCTTAAAAGTCTAATTTTTTTCCCTTGTGTTAATGTCTCCCAAGTAAATCACACTCTCACTCCAAGGGGGAGCAAGTCAATCCCCAGGTATGCTTTGAGGGGGAGCAGGATAATATCCGTGCTAGGGTCGAGGGGGAGCAGAAAATCTTTCAAATTGAGGCTTTCCGGACACTTACCCAGTACGTAACCCACCGGATACACCCGCTATGCATATACCTGAAGTCCTACATGCACACGCGGACCCCAATGCGCCGAGTGTGATAGCATGTAGACGAGAGTTAGGGAATCCCATGGTCCATCCAGCGTCGGAGGGACCTTCCCCGGGACATAGAACATGTGAGATGGAAGGAATTGGGGTCGAAAGCGAACCAAGCAAGATTAAGCCATAAAGATAAAGAGGCTTCTGAGCGAACCCAAACTAGTGTCATCTGGGTAGCCACATCTGCTATCCCGTCTCATCCATTGGGACGGGGTATTGAAGAAGCCGCCGTGGACCCAGCGGCGCAATTGCACAACATCCTCAGTCACTCATCCGTCTCTCAAAAGACGGGTGTTTCAACTTCTCACGGGGATCAAGCACAACTTCTACCGGTCTCTCAATCGGAGAGTACTGGTATTGAAATAAGAGACCAGCAGCCCCCGGTCTCGACTTCTTTGAGTGCACCGTTGAGTCTAGCGCCACTTTAAATATTACATTCTTCGGCTAGGACACAAGATGATGTCCTACAAATAAAGGCTCTTCGTGACCCGATCGGAACTTCCATAGGATCTTCGCCTTTAAGTGGAATCCGAGGATCGGAAGGAAATCCTACCACGGCTATCCATGCGCCAACCGTGAACGTAGGTGGCTCTACCTCTAAGGTAGATGCTTCAACGGGCAATCTAAGTGATCCCGTCGTTATTTTCACTGACTTAGTGTCAAAGGGATATCTGGACGGCGCCCGAAAGGCCGTTCGCGAGGCAATGGAGGAGCGCTTTACCACTGACCTCAACAACCTGAAAAGTCTGATAAAAGGTAAAGAGAAGATGGTCGAACATAAAACCGCACCAACACCTCCATCGGCTCCCGTTCAGCCAACTCTTTCGGTGGACACCCTGAAGACCATGCTTCTAGCTCAACTGCTCCAACAATCCGAAACCGATGCCTCTACCGAAGCAGACCTGATCTTCGTTCTGAAATCTCAGGTCACTGCTCCCTCGTCATCGATCACCACTCGGATGGATAACCTTGACTCGACTCTTAAGGACGTTCAACAAGCGCTCACAACGCTGTCCGAGAGAGTCAGATCACTCGAAGATACCTGCAAGAGTCAAGCAGGCGGTCTAAAGCGCAAGCACGATGACCATGATGATCCTGATCACCGCAAGTCAGATCAATCGAGACCGCCCCAATCCTCTCTGAAACAACAACTGTGGTTCAACAAGAACCCCGAACTGCGGCAACTACAACCGAAGCCAATCCCAAAGTCGAGTTTCCTTTAGCCGAGATGGTAATGGATATGGGTATTTCAGATAATGAAGACCCGACGGATGAAAAGCCTGAGGGAACTTCACAGGAATTGGTCACAGATGACACATCAGATAGCCCGATACTGGATTTGAATGATCCAAACTGCGAGATCAACCCGAAGACCGAAGATGCATGGTATGAAAAAGCCGCCAGTGCCGTAAATCTCCAGGTAAACCTGATCTTCCCTACTGATGAAGATGATAACGTAGACTACGACCAATTTCTGCTCCAAAATTTGTATGGTACTCCCGTTCACTCTGCTCAAGCCACCGAAACTCCTGTAAGACCCAAATCTACAACTGCCGATATTCCGACATCTCCTCAACAACAACCGACAGCTTCTGATCTTCCTCATCCTCAACAGCAACAGATCCGATGGGAGAAGATCACGATATTTATTCCTCACCTAGAGGAAACTCTGAAAAGTTTGTTTGTCCACAGGTTACGCCCAATCGAGCCGACTTTCTGCATTGGTATTTACAGCTCAAACCCAAAATACCAAAGCCAGTACATAAACGCAATGAAGCAGTGTCTGCCAGTCAGTCAAGTCCGAACCAAGCATAAGATCACCGAAGTGCTCAAAATCCAATCAGGCCAAATTTTGAAAATCAATTATCCAGTATTCACTGTCCGACGCGAAGACGAAAATGAACGGATATTCTCTGAAGCCGACTTCAAGCACCTCCAACCGTTCGACTTCCTGGTAATACTGAAAGACCTCCGTACAATAACTATCCGACCGCTTCAAGTAACAAAAGCGCTCTAAGCTGTTCGTCGATTCCTAGTCCGTACCATCATGATGTCTTATCTCACGGACTTCCAAATGGCAATCGAGAACAGAGCGAAGAAGGTAAACCTGTTAAATCCCGATCTGAAAGCACCTGAGTTGAAGATGTATCCCGAGAACGCACTGCTTCTGGAACCAGAATTTAGGATAGTCTACATCAACGAACAGAAAGAAAAGAGATTTATACGAGTCAGTCAGGTAGAAAGATTCAGTGACGACACGCTCTTCAAAGTCCATGATGCTCTTCGAAAAATCATCGCTTTCGAATCCGAAAATCAAAGGTTATCGTATGTTCCCAATCTGAATGAAACTACTGCTCGAATAGCCTTAGAAATGGTTGAAGAACGCATCGACTATCGCCGTGCTATCGGATGGTTCGAGGTACACTTTGCGCTACGTAAAAGATATGTTCATAACTGGCGCGTACTCGAACTTCAATACAAAGGGGGAGATTGTTATGGTAATATTTGGTTCTATAGAAGTTCAAGGGGCTATTTGTAATTGTTTAAATTAAGCCTAGTTAGTGAACGGGTCGTGTGCTTGTTAACCACGGGCCCGCCATATATAATGTTTGTTTAGCCTTTGTTTTTAGGCTAGTTGTCTTTTTGCTTTCATAATTCGTATGTAAAACTCTCTCAAGTTGAAAGCTAATTGGATGACCAGTTGAAATCATAACCATTGTTTTTCATCTATTGATTTCATTATTGTTCGTTGCATGGATCTGGAACTCACAAGTTCCCTTGATTCCTTCTTTGAAAGTAAGGGTATTTCTCACAACGTTTCCTCAGTGAGAACACCGCAGCAAAATGTAGTCGCTGAAAGAAGAAATTGAACTATCATCGAAGCTGCACGTTCAATGCTCAACGATTCTCACCTACCTACTCAGTTTTGGACAGAAGCTGTCAACACTGCTTGTTTTACTCAAAACAGGTCGCTGATTGTCAAAAGATTCAAGAAAACAACCTATGAACTCTTCCATGGGAGAAAGCCTTCAATTAGCTTTCTTCACATCTTTGGGTGTCAGTGTTTCATACTGAGCAACAGAGATACCCTTGGAAAGTTTGATCCTAAGGCTGATGATGGAATCTTTCTTGGATATTCTTCAGTCTCTAAATCCTTCAGAGTCTTCAATCGAAGAAGACAAACTGTAGAAGAAACAATCCACGTCACTTTTGACGAATCATGTTCAGCGAACTCTAGACCTTCTGTTGATACTGAAGAACTTAATCAATGGATGTTTTCTCATCTTGGTGATTCAGAAGATGTTCCCACTCCTCCATCTCATACTCATCCCACTGAAGATGATGATCCTACTATCATCCCAAGCATGCAGACAAGTGAAGCTGAAACATCATGGGTCTCAGCTGTTCCTCTAAACACTATGCCTGCTTCTGAACCTTCTATCTCAGACATACCATCTACTTCTCAGCAATCAGTGAATGAAATGATATCTGAACTTCTTCCTCTCTTGGCTGATATACTAGAATTTGCTAAAGCCTCATCTTCAGCTCGTCCAGAAGTTCAAATTGAGTCAGCGACTTGTGAATCCCAGATTGATCAGGTAACAATAAATCAATAAGAAATAACACGAACAATTGATGATTTCAACTTGTCATCCCTCTCGTATTCATGATTCAAGATAGTTACAAAGGTTTGAATGAAAAACTCAACTATCTCTTTCTAAACAATTAAGCTCTAATGAATCTCTAGGAATGGCTAATCAATTGCTAACCTAAAACTAAAGGTTAACTTAACCTTATATACTAAGGCTTTAAACAAACAAGGCCTAAGCCCATTAAGCAAATAAACCCAAATAACACAATTAAGGGCTTTTACAATAATTAATTAATCTAATTAAGCTCTATATAATTATTTATATATCTTTCTAATATGTAGGACATTTATGGTCCTAACAATCTCCTCCTAAAGATATATAAATAAAAATCGGTCTTGAAATCTTCAGGTCTTGAACTTCTCTTCCTTTAGAATCTTTGAAATGCAATGATGTTGCTTGTCTTCATGTCTTTTTAGCGCTCCCCCTTGAATTAAGCTCTTGGTCTTCATATCTTCAACTTTAAGAACTTGTAGACCCAATATGCTCGATGGAGGACATGATTTTAGCGAACACCACTTGATAAGGAATGAGAAGAGTTGATCATATGTAAGCACTTTGAAGACTCGTTGATCACTTGTAAGCACTTTGAAACTTTTTGGATTTCGGAACTGACCAAATAACGGAACTGTTACTCCCCCTCGGCTTTTGCATGGGGACTTCTTTACTCCCCCTCGGCTTTTGCTAACTCCCTCTAAACTTGATAATCGGTGTCTTTGAATCTGTACCCTTTCCCCCCCTCATGATGAGCAGGAGCATCCAGAGCATCATGCACGTTCAAAGACAATAGTGACGAGTAGCAAAAATTTCCAGATCAAACGTTTAAGTAACCAGAAAGGGGTAATCAACTACCACAGAAACACATAGTAACTGTTATCACAACAATTAAAAATTGTGTGGCCTATGTTCAGAGTTGGCAATGGGGTATCTCTGATAGCACTTCCAGTTATCACTGAAGTAAAATTTTAAAATTTACTTCTCAAACTGTTCCAGCACTATCATGAAGATATGCAATTGGAATCACAAAGACTCGTGCATGTGTGAAAGAAATAGATTATATATGTTGGCTCAAAATATTGATTTAACTTGGGACATAAGTTAAAAATCAATTAACACAACGATTAGAATATGAAGTTCAGAGACCGGAGCTGGTGTATTCCTTTTTCAATATCTAAGACCTCTGAGTGAGGAATAGATAGAGTGTGTGTTAATTCTCTGTGAATATGTGAAACAAGCATCTTTTAAGATATACTTGAGTGGCTGGGTGGGGTGAAATGAGTTATCGACACTGGGTCCATGTCTGTTTCAATATTCATCTCCAAAGAACGAGAATGAATAAATTGTGTGGTTACCTAGATAACTGACTCGGTTTGGTAAGGACCAATAATTCTTTTAAGTCCTGTCACATCCTCACTATATTCGTTTCACTCCGAACTCATCTATCAATCTATACCCCGCACTGTTGTCTATAAGGGATGTGTTTCTTGGGTATGTCCTTTCGGTTTTGGATAGACCATAGAAATGATGTAATTCCTAACACTCCTTTTATTTACCAAATAAATCATTCCAGTAAACATTGAGGTACGAGTTCTAAACAGAGATGTTTAGAAGTCAAAGCGATTAAGAACGAGTCCTGATCTGAGGTGATCAGAAGTCATTAATTGAAATAACAGAATTTCAATGAGACGAAATCAAACGCAAAACAAAATGACTCAGTAAGCATAGTATTTTGCAAGAAATGAAACAATGATCAGAATGTTTAATTGTGAAGAACAAGTCACATTTAATATATCAGATAAGAATTGAATCATTTGCAAGAAGTAGCGAACTTGGAACACAACAAGGAATTCAAACGAGTGTATTTCCATCGAAAAATCAACGAATATGTGAGACATGGAAATAACTTAGTCAAGAAAAATTGACACGTGGCAATCATGGAATTTAAAATTGGAGAATAACTAACACAAGTAAGTTATCCAGAATGAATTTCCACGGTCTTTGAATTCAGTTGAAGTACACTTACCTTTCATAGAATAGTACTCCCCCTCAAATGTGGCATAACCCCTGAATGCAGTCATGTGAAAAGAATGTTCGGAACTAAGTGCACATGACGTTCCTGCAAAATAAATTAGAGGGATTTTGGTATCTATCTTTTGATGGATTCTTGTTGGTTAGATGCCCTATGAGGACCTGGGATACTATAAGTACCATACCAATACTAAGCATGGTCTTTATCCACAAACTCACTTGTTCCGCAATAAGAGCAACACAGCTTTTGTGTAGATAAACTGATCAGCTTATTAACAGAATAAGCACGATCAGATTTCACAAAAGGTTTAGCGTAGAAAGCTTTGTTGTTCTTGTCATTTTTAATAGAGTCGAATGACTTTGGAGCAGGAGCAGATCCTTTAACTCTCCAAACCATGTTTACTTTCTTGAAAGATTGATTATCTTTATTATCAACACGAGAATTATAGAAAAGATTGGAAGGTCGAATCTGATATTTTGAAGAATCATTTGATTTGACAAAATTCTTTGAAGAACGATTTGTAGGAATTGAACTTGAAGCATAAGAACGTTGAACATCTTTTGTTGGTCCCGAAGGGCTATACAAGTTTGTAGAAGGGGGGGGGGGGGGGGGGTTGAATACAAACACACAGATTTTACTTTTCTAAATTGTTTATTGATAAATCATTAACAATTTACAGCTTGTTGCGGAAACAAGATTAAGGATAAATCCTAAATCTAAACAAGTTGGAACACTGAGTTTCTTGCACTAAGAAGGAGAAGGAAATTACTAATAATAACCTATCTCAAGATAAGAAGGATGAACTTGTCCAGAGTTAGCAAGTTACTTCAAAATGAAGTGAGTTCTTCTTCTTATATACTGCATGCATTTAATGCATTGCAGTTTACACTTTACACGTGGCAGCAGCTGATTGGTTGCATGTCATTGACCTTTGTTGACAACCTTAGTAGCCGCATGTTAAACAGTGTAGTGTCAGAGTGGTTGTACGAATTCAGACAATAAGGAGGTTCTTTTTCTGACATATCGTACGGAGTCGTGCAAGTGTGGTTAAGACAAAAGTACTTTGTACGGAGGACTTTATGATCAGCTTTTCGTTGATTCAACGATCTATCATTCTTAATCAGCGAATGATAGAGTTCAGCGATAGCTGAAGTCTTTTACTTGATACTTCACGTTGAGTGGACAAATCTGAGTCTTCGCTGATCCGCATCAGTTCATTAGGAGACTTGTCGCTGGTTCTTGAGCTTGATCTTCGACTTCAGCGTAGAACCTATGTTAACGTGAAACTTGTCTTCAGGGATCATAAGTAAACAACTAACTTATCAGCGATCACCATAAGTACTGAACAGGCTCAGAGTATTATGGTGAACAGTTTCGCTGAATGTTTAATCTAAAGAGCGAGAGTTCCTATCAGCGGTACTGTAAGATGTTAGTACTTATCAGCGATAGTGAAACTCTGATACATATTGTTTACTTACAATTTTCACTAAGTATACAAGAGAGGGTCATTATCAAATCACTTAGGGTTTGGATCAACAATCTCCCCCTATTTGATTATGACATAGCAACAGAGAAAATTGCTATTTAATGAAAACAAAAAGGATAAAAATAACTCATGAAATATTTGTCCCTTTTACTGTTTTCTGGGATCTTTTCTGTACTGATGGAGTAAAGTACGTTCGCTGAAATTTTTCTTTAAACATTGTAAAGATTACAGAGGGAAGTGGAAAAATTACAAGTACAGCGAATAAAATTTACAAGTACAAAAGATGTAGACATAAGGATAGAAAGAATTACAAGGCGATCCTATCCGTCAAAAGGTTCTTCCTTGATGAGAAGTTCATCGAGGGTCTTTGATGTGGGAATCATCCAGTCAGGGACATCTACTCCTTGATTCTTTTTCTTCAGAGCTTCTTTAAAAATCAAGGGCTTCAGGTGTCTAGCTTTAATGTCGCGTCTGACTTCACACCAGAATATGAGATCTCTGAGTTGTTCGATGGGAGCGATGTGGAGCTCAGAGACACGTTGAAAGTAATGATTTCCATAGTAGTCTAAAAAGAATATACCATAGGGATCACTTACAACAGTGCCAGGAATGAAAGTTTCTCCAGGTGGTAGGGAGGTGTCAAGCGCTGAGAGATCAGCATCAGGGCCAAGAACTTCAGCACGAGAGAAACCAATACCTGTTTCATTTCGTATAATAGGACCTGAGTCTGAGACTTTCTTTCCCTTTGCAGAGACTCTTCTTTGATGAGGTGGAAGAAGAGTAGAAGGAGGAATATCCACAGCAGAAGAAACCAGGTCGATCTGTTTGTTTAAGATCTTCTCGACATGGCTTTTGAACTTTGAGTGCGATCCCTGAATGGCCAATTTCGTTTCTAACCATTCAGAGAGACCAAACTTTTCTAATGTTGCAGCATAGAAGGTTTGCTTGGTTTTATCTTCTCTATAGACATCGACTTCAACAACAGGAATGTTTGCATACAATCTTCCTCTGATGTTTACTTTGATGATTTTGGATGCTCTAGATCGATAGGTCAGCATTTGTTTAGCCCATTCCAAAGTCGTGTCAGAGACCTTAGTCTTTTCACTATCTATCTTTTGAGCATCATCCCATAGCTGACGTTGAACATGTGAGATCTTTTCAGCTTGGGATCTTTTATTGATCGTTGAGTAAGTTGGATGGCGTATTCTCTGTCTTTTTCTTCAGCTTCCCTTCTTTCAGCGATCAGACGTTCAGCTCTGAGGTGTTCCTTGTATTCCTTTTGGGAAACTCTGAACTTCGGAGGAACGGAAGGAAGTTGATCACGCTTCAGAATGATTCGCTGATCCTCGAGTCTCTTGATCATTTCATCTCTCTTTTCTTGATCCTCTTCACTTAGCTTTTGACGAGCCAAGGAAGGTCTGTTATTGTGAGAGAGCGTCTGTTCTTCAGGTTCATCAGTCTCAGAGATCAAATCTAAGACCGGGATTATTTCTTCAGCGTTGGAAGCTGGGATTATTGTTGGTGAAGTCGCAGTTGTAGGAACTTCAGTGATATCCTCAAACAGGGGAGAGGACTAGCTGAAACACAGCGATCTTACAAGTAAGAACTTGGGTAGAACAGAGAGAAAAAAATATGGGATAAAGTGTATGGAGGTTTATGGAGTGTAGAACTGATAGTGTATAGAGGAGGGATGTTGTGTAAGATTAATGTACCTGACAAACCGGCTTGTTAAGCAAGATCATCAGATTTTCATCTTCAGCGACATTTTTTCCTTTGCCCTTGTCAGCTTCAGATGCTGATGGCGTTGTCTTTGTCCGCTCCCCTGAAGGTTCATTTATTCGGATCCCTTTAAGAGCTATTGTTCTCTAAGTAGGCTTGACGATAAAAGAATCATCATCATCGTCATCTTCGTCATCATCATTCTTTGGAGAAGAGGATGGTTCATCATCAGACAAGTCGATGGCTTCTTCATCTTCAGCTTCAGACTCAGTTTCTTCCGCTTCTTCTTCGAGTTGCTCCCCCTCAGATACAGAGGCGAGCTTCTCGGTTCCCTCAGGGTGTTCATCTCCCTGAGGTCCAGCGGCTGCTTCAGCTTCAATAGTCTTCTCACCCTCTTCAGTGAAGGTGAGGTCTTCATTCTTCTCTCCCCTGATAGATTCATCATGGGAAAGGTCTTCAGCGCTCTTGGAAGGGTCTTCCGCGCTCTTCTCCCCCTCTTTTTCATGATGACTGGGGGAGGAATGAGATGATTTAGCAGCTCGTGTGGTTTCCCTGTCTTCTTGGCCAGGGATCCCCACACAGATTTCAATCGCTGATAATCTGTTTTCTATGCCAGAAATACCAGGATTGATCTTCACAAGTTCAGCACGATCCGCCGTAGTAAAAGATGGAGGTGCAGGGGCAGGTGTAGGGGCGGTCGTGTTGGTTAGGATCTGTTGTAACAAGTTCTGAATAGAAGAGATGTCATTCTTCATCGTATTGACATCAGTCTTCACAGAACTCATATCAGTTTTTACTGAACTGACATCAGCCTTTACAACAGATATATCACCTTCGAGTGTGCCAACCGATGTCTTCAGCGTTGTGACTTCGCTGGACATGGTGTCAACTGATTTCTTGATGTCGAGGTAGTCTGTGTAGATGTCAGCTAGAACTTTGGCAAAATCACCGAGTGATTTATCATCCTTGTCCAAGTCAGCTTTGGAGGCATTCTTTTCGACGACAGTTGTCAGCTTTGTAAGATTCTCTCCAGCGTTTGTTACAGCTGTAGAGTTGTCGGAAAGAGTAGTAGTGAGACCTGTCAGCGACGTCTCTAGTGTCTTCAGAGAGGCGTTGATGTCTCTCAAATTAGGACCTATAACATATAAAAACTTGTGAACAGAGGAAATCTCAGAAGTTTGGGGTTCAGTTACAGTGTATAGGGGTTGGTGTGTACCTGTAGGAGGATTGGTGAATTCATCAAAATCGCGGGTTCCTGAGTAAAGTTCCATTTCGTCAGCTAGAGTACGTGGACGTATGGTCAGCTCTGCAGGTCCTATGCCCATCACTCCTTGAACAATATTTTCTTTTGCTTTTGGAGGAAAGACAGGTGCTTCAGTGATAACTGGAGTGGTGTCCAAATGGGTAGAGGGAGAAGCGAAGGGTAAGAATGGAGGTTGGTTACTGAGTTCAGCGTTGGATTCGCTGAGAATCACTTCATCAGTCTTTTGAGAGACTGACGGAGGTTGGGTAGATTCCAAGTTTGTAACCTCAGCGTTTGGAGACGCTGAAGTCGGGATAGAGTGGGTGGCTTGTTCAGCTGTGGCAGAGCGTACCACTGAACTTTCCTTCAGCTCAACAGGAGGAGCTGAGGAGTCTTTAGCAATAGATTATTGGGGTTGCTCCTTGGTTTTCTTAGTTCTTTTGGAACCAAGTTGGGTGTCAGAATGTTTACTTTTAAGAGGAATGGAGGTTGCAGCTGGGGTATCAGCGGTGGGTTTGTCCGCTGAAGGAGCTGCAGAAGTAGAAGAAGTAGGGTTTAGAAGAGTTAACAGAGTTGAGAGACGTACCTCATTTTCTACCGGTTTGAAGTCGAGAATCTTAGGACCGACCTGAGAGAGTTTCAGGTCACCATCAGTTGGGTAGCTGTCCTTCAGGCCTCTTTGGAAAACGACGCTGATGAATCGAGGATACGAAACCCATGGAGATCTGTCAGCGACGGTGTCCACTCTGAGTACCAGTTCATCATAGATAATCGATGCCCAGTCTATATGTAGACCTTTCAGCAATGCATATCCCATTGCTTGCTGAGGTTTAGCGGCTTGGTCAGAGGAGCCGCTCTTGGCAGTCATGCAGCTGATTAGATGAGTGAAGATGAAATTCATCTCGCTGGGCATTTTCGATTTCTTTATAATGGTCAGCTTCTTCTCGGGCTTCATATCCCTTCCAGTTTCCCATACATAGCCCATTGCATCAAAAAATGCAATGATGGCTTCCCTGTCTGAGTTTTTCTTGGGGTCAGGGAGGGGAACGAAGGGTTTTTCTTTGGTTACGATGGGAAGGCTGAGGGCTTTGCGAATGATGGCAGGGGTGATCTTCATGGTGCTATATTCGATATCGCAAAGGATGCAGTCAATTGTTTTGGAGGGGTCTTTGGCTGATGGTAGCTGAGAGTGTCTGGCAGAGTACCAGAATTGTGATAGCAAAAGCTGATGTGCGGGAGGGGTTATGGTCAGGGCTGTGGAGATGCAGCAATTCTTGAGGAATTTCACAACATCATCTAGATGTGTGACTTTCTTTCGAGGAGGAAACTCGAGAAGCGCATAGAGGTTATTTACTTTAGTCCAATCCAGCTTGTCAAGAGAGAACTTGACCTGAGGAGCTTTGAGGATTTCCACTTCCTCAACAGTATCATCAGCAGCAGTGTTCTCAGCGATGGTGTTCTTGGGAATGTCAGAAGATGCCATTTTCTGTAGTATCAGTTCAACCAAATATTAACAGATAAGAATAATCTTAATGTGGAAAGATTTTCCAATAAGATGGTTCGAATTTTGTCCATTTCATTCAGACAAAATGTCTTAATGAAGATTAAGGTTTTTCTTGTTTTTGAAAAACGAAATTTCAAACCCAATAAAAATCTTGTTTTCCAGTTTCCTTTGAAGATAGGGATTATGGAAAAACGAATGAAGAACAAGTTTAAGATTTTTGCATTTAAACTTGAAGAACAACCATGAAATGGTTGTGTTCATAAAACAATGAAAGAGAATGATTTCATTTTTAAGAAGTTCTTTTGTTTGATCTTGTTAAAACAAAGAGAAGATCAGAAACAAGTTATTTGCATTTGGTAAATAATAAGAACATATTAACCTTTGATGTTTGAAGAAGATGAACAGTTGTTCTTGAAAAATCGAGAGCAAAATGCAACAGTGAATTCTTTCTTTGCTTGGAGGAGAAGTTCGCGTAAAAGGAAAATATAAACGAAGAATTTGTTTATATAGAGAGATTTAGAAAGAGAAAATCTTGAGCGGGAAACGATTTTCATCATGACACGGACACATGTTTGCATTTGATTGGCGAGTAAACGAAACGTGCAAACGTGTGTCAGAAAGAAGAACGTGCCAGGGCTTATACGTTGTAATGACGTCACAACTGTCCTTTCATATTCATGGTTGTCTCTGAGGTTTTGAAAAACTCAGGGATACTTTTGAAAATATGAAGCACTGAATTTCGAAATATCAGTGAAGGTTTTTAGAAATTCCCAAGTATCGCTGATAAGGAAGAGATATTCAGCGATGTAATTTATTTTGAAATCTTGCATTTTCATGCGATTTGTCAGAGATAGAAAAACATACCTTGATATCAGTGAATCAAGTTTATTCAGAGAGAAGATGATAGAATGGGTTATACAAGTCGATTTTATCCTATCGCTGATCAAATGTGAACCGCTGAAGATTTTACCCTTCAAAGTTCAGCATTCCAAGCTCGCTGATGAGAAAGTTGAATCTTGTCTCATCAAATAGGTTTGGTGAACAGATCAGCTAACTGATAATCAGTTGGGATAAAGTGAAGTTCTATATCACCATTCATCACATGACCTCTGATAAAATGATAACTGATTTCGATGTGTTTTGTCTTTGAGTGTAGTACTGGATTATTGGCTATAGCAATGGCACTTGTGCTGTCGCAACAGATTGGAATATTTGAGAGCTGAAGGTCATAGTCCAGTAGTTGTTTTCTCATCCACAAGACCTGAGAACAGCAGCTTCCAGCGGCTACATACTCAGCTCCAGCTATAGAGGTGGACACTGAGTTTTGCTTTTTACTTGTCCAACTTACCAGCTTTCCACCCAGGAGCTGACATCCTCTTGTGGTGCTTTTCCTATCCATTCTGCAACATGCAAAATCACTATCTGAATAGGCGATTAGATCGAATCCTGAGTCGTTGGGATACCAAAGACCTAGATTCGCTGTACCCTTAAGATATCGAAAAATTCGCTTTACAACTTTCATATGAGATATCTTAGGTTCAGCTTGATATCGTGCACACAAGTATGTTGCAAACATAATATCGGATCGGCGCCGATCATCCCACGGTACAAAGTGACATTAACAGGAATACACTTAGTATCCTTATCAAGTGTCAGCGGTGGTGCCATAGGGGTTTTCATAGCTGAACTTTCAGTTAAGTCGAATTTCTTCAGCATATCTTTAACATACTTTCCCTGATTAATGAAAGTTCCTTTTTCATTTTGCTTTATCTGAAGACCAAGGAAATATGTTAGTTCACCCATCATGCTCATCTTATACTCATCTTTCATTCTATTAGCGAAGCGAGTACAAAGATCAGGGTTAGTAGAGCCAAATATAATATCATCAACATATATTTGAACAAGAATGATATGATCTTTTACTTTCCTAAAAAATAGAGTTTTGTCGATTTTACCTCGCTCAAATTTTTCAATATGGAGATAAGTAGAAAGAGTGTCATACCATGCACGTGGAGCTTGCTTTAAGCCATAAAGCGCCTTATCCAGTTTATAAACATAACCTGGACGCTTAGGATCCGAGAATCCTGGAGGTTGTTCCACATAGACTTCTTCATTCAGCTTTCCATTTAGAAATGCTGACTTAACATCCATCTGATATACTTTAAAGTCTTTGTGTACAGCGTATGCTAAGAATAGACGAATAGATTCTAGTCTTGCTACTGGAGCAAAAGTTTCGTCATAATCTATTCCTTCCTCTTGTCTGTATCCCTGAGCAACAAGACGAGCTATGTTGCGGGTAACAGTTCCATGTTCGTCCAACTTGTTTCGATAGACCCATTTAGTGCCTATCACTGTTTTATCAGTTGGTCTTCGAACAAGTTTCCAAACTTTGTTTCTTTCGAATTCATCCAGCTCTTCTTGCTTGGCGCTGACCCAGTTTGGATCTTTGAGGGCATCATCTACTTTCTTTGGTTCAGTTAGTGAAATAAAGTTAACAAATAAACAAATATTACATGCACTTCGTCGAGTCTGAATACCAGCGTTTGGATCACCAAGGATTTGATCAATTGGGTGATTTACAGTCCATCGATGAGCCGGAGCGTGAGAAGCTGACTCAACTTGAACTGGAGGAGCTGAAGATGAGGCTTCAGCGACGTCTGGAGTATCAGCCAAGAGAGGAATGGATGCAGTTGTCATTATATTCACTGATTGCTGAGAAGTAGATGGAATGTCTGAGACATTTGATTCAGAAGCAGGTATAGTGTTTATGGGAACAGCTGAGACCCATGATGTTTCAGCTTCACTATTCTGCATATTTGGAATGATAGTAGGACCATCATCTTCAACTGTGTGAGCACGAGGAGTGGGAATATCTTCTGAATCACCAAGATGAGAAAACATCCATTGATTCAGTTCTTCAGTATCAGCGGACGGTTTAGAGTTCGCTGAACGGGACTCGTCAAACGTGACGTGAATTGTTTCTTCAACAGTTTGTCTTCTTCGATTGAAGACTCTGAAAGCTTTGAAAACTGAAGAGTATCCAAGAAAGATTCCATCATCAGCCTTAGGATCAAACTTTCCAAGGGCATCTCTGTTGTTCAGTATGAAACACTGACATCCAAAGATGTGAAGAAAGATGATTGAAGGCTTTCTCCCATGAAAAAGTTCATAGGCTGTTTTATTGAATCTTTTGACTATCAGTGACCTGTTTTGCGTAAAACAAGTGGTGTTGACAGCTTCTGCCCAAAACTGAATAGGCATGTGAGAATCGCTGAGCATTGAACGTTCAACTTCAATAATTGTTCTATTTCTTCTTTCAGCAACTCCATTTTGTTGCGGTGTTCTCACTGAAGAAAAGTTGTGAGAAATACCCTTACTCTCAAAGAAGGAATCAAGAGAACTGTTTTTGAATTCAGTCCCATGATCACTCCTTATTGGGTGAACGGTCAAATTGTTCAGGGTTTCCATCTTCCGAACAAAGGTGATGAGTTCTTCAGAGGTGTCACTCTTGGAACGAAGAAACATAACCCATGTATAACGAGAGAATTCATCAACTATGACCAGTGTATATTTCTTTCCAGCGATGGATTGTTTGTTAACAGGGCCAAACAAATCCATATGGAGTAGTTGTAGAGGAGATGACACTGAGGAAACTTGCTTTGATTTAAAGCTTGCTTTGGTCTGCTTCCCTTTTTCACACGCTGAACATAAAGACTCTTTGGCGTATGAGTGTTGAGGTAGACCAGTGACTAACTCTTTTGATGAAAGAGTGTTCAGTGTCTTGAAATTCAGATGAGAGAGCCTCTTATGCCATAGCCAGTTGACATCAGATGAGGCTTTTGAGAAGAAACAGGACTTCTCAGTGGTGGTTGAGTCCATGTTTATTATATAAACATTTTCCAAATGATAACCACTGGGAGCTATCTTCTTCTTTTTGTCAGTGACAAAGCAGGATTCCTTAGTAAATATTACTTTGTTATCCTTATCGCAAAGCTGACTGATGCTTATAAGATTATGCTCCAGCCCTTCAACATATGCGACTCTTCTAAAGGTGGTTGTACCATTTGAGAGTACACCAAACCCTCGGGTATGTCCTTTTCCATTTCCACCGAAAGTCACAGAGGGACCCTTCTCTTCCTTGTATTCAGCGAGCAGGCTTTTCTTTCCAGTCATGTGTCTAGAGCATCCGCTATCGAGATACCATATACCCTTCTGAACCTGCATTACAAAGTAAGATTAGTTTTTCTTGGGTATCCACTTAACCATGTGTACACGTTTGTCAGTGGAAGCAGTTGGAATGGAAGGTTCAGCAGTCTTCGCAGCATTTGAAGATTCAGCTTTGTCAGTCTTCACTTTAGTTAATTTCTTAACCTCAGTGGTCTTCTTTGCCTTAGGGCAATCTTCACCTTAGCTATCTTATCAGCTTTGGTGGTTGTGGGGCACTTACTAGTAATATGATCAGTGAGTCCACAGTGATAACATTTCCTATAACTAAAAGTAGTTCTAGGACCATTTGAATGCTGAGCTTTTGATTTTGAATTAGAAGGACCAGCACCAAATAAGCTTTTGGCTTTAGAAATGGGAGGAACATTTAGTTCTTCAGATTTCTTACCAAGGACATCCACTCTGAGTCTAGGAGTAGATTGCTGAATAGACCCACGCTGAGTAGATCCAGAGATCTGATTCCTTGATCCAGAGGAATAAATCACTAAAGCTTTAGAAGCATTCAGCTTTGGTACTAAAGTACCCTTCTGAGGATTTTGGTTCAACGCAATTCCTTTACCTTTATCTTTAAAGACAGAGGTAGGTTTTGGATAAACCATTTTCTCTTTACCTTTTGAAGAGGCAGAGATTTCCTCAGGGATAGGCGGTCTAGAGGACGAACACTGAGAGGATGAAGTGTCAGCGACTGAGGATACGAAAGTTCCAAATAAGAGCATGGAACGATCAGTGGTTGGTTCCTGAGTTTCATATTTGTAACCAAGACCACGTTTATCACTCAGGGGTATCTGAGACTTAATTATCTCAGTGATCTTTCTTGAAGAGTTGCACCATCCTTCAACAGTAGCTTTTTCAGCTTTCAAAGCAGCGATAGCTTCTGCTCGTTCGACTTTGACTAGCTGATTTAAGTGCACTTGATCTTTAAAATCTTCTTCAATTTTAGAAAGCTTTTCTATTTGAAGGTGACAGTTTTTAAGCTGTTCAGCGAGATCAAGGTTTTGGTTTTCAACTATTGTTTTTCCATTCATGGCTTCATATAAACTTCTAGTCAAGAGATCGATTTTACGGAGACTATCATCTTCATCAATATTTGCAATATTTGTAAAGAAGGAAGGTGATACCTGAATTGCAGATGTTGAAGTAGAGGGAATGTCTGAACTTTCTTCCTCATCTTCAATCTTTGCCATAAGACAGAGATTTGCTTCATCATCCTCAGAATCAGATGATGATTCTTCTTCTTCAGAAGCAGCCAAATCGTAAACCATCAGGCCTTTGCCTTTCTTCTTGAAGCTTTTCAGCTTTGCATATTTTTCTTTCAGCTTATAATATTTTTCATCTTTATTCCTGGGAATAAAGGATTTCTTGGGAAACACTGAGTTTCTTGATACTTTCTTAGACCTGCACTCGTTAGCGAAATGTCCAATCTTTTCGCAGTTAAAACAAGTAGCAGTAGCCTTATCAACAGTAGCTGATGATCTTGGCTTATCAGTTATTGAAAGAGGTTTGTTCTTTCTGAAGTTTTCTTTTTGGCGAATCTCCTGAACTTTTTAGTTAGGAGAGCCAAAGATTCATCATCATCTGAAGAGTCAGAATCTGATGACCTTTCAGAGTTACTCTCTAACTCAGTGACACATAGAATAATTGTCCCAGCTTTCAGGTAAACATTCTAGAAACTTTGTCAGCACTTCAAAGTTAGAATATTCCTTACCAACAGTTTTTAGATCTATTATTAAGCAATTAAAACGTTGGTGATATTCAGAGAGAGTCTCATTCTTACCACAAATGAAACTTTCATACTGTCTTACCAGGTTGATCTTTCGAGAGTCCTGGACTTCAGCAGTACCTTCATACTGAACACATATTGTGTCCCACATGGCATTTGAGGATTTCAGGTTCATGACGGAATGGTAGACTTCATCAGGAAGAGCCATGGATAGTATGGATCTGGCTTTTGTGTCGATAGCCACTTTCTTCTTATCTTCGTCAGTCCACGTATGAACTTCTTTGGGTACCAGCCTTTCTGGAATAGCAGGTCTATTCTCAGCGGCAGGTACTGCGGCATCAATTCTTACAGGAATAAATGGGCCGTTTTCAAGATAATAAGGCATAGTAGGGTCTACACCTTCTAAGAAGAGAGTCATCCTATTTTTCCATAGATTAAAATTATCTCTGGAGAATATAGGGGGTTTTGCAAGAGAACCATTGTCAATATAATTTGTGTTTGTGTTAGTAGCCATTTTTCAGAAATAGCAAGGAAGAGAAATCTTAGTATAGATTAGATCTTGTTTATGAGATTAAACAAATCTGCTCTGATACCACTTGTTGGTCCCGAAGGGCTATACAAGTTTGTAGAAGGGGGGGGGGGGGGTTGAATACAAACACACAGATTTTACTTTTCTAAATTGTTTATTGATAAATCATTAACAATTTACAGCTTGTTGCGGAAACAATATTAAGGATAAATCCTAAATCTAAACAAGTTGGAACACTAAGTTTCTTGCACTAAGAAGGAGAAGGAAATTACTAATAATAACCTATCTCCAGATAAGAAGGATGAACTTGTCCAGAGTTAGCAAGTTACTTCAAAATGAAGTGAGTTATTCTTCTTATATACTGCATGCATTTAATGCATTGCAGTTTACACTTTACACGTGGCAGCAGCTGATTGGTTGCATGTCATTGACCTTTGTTGACAACCTTAGTAGCCGCATGTTGAACAGTGTAGTATCAGAGTGGTTGTACGAATTCGGACAATAAGGAGGTTCTTTTTCTGACATATCGTACGGAGTCGTGCAAGTGTGGTTAAGACAAAAGTACTTTGTACGGAGGACTTTATGATCAGCTTTTCGTTGATTCAGCGATCTGTCATTCTTTATCAGCGAATGATAGAGTTCAGCGATAGCTAAAGTCTTGTACTTGATACTTCACGTTGAGTGGACAAATCTGAGTCTTCGCTGATCCGCATCAGTTCATTAGGAGACTTGTCGGTGGTTCTTGAGCTTGATCTTCAACTTCAGCGTAGAACCTATGTTAACGTGAAACTTGTCTTCAGGGATCATAAGTAAACAACTAACTTATCAGCGATCACCATAAGTACTGAACAGGCTCAGAGTATTATGGTGAACAGTTTCGCTGAATGTTTAATCTAAAGAGCGAGAGTTCCTATCAGCGGTACTGTAAGATCTTAGTACTTATCAGCGATAGTGAAACTCTGATACATAGTGTTTACTTACAATTATCACTAAGTATATAAGAGAGGGTCATTATCAAATCACGGAGGGTTTGGATCAACACCTTTGATTTTGCTTTCTTTATGTTTCTTGATTTTAACGGATAAGGCATTACGTTCTTCGAGAATTAAATCAAATTTCTTTTGTAAATCATATTTAACCATTTGTTCCTTCAAAATCTCGGTTGCTAATCTAGACAATCTATGTGTAAGTTTAGAAATCTCAGTCTGAAAAATCTTTCTTTCGAATGCAAAATCATCATTCACACTTTTTGCCCTAAAACCTTCAACTTTCTTTTTCTCAGACTCTTTGATTAGAACGTCTAATTCTTTCTCCAAATCAGTTATTTTCAAAGAAAGTTCTCCATTCTTTTTAGAAAAAGATTTGCGTTCTAAATCAATCTTCTCTCTTTCTGAAATCAAAACTTTTCAAAGTCGGAGATCTGTTTTGAAAGTTTTAAACACATAAGCTCAAGTTTCTTCTTCTCTTCAAGAGATTTGGTTGATAAACCAGATTGCTTTTGTATAAGCAATTGTCTTTCTTTTGCAAAACTTTCTTTTTCCTTTTCAAAAACCTTTTCAAAAGTAGTTAGTTTATTTTTAAGCTCAAGTTTTCCCAATTTAGGAGTTTACCTTTCTCTTCTTCTTTAGCCAGCTTCTCAGAACTATTCCAGATTTGAGATTTCAGTTCCTTCAGTTCTTTGATGTACTTGTTGCACAAATCATCTGATCGCTTGATATTCTTGTCATGTAGTTTTGCTTGCTCTTTCTCAGTCTCCTTGATATCACCTCGTGATGATAAATCAGATAGCTTCTTTTTCAGCACAGTGTTTTCGGACTCTAATGTTGCTGCCTTTTCTTCAGATTTAGCAAACTTCTCAGAACTTTCAATTGTTTGCAATTTCAGTTCCTTCAGTTCTTTGTTTAACTTGCTGCAGAAATCATTTGCTTGCTTGATATTCTTTTCCTATCGTATTTGATCTGCTACACTCTCTCGATAAAAGCAATACGTCATTGTTACCTGAAAATTTGATCATTAATCGGTGTTAGCTCCAAATATTCATAATATTAGAAGTATTGAAAAATAGGCCAAGTATAGAAGACTTCCACAGAAGCTCTGCGGAGTGCCACAGAAGCTCTGCCGAAGTAAACAAGATCATTCAAGGAACACAAAGGACCGAAGAAGAATCTACAGAAGGATGCTCACAAAGGACCAAGCCGCAGAACCTCTGTCACCCTTGACAGAGCCTCTGCAGTTCAGACTGAAGACTTGGAAGATATTTATAATATCTTGCCACTGTTACAGGAATATCTTACCACTGTTACAAAAATATCCTGCTACTGTTCCAGGGTACGTTCGTCAACTTATATAAGGCATGGTCTGACTCCTACACGTGTCATACTCCGATAGGACCACCTTCCAAGTTGATATTAGCGCATTTAATGCATGCAGGTTTCCAACTGTTCATGCCATCTCTTCTTTGCTGTAGCAATAGTCCTTTTGTCTAGAATAGATGTTTTGTAGTAGTATAAAAGGAAGACTCATGTTGAGTTCTTCCTTACCAACTAATACACACACAAAACACAAAAACACTTGCATACAATTAACGTCAAATCTGTTCTTAAGTGTTCTTTATCAAATACAGTAATCTTTGAGATATTCATTTGTTCTTCATATACTGTTTATTTGGTATTTGGTGTTGTTTCTATATAAACATATCTGTTAGTTCTTCAAATACGCTTACGCAGCACATCTTATTTGAACTAATAGATTAGATAATCTTTGTTAATCAAATACGGAAACCAACAATTGGTATCAGAGCAAAGCTTGGTTTTAAATATCAAGCAATCCTCGTTTAACAAGATTATTGGTAGAAACGTGGTCTGATTTTAACCTGTTATTCATTCCTTCAAACAGATTATATTGTTCAGCCATTTTCGATTTATTCGATATTTGGTAAATCTAGAGAAAGTGTTTCTTTAATTAAAACTCCATTAAAGTGCACTGTTGAGAGCTTCCAAACCCAGAAAATCTATCCAGATAATTCTCTCGTACTTTTTCGTGTCATATCTTCATTCTGAAACGTTCTACTCTTAAAATGTCAAGCGCACAAAATTTCTTCACAGCTGGTTCATTAACCAAACCACCATCTCTTCTACGAAATGAGTATCCTCGGTGGAAAATAAGAATGATCCATTTCTTTGAGGGTACTGATAAAGAGCTCGTACAATACCTTTATAATCCTCCTCATGTCCCTATGTTAATAGTACCTCGTGTACCAGCTACAGCTGACACTCCTGAAATCCCTGAGCATCAAAAACCTAAAACCAGGGATGGTTGGTCAGATCAAGATAAGGAAAGAGATGAACTCGCGCAGAAAACAAAAAGAATTCTGATCATGGCAATCCCAAACGATCTCTTCCAGTCTTTAGATGCATGCGAATCTACGTATGATCTTTGGAAAGAACTGGAGAAACAACTTGAAGGGAAAGCTAAAACACAGAAAAACCGAAGGGCTCAATACATAAACGAATATTACGCTTTTAAAGCTCTGACAAATGAATCTCTGCAAACAACGTATGACAGGTTCAACTCTCATATCAATAATTGCAAGAAGTTCGGTATCCACATAACTTCTGAAGAGAATAACGTCATGTTTCTAAAAAGTCTGAACGAAGAATGGCTCCAGTTATCCATGTCTTTACAAACCAATCAAGATTTAGATTCCTGGACTCTTTCAGACCTCTACGGAACATTAGCTGGTCAAGAGCCTCAAATAGCACAAGCAAAGACACTAACCATTGCACCTCTCGCTTTGGTTGGCAAATCTACAGAAGACACAGAGAGGCCGAGGAAACAGAAAGCGACAGAGGAAAAGAAGAAAGAGAAAAAGAAAAAGATGGTGGTAGTTGACAGCGAAGACGAAGAGATTATGGAAGAAGGAGAAATAACTCTGGCATCAATAGCAACATCCTTAGCTCTATTGACAAGAGAACTCAGAGGAAACCAAAAGAGTTATGGTAATGAAAGATATGACAGAGATAATAGAGAAAGACGAGAAGATCGGAGTAGAAGGGATCAAGGAAGAAGAGAAGAATCAGCTGACCGACAGAGGTCAGACGACAGAAGTAACGACCAACAGAGGTCGAGTGAAAGATACAACAGAGGAAATGACCGACAGAGGTCAGATGACAAGGCAAGCTACACACTACAAGAATGCTACAACTGTGGTAAGCTTGGTCATTATGCTAATGAATGCAGATCCGAAAAAGGTGGTGACCGACAGAAGTCCGACGATCGTGCTGGTAATACTTCCCAGTACCAAGGTTGCTACAACTGTGGGAAGCCAGGCCACTTTGCCAGTGAATGCAGAAGCAGGCCAAATCGCCCACATAAGGACTCAGCTTTTTACAAAAAGAAAGCTGAGTATTATGCTCAAAAGTCACTCATGGCGAACAAAGTGGTGAACAAGGAAGATTGGGAGTCAGATACAACCTCTGATGATGAATACACCAACAATGCCTTGTTCTGTGGCATGGCAGAAATCGGCTCAGGCTCTGACACTGAGGTATCCACTTCAAACTCCACCTCTAGTACTACAGAAGTTGATTTACTTGTAATCAAAACTGAAAATATTGAACTGTGATGATATTCAGAAAAAGCTCACTTTTTATGAAAGAGAAGCTAGACTTCTCACTGAAGAAAAAGCAAAAAATTTCAAAGAAAAGGAAGAATTAGAAGCACACTGGAACAAGAATCTATTTCCTTTAAAAGAGAGAATTTCTGAATTAAATACATCTTTAAAATCCAAAACAAAAGAACTTTCAGATTCTGAGAGCGACAGACTAAACATTTTAGCTCTTAAGGAATATTTTCAAAAGGAAAGAGAAGTCCTTTGGCAAGATCTACTTAGAAGAGATGTTTTAATAAAAAATTATCGTGATGCACAAAAGGTATATGAGAAAATAAATACTCAAATAGGAAGGCGAGGTATTGGGTACAGTGATATTAATCAAGGTACAGAAATAAAAAAGAATAAACCTCTATCATCTCTATTTGCTGTAGGAAAAATCAACAAACCTAATTTTCCAAATTTAATCTCTGTAAGTAAGAGAGTAAAAGTCTCTGGGGAACCTCACTTAAGGAAACCCATGAAGATGATAAATGTGTGGTTTGAAAACACAGATTTATCACCTTCAACCTCTGTCAAAAGAGGATCCAAACCAAAGAAATATCTGAAATCTCAAGATTAGATAGGAATTTTCAAGTTTGGTAAACCAGAGACTCAAACTCAAGTTGCTTTTGTCTGCACAATAGATCCTGAAAAGAAATTATCTGCAGAAGCACTTGAGTTCAAACCAATCATTTCAGAAGAAAAACTAAGAAATATAATTGAAAAAGAGATAATGGAAATTGGGAAAATAGATATTTTGAAAAATCTTTGTACACCTTCTACAGATCAAAAACTCTCTGAAGAGATCTTATCAGACACCTCTGTTGACTTAGAAAATAATTTTTCAGATGAAGAAAGCAAGTATGACACATTTTCGGAAAATCCAGTCTCTGTCGAAAGAAATATTGATGACTCAACCTCTGTATATGAGGACGATTCATCATCTAAAGAATCAGAGACTGACAGAATAGAAAAGGTTCCTTGTGACTCAGAGGTTATTAAACAAACCTCTGAAGTTCTTAACAGAACTATTCCTCCAAAGGAGAAAATCACTGTAATTCCAATCTGTCCAGATTTATTGGATATGTGCATACAAGCCAAAACCTCAATTGAGCTTGAAAATTTCAAAAAACAGAGTTAATGTCCACTCAAAATCCAAAAGATTCAAAATTTTTAAAACCCTTACAAATTAAAGAGAAACCAACATGGCAACAAAAGGGTAAGTGGCCAAAACCTAACAAATCTTTTTCTTCCGTGGCAGTGAAATCAACAGAAGTTCACCACAGAAGGGACTCACAGAAGGCTGCTACAAACAAAGATTTTTGCCAACAATCTAATCTACGTAAATCTTCTTGTAATAGGAAGCCATATGCTAGAATAGAATGTAATGCCTCTGTGGCCCAGTTTAAAGCTTTCAATGAAAATTTTAAGCAATTCACTTCTGATATTCCATACTGTCATTGCTTTGATCTAATGTTTAAGTTGAATAATCATTTCTGTAGTTCAAATTGTTTTCTCTCTGCACCTAAATCAAATATTAAAGATAAACAAACTGATTCTTCGACAAAAGATAAAATGTATTTCAAGAATGCTAAGGCAAACTTGAAAAATTCTGACGAAACTGGACCCATATGGATATGGGTACCTAAAACTCTATGATTGTCTTGCAGAAGCAGTATGTGCCAATATGGTATCTAGACTTCGGATGCTCAAGGCACATGACTGGCAACAGAAGTCTTCTATCCACGTACCAAGAAAAACAAGATGGTGGATCAGTGACTTTTGGAGACAACAAAAAGGGCATATTAAAGGCTATGGAGTCATAAAGAAAGAAAATATCACAGTACACAAAGTTGCATATGTGAATGGCCTAAAACACAACCTACTCAGTGTCAGCCAACTTTGTGACACAGGATTCGATGTACTGTTCAAAAGAACATTCTGCTCTCTTCTAAGTGAAGACACCGGAATTGAACTTCTGCGAGCCAAAAGAAAAGGTGATCTGTATCTAATGAACTTCACTACCAAAAACAAGGACAATATTTGTATTGTTGCAAGCAAAAGTGAAGAAGCCTGGCTATGGCACAACAGGTTCTGTCACTTAAACTTTCATACTCTATATAAACTGGTAAAACTTGAACTGGTCAAAGGTTTACCTAATGTTAAATTTAATAAAGATCATTTATGCTCTGCCTGTGAAATGGGAAAACTCAAAAGAGCTTCCCACAGAGGCAAAACTGATGTGTCTTGCCCTAGGCCTCTGTACATGCTTCACATTGACCTCTGCGGTCCAATCGCTATACAGAGCCTAGGTGGCAAGAAATATATACTTGTCTTAATTGATGAGTATTCACGATTTACATGGGTTGAATTTGTCATAAAGATATCAGATGTTCCATGCATCCTGATTAATCTAATGAAAAGAATCCAAGTTCTTTATGAGTGCAGAATTCTGAAGTTACGAAGTGATAATGGCACAGAATTCAAAAACTCTATCATTGAAGCATATCTCACAGCAGAAGGAATATCCCAGAACTTCTCTGCCGCTCGCACCCCACAACAAAATGGCGTGGTCGAACGAAAGAACCACACGCTCGTGGAGGCTGCAAGAACCATGCTTTCCGCATGCGGATTACAAATGACCTTTTGGGAAGAACCAATTTCAACTGCTTGCTATACCCAAAATCGTTCAACAATCGTGAAAAGACACATCAAAACTCCTTATGAATTGATCAACAAACGGCGACCAAACATCAAGTTTCTCCATGTGTTTGGATGCAAATGCTTTGTCTTAAACGACAGAAACTCAAGAGGAAAGTTTGAAGAAAAGGCTGACCAAGGCAAGTTCATCGGGTACTCTGCCGCTTCCAAAGCCTACAGAGTTTACCTTCTGAAGTCGCACACGATAGTAGAAAGCATCAATGTGTCCTTTGATGACTCATTCCAAAAGACTTCTGAACAAATCAGTTCAGAACTCGGGCTAAACAAGGAAACCTCTGGCATCTCAAAATTAAATGAAGATTTAGGTCTTCTATTTCATGAGATGTTCAACAACGATGTTGATCCCTCTGCAGGAACCAACAGCACCTCTGCAGAATCACCTTCTGTAAATGAAGTAAGTATCTCTTTGTCTGATCCATTTAATCCCTCATCATCTTCTACAAATACTACAGTTACTGAAAATCGAACAGAAGATACGACGACAAAAGATTCAACAACATAGGTAATACAAATATTAACTAATCCAACAGAGGAAGCAACACCAGAAGAAACACCAGAGGGAAGTGAAGATGAAACCACAATGCCTACAGAGAAAGAAATTCCAACTCTAATACCCATTCCTACAGAAGCTGAACTAAACACATGGGCAGAACCATCAATCACTTCAACCACAGAAGTTCAACTTGATGACTCAAATGATCATCTTCCACGAACTACTCAACGGACAAAAAGCCATCCTCCAAGCCAAATCATCGGTAATCCCACTGATAAGGTAAAAACAAGATCAGCTTCTGCAAATTTTTGTTTCTTTACCAACTTTATTAGTGTGATTGAACCGAAAAAGATCTCTGAGGCCCTGGACGACCCAAACTGGGTGGATGCTATGCAAGAAGAGCTTCTGCAGTTTGAGTGAAACAAAGTCTGGACTCTAGTATCTCTGCCATGAGGGAAACAGGCAATAGGGACTAAGTGGGTCTTCAGAAACAAAAAGGATGAGGATGGAGTGATCATTCGAAATAAAGCAAGACTGGTGGCCAAGGGATATCTCCAAGAAGAGGGCGTAGATTACGATGAAACTTTTGCCCCTGTTGCACGGCTCGAACCAATAAGAATTTTCTTAGCCTTCGCAGCCCACAGAGGTTTTAAAGTATATGAAATGGATGTAAAATCTGCTTTTCTCAATGGTGAAATTCAAGAAGAAGTATACGTCCAACAACCACCAAGGTTTGAAAGCTCAAAGTACCCAAGGTATGTCTATTACCTCGATAAAGCTCTATATGTACTGAAACAGGCTCCAAGAGCATGGTACGAAAGACTTTCTACCTTTCTTCTCAATAACGACTACAAAAGAGGTACAACTGATACAACTCTGTTCTTTAAAGGAGAAGGAAATGAGCTTATTCTTGTACAAATATATGTAGATGGCATCATTTTTGGGTCTACAAATGCACAAAAATGTAAAGATTTTGAAAAACTCATGCAGAGTGTGTTTGAAATGAGTATGATGGGATAATTAACCTTTTTCCTCGGACTTCAAGTCAAACAAACATCAGAAGGAATTTTCATAAACCAATCAAAATATGTCTCTGACATACTTGAAAAATATAGCCTCTCTGATGCCTCTGTCATGAAAACCCCAATGGCCACAGGAAATAAACTATTTTCAGATCCAAATGGCATCTCTGTCGAGTGCACACTTTACAGAGGAATGATTGGGTCTTTATTATACTTAACAACCAGTAGACCTGACATAATGCATGCCACATGCCTCTGTGCAAGATATCAAGCTAATCCTAAGAAGTCACATTATATTGCTGTAAAGAGAATCTTTAGATACCTCAGAGGGACCAAAAATCTTGGCCTCTGGTATCCACAGAACTCTGGTTTTGGACTAAAGGCTTACACAGATTCAGATTATGGAGGATGTAAACTCGACAGAAAGAGTACCTCTGGGAGTTGTCAATTCTTTGGTGGGAAATTAGTAAGCTGGACTTCAAAGAAACAGAATTGTGTATCAACATCTACGGCAGAAGCTAAATACGTTGCTGCTGCTAGCTGTTGCTCTCAAGTTATGTGGATGAAAACTCAGCTGAAAGACTTTGGTCACATCATCTGCAAAATTCCCATCTTCTGTGATTCCAAAAGTGCAATTGCCATTTCTGCAAATCCAATACAGCATTAAAAGACAAAGCACATAGATATCAGGTATCACTTTCTGAAGTATCATGTTGAAAATCAAACCATCGAGATGCATTTTGTACAAACAGAATTTCAGCTTGCTGATTAATCACTAAGGCACTTGATGAGAAAAGATTCCTTTACTTGGTGGGTAAATTAGGAATGATAAATATGGATTAACCTCTGTAAGTTTCTTATCTTCATTTTAAAAGCATGTATAAATTTTTTTGTTTTTGTAAATTATTAAAATAATAAGTTTTTTTTTATTTTTTATTTTTATTTTAGTAAATAATTTACTTTTGTATGTAAATTCAAAAAATCTCAATTCTGAAAACAACAGAGATTCTGTAGGACTCCTCATAACCTCTGACGATCCTTACAGAACCTCTGATACACTTGACCTATGTTATATACATTTACTTCTGGTTATTTGAACCAAGCATAGGTCAAGGGGGAGCAGAAGGAGAACATACTTGATCTACAGAGGTTGAGTAGATCAAGGGGGAGCAGAAGGATACCTTGCTTAATCTACAGAGATTTATAAGTCAAAGGGGAGCAAAGGAAGATATGACATCAACACAAGAAAAGAACTTTGCCGGACAAAGAAGAACAAAAAGGTTAGTATCTCGAACAAATTCTTTTTGAAAATAATTTTCTAGGACACAAATTTCTAAATATGTTCTAGAAACATTATTAAAAACATTCCAAATAAAATTTTATCAAAAAGAATATTGAGTTTTCCATTATTAGAAATTTAAGGTCACAGAGCCTCTGCTGAGTCCAACAGAGGTTCTGCAGACAAAAGCTCTGATCTTAAATAAATAATCTTATAAACTCTGTCAATCAGCTTGAGTATCAATTTGAAAAAGAATCATCGCATACAAATGCACTGCAACAGAAGTCATTAGTTACAAAGTTCTCTCCACAAGAAAGAACTTCTGTAGACCAACACTTGTTTTAAAAGACTTTTTGCTGCACAAAACCTTTTTCAAAAACAATTTTCTAGGACACCAGCTTTCAAACAGGTCCTAAAAACATTGTTAAAAACAATCAAAAACTTGGATGATCAAAAATGTTTATAAATTGTTAGATATAAGAAATTTCTTGTCTCAGAGCCTCTGCTGGCTCTGACAGAGGTCCAGAAACCTCTGTAAAGGAGTTTCTATGCTAAATAATTTATCGATCCTCTCCATGGACTTTTCCATCATTTTTTTGTGAAGGTACAACCTACAGAGGCAAGAAAAACAAGGTTTTCAAATCATAGAGCCTCTGTCAGTTTTTACTTTGGGCATTTCTGTAACAGTAACGATAACTTTTTTGCGAGTGAGAATCATATGGAGGTAAAGAAGCCCACGCGCCTAGCATTTAATAAGGCCGCCCACGACGTCTCGTCATAACTGACACAGAGGACGTGTCATCTTTTTATTGGACCAACATGGAGCACGTTCCTCTGGAAAGTTGAACCCGCCGTAACCACTCAAGTGCGGACCCCAAATATTATTTACCTCAAAATATTAACCCTTTCAGATTCTACGGTTACATACTCAGTATAAAACCCAAGTTACCTCTCCTCACAAAAACTTTACTTACTTTCTTCTCCGACGAACATGCAACTATTCTCAAATCTTCAATCTTCTCTGCAAAAATGGCTTCCAGTTCCCACGCTGCTCAGAACTCTCCGGCGAACTCTCCTCAACAATCCACATTACATTCAGAGCACTCCCACAACCCAAACATCTCCGTAAATGCAGAAACAGAAAACTTCGGCGACTCTGCAAACTTTGCACCAACCACCAACCTTCAACATTTTCTGAACAAAGAACATTTTGAGGATGTTCTTCCATTAAAGTCCAACAACTGCTACCTTGTGCCCTCACCCACAGCCTTCGGCGAAGCCCATGCTCTTCTCCTAAACATCATGGAAAACCATATCCTATACCCCCTTTCCAAAACCCCAACCAAAATCCCTACTCGATATCTGAATCAATTTTGGCAAAGTTGTCGTTTTGATTCAGATGATTCTCTGATAAAAGGCTACATTTCGATGCCAGACAAATCTGAATACCTCGAACTCATGTTCAACAGAACTATGTTCTCGCTTGAGTTCAACCTGCCAACCAGAGGTCTACCTGGGATACAGAAATATGCTGAGGTTCCAACGGACGAGGAGCTCTGTCGATTTGTAGAGATGTTAGGGTATAACACCACCCTAAGGAAACGCAATAATTTCCGCAGAGGCAGACTACCACCTCTGTGGAATACACTCTTCTCAATCCTGAATCGTTGTCTCACAGGGAAAACGGGAAGCCCTGACCAGAGCTCACACCAGATCCTGACCATCATGTATGGGATCTAATACGATCTTCCCCTTGATTATGCCACCATTATGATGCAGGAGATAGTGAATACGATCGACAGAAAGCTCGCAACCCAAAAGGCTAAAAAGAACACACCAAGATATCTACCACCTCTGCAATATCAGATAATTCTAGGAGTCATTTTCGAGCCTCTACATCTTATGCAGTGATGGCCAATGGAAGGGCCAACAGGAAGAGGAAGACCAGACTATACCTCTGCAACCTCCCTCCCCAAAAATCTAGGCAGATCAACAGGGAGATTTTAATGCCTTCCTCAACAATCCCGACATAGCTCACACCTTAGATCCATCAGGATGGGTTGCAGAACCATTGGATCAGAACATTCACAATCAGTCTACAGAGGTTCTGCGCACAAAAGAAGACATTTCCCCACCTCATTCCAGTTTTGAAACTCAACGTCGAACCCCTCAACATACAATAGAAGTCATTTCTGCAGCTCAAGGTACTCAACCTATGCACCCTCACGTTCGACAACTCATAGGATCTCATTCTATATATGATTCCTTAAGAACAGAAGAAGAAGCAGAAGTGACTATAGAGGAAACTGCAGAAGAAGATGTAAACATAGAAATTGCAAGAGAGGAAGAGGTTAGGGTAGAAACCATAGAGGGTTCTACAGAAAAAGATGCCGCAGAAGTAGAAGGCACACATCGCCAACCCCCTCCCAGTGCAACCCACATTTCTGATACCGCCGGTCTAGCGGCAGAGGGTATCATTGAAAAAGAGCAGCACAGCTCTATCCCAACCCCACCCAGCCAGCCAGAGGTTACTCTTTCAACCTCTGTGCCTATTATAACCGGGAAACCATTCCTGGGGAGTCCTCTCGAAAAGACACACCCAATGTTCGTGATTTATTGCCCCAAATCACACCTGACATCCTAGCAGAGGAATTCGTTTCCTCTGCCACGCACACAACCATAGGGCCAAACCTCCTTTCAGAGAGGAGTAGCGAGCACAATGACGAAGAGACTCTAGACAAGTCTCCAAATCAACGGAAGGACATTCCAATACCCACCTCTGAAGTGGATTTGGACACTGACCTTCACAGAACTTCTGTAGATGTTGAAACTCAAGTTTCTCCTCAAGGATCAGAAGGAAATCCTTCCACCCTCAACGTAAAAACAGGGGTGAACGAAGGTGTCCAAGGAACAAGGACAAACTCTGGAGACGAATGTGTTCCTCCAGTGGTTACAACGAGTTCACACGTATCAAGGGATGAGTTCCAAACCCTTGTCACCTCTGTGAACCAAACATTGAAGGAGTTGGAAAGCTCTTTCAAATCTTTTTGCAGAAACAACTTCAAGAGCCATCACAAGCATAAATACCAAAATGGACACCTTGTCCACAGAGGTACAACAAGCTCTGTCAAAGATGAAGTCTGCCACAGAAACTTCTATCACAACCTCTGCCAGACTACATGTTGAAGAATTCGAAAGAAGTGCAACCTCTGCATTCAACAAATCTGTCCAAAACTTCCTGCAAAAACTCAAAGATCAATCCTCCACTTCTAAGGGCCTTACACCTGAAGACCTAAAGAAGGCCTTAGAAGAAGTTCAAGAGCAAACACTGCAAAACACTCAAGCCATGAAGCCTTCTGACTACATGACCTGAGTTCACCTCACAGAACTTGGGCAAGGAATCCTTGATCAAATGACAGAGGTCTCCAGAGCCTTCACAGCTGCCAACGCGAACTACGTCAGAGAATTTCAAGCTAGCGTAGGAAAAATGCGCTTCAACACAGAAGCAGAGGTTGAAACACTGCTCGGCCTCTGTGATGACTTATGCGCGAAGATGATAGTTGCAGGGGCTGTTCCTCCAAAGAAATCAGATACTTCATGCAGGGCAGAGGGTACTTCAGATGTAAATCAGGATGACTCTGATGATGACCATCATGGTCCATCAGACCATCCTGAGGGGGAGAAACAAGGGGAGAAACAAAGGAAAACAGCTGCAAGCAATCCACCAATATCAGCAGAACCAATTTCCTCTGCACCCCCATCCCAAACCCAAACTCAGGGAACTCAACAGAGACCCACAGAGGAAACACCAGCCTCTGTGGAAACCACCTCTGAGGTGTAAAAAGATGTCCCTCAAGTTCAAATCCTGACATACCCAAGAAAAAAATCCATTGCCCACAAACCAAAAAGATCTAAACGTTCTGCTACTTATGTCCTAAAGAGAATGGAATTCGTATCCACTTTCAGAGCTGCAAGACGTTTTGATATCCCTCCACAAACCACAACCAAGCTTACAGAAGAAAAATCTACAGAACCATCCCCACCAAAGTCCTCAGAAACTGATAAGTCAAAAACTACAGAGGCAATCCCCTTCATACCCACAGAAACCTCTACACCCAAACCAACAGAAGCAATCCCAGAGAGTACACAACAGGCAACAGGTTCTAAGCCTCCCCAAGCCAAAGATAAAGGAAAGGGTATCATGACAGAAGAACAAAAGAAGAAAAAAACAATGCCTCAGACAACAGAGAAGTTGATGAAGAGCTCATTCGATGCCTTTGTCACTCCTAAACCTAAAGAAGACTGGGCATTCAATTCAGATCCTCTGTCAGAAATTCCGATCCTTGATCCAAAAGCAAAAGTAACAAAGGGTAGAGTTGCAGAGATAAAACGACAAATGGATGCTCAGCGAAGACCAATACCACCACCGACTACACGACATGTAGAAATGGAAGAGGTGGTGTATAGGTATCTTGACAACACCTTCACCAGAACAAAGCCAAAAGCAAGGGCAGAAGTCTTCTCAGAGTCCAAAATTGAAAAGGTAATTTACTGTAAATTCTCTCAAACAAGAACCTTTCCAAAGATCAGGTACAGCATCTACAAAGTCAAAAGGGAGAACAGGTCCGAAAATCAATTTTCAGATGCCGATATAAGGAACTTGAACCCCTACGATATGCCAGATCTTCTACTTTGGACGAAAGAAAACTTCGACATCGATGCTAACAGAAAGGCCTATCAAGTATTCAGGAAAGCGATGAGGGAAAAGCTTCTGCTATATAACATGATAGACTTTCAACTAGGAAGAGATCTTGGAGTCAGAAATCTAAGTCTGAGACCACCAGAGGATCACTGCCCACCTTCTGCTGTACCCAACTCAATCATGACAACACCAAGGTACGGGTTAGTATATAAGGATCCTGCTGGTCAAGTGAGACTCTTTGTGGAAATGGACTGTCAGAAGTATGCAACCAGTACTCTGAACAAGTTCAGATCAATCTTAGAATTGAACAGAGGTACTGAGCTTATGGATCGAGAATCAGCAGAAAGAATGATCAGAGAAATAGATGCTACAATTGGCTTAAGAGAACTCTGCATCAAATTCTATCACGAGATCAGAGAAGTGGGATTCGACAACAGAAGTTTCAACGACTTCAAAGATGCAAATGTCTAAATCTCAGTTACTTATCTCTGTAAACTTTTAAAAAGGAAATATAATGAATCTTTGAGGTATTGTTTAACCTCTGTCTACTTTACTTAGCCTAATTATGCATAAAGTCAAATTTTCATTTTTCAATACTCAGGGGGAGATTGTTAGCTCCAAATATTCATAATATTAGAAGTATTGAAAAATAGGCCAAGTATAGAAGACTTCCACAGAAGCTCTGCGGAGTGCCACAAAAGCTCTACCGAAGTAAACAAGATCATACAAGGAACACAAAGGACCGAAGAAGAATCTACAGAAGGATGCTCATAAAGGACCAAGCCACAGAACCTCTGTCACCCTTGACAGAGCCTCTGCAGTTCAGACTGAAGACTTGGAAGATATTTATAATATCTTGCCACTGTTACAAGAATATCTTACCACTGTTATAGAAATATCCTGCTACTGTTCTAGGGTACGTTCGTCAACTTGTACAAGGCATGGTCTGACTCCTACACGTGTCATACTCCGATAGGACCACCTTCCAAGTTGATATTAGCGCATTTAATGCATGCAGGTTTCCAACTGTTCATGTCATCCCTTCTTTGCTGTAGCAATAGTCATTTTGTCTAGAATAGATCTTTTGTAGTAGTATAAAAGGAAGACTCATGTTGAGTTCTTCCTTACCAACTAATACACACACAAAACACAAAAACACTTGCATACAATTAACGTCAAATCTGTTCTTAAGTGTTATTTATTAAATACAGTAATCTTTGAGATATTCATCTGTTCTTCATATACTGTTTATTTGGTATTTGGTGTTGTTTCTATATAAACATATCCGTTAGTTCTTCAAATACGCTTCCGCAACACATCTTATTTGAAATAATAGATTAGATAATCTTTGTTAATCAAATACGGGAACCAACAATCGGTGTTATATTGAAGAATCAAAAATGCGGAAGAAAATAAAAAATTAAAATTGAAAAATAAATTTGTTTCCAAAATTTAAAATTTAATTATTGACGGAACGAATGAAATCAAACTTCAATGGTGAAACCGGACTATTAAATTATCGGGTGACGAGACGTGCGGTAACTCGAGTACCGACAAGAACGTACCAACCAAACATACCAAAAACACAACTTACCGGATGAATGATGCTTACCGGATGATGTGATGCTTACCAATCAAAGACTTACCGGGTGGTTGGGATTCTTACCGGGAACTTATCCGGATGTGATACGCTTACCGGATGCGAAGAAAATTGTGACTTACCGGACGAAAGTTCTCGGATACTTGATTCGCGAAGGAGAAGCTTACCGCACAAACAAAACTTACCGGATAAATGCTTTACCGGATAAAACTAAATTTGCGACTTACCGGGTGAAAAGTAGTTTCCGGATGCGGTTACCGGGCACAAGTTACCAAACAAAATAAAAGAGACAAGGCTTACCGGGTGAAGTCTGAGGTGATCGGGCGAGAAAGAGAGCGGGTGAAACTTACCGGAAACTAGTTAATTCCACAATAACCAAGATTAATTAACTATGTATGAATGCTATGTATGAATGTAGAAAAATAATAAAAATTGATGCTATATATATGAATATATCCTTACGAAATCTGCAGTGAAACGAATGCAAACAAAAATTTAGTTGGAATTAATTTCAATGCATGGATGGATGGATATATGACGTATGGAAAGCAAATACCACTTACCCACTCTTGGTGTATATATGTCTAAATGTGTGCACGTGGAAAACAAAGAACAACCCGGTTAATGAGGTTTAGAAAAGAGTCAACAATGTCATGCGCAACTTGAGTTTCACCCGGAAAGAATTTGTCCGGAATGTTGGTTTAGTCCGGAAAGAAAGAAATATGGCATCCGGTAAGATTATTTACCCGGAAAGTGGGATTTTCAACCGGAAAGTAACAGTGTCCGGACACTTAATTCCAAAAAAAAATTATCCGGAATGCTTTGTTCTGTCCGGAAAGAGAAGATTTTACCCGGAGAACTAAGTTTGTCCGGGTAAAATAACCTTTTTGTCCGGAAAGTGATGAGAAATTAGGAAACTTACCCGGAAACTGCGGCTGATAGAGAAATTCGGATCAGGATTTGATAGGGTTGCTTGATTTTACTCCTGTAGGGTTAGATTTTAACCAAAAACAGAAAAACAAACATACCCAAATCGATTTCTAAGCAAAATATTTCCTATTTTTCAATAATCACCACAAAAACTTAAGAACACCAAAAACTCAAGAATTGATTTTTAAGATGAAGAATTAATACCTTTGAGAATCGATGTAAACGTAAATAAACAACAGATAAACGCGAGTAAACAATCGAGATCAAACAAACGAATTAATAAATCAACGAAAGAACTTTGCAAACCCGATTGAATAACGATTTTCCTCAAGAAAAACTGCAGTATTTCGAAAATAATCTGCGTGCCTTCTGGACCTGAAACGATTAATCCAACCGTTCAGAATGTAAAACGGAATGTCGTGAAGCTACTGACCAAATATCGCAACGACCCGACGGTTCAAACTCCGGAAATAGGCAAAACGGCTGGCTGCGTTTTTCCAAAAAATTAGCTACGAAAATTCTTTGTTTTCTAGCTTTCGATTGGTTTCTTCTAATCTTCAAATCACCGATTCTGCTCTGATACCAATTGTGAATCCCAGATTGATCAGGTAACAATAAATCAATAAGAAATAACACGAACAATTGATGATTTCAACTTGTCATCCCTTTCGTATTCATGATTCAAGATAGTTACAAATGTTTGAATGAAAAACTCAACTATCTATTTCTAAACAATTAATCTCTAATGAATCTCTAGGAATGGCTAATCAATTGCTAACCTAAAACTAAAGGTTAACTTAACCTTATATACTAAGGCTTTAAACAAACAAGGCCTAAGCCCATTATGCAAATAAGCCCAAATAACACAATTAAGGGCTTTTACAATAATTAATTAATCTAATTAAGCTCTATATAATTATTTATATATCTTTCTAATATGTAGGACATTTATGGTCCTAACACGACTTATGCTCCGGCTCAGCGATTGACTATTAATCACCCTATTGATCAAATTCTTGGTGATCCAAACGTTGGTGTTCAGACTCGACGAAGTGCAGGTAATATTTGTTTATTTGTTAACTTTATCTCTCTGATTGAACCAAAGAAAACAGACGATGCCCTTAGAGATCCAAATTGGGTCAACGCTATGCAAGAAGAGCTGACATAATTCGAAAGAAACAAAGTTTGGAAGCTCGTTCCCAGACCATCTGACAAGTCAGTGATAGGCACTAAATGGGTCTATCGAAACAAGTTGGATGAACATGGAACTGTAACCCGCAACAAGGCTCGTCTTGTTGCTCAGGGATACAGACAAGAGGAAGGTACAGATTACGACGAAACATTCACCCCAGTGGCAAGACTAGAAGCCATTCGTATATTCTTAGCTTACGTTGTACACAAACACTTCAAGGTTTATCAAATGGATGTAAATTAGCGTTCCTCAATGGAAAGCTGAATGAAGAAGTCTACGTAGAACAACCTCCGGGATTCTCAGATCTTAAGCATCCAGGTTATGTTTATAAACTAGATAAGGAACTTTATGGCTTAAAGCAAGCTCCTCGTGCATGGTATGACACTCTCTCTACTTATCTCCATATTGAAAAATTTGAGCGAGGTAAAATCGATAAAACTCTATTTTTCAGGAAAGTAAAAGGTCATATTATTCTTGTTCAAATATATGTCGATGATATTATATTTGGTTCCACTAACCCTGACTTTTGTACTCATTTCGCTGATAGAATGAAAGCTGAATATAAAATGAGTATGATTGGTGAGCTAACCTATTTCCTTGGTCTTCAAATTAAACAGAGTGACAAAGGAACTTTCATGCACCAAGGAAAATATGTTAAAGATATGCTGAAGAAATTTGATTTAACTCACAGCTCATCTATGAAAACCCATATGGCACCGCCGCTGACACTAAACAAGGATCCTTCTGAAAACCTGTTAATGTCACAGCGTACCGTGGGATGATCGGCTATCTTCTGTATCTTACAGCTAGCCGACCTGATATTTTATATGCAACCTGCTTGTGTGTACGATATCAAGCTGAACCTAAGGAATCTCATTTGATCGCCGTAAACCGAATCTTCCGTTACCTTAAGGGTACTCCCAACCTAGGTCTTTGGTATCCCAAAGACTCAGGGTTTGATCTAATCGCCTATTAAGATAGTGATTTTGCAGGATGCAAATTGGATAGGAAAAGCACCACATGAGGCTGTCAGCTCCTAGGTGGAAAACTGGTGAGTTGGACAAGTAAAAAGCAAAACTCAGTGTCCACCTCAACCGCTGAAGCTGAATATGTAGCCACTGGAAGCTGTTGTTCTCAGGTCTTGTGGATGAGAAATCAACTACTCGACTATGACCTTCAGCTCTTGAAAATTCCAATCTATTGTGACAGCACTAGTGCCATCGCTATAGCCAACAATCCAATGCTACACTCAAAGACCAAACACATCGAAATCATGTATCATTTTATCAGAGATCATGTGATAATGGTGATATAGAACTTCATTTTATCCCAATTGATTTTCAGTTAGCTGATTTGTTTACCAAACCTCTTGATGAGACAAGATTCAACTTTCTCATCAGCGAGCTTGGAATGCTGAACTTAGAAGAGTAAAATCTTCAGCGGTTCACATTTGATCAGTGCTTATAAAATGAACTTGTATAACCCTATCACTCACCTTCTCTCTGAACAAAAATTGATTCGCTGATATCAAGGTATGTTCTTTCTTACTCGCTGACGTTCGCATATGAATGTAAGATTTCAAAACAAATTGCATCGCTGAATATCTCTTCCTTTCAGTGATATTTTGATATTTCTAAACCTACACTGATTTTTCTATTCAGTGCTTCATGTTTTAAAAATTTCCTTGAGTTTTAAAATCTTCAGAGACATCCTAAAATATGAAAGGACATTTGTGACATCATCAAACGGATAGACCATGACACGCTTTTTCTCTGACACGTTCGCCCGTTTCGTTTTCCTTGTCCAATCAAATTCAAGGGATGTGTTCGTGTCATCATGAAAAACTTCCCCGCTCATAGTTTTTCTCTCTCTACTCTCACTATATAAACCCTTTGCGTTTATATTTGTAGCTTTTACGCAAACATCATCTCATTCGAGCAAGAACAACTGTTGCATTTGAACTTATTTTCTCCAGAAACTATTCATCCTCATCCTCAACATCAAAGGTTAATATTATCATTATTTTCCTTTACAAACTTGTTTTTGATCTTATTCTTGTTTTTAAAAGATCAAACAAATGAACTTTATCTAAACAGAAATCATTTTCTTAATGATTTTGTGAACACAATCTGTTTCTTAGATTGTTCTTCAAGTTTAAAACAAAAATCTTAAACTTGCATTTTCATATGTTTTTCCAGAATCCCATCTTTAAATGGAAACTAGAAAAACATTCATTATGTTTTGTATTTTTTTTTTCAAAACTAGAAAAACCCTAATTCTCCATTTCTTTCTCTAAATGGAATGTACAAAACCCTAAAAACCCTTATTTTGGACATTCTATCCATTTAAGAACTTCTTTTCATATTCTTCATGTTTGTACTTTATAAACAGAAATGGCATCTACTGAAGCTCCCTCGACTCAGTCTCCTACCACCACTGAAAAGGTTGAACTAGTCAAAGCTCCCCATATCGAATTTAAACTCGAGCAAGTTACCTTTCAAAGCAACAAACCTTATTCCCTCTTCAACTTCCCTCCAAAGAAGAAGATTAATCATCTGGACGACGCTGTCATTTTCCTTCAGACATGTCCTCTGTCGACAACTCTGACCATCTAACCTCCCGCTCATCGGAATCTACTAGCTCAGTTCTGGTATACTGCCAGAAGAGCTCAGATCACCTCCACTAAAGACCCTAACAAAAAGATCGATGTCATCCTCTTTGACACCCAACATGGTTCCTCCAAGATTACTCCTGGCTCTATCAGGTCTGCCCTAAACCTCCCTGGTAGTTCCAAAGAAAAACGATTCGTCCCTCTGCCAAATCTCAAAAACCCTGTTGATATGGAAGCCCTCATTGCATTATTTGATGCAATGCAATATGCATGGGAAACAGGGAGAGACAAACTCCCTAAGAAGAAGCTGACCGCCATCAAGAAATCCAAAATGCCCAGCGAGATGAACTTCATTTTCGCTCATCTAATCAGCTGCATGACAACTAAGGTTGGGTCAACTGACCAAGCATCTAAACCCCAACAGGCTATGGGGTACGCACTGCTGAAAGGCCTTCACATTGATTGGGCAAAGATCATATTTGATGATATGATGCTCAAGGTAGATGCAACAGAGAGGCCAACAACTGTTCCGTATCCCCGGTTTGTCAGCGCTCTCTTCGCACAAGGGCTGAAAACAAATACGCGAAGGTGGGCGACCTGAAGCTCTCAAAGGTTGGGAATAAAGTTCTCGACTTCAAGCCCCTACCAAACGAGGTACGTCTTACTACTCTCTTATCTATTCTCAAACCTCCCACTTCTTCAACTTCTGCGGCTACCACATCGGCAGCGGTAATCCCAACCGCTGATACCCCGGCTGCAACATCCACTCCTCGAAAGTGAAAACACTCATCAACCACTCTTGGTTCTCCTAAGGCCAAGAAAACTAATGAGCAATCCCCTAAGTCTACCCAGGCTGAAGACTCCACGACTCTTTCTGTACAAGAGCCGTTGGAAAGTTCAGTGGTATGCTCTGCCACAGCTGCTGAAACCACCCCTTCCACTCCTACTTCAGCGTCTCTAAATGCTAAGGTTATTAACATGGAACAGAACCCCCCTCCCTGAGTACCGCCAAGTACTGCGGAAGTAATTCTCGGCGATTCCAACGCTGAACCTGCTTCCCAATCCCTCTTCTCAACCTGCATTCCTCCTACGAGCCTGTTTCCCCCCCCACTCTCTGGAACAAACATCATCCTCAGCGATACTGTAACATCCCTTATCTTTAAAACACTCATTTAACGGAAAGTAACCTTAAAATACAGCGGAAGATTTGTAATTAAAACATTTAGATAAAATCCCATAATCTTATAGAAAAGAGTACAAGTTTGCAACTTAAAACCAATAAGTTTGAGAAAAACAATATTCAACTGAAAAGCTTAGAGCATCCAAAACTATCATTCATCAAAAGAAAATATAAGTTGCTGAGCTGCCGCAAATCCAAAAGCTTCAAGCTGGAGCCTTTCCTTTATTCTTCGAAGATGTACCTGCCACTAAAAGATGAATAACAACGGGGTAAGCTTACGCTTAGTGAGCACGCACCTATACCACATATCATCATGCATACATACTTGCATAAACATAGCAATCACTTACATGTAACATCCTTCCATTCCTCAAGGCACAAAGCCAATAAGGAAGGTCATAACTAGACACTGGTACCAGTCCTCTTCATACATAACATATTCCCTAGGGGTATTACTACCACCATAGGTACTCTTTCCTTTGGCAAAGCCAACATACACATAATCACACATGCAATCCAACTACATACACATAACTTACATAATATAGGTAGAGTACTCACCTGTCAAGATGTCAATTACCAAGTACTTCACAGTGTATAATAATCACCTCGTACCACCTATAACATTCATACATACACATATCATAACAAACCCAAAAATGGAACTCTAATTCTATCCCATCTCTCATCCCGAAATGACATAGCTAGGATAGTCCAAATACCATAAAACTTTGCCAAACATCCAATTTCATACGCCCCATTTCTATTGATTTCTAAACATAATACACATACCTTGAAATTCTAGACCGCGAACAACAATCCTCCTAGAACCTTTCACAACTTGAATCTTCCAAAATCACCAAATCTTTCGCCTGGAAAATATAGCAACTTCGGACACTTGGTTCTCTCTACTGGGAACTCCTATGCTAAATCCCTCCGGTCAGAATGTATATTAGAGGGTCGTGAAGTCGCTGTCCAGATTTCACGACGATCCAACGGTTAACGAAGGAGAATCGGTCGATCTTTCACAGCAGCTCACAAGAACTCCGCCTGGAAAAATACAGCAACTTCGGACACTTGGTTCTCTCTACTGGGAACTCTGATGCCAAATCCGGAAGAGTTCCGGATAATTCGATCTCATCTCAGCTTCCGGTTCCCATGTCCATTCTGATCCTTTTCGGTGTTCCCACTGAACTTTCATTAAGCTGATCTCCTTGTTTCGCAAGGATTTGGTCTTCCTTTCCAAGATTGCTATCGGTCTCTCAATATAATTCAACCGTTCGTCGACCTGTATGTCATCTTTAGGGACATGCGCCGACTCGTCAGCTAAACGCTTCCTCAACTGAGACACGTGGAAGGTGTTGTGTATCAGACTGAGTTCCGGCGGAAGCTCCAGCCGGTACGCAACCTTCCCAACCCGTGCTATCACCTTGAAAGGTCCGATAAACCTAGGGCCTAGCTTGCCCCTCTTCCGGAATCGGATCACCCCTTTCCAAGGTGACACCTTCAACAAAACATTATCTCCCACGTTGAACTCCAAATCCGACCTTCGCTTGTCGGCGTAACTCTTTTGACGACTCTGTGCGGTTCGTAGCCTATCCCGAATCATCTCAATACTTTCCGTCGTTTTCTGAACCACTTCTGTGCTGCTTAACTCCCGCTGGCCTACCTCTCCCCAATAGATAGGAGTCCTACACCTTCTCCCGTACAACATCTCATACAGAGGCATGCCAATACTTGCATGGAAACTGTTGTTGTATGAGAACTCAGCCAACGGTAAATACGTATCCCAGCTGCCCCCAAAATCCAAAACACGGGCTCTCAACATATCCTCAAGAGTCTGAATTGTTCTCTCGCTTTGCCCTTCCGTCTGTGGGTGAAAGGTTGTACTGAACTGAAGTCTCGTACCCAAATCTTCATGGAACTTCCCCCAAAACCGCGACGTAAACCGAACATCCCTGTCTGATATCACTGTTACCGGTACCCCATGCCTTGCTACAATTTCACTGACATAGATGTCAGCTAACTTTTCTGCAGATGAACTTTCACGGATCGCGATAAAATGGGCACTCTTTGTCAGCCTATCTACAACCACCCAAATGGCATCATGATTCCTAGGTGTTCGAGGCAACTTGGTAATCAGATCCATTGTTATATGCTCCCACTTCCACTCTGGTATCTCTAATGGCTGTAACTTCCCGTGCGGTCTCTGATGCTCTGCTTTGACCCTTAAACAAGTCAAACATTTCTCCACGTACTTAGCCACGTCCCTCTTCATCCCCGGCCACCAGTAGTCAGTCTTCAGATCTCTATACATCTTAGTAGCACCGGGATGGATAGAGAACCTTGACTTATGCGCCTCGTCCAGAAGTGTCTGCCTTGCCTCACACGATACTGGAACCCATACCCGACCGTACCGAGTCAATAGACCTCGACTGTCGGGCACTAACTGATCCACCTGTCCCTTTATCCGTTCCTTCTTCTGGTTCTCTCCCTTGATCGCTCCCTCTTGAGACCTTCTTACCAAGTCGTGAAGCGACGTTGATACTGTTAGTCTCATCAACGGTACCCGAAGTAGAACACTACTCGCTCTTCTACTCAAGGCATCCGCTACGACATTTGCCTTCCCCGGGTGATAAAGAATCTCGCAATCATAATCCTTCACCACATCCAACCACCTCTGCTGTCTCATGTTCAAATTCTGTTGATCCATGAAATAACGAAGACTCTTGTGGTCCGTATAGATAGTACACTTCACCCCATACAGGTAGTGCCGCCATAACTTGAGAGCGAACACCACTGCCGCAAGCTCCAAATCGTGAGTCGGGTAATTCACCTCATGCGTCTTCAGTTGACGAGACGCATAGGCAATCACCCTTCCCCTCTGCATAAGAACGCAGCCTAGCCCGTGATAAGACGCATCACAGTAGACTGTCATGTCTTCAACTCCCTCCGGTAGTGTCAACACCGGAGCCTCGCATAACTTTCTCCTTAAGGTTTCGAACGCTGTTTTCTGTTCCTCTCCCCAAACGAAACGTTCGTTCTTCCTCGTCAGCTTCGTCAACGGAACTGCTATCTTGGAGAAATCCTGGATGAACCGGCGGTAGTACCCGGCTAATCCAAGGAAACTCCTAATCTCAGTGGGAGTCTTCGGGATTTCCCACTTCATCACTGCCTCCGCCTTCGCTGGGTCTACCTTGATACCCTCTCGGTTCACAAGATGTCCAAGAAATTGAACCTCTTGTAACCAGAAATCACACTTGGAGAACTTTGCATATAACTGCTCCTTACGCAAAATCTCCAAAACCTCTCGTAGATGCTCCATATGATCCTCCTTCGACTTGGAGTAGATCAGTATATCGTCTATAAACACGATGACTGACCTATCCAACATCGGTCTGCAAAATCTATTCATAAGATCCATGAATGCCGCCGGTGCGTTCGTCAGTCCAAATGGCATCACGATGAACTCGAAATGCCCGTACCTGGTTCTGAACGCTTTCTTGTGAACATCCTCTTCCCTGACCTTCAACTGGTGGTACCCTGAGCGAAGATCTATCTTAGAGAACCAAACGGCTCCCTGAAGTTGATCGAAGAGATCGTCGATCCTCGGCAACGGGTATCTGTTCTTCACCGTAAGCTTGTTAAGCTCTCTATAGTCGATGCACATCCGCATCGACCCGTCCTTCTTTTTCAAGAAAAGGATAGGGGCTCCCCAAGGTGAACTACTGGGGCGGATGAAACCCTTATCCAACAGTTCCTCCAGCTGCTTAGACAGTTCATGCATCTCCGGAGGTGCCAAACGGTAAGGAGCCTTTGCTACCGGTGCCGCCCCCGGAATCAAGTCTATTCGGAACTCCACTTGCCTCCCGGGAGGAATGCCAGGCAAGTCATCCGGGAAAACATCCGGAAACTCGCTGACCACTGGTACATCTGCCACTGTTCTCTTCTTTTTCTCCTCCCGTTCATCAACAATATACGCCAAGTAATTGCTACCACCATGGTGCACATATCTTCTAGCTTTGGCCAAAGTGCACACCTTTGGTACCCCTTTTCTTCCTTCACTCGAGATAGTTAATTCTCCCCCACTTGGGGTTCGAATCACTACCTGCTGTTTTTCACAATCAATGCGCGCTCCATTCCGACTAAGCCAATCTATCCCAACTACTACATTTATTTCCCTCATCGCAATAGGAATAAGATCTATACTAAACTTCACTCCGGCTATCTCTATTACATTACCTTTATACACATCACTCACAAAACGAAACTCCTCGTCCGCTATTTCTACTTCTAGCGGACTCTCTAACTTGTCCTTTACAATAGCAAAGTCTTTACAAAACGATAAAGAAACAAAAGATTTAGTAGCTCTCGAGTCAAATAAGACAAGGGCAGGTGATGCATTAACAGGAAAAATACCTGTCACGACATCTGGCTCCTCCTTTGCTTCATCTACGGTCATCTGGAACACTCGCCCCCGAGTCCTGGGTGCGTCGTTCTTCTTTCCCAATCCACCCTCTAGCATCTTCACCGGTGCGGTTCCCGAGTTCTGGACCGACCCGGTATTCATTGGGCACTCGTCAGCAAAGTGGCCCGGCTTGTAGCACTTATAACATATCTTTGCGGTCGCCTTGCAGTCTCGACTGATATGACCCGGTTGTCCGCATTTGTAACAGGTTCCGGAGCCCATACGGCATTCTCCCGGATGCTGTCGTCCACACTTCCCACAGCGGGGATGCTCTCTCTTGAACTCTTTCTTTACCTCCGGTTTATGACTCCCAGTTTTGAACCTCTTAGTCTGCTGAGGTTGAGTCTGAACCGTTTCTGCCCTCCTTGTCTTTCTTTGGCTCTCTAATTCGAGCTCTCTAGCCCGAGCCGCCTCGTGCATCTGCTGAAAATCAGTGCACCTTGCCATAACAACAAATTCTCTAATCTTCTGTTTCAAAACTCTCCCATATCTGTACATTTTGGCCTTTTCATTCCTGACATACTCAGGACAGAAAAGGGACCGTTCCAAAAATTTGTCAGTGATCTCGTTCACTGACTCCGTAGTTTGCTCCATAGATAGAAACTCATTTGTGAGTCTCTCTACCTCAATTTGGGGCACATACTGTTCCATGAACAGTTCCTTGAACTGTTCCCAAGTCATGCTATCCACTTGTTCCGGCGTCCGAGCACGAACAATAAGGTTCCACCAGTCTTTCGCTGCCTTCCTCAGAAGGTTCGATGCGTAGCGAACCTTGACTTCCTCGGTACAAAAACTGGTGCGGAAAGCACCCTCCACCTCAGCTATCCAACGAGTGCTGGTTACGGGGTCCTTCTGCCCCTCAAACTGTGGCGGCTGACAGGCCGAGAAATCTCTGTAGCTTGTCCCCCGTGGTTGTACGCCTGACAAGCCCCCTGATCCACTGGCCCTGCTGGCCACAGCTGCCTCTACCTGACTACGAATTTCATTAGCCAGTTCCTGCTTTACCTGCTCAAAGAGACTTGGGAGTAACTCGTGAAGAACCTCCCCGACCTCAGCAGCGATCACACCTCTCAGATCAGGAATTTCCTGATCCTCTTCAATAATCGGTCTCTTGCCTTGCCTTCTAGTGTTCACCATTCTGATACATAAACATGATACTTTAGAATAATTCATCTACATCCCCCCCCCTGAGCAAACTCCTAGCATAGTCCAGAAGTCCTAGCTTAGTTGTCTTTCTTTCTAACATGCTCCTTAGAAACCCTCTGCTTATACTCTCTTAACAAAATCCCTTTCTAGCATGTTACTACCCAACCCTCAACCTTGTCTGGTTCATAGAATTCTTTTGCAACTATATCAAGTCCCTGCATGTACAATGTAATTGCAATGGTATGGGCCCTTATACCATTATAATTACACCCTCCATGTTTAGACTCAACACCGTCACTAAGGTTCCAATTCCCAGCTTAGTTGGTACCTTTAACATATATATCACAACATTTTCCATATCTACCACTTATCATATAAACATTATAATCATATTCTAATTCACATTATGCATCAAACAAAACTTACTTGAAACCATAACCTTGTCACATTGACCATATCTAGCATACATAAACATAATTACTCATCCAATACAGTTATAAAACTGGTCTTTCACAAAAACTGAACATGCTTTATCATAAATCCTAATATGGAATAGTGTGCTCACCACCGTCTTGATGCTCTGGACCGCAGCTCAGCCGTGAAAACTTTTTCTTTTAAAACACCCTTTCCTTATAAACCATTTTCTTACACGAAACAATTTTTTTTTTTTTAAAGGTTACTTATTTGAAAACTTGAGCACTTGGGTTTAAGTTCAAACACTCACCACTTGTGAATGCCCGAATCCCTTAAACCAAGGCTCTGATACCAACTGTAACATCCCTTATCTTTAAAACACTCATTTAACGGAAAGTAACCTTAAAATTCAGCGGAAGATTTGTAATTAAAACATTTAGATAAAATCCCATAATCTTATAGAAAAGAGTACAAGTTTGCAACTTAAAACCAATAAGTTTGAGAAAAACAATATTCAACTGAAAAGCTTAGAGAATCCAAAACTATCATTCATCAAAAGAAAATATAAGTTGCTGAGCTGCCGCAAATCCAAATGCTTCAAGCTGGAGCCTTTCCTTTATTCTTCGAAGATGTACCTGCCACTAAAAGATGAATAACAACGGGGTAAGCTTACGCTTAGTGAGCACGCACCTATACCACATATCATCATGCATACATACTTGCATAAACATAGCAATAACATACATGTAACATCCTTCCATTCCTCAAGGCACAAAGCCAATAAGGAAGGTCATAACTAGACACTGGTACCAGGCCTCTTCATACATAACATATTCCCTAGGGGTATTACTACCACCATAGGTACTCTTTCCTTTGGCAAAGCCAACATACACATAATCACACATGCAATCCAACTACATACACATAACTTACATAATATAGGTAGAGTACTCACCTGTCAAGATGTCAATTACCAAGTATTTCACAGTGTATAATAATCACCTCGTACCACCTATAACATTCATACATACACATATCATAACAAGCCCAAAAATGGAACTCTAATTCTATCCCATCCCTCATCCCGAAATGACATAGCTAGGATAGTCCAAATACCATAAAACTTTGCCAAACATCCAATTTCATACGCCCCATTTCTATTGATTTCTAAACATAATACACATACCTTGAAATTCTAGACCGCGAACAACAATCCTCCTAGAACCTTTCACAACTTGAATCTTCCAAAATCACCAAATCTTTCGCCTGGAAAATACAGCAACTTCGGACACTTGGTTCTCTCTACTGGGAACTCCGATGCCAAATCCCTCCAGTCAGAATGTATATTAGAGGGTCGTGAAGTCGCTGTCCAAATTTCACGACGATCCAACGGTTAACGAAGGAGAATCGGTCGATCTTTCACAGCAGCTCACAAGAACTCCGCCTGGAAAAATACAGCAACTTCGGACACTTGGTTCTCTCTACTGGGAACTCTGATGCCAAATCCCTCCGGTCAGAATGTATATTAGAGGGTCGTGAAGTCGCTGTCCAAATTTCACGACGATCCAACGGTTAACAAAGGAGAATCGGTCGGTCTTTCACAGCAGCTCACAAGAACTTCGAAAATCCCTTTCTCTTTTCTCTCTTCTTTGCTAAAGAAACAAATGGCTGCAAATGAGGGTGTTTAGGGTTTCCATCCCCTTTACATACATGCCAAAACACACCCTCATCTTACAAAATTGATAAACTGGCCCCTAGATTCCTGAACACGTACATAACGACCCAAAAATTAACTCAACCCCAAAAGAGACAGTTAAATCACGTAAATTGGGAAACGGGGTGTTACAGATACATCTGCTGAAACTCTACAGCGGATGATGGATAAAAACACAGGACCTGCAGGCTCTTCCATGCGTCAAGGCTCTCTGGATGGCGACATGGAACATTATTCAGGTTTTCGACACTTCGATGACTTCGTCAACCATACTACAGGTATACATAAAATCCTAAACACTCCTCTCTCTGGACCCCCAACTTCTGAGCTTTCCTTTGTTCATAATCTTTTAACTGTTATAGGTCCTAATTTGGGAGATATCGACACCTCCCTAAAGGATTTAACAACAAAGATGGAATCTCTCACCACCACTCTCTCCTCAAACTCTTCAGTGGTTACAAATGCTGGAGAGGCTCTCAAGACACTCACGGATGAGGTGAAAGGCAAAGCGTCCAGTGCTGATCTGGAAAAGGTGGACGAATATCTTTCCAGCGTTGCTTAGGCTCTTGCTGACAATCCACCTCCATCAACACCATGAAAACTACCAACAACACCCTCTACACCAACTTCACCACGATGTCCATCGAAGTCACATCGTTGACGACAGTGGTAGGAAATCTTCAGGGAGAGGTGACTACTTTAAAAACAGAGGTGAGCACTGCGACAACTCTTCTGCAGCAAATCCTCATCCGCTTGATCGCTCCTACTTGTGCACTATCCCACTTTACTCAGGTTGTTCGAGAGGATCTTCAAAAGATCTGTCCTGCTATATAAGTCCTGGAAGACAAAATAGCAAGGATTGAAACTTGCGTCGGGATCACTGGCCTAGAAGACAGTGACCCAAAGCATACTAATGCTGCTACTGTTGATATTCCTACTACCTCCCCCATCCATCATGTGGAAGAGGGGGAGAAGAATCAAGAAGATCTTCCCCATAATGTTGAGGGGGTGTTAGGGTCAATTTATGTTGATTTAAAGTTCAAGGGTCTATATTGCAATTCTTTAATTTGAGCTTTGTTAGTGAACGGGCCGTGGGCTTGTTAACCACGGGCCCGTTATATAGAATGTGCATTAGCCTTAGAAAATAGGCTAGTTGTCTCATTTGCTTTCCTACTTTGTATTGTAATTCTCTCTCAATTGAAAGCTAACAGGGATGACCAGTTGAAATCATAAACTATATTGTTTTACATCTTTTGATTTCATTGTTCGTTGCACGGATCTAGAACTAACAATTGGTATCAGAGCAGACGGACTGTAAGTTTAGGATCTACTCTTACAATCAATATATCAATGTATAGAATAGTAATTGAGAAGTAATATGATCAAACCAACTTGTATTCAATGAAAAATAGATTTACAGATCTTAGAGAGAGAGAATCTCAAAGATTACAAAAGATGAATACAAATATATGCGGGAAAAGTCAGTCAGCGTAACAGTGCTAACCACTATATATACTGTAACAGAAATAATAAAACTACAGTACAAATATGAAAGACTAATAGGAACAATACATGTGTCCTAATTAGTAAACTAAATACGAAGTAAAGTATCTAGTTATAAGTTCTGAACATGTTGTTCAGAACTTCTGAACATTATTCTGATTAGGCTTCTCAGAACTTCTGACTCTTCTTCTCAGACTTCTATACTTGGCCAACTTTCAGAGCAATACTTCTGAGCCTTCTTAGTCAGAACTCTGACTCTTCATTTCAGAATTTCTGAGCCTTCTTAGTCAGAATTCAACACTTAGTTTATTGACAAAACTCAGATCTAACAATCTCCCCCTTTTTGTCAAATAAACTTGTACTTTGCATCATCCAATTCTTTTAAGGCAGGAACGATCTTCTGTAAAAGCACATTTCTTTGAGCAAGCCTCTTGTCAATCTTAACAATGATTTCTTGAATGGTTTCAACTTGCTGAGTGATTACTTCTTGAGTCATGTTAGCTTGTTTCACCTTCAGCATCTTTTTCTCCAAATTGTGCTTGATGATCCTTAAAGTTACAGAACTATACTTTGCAGTTTCTTTTGCTCTGAAGAAGATCTTCTCACTTTTATTCTTCAGAAAAAATCCCAATTCTTGATGCTTGGACACACTTCCAGTTTTCAAGACATTTTTCTGATCATGGTCTGTGTTGGGATTTGAAAGATAAACACATGGCCTTTGTAAATACAGAGCTATTTGAAAATCTGTATAACAATGCCATCTTAAGATATAGAACATAGCTTCAATCACCACAACCCTTGCCTTTCTTTCATTCTTGTCTTTGCTTGAATCTTTGAAGCACAAAAGACTATGTAACCTGTAGAAGTCAACTACTGATAACTTTTCAAAGTCTGCATCAGTAAAATAGTACACTTTTCCATCCTCTCTCAAGACTTCAAAGGACAAGTATTCTTGCTTTCTGAATTGCTTAACCTTTAGTTCTCTGATCCCTGTGATTAGAAAATATGAATACACTTTTCCAAGACACCTTGACTTTTCTGCCAACCAGATCTGAGTCTCTTTTGGTTTGTCATAATATACACTTAGAAACTGTATTTCTTTGGGCTTGAAAAACTTGGGTAAATCAAATTCAAGAAAATATCCATTCAGATCAACAGATATTTCATCTTCTTTTGGTTCAGATTGTTCAGGTTGATCAATACTTGTTATTTGAACATTCTGAGGAGTTGTGTCTTGAACTTCTTCAACTTCTTCTGAAAAGATTTCATTTACTTCATATTCAGCAGGGAATACAAAGTCACTGTGTAACATCTTTTTAGGATTATCTTCTAATAACAACCATTCACCCCAGTTTCTGATCTTAATTATGAGATTTAATCTTCTTTCCACAGATTTCACACATCTTTTCTTTAGATTTTCTCTTTCAGTATTAGAATTTCCTTTCATTTCTTTTAGTAACCAACTCAAAGTTGCATTGCTATACTTCACCAATTCCTTTAATCTGAATAGTTCAAATCTTTCTTGAACTCTATATGCAAAGCCTTCAGTTTCCATTCCTTCATTTATAAACCCCTTCATATTTACACCAAATCCTGGAATCTTTACAGGACAACTCAAGTTGCATTTCTCTTTTCTTCCTTCAATAGCCAACTGAAAGTCATACATATACATATTTATGACATAAATGCCCAGAAGTCTTCTGCATTCAATCTCTATCCAGGTCTCTTCAGTACTGGCAAAGAATTTAACTAGGAAGATCTGATCATCAAGAGTTAATCTGTGAAAATCAAAGCTGGACATGGAAACTTTTATACTTCTTTCTTTCTGAACTTCCAATCTTACATACTTCAGACCATCAAACTCTTCTGTTTGAAACATCAATACTTTCTCAATCCTTTTCTGAATATGCAATCTTGAATCAGGAATTCTCAATCTGTTTGAAGCTTCTGCATAAGTCATCTGAGATCTCCCATCCATGAAACCATCAATATTGCTCTCCAAAATCGCATAAAATCCTTCTGTGTGATAGAGATCCTCATATGTTTCCTCTGGAAAGATATCATCATGAAACTGTCTAGCAAGTGGTACATCACTCATTTCCAGAACAAAGTCACATAAAGGCTCCTCTAAAATTGGCAAGTCAATCTTAGGAATTTCAATTGGCTTTCTGAATAGATATTCTGAAGGCATAAAGTATTCTTCAACTCTATCATATTCTTCTGATTTGTCACTAGTATCATCAATATAGTTGAACTGAAACTCCTCTATAAATTTCTGAGAATAGCCAACAGTACTATCTTCTTCTCCCATCAGATCAATAGGCCTTACTATTTTCACAACTTTTTGAATTTTCTGAACATTTAGAGCTCTGACTAATTCACAATGCATCCTTCTGATCAAGACTTCATTCAGTTTCCCTTCTTCTAACTCAAAGACATAGGGAACGATGTCTGTACAAATGTTTTCAACAACTGAACTCTCAACTGTTTCCTCTGACCTCAAAACGAAATTAACTTCCATCTCTGCATCTAAGTTCAATTCTTCTATTTTATCAGAATCACCACCATCTGTACATTCAACTTCCATTTCCTCTGTATCGGAACTTTCAATTTGAACTGTCTGAGTATCCACTATCTGAACATTTTCATCTGTCTGAACTTCTAGCACTCTGTATTAACCAACTGCATATCTGCCATTTCAAAATCTTCTATACCAATATCATCATCAGAACTCAACCTTTGCTTTTTCTCCCCCTTTTGATGATCATGAAATTCATTATCATCAAACTTCCTTTTGGAGTTCTGAGCAGAAACACCTTCGGGTTCAGCTTCTGATAGTGGAACAATTTCAAGTGGCTTTGAAGTTGAAGCCAAAGAAGTACTGAGTGCTTTAAAAATAGATGCTTGCATACTTTCCATTTGTTTAAACAAATCCTTCTGAAATTCAGATATAGCCTCCTTGATCTCCTTTTTATGAGATTCCAAAGATACCTTCACATCATCCATCTTAGTTTCAACAGATGTTATTCTTCCCTCCAACATATTTTTCAACTCTTTCACCTCATCATTCAGTTCATCCACCTTTTTCTACAATTTTTCAACTTTATCCCCCATCACCTTGTTTTGATTCTGAATCTTTACAAATTCAGAAGAGTCTAACTGTGAACCTGAACCAACAGATGGTCCAGTTTTCATGTGCCCAGAGGACTCATGGCCTGTAGATAACACTAAGTCATCTTGTACAACAGATGCACATTTTAATGAGGATTTTGAAATGTTCACCTCACCAGGTTTTCCATCCAATCCTTGACATCCAAAATTAGGTATGTCTATGAATGTTTTGTAAGGAATACGAAATTCCGGATTTGTGCAAGTGTTGGAAGGAATTTCAGGCTCAATTTGGATAGGACTGTGAGATCCAGACTCAATGTGATGAATAATAGGTTGGGATTTATCACCTCCCTCCAAATGAGTTTGGGATGGTTCCCCTGATTTATGTGAAACAGTAGCATGTTAAAATGCTTCTGAGTGGGTATGGATGGGTTGTTCAAGATCCACCACTAGGTCCATGGTGTTTGTTTCAATATTGGACACCAAGAATTGTGAACCAATAGCAAATGTGGTTACCTGGTTAAGATTAGCTAGTTCAGAGGCATCTCTTTCTGTTTGAACCTCTGGTGACAATCTCTCATCCTCACCACCCTCATTCTGTTTTTCCTCACATATTCTAACCGAACTCTCAGAATTTTGCCCCTCATTTCTCTCATAATGTTCACCCACTTGAACATCCTCCCCCTCTCTAACTTGACTAGACCCCTCACCTCTCTTCTCAGGTTGGTCCACTTGTGTAGGGATTTGAGGTTCTTCAATTCCCATAGAGGTGCAATATGCTTTTAAAATCTCACTCTCCCTTGGTATGTAATTCCTAAGTGATCTTGGCAAAATTTTATGATTAGGATAATGTTGGATTTTAGTAACTGAAGACATCTTACCCAAGTAGAAAATAGGACCATGCTGTTCATTTGATCTTCTAGGAATGGTTCTGTTTTCTTGCATTGCATACCAAATCACAAGTTGCCAATACCTTATGTAAGGTATGTATGACAGAGGTGTATCCTTTGTTTTCTTTTGAATATCCTTCTGATTTTTCTCAAAAGTGTTCTTCATGTCTTCCCAAAGTATAGCAGTATAGTCATAATGCCTATTCCTCACTAAACCCTGAAAGATTTGAAGAATCTGTTTTGAAGCTTGATCTGCAGAACTATTCTTCCCTGACAAACACTAATTCACCACATGAAAGAAAGATGCCCAAATTGGTGGCAATTTGTTCCTTCTGAACAAACTAAGAGTCCTCAATCCTTCATTGTACCCTAACTTCATAAACTCTGCAATTAATTCTTCTGTTAAAGGTGAGTCTTCAAAATCCGACCTTCTTTGCACATCATCTTTCTCTGGAAGATTTAGCATTTCTCTCAGTGTAGGGATTGATAAAGCAAAAGTTACTCCTCCAATTTCAGATATAAACTTGTTTCCTTCTAACCTAAGATATTTCCACCATTGTTGAATATACTGAACAGGGACTGTTTTGCACCTTGTAAACCATTTCCTGTAAGGATGATATTTTAATAATTCCATTATGATTCTGTGTTCAGGCTTAAATCTACTCTCCTCAAATAATAAGACACAATTGTTCTCTAACAATTTCAACCATTCGTCTTCAGGTACAACCCTTTCCACTAAGATTGGTCTATTTGACATTATCGACCCTGCAGCACTCTGTTCATGTTCAACATTCATATTTCCCTCATCTGCATTTCCTCCTGATTCAGCCATCTGTTCATCTTCTGCATTTATTTCATCATTTCTTATTGCTACTTCTTCAACAACTCTATTTTGTACTTCATCATTATCAGAATCGGATGAATCCATTAAAGACTTAGCAGAATGCAGAGATATTTGACTACTTCTTCGGAAACCAGACATGATTAAGGAGAAAACAAACTCAAAGAACTCTGGATTGATTCGTATCTCACTTTTCGCTCTGAAATTTGAAAGAATTTGAATGAGGGATTTTAAGACCTATTTAAAATCCGCGAAGTTGAAAGATTTGACGGAAAAGCGAGGTCAAAGTTATAACGGAGTCAACACATTTGAAATGCCATAGAGGATTTAAATGAAATGCGTGGCATAATCAACCAAATACGAAGCTGACACGTGTTATTGGATAGAATATTGACACAAGTCAAAAATCTGAATAACACGCTCAGAAGATTGACTTTCCTTTATCAGAGATCTGATTATTCTACTCAGAGTTCTGAATCCATGATTCAGAAGAATTTTGCCTTGTAACCAAAATTTATTTAAAATCAACTTCTAATAAATGTAAAACCTTTAATTATTCAGAAGAGGTTTGAACAGATAGAAAACATTTTATCATCAGAATTCTGTTCAAATAATGATGATTTGAGATATTTAAAAAAAATCATTTAAAATCTTATATCTGAATATGAATTTTTTTGAAATTCGGACATAGTTTGAACAAGTAATCAAAAACTTTTATCATTAAAAGCTTGTTCTTCTTAGAATGATCAGAGATAAGAAATGAAAACAAACCTTTTGAGCATCATGAAATGATTTCCAACAGATATTAATGCTCCCCCTTGACTTTAGCATGTACTTAAACATATATGAGACATAAAGATGAGATAGAAAACTAATAGAAAAAGAATAATCCACAAGATTGAAGTACTTGTATTTCTCAGAAATGAATTCTTGAAAGTTAGATTTCTGAAGTGTTGACTCAGAATATCTGAACTCAAGACTCAGAAGTTCTGAACTCAAGAGTCAGAATTCTGAATACAAGAGTCAGAGTTCTGAGTACACTACTCAGAAAATCTTACTTAGAAAAATTTTATCACTTAAAAAAAACAAATATAATCAATTAGTTAGATTAAGCATTCCTATTTTACATATTAGAAAAGAGAACCTTTTGTGATCAAGAGGCTTTGTGAACAAGTCAGCCAATTGATACTTTGTATGCACAAAGTGCATCTCTATAGTTCCTTTTTCCACATAGTCCTTTATAAAATGATACCTCACATCTATGTGTTTAGTCTTTGAATGTTGAACAGGATTCTGAGTAATGGCAATTGCACTTTCTAAATCACAGTAGATGGGAATTTTGTTGAGCTGATACCCATAATCCATGAGTTGTGTTCTCATCCACAAAGTTTGAGAGCATGAAGCAGCAGCAGCAATGTATTCTGCCTCAACAGTTGATGTGGACACACAATTCTGCTTCTTTGATGCCCAACTCACTATCTTATCCCCCAAAAAGTGACAAGCACCAGAAGTACTTTTTCTGTCCAACCTACTTCCTGCATGATCAGCATCAGTGAAAGCAGTCAATTTAAAGTCAGTTTCTTTTGGATACCATAAACCTAGATCAGGTGACCCTTTGAGATATCTTAGAATCCTTTTGACAGCCAACATATGTGATTCTTTTGGGTTAGACTGAAATCTAGCACAGAAACAAGTAGAAAACATGATATATGGCCTACTTGCAGTCAGATAAAGTAAGAATCCAATCATGCCTCTATAGAGTTTGTTATCTACTGAAACTCCTTTGAGATCAGCATCTAACTTTATGTTTGTTGCCATAGGTGTTCTCATAGAAGCACAATCAGACATCTTGAACATTTTCAGAATGTCTCTGACATATTTTTCTTGATTTATGAAAATACCATTTGGTAATTGTTTGACTTGAAGACCAAGGAGAAAATTCAGTTCACCCATCATGCTCATTTCAAATTCAGATTTCATGATTTTAGAAAAATCATCACATAATTCTGCACTAGTAGAGCCAAATATTATGTCATCAACATAAATCTGAATAAGAATTAAATGCTCACCATGTTTCTTTAAAAACAAAGTTGTGTCAATCTTACCTTTCTTGAACCCTGAAACTAACAAGTGTTGAGTAAGAGTGTCATACCAGGCTCTTGGTGCTTGTTTTAGACCATATAAAGCTTTATCTAAAATATAAACATGGACAGGAAATTCTGGATCAACAAAACCTTCAGGTTGATGAACATACACCTCTTCATTAAGTATACCATTCAGAAAGGCTGATTTGACATCCATCTGATATACTTTGAAATTATTGTGTGCAGCATATGCCAAAAATATTCTGATTGCTTCTATTCTTGCCACTGGTGCAAATGTCTCATCATAATCAATTCCTTCTTGTTTACAGTATCCCTTAGCAACCAATCTTGCCTTGTTTCTGATAACAACACCTGACTCATCGTTTTTGTTTCTGAACACCCATTTAGTTCCAATGATAGATTTACCTTCAGGCTTTGGAATGAGTCTCCAGACTTTGTTTCTTTCAAATTGGAGCAATTCCTCTTGCATTGCTGAAATCCAATCTGGATCCTCTAGGGCTTCATTAGCTTTCTTAGGTTCAATCACACTTAAGAAACCAGCAAACATTGCTTCATTTGCTGTAGCTGATCTGGTTTTTACTCCTGCTGATGGATCACCTATCACTTGATGAATAGGATGATCTTTAGTCCACTTGTGTGAACTAGGAAGCACATCAATCTCTGAAAATTTGTTGTTTGTATCATTCTCATCAATTATGGCTTGTATTCTGAACTGTCCCCTTGTTATGATATATATGTAGGTGTCGCATCCAAGTTTGGATTCTGAGCAATGAAGTCAGAATTCTGAGTGACTTGTTCAGAGTTCTGAATATAAGGTTCAGAATTCTGAGTACAAGATTCAGAATTTTCATCACTTGTATTTATCAAATTTGGACATCCCTCAGATGGACCTTTATCAGAAATTACAGTTGATTGAGCTACTTTTGGAGTTCTTCTTTTCATTTCTTTGACCATCTTTGGGTTTTCAAATTCTGCATAAGAATCAGAAATTAGTTCTAGAAAGGCATCATTAAACAGTAAATTGAGTTCTTAACAAATAGGATTATAATTTGTATCAGAAGTCATATTTGTCTTGTTGTGCATGAGGTCTTAACTGTCTTGTTCATAAGTCTTCATCCTAGCTTCATCAAATGTTACAATGATGCTTTCCATCATCCTCTTGGTTCTTCTGTTGTAGATTCTGAATGCTTTGGAAGTTAATGAATAACCAACAAAGTATCCTTCATCTGCCTTTTTATCAAATTTACCAAGATTTTCTCTGTCTTTAAGAACATAGCATCTACAACCAAAAACATGAAAGAGTTTGATTAATGGTTTTCTTTTATTTATCAGCTCATAAGCAGTCTTATTTAATCTTTTATTGATTAAAGTTCTGTTATGTGTAAAGCAAGCAGTTGTGTTAGCTTCAATCTTCCTAATCATAGAAATACTTAGAAGTAGTGAAAAATAGGCTAATTATAGAAAAGCCTCTCACAGAGGCTCTGCCACTTCTTCCAGAAGATCAAGTCCAGAAAGCCACAGAAGCTACAGAGGTAATCACAGAACCTCTGTAGTGCGCAAGAAGAAGATCAACTAGGAAACAAGTGGACTGCTCCACAGAAGGTCAGACCATAGAACCTCTGTAATGCCTTACAGAGCCTCTGTGGTCTGCTATGAAGACTTGGAAGATATTACTGGATACGTTCATCAACTTGCATGGAAAAGTACTGTCAAAACACGTGTCAAGCTCTGAGTGGACTCAATAGGGCATGGTACAAAATAGACGTCTGCGCCATTTAATGCATTTACCAATAGTACATCTGCTCCATTAAATGCGCATGGCTCAAACAACTGCTCACACCATCCAGTCCACTGTTCACACCATTCAGTTCACTATTCATGCCGTAAAAGGAACAGTGACCTACTTCATAGTCTTCTAAGAGTAGTATAAAAGGAAGTCTCATGTTGAGATCTTCCTAAGAACGAATACACAAGGAATCACTAATACTCTCAAACGTTATTGTCAAATATCTGAGTGTTATATTCTCACACACACCAACAGTTCTTAATCTGTTCTTCGTGTTCTTATTATATATTGAATAACAGTAACTGTTCAAGAAATCCTTTTTATTCCTTACTGTTTTCTTTATATATGTGCGTTCTAATATCTATCAAACATATCTGTTAGTTTAATACGCTTCCGCATCAAACTCTAAACTCAACTAATAGACTGTTAATCTTGATTAAGTGTATCTGGGTTCCAACAATTGGTATCAGAGCCTCTCTTGATTTTCAATATCAAGTGATCCACTTATCAAGATTCGTGATAGATATTATTGTGTCTGAAAACTGCTTAAACTCAGAAAATCTTCAAGTTCATCGAAGTAACTCTTTAGTCATACCTTCTTTCTAAAATCTTCAAAAAATGACAAATACAAATAATTTCTTTACTACTGGTTCTCTCACTAAACCTCCTAGTCTCCTTCGAGATGAGTATCCTCAGTGGAAAATAAGAATGGTCCATTTTTTCGAGGGCACTGAAAAAAATCAAGTACAATATCTGTACAATCCTCCTCCTATTCCCATGACAGTAGTACCTCGTATACCTGCTACTGCTGAATCTGCCGAAATCCCCGAACATCAAAAACCAAAGCCAAAAGGGGAGTGGTCAACCGAAGATAAAGAAGAAGATGAAGTTGCTCAGAAAACCAAGAGGACATTGATTATGGCAATACCCAACGAACTCTTTCAATCCTTGGACTCATGTGAAACAGCGCATGATCTATGGAAAGAACTGGAAAGACAGTTGGAAGGAGGTGCTAAAACACAAAAAAACCGAAGAGCACAGTACATCAATGAATATCATGCATTCAGAGCCTCTTCAACAGAATCTCTGCAAACAACATACGACAGATTCAACTCTCTAATCAACAAGTGCAGAAAATCATGCATTGACAGAACTTCTGAAGAAAACAATGTCATGTTTTTAAAAAGTCTAAATGAAGAATGGCTCCAGCTGTCTATGTCCCTACAGACAAATCAGGATCTAGACACCTGGACTCTCTCTGATCTTTACGGAACATTAGCCGCACAAGAACCTCAGATAGGACAGGCTAAAACACTAACCATTGTACCATATGCATTGGTTAGTAAAACTAAAGAAGATGCACAGAGACCAAGAAATGAAAAAGCCACAGAGGAGAAGAAGAAGGAGAAGAAGAAGATGGTGATAATAGACAGTGAAGAAGAAGAGCAAGCAGAAAAAGAAATAACTCTTGCGTCACTAGCTAAATCTTTAGCTCTATTGACAAAAGAGTTCAGAGGAAACAGAAGAGGTTCCGGAAATGAAAGATATGATAGAGAAAACAGAAGAGATGACAGAAGAGAAGAAGAATCGAGTGGCCGACAGAGGTCAAGCGAAAGACATTACAGAGGAAATGACCGACAGAGGTCAGATGACTCGGTAAGCCACACGCAACAAGAATGCTACAAATGCGGCAAACCTGGTCACTATGCAAATGAATGTAGATCAGAGAAAGGCGGAGACCTACAGAAGTCCAATGATCGAACAGGAAACACTCCTCAAGGATGTTTTAACTGCGGCAAACCAGGCCATTTTGCGAATGAATGCAGAAGCAGATCAAATCGCCCACAGAGGGACTCTGCTTTCTACAAAAAGAAAGCCGAGTATTATGCTCAAAAATCCTTAATGGCAAAAGGACATTCTGAGGAGAACACAGAAGACTTCCAGTCAGACTCTACTTCTGACGATGAACATACCGCCAATGCCCTCTTCTGTGGCATGGCAGAAGTCGACTCCTGCACTGACTCTGAGGTATCTACTTCAAATTCCAACTCTTGTATTACCTCTGTAGATGATAATACACTTAGAATTAACATTGAATTAATTGAACTGAAAGAGATAAATCAAATTATTCAGAAAAGACTCACCTTCAATGAGAGAGAAGTGCGGCTTCTCACTCAAGAAAAAGCAAAGATTTTTGAGGAAAAAGAGAGAATAGAAAAGAATTGGAACAAAACTCTAGATCCTTTAAAAAAACAAATTTCTGAATTAACCAATACTTTAAAAGATAAAACAAAAGAACTTTCAGTTTCAAGGAGCGAAACTACTGACATAAGAGCTCTTAAAGAATACTTTCAAAGAGAAAGAGAGGTATTGTGGCAAGATTTACTCAGAAGAGAAGTTTTGATTAAAAACTATAAAGATGCACAAAAAGTTTATGAAAAAATAAACTCACAAATAGGAAGACGAGGTATAGGGTATGATGATATCACCCTAGGTGTTGAAGGCAAAAGAAACAAACCTCTGTCCTCTTTATTTGTGATTGGAAAAACGAACAAACCAGATTTTCCAAATCTAATCTCTGTAAGCAAAAGGGCGAAAATCTCTGTGGATCCTTACTTGAAGAAACATAAGAAGATGATTAACGTGTGGTTTGAAAACACAGACTCATCATCTTCAACCTCTGTCAATAGAGGTATCAAACCAAAGAAATATCTGAAAACACAAGATCAGATTGGTATCTTCAAGTTTGGTAAACCAGAGACCCAAACAGAGGTTGCTTTTGTCTGTTTGATAAACGTTGAAAAGAAATTATCAGCAGAAGCTCCTGAGTTTAAACCCATTTTTTCAGAAGAAAACTTTAAAAATTTAATTGAAAAAGAAATTTTGGAAATATGGAAATCAAGCGTTTTAGAAAATTTCTGTACATCTTCTATAGATAAAACTCTCACTGAAGAAATCTTATTAGAAACCTCTGCAATCTATGAAAACTATTCTACAGAGGAAGAAAGCTCGTACGATACATGCTCAGAAAATCCAGCCTCTATTGAAAGAATTGACTCAACCTCTGTATACGAGGACGATTCATCCTCTGACAACTCAGAGACTGATTTCAAATCAGGGATAATTCACTGTGACACAGAGGATGTCAAATTCTCCTCTGAAGTTCCTCACAGAACTATTTCTCCAAAAGAGAAACTCACAGAGATTCCAATCTGCCAAGATTTTCTAAAATTGAATCTACATATCAAAACCTCTGCTGAGCTTAAAATGTTACAGAAGACCTCTATTGATCCTATAAGTTCTAGATTTTCAAAACCCAAGGTTAATAAATATTTTTCTTCTGTGACAGTGATGAAAGAAGTTCACCACAGAAGCAACCCACAGAAGGCAGGTCCTAAACAGAGCTTTTGCAAACAACATTCGAGTATTCATAGATCTTCTAGTAATAGGAAATCTAATGTAAAGAAAGAATGTAATGCCTCTGTGGCTGAGTTTAAAAAGTTCAATGAAAAGTTCAAGCAAATTACATCTCATATTCAATACTGTCATTTCTTTGATCTTATGTCTAAACTTAATAATCATTTTTCAAGTCAAGTCTGTTTACTCTCTACGACAATTCAAAAGTCAAATCCCACAAAGAAACAATCTGACTCTTCTGCAGAGAACAAAATGTATTTCAAGAATGCCAAGGCAAACTTGAAAAACTCTAACAATATTGGACCCATATGGATATGGGTACCTAAATCTCTATGATTGTCCTGCAGAAGAAGTATGTGCCAATCTGGTATCTAGACTCCGGATGCTCAAGGCACATGACTGGTGACAGAAGTGCACTATCCACGTACAAAGAAACACAAGATGGTGGATCTGTGACTTTTGGAGACAACAAGAAAGTTGCATATGTGGATGGCCTTAAGCACAACCTACTCAGTGTAAGTCAACTTTGTGATACAGGATTCAATGTGTTGTTCAAAAGAACTTTCTGCTCTCTACAAAGTGAAGAAACAAGTATGGAACTTCTGCGAGCTGAAAGAATAGGTGATCTATATCTAATGAACTTCAACTCAAAGAACAAAGACAAAGTTTGCCTTGTTGCCTGCAAAAGTGAAGAAGCCTGGTTATGGCACAACAGGTTCTGTCACTTGAATTTTCACACATTGGAAAAACTGGTCAAACTTGATCTGGTTAAAGGTTTGCCAAATGTTAAATTCAATAAGGATCATTTATGTTCTGCCTGTGAAATGGGAAAACTCAGAAGAGCTTCCCACAAAGGCAAAACAGATGTATCTTGCACTAGACCTCTGTACATGCTTCATGTCGACCTCTGCGGTCCCATTGCCATACAGAGCCTAGGTGGCAAGAAATACATACTTGTCCTAATTGATGAGTATTCGCGTTTCACATGGGTTGAATTCGTAAGAAAGAAATCAGATGTTCCAAATGTATTGATAAATCTAATGAAAAGAATCCAAGTTCTTTATGATTGCAGAATACAGAAGTTAAGAAGTGACAATGGCACAAAATTTAAAAACTCTGTCATTGAAGCCTATCTCTCACAAGAAGGAATATCACAGAACTTCTCTGCAGCTCGCACTCCACAACAGAACGGTGTTGTCAAAAGAAAAAATCGAACACTTGTGGAAGCCGCAAGAACTATGATGTCAGCATGCGGATTATCAATGAACTTTTGGGCAGAAGCAATTTCTACTTCGTGCTATACTCAAAATCGATCAACCATTGTGAAAAGACACCTCAAGACGCCTTACGAATTGCTTAACAAACGGCGGCCAAACATCAAATTTTTCCATGTATTCGGATGCAAATGCTTCGTCTTAAACGACAGAGATTCAAGAGGAAAGTTTGATGTAAAAGCAGATGAAGGCAAATTCATTGGATACTCTGCCACTTCCAAAGCCTACAGAACATTCCTTACAAAGTCTCACAAGATTGTAGAAAGCATCAATGTTTCTTTTGATGATTCATTCCAAATGACTTCTGAACAAATCAGTTCAGAACTCGGAATTAAAGGGAAATCCTCTGTCATCTCACAAGCAAAAGAAGACTTGGATCTTCTATTTTTAGAGATGCTCCACGAAAACATTGATCCTTCTGTTGGAACAATCAGGGTTTCTGAAGAACCATCCTCTGTCGGACAAAATCCTACAGGTTTGTCTCTAACTGGTCCTAATAATGCTTCATCTTCTTCTGTAAATACTACAGATGCAATTGCCGAAGCAGAAGAAAGTGCAGAAGATGAAACATCAAGGAAAACGACAAAAGAAGCTGCACAAACCACAGAAGAACCAATTACAGAGGAAATCGAGGACCAAGACTATACGTCCTCAGAGGAACAAACTCCACCACCACTCATACCAATCATTCCACAAACGGTAGAATCAACTACCAAGGCACGAAGAACAACAGAGGCTACACAAGAAGAAACACAAGAAGAAAGTCTGAATGACATTGATGATCATCTTCCACGCACAACTCAATGGACAAAAAGCCATCCTCCAAGCCAAATAATCGGAGAACCTTCTGACGCAGTAAAAACAAGGTCTGCCACTGCTAACTTTTGTTTCTTTACAAATTTTATTAGTGTGATAGAACCAAAGAAGATTTCTGAAGCCCTAGATGACCCAAACTGGGTAGACGCCATGCAAGAAGAACTTTTGCAATTTGAGCGTAACAGAGTATGGACTCTAGTACCTCTGCCAAGAGGAAAACAGGCCATTGGGACTAAATGGGTCTACAGAAATAAGAAGGATGAAGATGGAGTGGTCATCAGAAACAAAGCAAGATTAGTAGCAAAGGGATATAGACAAGAAGAAGGCATAGACTACGATGAAACTTTTGCCCCTGTCGCACGACTCGAAGCAATAAGAATATTCTTAGCCTTCGCAGCCCACAGTAGTTTTAAAGTCTATCAGAGAGAAGTAGTAAGCACAGAGACGAAGAGACTCTAGACAAGTCTCCTAGTCAACAGAAGGACATTCCAATACCCACCTCTGGAGTGGATTTGGACTCTGTTCTTCACAGAACTTCTGTAGAGAACGAAACTCAGGTTTCCTCTCGAGGATCAGAAGGAAATCCTTCCACCCCCATCGTACAAACAAGGGTGAACGAAGGTGTCCCAGGAACAGGGACTCACTCTGGAGACGAATGTGTTCCTCCAGAGGTTACACAAGGAACACAAGTATCAAGGGATGAGTTCCAAACCCTTGTCACCTCTGTGAACTAAACAATAAAAGAGTTGCAAAGCTCTTTCAAATCCTTGGCAGAGACAACATCTACAACTCTCTTGAATCTGAACACCAAAATGGACGATCTGTCCACAGAGGTGAAAACCGTCATCTCAGAGATGAAGTATTGTGCAACAACCACTGCCAAAGAAACAGCCACTTCTGTCGCTCATCAATTCGAAACAACTGCAACTTCTGCGTTCAGGGACTCGGTCAAAGATTTCCTTGAACAATTGAATACGCAATCCAACAGAGTAGAGGGCATTACTCCTGCAGACTTACAGAATGCGTTATCACAAGTTCAAGCAGAGGCAATACGAACCACGACAATGATGCAGCCAAAAGACTATATGACCAGAGCACAGCTAACAGAGCTAGGACAAAACGTCATAAACCAGGTCACAGAAGTCATTGTCTCCTTCACAACTGCAAATGCCAACTATGTGAAGGACTTCAAGAAAAGTGTCGGCAAAATGCGTTTCAAGACAGAAGTAGAGCTTGCGACATATATTGGTCTCTGCGATGATATATGTGAAAAATTGAAGGCAGCAAGAGCTGAATTGCCAAAGAAGCCCAACACTTCTTGCAGAGCAGAGGGTACTTCGGATAAGAGTCAGGATGATTCTGATGATGACCAACCTGGTCCATCAGATAATCCTGAGGGGGAGAATTTAAGGGAGAAAACTACGAGCAGAGAAATTCAATCTCCACCAATCGCAGCAGAACCAATCAGCCAAGCCCCTCAAGAACAAACCCAACAAAAAACTCAAAGAACCACAGAGAATACATCCATCTCTGTGGATTCAACCTCTGAAGAACCAAACACTACAGAAGCAGATAAGCAAACCTCAGAGGCAACTACCGCCCCTGAGGTAATCATTTTGAAAGAAACAGATGAACCAACCACAGAGAAAACACCCACCTCTGTGGAAACACCCCAAACCATACCCAGAAGAAAGTCGATTGCCACCAAACCAAAAAGAGCAACGACCTCTGCTTCTGACATTCGGAAAAGGATGCACACAACAATGAATGATCGTATGGTGAAGAGAGAAGAAGAAAGGCACAGGTTCACTTTAGCTTTCAGAATGGCAAGAAGATTCAATGACAACACTTCATCAACAGAAACTGAGCTCACAGAAGAAGTCACCAAACAACCTCCAACAGAGGTTACAGAGCAAGTCAAGCCAACAGAACCATCGCCACAAAAGTCCTCTAAGTCACAATCGTCAAAATCCACAGAGGCAACCTCCATCAAACCTACAGAAGTGCAAACCTCAAATCCCACAGAAGCAACAGCTTCTGCCACGACAACAAAAGATAAAGGCAAATGGATACTGACAGAAGAGCCTAAGAAGAAGAAAACATTGTCAAAGCCAACAGAGAAACTGATGAAGAGTGCGTTTGACGCCTTTCAAACCCCAAAACCCGAAGAAGTTGACTGGGCACATGAATTGAAGCCTCTGTCAGAAATTCCTTTAACTGGTAGAGCTGCAGAAGTTGTTCAACAGATGGAGAGTCTCAGAAGACAAATTCCACGACCTGGTCCAACACATGAAGAAATGGAAGAAGTGGTATACAAATACCTCTACAAACAATCCTTTCAGACAAACTATCCAACAGATCATGTGACAGATCCAAGGATCAGAGAAGAATTTGAGAACATCTTCACGAGAACAAAGCCAAGAACCAAAGCAGATGTTTTCTCAATTCACAAGATCAAAAAGGTGATCTTCTGCCGATTCTCCTTCACAAGAACCTATCCAAGGGTCAGGTACAATCTTTACAAAGTCAGAAGAGAGAACAATTCAGAATCTACCTTCGCTGATGCTGACTTAAGAAACATCAATCCATACGATCTACCTGACCTTCTGCAATGGACAAAGGACAACTACAACACAGAGGCAAACACCAGAGCCTATCAAGTATTGAGAAAAGCGATGAGGGAAAAACTTCTGGTCTACAGCATGATAGATTTCCAGCTGGGAAAGGATCTCGGTCTCAAACATCTGGATCTACGACCACCAGAGGATCGCTGCCCACCAGACGCCATACCAAACTCAATCATCACAGAACCACGGTTTGGGTTAGTATTTCAAAACCCTCAAGGCGAAAATAAACTATTTGTATGCATGGACTGTCAGAAGTACGCAACAAATACTCTGAACAAGTTCAGAGCAAGCCTTGTGAAATACAGAGGTTCAAAGAAAATGGAAAAAGATGTTGCAGATACTATCATAAGAGAGATTGACGCAATAATTCGCCTAAGAGAACTCTGCATCAGATTCTACAAAGAGATCAGAAAAGTTGGAAGAGACAACAGAAGCTACAATGATTTCAAGGATGCCAAAATCTAATTCTTAGACCTCCAATCTCTGCAAACAAAGTTAAAAGTTTATCTTTCATTGTACTCAAATGTAAAATGTCTCTGGCATATTTCTAAATGAAAGAAATTTCGAGGTATTGTTTAACCTCTGTCTTATCCAACTTAGCCTAACTAAACTCAAAGTCAAATTTTTTATTTTTCACTACTTAGGGGGAGATTGTTAGCTTCAATCTTCCTAATCATAGAAATACTTAGAAGTAGTGAAAAATAGGCTAAGTATAGAAAAGCCTCTCACAGAGGCTCTGCCACTTCTTCCAGAAGATAAGTCCAGAAAGCCACATAAGCTACAGAGGTAATCACAGAACCTCTGTAGTGCGCAAGAAGAAGATCAACCCGGAAACAAGTGGACTGCTCCACAGAAGGTCAGACCATAGAACCTCTGTAATGCCTTACAGAGCCTCTGTGGTCTGCTATGAAGACTTGGAAGATATTACTGGATACGTTCATCAACTTGCATGGAAAAGTACTGTCAAAACACGTGTCAAGCTCTGAGTGGACTCAATAGGGCATGGTACAAAATAGACGTCTGTGCCATTTAATGCATTTACCAATAGTACATCTGCTCCATTAAATGCGCATGGCTCAAACAACTGCTCACACCATCCAGTCCACTGTTCACACCATTCAGTTCACTACTCATGCCGTAAAAGGAACAGTGACCTACTTCATAGTCTTCTAAGAGTAGTATAAAAGGAAGTCTCATGTTGAGATCTTCCTAAGAACGAATACACAAGGAATCACTAATACTCTCAAACGTTATTGTCAAATATCTGAGTGTTATATTCTCACACACACCAACAGTTCTTAATCTGTTCTTCGTGTTCTTATTATATATTGAATAACAGTAACTGTTCAAGAAATCCTTTTTATTCCTTACTGTTTTCTTTATATATGTGCGTTCTAATATCTATCAAACATATCTGTTAGTTTAATACGCTTCCGCATCAAACTCTAAACTCAACTAATAGACTGTTAATCTTGATTAAGTGTATCTGGGTTCCAACAAGTTGCAATTGCTTCAGCCCATAAGAAGGTTGGAAGATTTGATTAAGCCAACATGGTTCTTGCAGCTTCAACTAGAGTCCTGTTTTTCCTTTCAACAACACCATTTTGTTGAGGTGTTTTGACAGTAGAGAAGTTGTGAGAAATCCCATAACTTTCTAAAAAATTCTGAAGAGTCTCATTTCTGAACTCTGTTCCATTATCACTTCTGATTTTCTGAACTGGAAGTTGTAAGAAAACTTGAATCCTTTTGATAAAGTTTATCAAGATAGTAGCAGCTTCTGACTTAGCTCTTAAGAATTCAACCCATGTGTATCTGGAATATTCATCAACAATTACAAGCATATACTTCTTTCCTCCCATAGACTGAACTGAAATAGGACCACAAAGATCAGTATGAATCATTTCCAATGGTGTTTTGCAAGATGAGTCCATTTTTAATTTGTGAGAACTCTTTTTCATCTTGCCCATTTCACAAGCTGAGCATAATGATTCTTTTTCAAATTTAATCTTTGGTAACCCTTTACCCAGATGTTTTGCAACAAGATTATTCAGATCTTTGAAATTTAAATGAGAACATCTTCTGTGCTTTAGCCAGCATTCTTTTACAGTTGAATTTGATAGAATACAAACAGGATTTAATGTTTGTAATTTTGAAAAGTTAACCACAAATAAGTCCATATGTCTTTTGGCCCAGAAGACTTTAATGTCATTCTCAGTTAAAATCATGCAACCTGTTATTTTGAACTTGATTTGACAAAGACTGTCTAAAAACTGACTTATGTTGAAATGTTGGGAACTGAAGATTTGCTAAGTATAGATAGTACTGCCAGAACAACTTTAATACTGCCAGAGCATAATTAATACTGCTAGAGTGAAGTTAGTACTGCTTGTCAAGATTAATACTGCTGAAGCAAGGTTAGTACTGCTGAGTCAAGTTAATGCTGCTGGAATGAATTAATGCTGCTGGAATGAATTAATGCTGCTGGAGAATATTAGTGCTGCTCATGCTGAATGAAGTTAATACTGCTGATGTGATAAGTTTGGTATGCGAAGATATTGGAGATAAAGATGGAATGGATGAAGATATGCTTAAAGAAGATTCAGAAGATCAATTTTGTTTTGATAGTTATCTTGTAATTATTTTGTATAAATAGATGTTGATAGATAGCTATTCGATATACGTGAGAGTTTCAGAATACGTTTTGTTTTAGAGAGAATTAACCTCAAGGTTTAGAACCCTATTTCTAGAGAAGTAGAAGTCGTCTTGATTGAGCCTGTTCATCAAGATTGAGGTTTGGTTGTAAGCTTGTGAGTTGAATTAGTGAATACAAACAGCTGTGTGTTTTCTGATATATTGTTCTTTGATTGTGTGAATTAAAGTTCTATTCCGCAGATTCTTTAATTCTGAGTTCTATGTATTATTAGTCTTGTTAAGATTCGATCCTGACAAGTGGTATCAGAGTTTGTGTTTCTTAGAATTCTACAATTATTATGGACAATTCTATTGGATCAAACAGTACTCTTGTTTCTAAGGTTCCCATGCTCAGACCCAATGAGTTTGACATGTGGAAAATTAGAATCAAGCAGTATATTCTGCTTACTGATTATTCCATCTGGGATATCATAGAGAATGGTCCATGTGCTGAAGGAAGAATTGGACCAGATGGCAAAAGACCTCCTCCAAAGACTGATGCAGAGAGAAAAGTCAGACAAATAGAGATGAAGGCCTTAAGCACTCTGCTTTTGGCTATCCCCAATGAATATCAGCATCAATTTCATCAATGCACTGATGCTCAGACTCTGTGGAATGCATTGGAAAAGAGATTCACTGGCACCAAAAGCACCAAGAGGAATCAGAAGGCAATTCTCAAGCAGCAGTATGAAAACTTTACTTCTACTAAGAATGAGTCTATGACTCAAACTTTTGATAGATTTAATAAGCTGATTGGAGAATTGGCCACAGTAGGAGTCAAGATGGAGGCTGATGATGTTAACAGAAAGTTCTTAAGATCATTAGGTGAAGAGTGGACAATGTATACTGTGTCCTTCAGACAGAATGACCAATTGGAAGATAAAGAGCTTGATGATCTTTACAATGATCTTAGAGTCTTTGAAGCAGAGGTTGAAGCCAAAAAGAAGCCCTCTGGATATGTACATAATGCTGCACTCCTTTCAGCATCACCTGATTCTACTGCTAACCCTGAATCAGTTAGTGCTGCTGGAGGAGTCAATCAGGAAAAGACCAATGATTCAGTACTAGAAGCCTTCTTTTCTAGTCATGTTAATTCCTCATTGATTAATGATGACTTAGAACAGATTAATGCTGATGATCTTGAAGAGATGGATATCAAGTGGCAGATGGCTATGCTGTCTATGAGGGTGAAGAGATTCATAAAGAGGACAGGGAGAAACAACTTTTCCCAAAGAAGAGAAGATGGTGCTGGATTTGACAAGTCCAAAGTTGAATGCTACAAGTGTCACAAGATGGGACACTTTGCCAGGGAATGCAGAGGTGGAACATCTCACAACAGCCATCAACAAACTCAGGCTGGAAGCTCCAATCAAAACAGAAACTCTATTCAAGCTTTTGTCTCTCAACAAGGAATGGGATTTGATTGGAGTGATCAAGCAGAAGAGGCCATTCAGAATCATGCACTCATGGCAGAAGTGTCAGATATTCCCACTGAGGTAAAATCTAATCTCTGTACTCAAGCTTGTATAGACACTGTTAAAAGGTATAGAGATCACAATCAGGGAATGTGTGATGACCTTAAGAGATTAGAAAAGGACAGAAAAGACTATGTAGTAATTGTTGAGAAGTTTGAAGAACAGATTAGGGCTTTTCAAGCCAATGAACTTCAACACTCCTATGATACAAACTACTGGAAATGGGAAAAGGATGGTCTAGAGTTCCAGCTTAGAGAATCCAGGGAAGAGTGTGAGAAACTAAAAGGAGAGATTGAGAAAGTTAAACTTGATGTAGAAAAGTTTAATAGTGCCTCTAAAGTCATGGACAACATAATCAACTCTCAAATCCATAGTAAGTTGAAACCAGGCATAGGGTACAATGCCACACCCCCACCCTACAACAACACATACATCCCTCCTAGGTCAGACCTGTTAGAAACCAAAGATAAAAAGGACTTACCTGAAGGAGCTACTAAAGTAGATCTATTAGATGAAGTAGTTGTTGAGAATAAGACTGAAAAAGAAGGATCTGATGAGGAATGTGTAAGTCCATGTGTTAAGAACAATGAGATGAAAAGGACTGGAAAGGGAAAGGGAGTTCATTATACACAGACCACTGTTGTGAACTCTAATACTTGTGAACATTGTTCTTGCAAGAATTCTCAAGAGAATAAGCCCCAAAAAACATGATAAAAGGAGGGGAAATCAAAGAAATTGGAATAACCAGTGGGCACAAAAGCAAGGAGTTGATCTGCAAAGGATTAACAGACCAAAACCTTGTTTTATTTGTGGCAAATTGAATCATCTTGCCAAACACTGTTATTTCAATCCTATTAACCAAAAGAAAAGTTTTCAAAGAAGTTTTAAAAAATCTTCTGGTTATAGGAAGCCTGCAAGGAATAATGTGGCTAAGAAACAAGCTGAATCCAAAAGCCACATGAGAAAACAGACTGAAAAGGAATGTGTCAATATGTGGGTCCCCAAAAGCACTAATATTAGTACTGCTTCCTCTGATAGTACTGCTGCCTCAAACAATACTGCTGCTAGCAGTGTTAGTACTGCTAACACTGTTAGTACTTCTTCTGGAAGCAATACTGCTGCTAGCAGTGTTAGTACTTCTTATGGAAGCAATACTGCTGCTAGCAGTGTTAGTGCTGCTAACACTGTTAGTACTTCGGCTAAAGATAGTACTGCTGCTAGCAGTGTTAGTGCTGCTAACACTGTTAGTACTTCTTTTAAAGAGAATGCTGCTGCTAGCAGTATTAGTGCTGCTAACACTGTTAGTACTTCTTCTAAGGTTAATACTGCTTCTAGTTTTTGTGCTGCTAGACCAATCATATTGACAAAGTACTCCAGTACTGCAGTACCTAAGTTTGAAAATCTCATCAAAACCCAGTGCAAGTACTTTGATGAGCAAGGGAGACCCAAGACCACTTTGGCTTGGGTTCCCAATAAAAACTAACTGATTTATCTGATGTGCAGGGCAACCAACAGCTCAAGGGGAAGAGCATCTGGCATGTTGATAGTGGTTGCTCCAGGCACATGACAGGTAACATGGCCTGCCTCAAGAATTTCAAAAGAATTGATGGAGGACATGTTGCTTTTGGGAATAATCCTGCAGGAGGTAAGATAAGTGGTAAAGGTGATGTGTCAAAAGGTAAGATGACATTTGAGGATGTTTACTATGTTGAGCAGTTGAGATACAACCTGTTAAGTGTATCACAGGTCTGTGACAAGAAACATAGTATATTATTTACTGATTCTGAATGCATTATTCTTGCTCCTGGATTCAAAGTAGTTGATGAAAACATGATACTATTGAGAACTCCTAGAAAGGATAATGTGTATTGTTTAGATTTAGAAAGTGTTTCATTTGATTCATCTCTAAACTGTTTGGTTTCAAAAGCTTCAATATATGAATCATCACTTTGGCACAGAAGGATGTGTCACATGAATTTTAAAACAATGAATAAACTTGTTAAAAATAATCTTGTTAGGGGTTTACCATCAAAAGTCTATTCATGTGATGATCATTGTGTTGCATGTCTCAAAGGCAAACAACACAAAACTTCTCATAAGTCCAAAGAGATAAACACTATCTCAAATCCTCTTCAGTTGTTGCATATGGATCTGTTTGGCCCTACAAATGTCATGAGCATTGGCAAGAAGTCATACTGTTTAGTTATTGTTGATGATTACTCTAGATTTACTTGGGTATATTTTCTGAGAACTAAAGATGAGACAAGTGGACTGATCAAATCTTTTATTCTTAGAATTGAAAACCAATCAAATCAAAAAGTGAAAGTCATTAGATCAGATAATGGGACTGAATTTAAAAACTTTGATCTAAACACCTTTTGTGAGGAAAAAGGAATTGAGAGACAATACAGTGCTCCTAGGACTCCACAACAGAATGGTGTTGCTGAGAGAAGGAATAGGACACTGATTGAAGATACTAGATCTCTGTTAGCTGATTCAAAATTACCCACTACTTTTTGTGCAGAAGCAGTTAATACTGCCTGTTATGTTCAAAACAGAGTTTTGGTAATAAAGCCTAAAAACAAGACACCTTATGAGCTTTTTCTGAAAAAGAAACCATTTATTGGATTTTTCAAACCATTTGGGTGTCCTTGTACAATTCTCAATACCAAATCTCACTTAGGTAAGTTTGATAGCAAAGCAGATGATGGCTTTCTTGTTGGTTACTCATCTCAGAGTAAGGCTTACAGAGTGTTTAATACCTCTTCTAGAATAATTGAAGAAAGTGACAATGTCAAATGCAATGAGAACACACCAAATCCTATTGGTTCAGGTCCTGATTGGCTATTTGACATTGATTCACTCACTAATTCTTTGGGTTTCAGTTGTGATGTAAATGCAGGATAAAGGGATGCACCACCATCAGATAACAGTATTCAGTCTGTGATATTTCCACTCCCTACCATTGATCCTGTTGACTTCTGTGAACCAGAAAAGGAAGCTGAACCCATTCAGAATGAAGAAGAGAGAAGAATAGAGGAAAATCAGACTTCAAGAGAGTCTGAAGTGACTGAAGAAGCTGAAGAAAATCCAGACTTAAATGAGTCAAATCTGGATGTGAACTTACAAGAGGAATCTGGTCATCCATCAAGAACTCAGAAAAATCATCCTCCTGAGTTGGTTATAGGAGACATTGCTTCTCCCATGATGACTAGGAATCAAAGCAGACTTCAAGAGCTACAAGATCAGCAGAATACAGTTAATACTGTACTTACTTGCTTTCTATCCCAAATTGAGCCCCAAAAGGCTTATGATGCTATGAAAGATCCAAGTTGGATAGAAGCAATGCAAGAGGAGCTGCTACAGTTTAAATTACATGATGTTTGGGACTTGGTGGACCTTCCAAAAGGTCATAGAGCAATTGGCACCAAGTGGATTTTCAGAAACAAGAAGGATGACAGAGGAATTGTGTTCAGAAACAAAGCACGGCTGGTTGCACAAGGGTATACTCAGGAAGAGGGCATAGACTATGAGGAATTCTTTACTCCAGTGGCAAGGATTGAAGCAATTAGGCTATTTCTAGCCTATGCCTCATACATGAAGTTCAAGGTCTACCAAATGGATGTAAAAAGTGCTTTTCTGTATGGAAGTATTGATGAAGAAGTATATGTCTGTCAACCCCTGGATTTGAGAATCCATTGCACCCTGACAGAGTGTACAAGTTGAAGAAGGCACTTTATGGTTTACATCAAGCCCCAAGAGCATGGTATGACACCCTGTCTACCTATCTCTTGAAAAATGACTTTTAAAAGAGGAGTCATTGACAAGACCTTGTTCATTAAGAGGAGAAAGAAAGACACACTACTTGTTCAGATCTATGTGGATGACATCATCTTTGGATCCACAAATGATCACATGTGTAAAGAGTTTGAAGAGTTAATGCACAAGAGCTTCAAGATGAGTTCCATGGGAGAACTTACTTTCTTCCTTGGGCTTCAGGTGAAACAGAGGAAAGATGGGATTTTCATAAGCCAATCCAAATATGTGAAAGACATCCTGGACAAGTATGGTTTAACAGACTCAAAGCCAGCAAGCACACCAATGGAGACACACAAACAGATCACTGCAGATCTTGAGGGGGAGGATGTGGATGTCCATCATTACAGATCTATGATTGGATCACTCATGTATCTCACAGCCTCTAGACCAGACATTATGTTTCCAGTATGTGTTTGTGCCAGATATCAGGTTACACCTAAGCAATCACACCTTCATGCAGTCAAAAGAATTTTTAGATACCTAAGAGGGCAACCTAGATTAGGTCTTTGGTATCCTTATGAATCTTCATTTGACTTGCTTGCATACTCAGACAGCGACATAGGTGGAGCTAACATGGATAGGAAGTCTACTTCAGGTGGATGTCAGTTTTTGGGTGCAAGACTTGTATCATGGCAGTGTAAGAAACAAACCACAGTGTGCTTATCTACAACAGAAGCTGAGTATATAGCTGCTGCAAGTTGCTGTTCTCAGGTGTTATGGATTCAGAATCAGATGTTGGACTATGGGGTAACATTTCTTCACACTCCAATCTTCATTGACAACAACAGTGCCATTAGCATTGTTAACAATCCTGTCAAGCACTCAAAAACAAAGCACATAGAGATCAGGTATCACTTTATTAGAGACTGTAATGAAAAGAAATTGATTCAAGTTGCTAAAGTTCATACCAATGACCAATTTGCAGATCTATTCACAAAAGCTTTTGATGTGGGTAGATTCACTTTCTTGGTAGCAAGTGTGGGCTTAATCAACCTTGAATAAAGTCATGATTTTTAATTTTTTTTTATAGCTGTATTTCTTTGTATATTTGGTGTTACTAACTAGCTTTCTCAGAACCTCAGTATGACTCAGATTGACAAGTGCTGCAAAGTGTAAGTATAGTTACTACTGCCAGTGCAGAGTTACTACTGCTAGTACATATTTTCTACTGCCAATGTGTAGTTAATACTGCTTTGTAGTTAATACTGCTTTGTAGTTAATACTGCTTAGTAGTTAATACTGCATGTGTAGTTAATACTGCTTAGTAGTTAATACTGCATGTGTAGTTAATACTGCTTTGTTGTTAATACTGCTTAGTAGTTAATACTGCTTGTGTAGTTAATACTGCTGTGTAGTTAATACTGCCTTGCAGTTAATATTGCTCAGGCGTTAATACTGCTAAGTAGTTAATACTGCTGTGTAGTTAATACTGCCTTGCAGTTAATACTGTTCAGTCGTTAATACTGCTAAGTCGTTAATACTACTTTTAAAGAAAATCAGGGCTAGTACTGCTATAAATACTCTTTCAGCCCGCCAAAGTTCATAACGTCTCTTTGCATTCAATTTATCTCTCTCTCGTTTTAACCTTTTCTCCCTAGAATCTTTGTGTTTTCTATCCAAATCCTCAGGAAGAATGACGACAATGGAGTTTGTCGATGAGCATAATGAGATTGCGATGCTTCAGAAGCCAAAGCAGGCCGTAGGATTTCATGATATTGTGGATTTTCTCAAGTCCACACACATCTCTCATGCCCTAACAGTGTGCCCAACCATATATATCGAGCATCAAAAGCAATTTTGGGAGAATGCCACTGTTATATTCGAAGATGGGCAGAAAATCATTCGAACAAGGGTTTGTGACAAACCCTTGAAGGTCACATAAGAGGTTATTCGCATCACTCTTCTCTTAGATGATGCCTCAGGTATAACCTATCTCTCTAATGATGAACTTTTCTCGACCTTACCAAGAATGGGGTATGAAGGTCCCATTGGTATTTTTAAATTCTACAAGTCAAAGTTTTTCACCCAATGACGATTTCTTGTTCATACTCTTATGCAATGTATTTCAAAGAAAACAACTGGATGGAGTGAGTTTAGCAGTACCATTGCTTATGCCTTGGTCTGCTTAGCCACTGCCAGAAAGTTCAATTTTTCAGCAATGATTTTTAATGATCTTGTGGCAAACCTAGAATCCAAAAAGAGCTTTTACATGTATCCCAGGTTTGTCCAAGAAGTAATTAACCATGTATTGACGGATTTACCTCAGTCTGCTGAGGTATATGTGCCAAAACCCCCTAAAGGGAAGGTTTTCTCAAATATGAGAAGAATTCCTAGGGACTCGGAAGGAGTTGACACACCATTGTTCTCTACAATGATGGTTGTGTCCCACACCACTGAAGGTATGGCATCAGGGTCAAGGCCCCCATTAGACACACCCACTGATGGCCAATCCCAACCTTCCATCACCAAAGAAACCCCACAGTCCATTCTTTTAAGACCCACTCCCAAAATCACCAAGAAGTTTGAAAGAAGAAAGGTACACAAGGTTCCTTCCCTTGGTGTATCTCCTAATAGCCCAAAGCCTACAAGCCCTCTATTGGAGCATTCTCCAATAGAGAATATCAAAAGGGTAACCACAGGGGTGTCTCCCAACCCCAAGAAGGTGCTCTCTAAGGAGAAGGATGAGCATGTGGGCTGCAAGGCTACCACTACTTCTGCTAGCAAAGAGAAGGACAATGGTAACATCACTAAGACCTTCCCCACGGCAACTCAGAATGTGAAAACATTCAGAGGACCCAGGCGCTAAGAAACCATGGGAGTAGGTTGTGCTTTTGCTAGGCAAGAGACACCTACTAAAACTTCCAATGATCTTGTAAGGGAGGTAAACACTTCTAAACCAGGTGAGGATAGATATACTTATGAGGAATTGATGGAAACCATTGCCAACATCAACATTGATGTCATGAATCAGCAGAAGGAGATTGATGAGCTTAAGAAGGTGGTTCTTTATCAACACACCAAGATAGAGAAGAATAAGAAGATGATCACCAAGCTGCTGCAAAGAAGGAAGAAAGCTCAGTATGTTCTGAAAAGGAGAAGATCAACCACTGATGCTTCCAAAAAGGGGGAGTTAGAAACTGAACTAAACATGGAGGATGCAAAGGTTGAGGGGGAGAATGAGCATAAGGTTGAGGGGGAGGCTGAGCAGATTGCAGAAGTTGCAAAGGAAGAAGAAAGTGAGAAAGCAGCAGTAACTGAAACTGCAGAAAATGAGAAGGAAGCAGTATCTGAGATTGAAGCAGCAGTAGCTGAAATTATGAAGAGTCTTGTTGATGCAGCAGTATCTGAAAGTGAGAAGGAAGCAGTATCTGTATCTACAGTAAATAAATCTGAGATTGAAGCAGAGGTATTTGAGATTGTGAAGAATAGTGTTGAAGCAGCAGTATCAAAGATAGTAAAAGAAGCAGTAACAGATAGAGCAGCAGAAATGGTTAATGCTGCTAGTCAAAAAGCAGCAGAAACCATTCAAGCAGCAGAAATGGTTAATGTTGCTGAAAAACATAAGGCAGCAGAAACCATCCCTGAAGCAGCAGAAACCATCCCTGAAGCAGCAGAAACCATCCCTGAAGCAGCAGAAACCAAGGAAACAGCTGAAACCATTCCTGAAGCTGTTAAATCACTCAAAAGAACCAAGATGGTGTCAAACAAAAGACCAAGAACCAAGTCTATAGCTACCAAGGGTAAATCTGTCAAGAAACCTAGGGTAAAACCAGTGGTAGAAGAAGAAAAAGAAAAGGATGCTTCAGAAAAGAAAGATGATACAAAGGTTGCTGAAGAAGAAGTAGCAACTCCATCAGGTCAACCTAGTAATGCTCAATGTGATATGTATATCACTATGGTTGATACTGATCCAATCAAAGCTGACCCATTATCTTCCATGCCTCCTGAGATCATCTTCTGGGATACCTTGGTAGATCAGAGAAAGGAGTACATTAGAGTCAAAAGAGAAAATGGGAAGTTTGAGGTCTGTTCTACATGGGGAAAACTTATCAGAATGTGCTCTAGATCTGACATAGAGGAGATGTACAAGGTTGGAATGAAGCTATATGGAAATATGTTGAATGAGAAAGGGATGTCAATCACCAAAATGGTTCTTGAATACCTGTGCCTAATGTTCAAACCAGAAGCAGTTCAGTATATGATAGAAAGAAATTTTCAAGCCATTACCAACTGGATGCTCATTGAGAATTGTGGAGTGTATGTCATCACACTTGACAATACATACCATGAGTACTATTTGGTGGATGTGGTATACAAACACAACAAGAAAAGGTTGAATGGAATGCTACATGCTAAGTTGGTTTGCAACAAGGATTCTGAAATGGGAAGATACTTGGTGAGAAGAATCCTCAATCAAAGTCTGGATTTGAATCCTGATTTATGCGTTAATGATTAGGTTTTGGAAGCATCATCTGAAGAACTTGACTTCTCAACCTAAAAAGTCAAGTTAGGGGGAGATTGTTGGGAACTGAAGATTTGCTAAGTATGGATAGTACTGCCAGAACAACTTTAATACTGCCAGAGCATAATTAATACTGCTAGAGTGAAGTTAGTACTGCTTGTCAAGATTAATACTGCTGAAGCAAGGTTAGTACTGCTGAGTCTAGTTAATGCTGCTGGAATGAATTAATGCTGCTGGAATGAATTAATGCTGCTGGAGAATATTAGTGCTGCTCATGCTGAATGAAGTTAATACTGCTGATGTGATAAGTTTGGTATGCGAAGATATTGGAGATAAAGATGGAATGGATGAAGATATGCTTAAAGAAGATTCAGAAGATCAATTTTGTTTTGATAGTTATCTTGTAATTATTTTGTATAAATAGATGTTGATAGATAGCTATTCGATATACGTGAGAGTTTCAGAATACGTTTTGTTTTAGAGAGAATTAACCTCAAGGTTTAGAACCCTATTTCTAGAGAAGTAGAAGTCGTCTTGATTGAGCCTGTTCATCAAGATTGAGGTTTGGTTGTAAGCTTGTGAGTTGAATTAGTGAATACAAACAGCTGTGTGTTTTCTGATATATTGTTCTTTGATTGTGTGAATTAAAGTTCTATTCCGCAGATTCTTTAATTCTGAGTTATAAGTATTATTAGTCTTGTTAAGATTCGATTCTGACATGAAAAGATTATGTTGTAATCCTTCAACATAAAAAACTTTTTGAATAGTCAGATCTCCTTTTGTTAAATCCCCATAACCTTTAACTTGACCTTTACTGTTATTGCCAAAGTTTACTGCTCCTCCAGCCTTTTCTGTGAAACTTGATAGAAAAGCCTTCTGACCTGTCATGTGTCTTGAAGCTCCTGAATCTAAAAACCACACATGACAGCCCTGCAAAAAACAATCAGTTAGTTTTAGGTACCGATTTTGGAATGGGTCCTTCTTTGTTAGCTTTGTTATCTGATTTAACAAAAGTGCCTTTTACTTTCCATTCAAAATCTTTCTTTAAACACCATTTTCCTTGAACTTTTATGAAGTCAGAACATTTTCTGTTCACAAACTTGTTCAATTTCTTCTTGAAAGTTTTAAATTTGGAAGTTGAAGTGTTTTCAACTTTCTTTTCTTTCTCATTAAGCTCTTTCTCATTCTTTCCTTTGATTTTAGTTTGAGGCTTCACTTCTTTTATCTTTTCTTTTCTCTGAGTTTGAGGAACAGAAACATTTTTCTTTTCTGTATTCTGAATATATTTTCTTATAAAGGTAACAGATGTTATTGTGATTGGACATTTCTGAGAATATTGAAAAGAATTACTACCACATTGAACACAAATGAGATTTTTCTTTGCAAGTAACAACAGATCTGTACCATAAGTCTTTTCACTGTTATTGCTATTTTTCAAAGTACATGTGCATTTATTACAAAAACTATGTGCTTTTGGTACAGAAGCAGAATTCAATCCAATCTTCTCAGAGACTCTTTTCATATCATCTTTCCTTTTGCTTTCCTCTTTTTCTGAAAAATTCAACCTCTTTGTGTTAGAGGATGAAGTAGATGATTCACCCTTTTCATATGTACTTGATTCATTAAAGAATTTATCATTATCTTTTAGAGCATTAATTTTGAAAAGATCATATTCAGCTTTCAGTTTCTCAAGCTCTGTTATTTTCTGAATAAAGACACTCTTTTCTTTTAAAACTTCTTCAAGTTTAAGATCCACTTCACAGTAATCATTTTCAAGTTCATCAAAAGTTCTCCTTAAGTCCTCAAGTTCTTGACTTACAAGATTAAATCTCTTTTCAAGTTCTAAAAAGTCTTCTGACTTTGTTTCAGAATATTAAGTTGACTCAGAATTCTGACTCTTTGAATCAGAATTCTGATTAACAGACTCAGACTTCTGACCTTCAGACTCAGAGATGTGATTAGAAGATTCATATTTCTGACTAACTGTTTCAGAAACCTTACTAGTATCAAATATACTTTCTATGTCAGAATGTGAAAAACTTTGTTGTTTATTTTTGTAATTGACATTTTGAGAGTCATATATGAATTTAGTGTCATTGTATCTTGGTTTCTCTTATGTTGGTTTAGAAATTTCTTTCTTAACCTTTTCTTCTAAAACATCTGACTTTTCTGTTTTTGATTCAGAAACTGTTTCCTTTATCTTTTTAGAACATGATTTCTGCAAACTATCAAAACTTGTTATAGAACTTGCAGGTCTGATAAAAACTTCAACAATATCTGGAATTTTTGGTTTAGGAACTTGAAGCTTTTCAAAATCATACAAGTTGACTGGAGCTCTTTTCAAAACTACATTTTCTTCCAATCCCAATCCCTTCTTTGGATTGTAAAACCTTGTATCTTTAACATTACTTGTTAGAAGATTTAATGTTTGCTGAGTCTGACCTCTTTTCAAATTAAGATCTTCTAATTCTTTGATTTTGGTGTACACATTTTTTCTTTCCTCAAATAGCATATCAAACTTTATTTGTAAATCACCCTTTTCATCTTTAACTTTTGAAAACTCGTTTTTTAATTCAGAAAGCTTTTTCAATAATTCAGAATTTTCAGTTTTAACTTTCTGTTTCTCAACCTCAGATTCCCCATACTTTTCTCTTATTACTTCTTTTTCAATTCTGAATTTGTTTACCATGCTTCTTTCACCTTTTATTTGTTTTCTAAGTTTATCAAATTCAGCTTTCATGTCACCAATCTGTGCCAATAAATCAATTTCAAGTGCAGAATGTACCTCAGTGGATGACTTACAGTCAGCTTCTTCAAAGTCAGAATCATCCTCATTCTTCATCTTGGCCATGTAACTCTGCATCTGAGAAAAGTGAATGCAGTCATCTTCATCTGAAGTGTAGTACAACCAATTTTACTGTTCAGCTAACATTGCCACTTCATCATTTCTTTTCTTGGCTAGCTGAGCTTTCTTGGTGTAGTAATCATAATCCTTCACAATCTTTACTTTACAATCCTTTGCATAGTGGCCAGTTTTTCCACACTTGAAGCACATATCCTTTTATTTCTTCCTTCTCTTCTCTCTTTTCTTCTCTTCTCTCTACCTTCTTCTCATATTTACTTTCTCCTCTTTTCTTGAAATCTGAATTCTCTTGCTCTGTCTTGTAATTTCCCTGAAATTTACCCTCTCCATACCTCTTGTTTAAGGTGTTAGTCAACAAAGCCAACTTCTCAGCAATTATTTTGATATATTCATCTTCTTCTGATCCCTCTTCCTTATCAGATTCCTCCAGCTTTGGTATCTCAGATAGATACGCGGTCTTCTTGGGTGCTTTGACTATTTTAGACTTTGACAGAAAAGCTAACTGTTCTGCAACATTTTTCTTTTCTTCAACAACAATCTTAACAGAGTCTTCATACTGATTAAGAACACAAAATAGATCATTGAGATCTTCTTCACACATATCCTTATACATTTGCAGACTTATAGCAAACGATGACCATTATGAATTTAGACTGTTCAGAAACTTGTAGTTTATTTCTGATTTTGTCTTTTTCAACCCATTTCTTCTCAAATCATTCAATATGGTGCAAAATTTACTGTACGTCTGAGTCAAACTTTCTGATTCTTTTGCCTTGAACCTTTCATAAGCATTTATGCTTTGATTTAACTTTGCTTGTATTGACCTAACACTTCCTAACATCTGTCTTTCTAGTTCATCCCACATTTCCTTAGCAGACGATCCATTGTCAATTCTGTTTAGAACATCATTTGGAACGGCCAATCTCATCAATGTGATGGCTTTTTTGTCTATAGCATGCCTGTTTTTCTGTTCTGCTGTGTATTGAGAAAAAGTTCTTCTTCACCCTTGTAGCAGGAATTTCTGGAGTTGTCTCTGTTTCAGGAGTTGCAGCAACATCGACATAGACTTCGATAGGACCTTCTCGGATAGAAACCATCAGATTTTCATCTATTTTATCCAAGAATTGGATCATTCGGATTTTCCATTGCTGATATTCTTCCGGTATGAGAACAGGTGGCTTGGTTTCAGATCCCATGGCTAGATACTCTTTTGAAGACATGATTGTAATATATTTCAACAGAGAGACAAATTCAATTTCTTGAACAAACACAGAGAGAATTCAGGAATTGCTAAGAATTCAAGAAATTCAAATAGTAGCGGAATCAATTGACGAATTGATCAAGAAAACTTCAAGAATGCGATCAGGAAACCCTCGAGAACACGATCTTGAACGAATTTGTTTGTTGATTGGCTCTGATACCAATTGTAAGTTTAGGATCTACTATTACAATCAATATATCAATGTATAGAATAGTAATTGATATATTGATTGTAAGATATTTCAACAGAGAGACAAATTCAATTTCTTGAACAAACACAGAGAGAATTCAAGAATTGCTAAGAATTCAAGAAATTCAAATAGCAGCGGAATGAATTGACGAATTGATCAAGAAAACTTCAAGAATGCGATCAGGAAACCCTCGAGAACACGATCTTGAACGAATTTGTTTATTGATTGGCTCTGATACCAATTGTAAGTTTAGGATCTACTCTTACAATCAATATATCAATGTATAGAATAGTAATTGAGAAGTAATATGATCAAACCAACTTGTATTCAATGAAAAACAGATTTACAGATCTTAGAGAGAGAGAATCGCAAAGATTACAAAAGATAAATACAAATATATGCGGGAAAAGTCAGTTAGCGTAACAGTGCTAACCACTATATATACAGTAACAGAAATACTAAAGCTACAATACAAATATGAAAGACTAATAGGAACAATACACGTGTCCTAATTAGTAAACTAAATACGAAGTAAAGTATCTAGTTATAAGTTATGAACATGTTGTTCAGAACTTCTGAACATTATTCTGATTAGGCTTCTCAGAACTTCTGACTCTTCTTCTCATACTTCTCTACTTGGCAAACTTTCAGAGCAATACTTCTGAGCCTTCTTAGTCAGAACTCTGACTCTTCATTTCAGAACTTCTGAGCCTTCTTAGTCAGAATTCAACACTTAGTTTATTGACAAAACTCAGATCTAACACGGACATATTCGATTCAAAGTTCTTTTATTCATTTCTGGTAAGTTTTGACTTTTTCACGTCTGTGTTCTTCTTGAAAATTCAATTCTTTGATTCTGGTAAAATTGATCAATTCTGCTTATTGGCTATTGTTAGCATTATTGTTTTGAGCGATTCTGCAAAGTTTCATAACCTAATTCGATCGTTTGAGTGGTTTATTAAGCAAATTAAGTTCAAAAGTTTTGAGGGTGTTCTTCACTAAAAATCAAAATTTTACCATCAAAACTTGTTGTTTTTGCTTCAAAATCAATTGGGTTAGTGTTATTTTTGTGTTTTGTAGTGTTTCTAATCTTTCAGGAACATTTTTGAGCAACCCTAATCGAGTTTCAATCGAATTGAATGAGGCAACCGCACTTTCCGGATACACAGCAGCACTTTCCGGATAGTTACAAAAGTTTCCGGACAATTGTGTTAATCTCTTTCCGGGTAAGTCACTTAATTCCTATTCTTTCCGGGTATTTCGCTCCGGAAACCCAAAGTTTCCAGTAAAGATTTTATCCGGACAACTTTAAGTATCCAATAAAGAGTTGTTATCCGGACAACATTGTAAGTTCAGGATCTAATCTTACAATCAATATAGAAAGCAATAATTGAGAAGTTGTATGATCAAGCCCAACTGTATTCAATGATGAGCAGAGTTACAGATCTTAGAGAGAGAGAGAATCTCAAAGATTACAAAGAATGAATACAAGTATGTTCGGGAAAATTAGTTAGCAATGTAGAGCTAACCACTCTATTTATACTGCAACGGAAATATTAAAGCTACAGTACAATCATGAAAGACTAATAGGAACAATACACGTGTCCTAATTAGTTAACTAAATACAAAGGAAAATATCTAGTTATAAGTTCTGAACATGTTGTTCAGAACTTTTGAACATTCTTCTGATAAAGCTTCTCAGAACTCTGACTCTTCTTCTCAGACCTCTGACTCTTCTTCTCAGACTTCTATACTTGGACAATCTTTCAATACAATCCTTCTGAGCTTTCGTAGTCAGAACTCTGACTCTTCTATTCATAACATCTGAGTCTTCTTATCAGATCTTTAACACTTAGTTTATTGACAAAACTCAGATCTAACAATCTCCCCCGTTTTGTCAAATAAACTGATACTTTGCATCATCCAAATCTTTCAAGGCAGGAGCAATCTTCTGTAAGAGCACATTTCTTTGATTAAGCCTTTTGTCGATCTTGACAATAATTTCTTGAACAATTTCAATCTGCTGAGTCATCACTTCCTGAGTTATGTTGCATTGCTTTATTTTCAACATCTTTTTCTCCAAATTATGCTTGATGAATCTCAAAGTTCCAGAGCAGTATTTTGCAGTCTCCTTTGCTCTGAAGAAGATCTTTTCACTCTTGTTTTTCAAAAAGACTCCCAAATCTGGATATTTAAGAACACTTCCAGTTTTTAACACCTTTTTCTGATCATGATCTGTGTTGGGTTTTGCCAGATAAACACATGGCCTTTGCAAATACAGAGCTATTTGAAAATCTGTATAACCATGCCATCTTAGAATGTAAAACATAGCTTCAATTACCACACTTCTTGCCTTCCTTTCAGCCTTATCTTTGCTAGATTCCTTGAAGCACAACATACAATGTAATCTGTAGAAATCCACTACTGATAGCTTTTCAAAATCCGCATCAGTGAAATAGTATACTTTGCCATCTTTTCTCAAAACTTCAAAAGACAAGTATTCCATCTTTCTGAATTGTTTAACTTTTAATTCTCTGATCCCTGTGATTAAGAAGTCTGAATATACAGCCTGTTTTGATTTCCCAAGACACCTTGATTTCTCTGCCAACCAGATCTGAGTCTCCTTTGGTCTATCATAATATACATTCAGAAATTGTATCTATTTAGGCTTGAAAAACTCAGGTAGATCAAACTCAAGAAAGTATCCATTCAAATCAATTGACATCTCATCTTCTTTTGATTCATATTGTTCAGCTTGATCAAAACTTGTTATTTGCACATTCTGAGGAATTGTGTTCCGAACTTCTTCAACTTCATCTGAAAGGATTTCATTCACTTCATACTCCGCAGGAAATACAAAGTCATTATGTAGCATCTTTTTAGGATTGATCTCTGATAATAACCATTCACCACAGTTTCTGATTTTTCTTCTGAGATTTAATCTTCTTTCCACAGAGTTCACACATTTTTTCTTTAGATTTTCTCTTTCAGTAGCAACATTAACTTTCATTTCAGTTAGTAACCAACTTAAAGTTGCATCACTATACTTCACCAATTCCTTCAGTTTGAATATTTCAAGTCTTCCTTGAACTGGATATGCAAACCCTTCGGTTTCCATTCCTTCATTTATAAATCCCTTCAAATATACACCAAACCCTGAAATCATTGCTGGACAACTCAAGTTGCATTTCTCTTTCCTTCCTTCAATTGCTAATTGAAAATCATACATGTACATATTTCTGACATAAATTCCCAGAATTCTTCTGCACTCAATCTCTATCAAAGATTCTTCAGTACTGGCAAAGAACTTAATTAGAAAGATCTGATCATCAAGAGTTAATCTGTGAAAATCAAAACTGGACATGGAAACCTTTGTATTTCTTTCTTTCAGCACTTCCAATCTAACAAACATCAGACCATTGAATTCTTCTGATTGAAACATCAATACTTTCTCAATCTTCTTCTGAATGTGTAGTCTTGAATCAGGAATTCTGAATCTGTTTGAAACTTCTGTATAAATCATCTGAGATCTGCCATCCATGAATCCATCAATATTGCTCTCCAATAGCTCATAATCTCCTTCTGTGTGATAGAAATTCTCATATATTTCCTCAGGAAAAATGTCATCATGAAATTGTCTGGCCAGTGGTACATCACTCAACTCCAGGATAAAGTCACATACAGGCTCCTCCAAAATTTGCAAGTTAATCTTAGGAATCTCAATTGGTTTTCTGAATATATACTCAAAGGGCATAAAGTAATCTTCCACTTTCTCATATTCTTCTTCTGTGTTCATCTCATCAGCATAGTTATATCGAAACTCATGCTTAAACTTCTGAGAATAATCAACAGTTCTATCTTCTTCTCCCAACAGATCAATAGGCCTTATCAGTTTTACACCTTGTTGAATATTCTGAACATTAAGTGCTCTGACTACTTCATTATGCATCCTTCTGATCAATTCCTCATTCAACCTTCTTTCCTCTGATTCAGAATCCATTGCATTATCTCTGTCATAAAGAATAATATCTGTACACATGTTGACCACTGAACTTTCCAATGTTTCTTCTGATCTCAATATAGATTCCTCAATAGCTTCAGTTTCATCAGAGTTTCCTCCCATCTCTGTGTCTAAATTCAGTTCCTCTGTTTTATCTGAATCACCATCATCTGTACTTTCCAACTCCATTTCTATGTATCTGAGCTATCAATCTGAACTATCTGAATCATTTCCTTTTTATTTTCCTGTGTCTGATCTTTGAGCTCTTTGTACTGGCTAAGTGCATATTTGTTATTTCAAAATCTTCTATGCCAATGTCATCATCAGAACTTAATCTCTGTCTTTTCTCCCCCTTTTGATGATCATGAGGTTCATTATCATCAAACTTTCTTTTCAAGTTCTGATTAGAAATACCTTCAGGTTCAGCTTCTGCAATAGGAACAGGCTCAAGAGGTTTTGAAGTAGAAGCCATAGATACACTCAGTGCTTTCAATACAGATTCCTGCATACTCTGCATTTGTTTTAACAGATCTTTTTGAAATTCAGAGATTATATCCTTGATCTCCTTTTCATGAGATTCCAAGGATTCCTTCACAGTGTCTATTTTAGTTTCAACATATTTCAATTTATCCTCCAACATATCTTTTAATCCTGTCACCTCAGCATTCAAATCATCCACCTTTTTCTCCAATTTTTCAACCTTTCCCCCCATCACCTTGTTTTGATTCTGAATCTTTTCAAATTCAGAATGGTCTAACTGTGAACCTGAACCAACAGATGGTCCAGTTTTCATGTGCCCTGAGGGCTCATGGCCTATAGATAACACAAAGTCATCTTGTACAACAGATGCACATTTGAATGAGGCTTTTGTAATGTTCACCTCACAAGGACTTCCATCCAATCCTCGACACCCAATATTAGGTATGTCTATGAATGTTGTGTCAGGAATACGAAATTCCTGATTTGTGCCAGTGTTAGAAGGAATTTCAGGCTCAAATTGAATAGGACTGTGATATTCAGACTCAATGTGTTGAAAAATAGGTTGGGATTTATCACCTCCCTCTAAATGAGTTTGGGATGGTTCCTCTGAGTTATGTGAAACAGTAGCATGTTGAAATGCTTCTGAGTGGGTATGGATGGGTTGTTCAAGATCCACCACTGGGTCCATGGTGTTTGTTTCATTATTGGACACCAAGAAATGTGAGCCAATAGCAGTTGTGGTTACCCGGTTAAGATTAGCTGGTTCAGAGGCATCTCTTTCTGTTTGAACCTCTGTTGACAATATCTCATCCTCACCACCCTCATTCTGTTTTTCCTCACCAATTCTAACCAAGCTCTCAGAATTTTCCCCCTCAATTCTCTCAGAATGTTCACCCATTTGAACATCCTCCCCCTCTCTAATTCGACTAGACCCCTCACCTCTCTTCTCAGGTTGGTCCTCTTGGGTAGGGATTTGAGGTAATTCAATTCCCATAGAGGTGCAATAAGCTTTTAAAATCTCACTCTCCCTTGGTATATAATTCCTAAGTGATTTTGGCAACAGTTTATGATTTGGATAATTTTCAAGTCTAGTAACTGAGGTCATCTTACCCAAGTAGAAAGTAGGACCATGCTCTTCATTTGATCTTCTTGATATGGTTCTATTTTCTTGCATTGCATACCAGATTACAATTTGCCAATACCTTATGTAAGGTATGTATGTCAGAGGAGTATCCTTTGTCTTCTTCTGAATTGCTTTCTGATTCTTCTCAAAAGTATTCTTCATGTCTTCCCATAGTATGGAAGTGTAGTCGTAATGCATATTCTTCACTAAGCCCTGAAAGATTTGAAGAATCTGTTTTGAACCTTGATCAGCAGAACTATTCTTCCCTGACAAACACTTATTTACCACATGAAAGAAACAAGCCCAAATAGGTGGCAATTTGTTCCTTCTGAACAAACTAAGAGTCCTCAATCCTTCATTGTATCCCAACTTCATAAACTCTGCTATTAATTCCTCTGTTAAGGGTGAGTCTTCAAAATCTGTCCTTCTTAGTACATCATCTTTCTCTGGTAGATTCAACATTTCTCTTAGTGCAGAGATAGATAAGGCAAATGTCACACCTCCAATTTCAGACACAAATTTATTATCTTCCAACCTAAGATGTTTCCACCATTGTTGAATGTACTGAACAGGAACATTTTTGCTTCTTGTAAACCATTTTCTGTAAGGATGATGTTTGAATAATTCCATGATAATTCTGTGTTCAAGTTTAAATCGACTTTCCACAAATAATACAACACAATTATTTTCAGATAGTTTCAACCATTCTCCTTCAGGAACAACTCTTTCCACTAAGTTTGATCTATTTGACATAATCGACCCTGCAGCACTCTGTTCATGTTCAACATTTATATTTACCTCATCTGCATTTCCTTCTGATTCAGCCATTTGTTCATCTTTATCATATATTTCATCATCCCTAATTGCTTCTTCCTCAACAGCTCTATTTTGTACTTCATCATTATCCGAATCAGATGAATTCATCAAAGACTTAGTGGAGTGTAGAGAAATTTGACCACTTCTTCGAAATCCAGACATGATTTAAGAAGAAAACAAACTCAAAGAACTCTGGATTGATTCGTATCTCACTTTTCGCTTTGGAATTTGAAAGAATTGGAAATAGGAATTTTAAGACCTATTTAAAATTCGTGAAGCTGAAAGGTTTGACGGAAAAGCGAAATCAATGTTATAACGGAGTCAACACATTTGAAATGCCACAAAAGATTTAAATGAAATGCGTGGCATAATCAACCAAATATGAAGCTGACACGTGTTATTGGATAGAATATTGACTCAAGTCAAAGATTTGAATAACACGCTCAGAAGATTTAACTTTCCTTTATCAGATATCTGATTGTTCTACTCAGAGTTCTGATTCCATTATTCAGAAGAATTTTACCTTGTAACAAAAATTTATTTAAAATCAACTTTTGATAGATGTAAAGCTTTTAGTTATTCAGAAGAGGTTTGAACAGATAGAAACACATTTTATCATCAGAATTCTGTTCATATAATGATGATTTTTAAAAAATCATTTAAACTCTTATATCTGAATATGAAACTGTTTGAATTTCAGATATAGTTTGAACAAGATAAAAAATTTATCATTAAAATCTTGTTCCTCTTAGAATGATTAGAGATAAGAAATGAAGACAAACCTTTTAAGCATCATGAAATAATTTCCAAAAGATATTGATGCTCTCCCTTGACTTTAGCATGTATTTGACCAAATATTGTACATAAAAATGAGATAAAAAGATAATAGAAAAGACATAATCCGTACATTTGAAGTATTTGTTTTCTCAGAAATAAATTCTTGAAAGTTAGATTTCTGAAGTATTGACTCAGAGTCTCTGACCTTAAGACTCAGAAGATCTGAACTCTAGACTCAGAATTTCTAAACTCAAGGTTCAGAAGTTCTGAACTTAAGACTCAGAAGTTCTGATCTCAAGATTCAGAAGTTCTGATCTCAAGAATCAGAGTTTCTGAATTTAAGAGTCAGAGTTTCTGATCTTAAGACTCAGAGTTCTGAGTACACTACGCAGACAATTTTACTTAGAAAAAATTATTATCTTTAAGAAACACAAATATTTTCAATTGGTCAGATTAAGCATTCCTATTTTACATATGAGAAAAGAGAACCTTTTGTGATCAAGTGGCTTTGTGAACAAGTCAGCCAATTGATACTTTGTATGCACAAAGTGCATCTCTATAGTTCCTTTTTCCACATAGTCTTTTATAAATGATACCTCACATCTATGTGTTTAGTCTTTGAATGTTGAACAGGATTATGAGTAATAGCAATTGCACTTTCTGAGTCACAATAGATGGGAATTTTGTTGAGCTGATATCCATAATCCATGAGTTGTGTTCTCATCCACAAAGTTTGAGAGCATGAAGCAGCAGCAGCAACATACTCTGCCTCAGCAGTTGATGTAGACACACAATTCTGTTTCTTTGATGCCCAACTCACTATCTTATCCCCCAAAAAATGACAAGCACCAGAAGTACTTTTTCTGTCCAACCTACTTCCTGCATGATAAGCATCAGTGAAAGCAGTTAATTTGAAATCAGTTTCTTTTGGGTACCATAAACCTAGATCAGGTGATCCTTTGAGATATCTTAATATCCTTTTGACAGCCAACATATGTGATTCTTTTGGGTTAGATTGAAATCTAGCACAGAAACAAGTAGAAAACATAATATCTGGTCTACTTGCAGTCAGATAAAGTAATGATCCAATCATGCCTCTATAGAGTTTGGTATCTACTGAAACTCCTTTGAGATCAACATCTAACTTTATGTTTGTTGCCATTGGAGTTCTCATAGAAGCACAATCAGACATTTTGAACTTTTTCAGAATATCTCTGACATATTTTCCTTGATTTATAAAAATACCCTTTGGTAATTGTTTGACTTGAAGACCAAGGAAAAAATTCAGCTCACCCATCATGCTCATTTCAAATTCAGATGACATGATTTTAGAAAAATTATCACATAATTCTGGACTGGTAGAACCAAATATTATGTCATCAACATAAATCTGAATAAGAATTAAATCATCACCCTGTTTCTTTAAAAACAAAGTTGTGTCAATCTTACCTTTCTTGAACCCTGAAACTAACAAGTGTTGAGTAAGAGTGTCATACCAGGCTCTTGGTGCTTGTTTTTGACCATATAAAGCTTTGTCTAAAATATAAACATGGTCAGGAAATTCTGGATCAACAAAACCTTCAGGTTGATGAACATACACCTCTTCATTAAGTTTACCATTTAGAAAAGCTGATTTGACATCCATTTGATATACTTTGAAATTCTTATGTGCAGCATAGGCCAAAAATATTCTGATTGCCTCTATTCTTGCCACTGGTGCAAATGTCTCATCATAATCAATTCCCTCTTGTTGACAGTATCCCTTAGCAACCAATCTTGCTTTGTTTCTGATAACAACACCTGACTCATCCTTTTTATTTCTGAACACCCATTTAGTTCCAATAATAGATTTACCTTCAGGCTTTGGAATGAGTCTCCAAACTTTGTTTCTTTCCAATTGGAGCAATTCCTCTTGCATTGCTGAAATCCAATCTGGATCCTCTAGGGCTTCATTAGCTTTCTTTGGTTCAATCACACTTAAGAAACCAGCAAACATCGCTTCATTTGCTGTAGCTGATCTGGTTTTTACTCCTGCTGATGGATCACCTATTACTTGATGAATAGGATGATTTTTAGTCCATTTATTTGCACTGGGAAGCACATCAATCTCAGAAAAATTATTGTTTGTATCATTCTCATCAATGATTGCTTGTAATTCTGAGCAGTCCCCTTGTTCTGATATATGTGTAGAAGTTGTATCCAAGTTTGGATTCTGAGCAGTGAAGTCAGAATTCTGAGTGACTTGTTCAGAGTTCTGAACACAAGGATCAGAATTCTGAGTACAAGGTTCAGAATTTTCACCACTTGTATTTATCAGATTTGGACATTCTTCAGATGGACCTTTATCAGAAATTACAGTTGATTGAACTATTTCTGGAGTTTTATTTTTCATCTCTTTTACCATCTTTGGATTTTCATATTCTGCATAAGAATCAGAAATTAGTTCTAGAAAAGCATCCTTAAACAATAAATTGAGTTCTGAACAAATAGGATTAGAATTTGTATCAGAAGTCATTTTTGTCTTGTTCTGCATGAGTTCTGAACTGTCTTGTTCCGAAGTCTTCATTCTGGCTTCATCAAATATTACATTTATGCTTTCCATCATCCTCTTGGTTCTTCTATTGTAGATTCTGAATCCTTTGGAAGTTAAAGAATAACCAACAAAGTATCCTTCATCTGCCTTTTTATCAAATTTGGCAAGATTTTCTCTGTCTTTAAGAACATAGCACCTGCAACCAAAAACATGAAAGAATTTGATTAATGGTTTTCTTTTATTTATCAGTTCATAAGCAGTCTTATTTAATCTTTTATTGATTAAAGTTCTATTCTGTGTAAAGCAGGCAGTTGCAATTGCTTCAGCCCATAGGAAGGTAGGAAGATTTGAATAAGCCAGCATTGTTCTCGCAGCTTCAACTAGAGTTCTGTTTTTCCTTTCAACAACACCATTTTGTTGAGGAGTTCTGACAGCAGAAAAATTGTGAGAAATCCCAGAACTTTCTAAAAAATTCTGAAGAGTCTCATTTCTGAACTCTGTTCCATTATCACTTCTGATTTTCTGAACTGGAAGTTGTAGGAGAACTTGAATCCTCTTGATAAAGTTTATCAATGTAGTAGCAGCTTCTGACTTAGCTCTTAGGAATTCAACCCATGTGTATCTGGAGTATTCATCAACAATAACAAGCATATATTTCTTTCCTCCCATAGACTGAACTGAAATAGGACCACAAAGATCAGTATGAATCATTTCTAATGGTGATTTGCAAGATGAGTCCATTTTTAATTTGTGAGAACTCTTTTTCATCTTGCCCATTTCACAAGCTGAGCATAATGATTCTTTTTCAAATTTAATCTTTGGTAAACCTTTAAGCAGATGTTTTGCAACAAGATTGTTAAGATCTTTGAAATTTAGATGAGAACATCTTCTATGCCAAAGCCAGCATTCATTTGCAATTGAGTTTGATAAAAGACAGACTGGATTTAATGTTTTTAATTTTGAAAAATTAACCACAAATAAGTCCATATGTCTTTTGGCCCAGAAAACTTTAACATCATTTTTAGTTAAAATCATGCAACCTGTTATTTGAAACTTGATTTGACAAAGACTGTCTAAAAACTGACTTATGCTGAAAAGATTATGTTGTAATCCTTCAACATAGAAAACCTTTTGGATAGTCAGATCTCCTTTAGTTAAATCCCCATAACCTTTAACTTGACCTTTGCTATTATTTCCAAAGTTTACTGCACCTCCAGCCTTTTCTGTGAAGTTTGATAGAAAAGACTTCTGACCTATCATGTGTCTTGAAGCTCCTGAATCTAAAAACCACACATGACAGCCCTGCAAAAGGATCATTTAGATTTAGGTACCCATTTTGGAATGGGTCTATCTTTGTTAGCTTTGTCATTAGATTTAACATTAGTACCTTTTACTTTCCATTCAAAATCTTTCTTTAAACACCACTTGCCTTGAACTTTTATGAAGTCAGAACATTTTCTGTTCACAAACTTGTTCAATTTCTTTTTGAAAGTTGTAAATTTGGATATTACAGTGTTTTCAACTTTCTTTTTTTCTTTTACACTAATTTCTTTCTCATTCTTTCTTTTGATTTTTATTTGAGGATTCATTTCTTTTATCTTTTCTTTCTTCTGAGTTTGAGGAACAGAAACCTTCTTCTTTTCTGTATTCTGAGGTATAGAAACATTTTTCTTTTCTGTTTTCTGAATATCTTTTCTTATGAATGAAACAGATGTTATTGTGATTGGACATTTCTGAGAATATTGAAAACAATCACTTTTACATTGAACACAACTAAGATTTTTCTTTGCAAGTAACAATAGATCTGTACCATAAGCTTTTTCATTTTTATTGCTGGTTTTCAAAGTACAAGTACATTTATCACAATAACTATGTGCTTTAGGTACAGTTGCAGGAACCTCTCCATTCATCTCAGAAACTCTTTTCACACCATCTTTCCTTTTGCTTTCCTCTTTTTCTGAAAAATTTAACTTCTTTTTGTTAGAAGAAGAAGTAGATGATTCACCTTTTTCATATGTACTTGATTCATTAAAGAATTTATCATTTTCTTTTAGAGCATTAATTTTGAACAGATCATACTCAGCTTTCAGTTTCTCAAGTTCTGTTGATTTCTGAATAAAAACATTCTTCTCTTTTAAAGCATTTTTAAGATCAAAATCCACATCACAGAGGTCATTTTCAAGTTCATCATAAGCTTTCCTTAAGTCCTCAAGTTCTTGACTTACAAGAGTAAACCTCTTTTCAAGTTGTAAAAATTCTTCTAATTTTGTTTCAGAATTTTCAGTTGATTCACAATTCTGACTCTTTGATTCAGAATTCTGACTCTTTGATTCAGAATTCTGACTCTTTGATTCAGAATTCTGATTAAAGAACTCAGATTTCTGACCTTCAGAATCAGAAAACTGATGAGAAACCTTACTAGTATCAAATATACTTTCTATGTCAGAATGTGAAAAACTTTGTTGTTTATTTTTGTAACTGACATTTAAAGAGTCATATTTGAATTTAGCATCATTATATTTTGGTTTCTCTTCTTTTGGTTTAGAAATTTCTTTCTTAACCTTATTTTCTGAAACATCTGATTTTTCTGTTTTTGATTCAGAAACTATTTCCTTTGTCTTTTTAGTACTTGATTTTTGTAAACTGTCAGAACTTGTGATAGAAGTTGCAGATCGTTTGAAAACTTCAACAACTTCTGGAATTTTTGGTTTAGGAACATGAAGTTTTTCAAAATCATACTAGTTGACTGGAGCTCTTTTTAAAACAACATTTTCTTCCAATCCCAATCCTTTCTTTGGATTATAAAATCTTGTATCTTTAACATTACTTGTTAGAAGATTTAATGTTTGCCGAGTCTGACCTCTTTTCAAGTTAAGATCTTCTAATTCTTTGATTTTAGTGTAAAAATTCTTTCTTTCCTCAAATAGCATATTAAACTTTATTTGTAAATCACCCTTTTCATCCTTAACTTTTGAAAGCTTAACTTTTAATTCAGAAAGGTTTTTCAACAACTCAGAATTTTCAGTTTTAATTTTCTGTTTCTCAATCTCAGATTCCTCATATTGTTCTTTTATTACCTCTTTTTCAATTTTGAATTTGTTAACTAAATTTCTTTCTCCTTTTATTTGTTTTCTCCTTTTATTTGTAAACTTTGAGATTCTCTCTCTCTAAGATCTGTAACTCTGCTCATCTTTGAATACAATTGGGCTTGATCATACAACTTCTCAATTACTGCTCTGATACCAATTGTAAGTTCAGGATCTAATCTTACAATCAATATAGAAAGCAGTAATTGAGAAATTGTATGATCAAGCCCAATTGTATTCAATGATGAGCAGAGTTACAGATCTTAGAGAGAGAGAATCTCAAAGATTATAAAGAATGAATACAAGTATGTTCGGGAAAATCAGTTAGCAATGTAGAGCTAACCACTCTATTTATACTGTAACGGAAATATTAAAGCTACAGTACAAACATGAAAGACTAATAGGAACAATACACATGTCCTAATTAGTTAACTAAATACAAAGGAAAATATCTAGTTATAAGTTCTGAACATGTTGTTCAGAACTTCTGAACATTCTTCTGATAAAGCTTCTAAGAACTCTGACTCTTCTTCTCAGACCTCTGACTATTCTACTCAGACTTCTATACTTGGACAATCTTTCAATACAATCCTTCTGAGCTTTCGCAGTCAGAACTCTGACTCTTCTATTCAGAACATCTGAGTCTTCTCATCAGATCTTTAACACTTGGTTTATTGACAAAACTCAGATCTAACAAACATCAAGTTTCCGGGAAAGACCTTTTATCCGGAATCTCATCCTACCCGGTAAGTCCATCATCCGGAAAATATTGTTTTATTTTGTTTCATTCGGACACTTTTGCCTTCCGGTAACCTTTGTTATCCGGAGACCTCAAGCTGTATGGACACTTCTACTTATCCGGAAACATTAAGCTGTCCGGACTCTTCTAGTTTATCCGGACACTTCTGTTTGACTTTGAACTGCTTTTATTCAATTCTGATCCGGACACTTCTAGACCAGATATCTCATACGGATTCCCATCCAGTGAGTTCAGTTTGTTGAAATCTTACCAGTCCCTAGTTCAAATCTGTCATAGAACCTGCGTTAGGAGTCCACTCTTAGTGCCTTGCGTTAGGTTTACAGTTTGAATCAATCAACTCGTCTGACGATCACTCCGTTGCAACAAAGATGTCTTCACGAGACGCTCTCGCAATCGGTACCGACTCCAAACCACCTTGTCTCTATCAAGGTGAGTATAGCCAGTGGCGCGACAGGTTCATTATCTTCATAGAGTCCAAGGACAACTATGCGTATATCAAGAGAGCTCTTGAAAATGGTCCAATTTCTTGGCCGAAGAAGACCATAGAAGCAACTGTAAATGCTGAGGATCGTTCTGAGGACAAGACTATCGCCGACTTGACTGAAGATGAAAGAGGCATGATTGAAGGTGAAAAGCCGCAAAGAGATATCTTGTTCAAGCTCTCCCCAACACGATCTACACTGCCATCGATAGTTACAAATACACAGCAAAGGGCATGTGGGATCAAATGGCCAGAATGATGCGTGGGAGCGATGTCGGAAACCAACTGGAGATAAACAGCGCTATAACCAAGTTCGATGGTTTCAAGCAGTGCACCGGCGAGTCTCTCACTCAGGCCTATGAACGTTTTTGCTTACTTCTTAATGAACTGGACAAGAATAAGATCACCCGCCCCAACACGGAAAACACGCTCAAGTTTCTCAACAATCTGCTGCCAGAATGGAAGGTGTTTGCTTCTTATGTCAAGCACAACAACTTGATAGAGAACATTGGCATCAATGAACTTTATGAGACGCTTCTTCAAGACGAAGAAGAAGTGAATGAACTTCTGAGCGAGAAGAAGACTGCATCAACGCCAGCTGCTGATCCTATTGCACTCATGTCCTTCAAGAAAGGGAAATCTTCGGGCCGCCACTCCAAACGTGCTCAAAAGCACAACTCTTCCGAATCTGAAGAAAGGAAGACAGTGATTCTAATGACGAAGTATCTGACTTCAAGAAAGCGATAGCTCTGCTCACTAAATATTCCCAACAACAGAAGTTCTATAAAAAGCCTTCGTCCAATAATCAGTGCTACTCCACCTCCTCCAACAAGCGCCACGATCATCAGGTCAAGTATGAGGGAAAGAAGAAAGCTGATGAGCAAGATAAGTCAAGGAAGAAGGAGAAGACGGAAAAAGAAGAACATAAGAAGAAAGATGAACCAGTGACATGCTACAACTGTGGAAGGCTTGGTCACTTCGCTAAAGATTGTAAGAAGCTTGTGGTAAAGAATTCTCATTACTACAAGGCTAAGCTCGCCCTGATTGAGCAGAAGGAAACTGGAGAAGCTCTACTTGTGGAAAACGACTACTGGTTGGGTTGTTCTGATGATGAAGAAGAGTCTGGTGCTGATGCATTCATGGGCTATCACTCTCCAGCCGATGAAAAGAAGACAAGTCAGGTATGTGATTCTTGCCAAAAGGATTTCTTGAATCAAATGCAATCTCTTACTGAACAGGCAGATTCCTTTAAGGCCACCACTAAAGAATAAAAGCTTGAGATTAGTTCTCTAAACGAAAAGTTGGATGTTCAAACGAGAATAACAGAAAAATATAAGTCCGAAAATGCTAATTTAAAATATAAATGCAAAAATCTTTCAATAACACCTAAAGACTTAAGGGCCAAATTATCTGATCTTCAGTCTCAGTTTGATCAGTGCATGAATGAGAAAGAATAAATTGTTTATCAATGTTCCTCTCTTCAGATTCAGCACAAGGAGTTCATTGCTAAAATTCTTGATCTTGAAACCAAACTCCACAAAAGGGGTCAAACTGATCAAACCATCTCTCTGAATAAACCAAAAGAGTTCACCTATTTTAACAACGAATGGGGAATCGGATATGATAACCCACACTATTTGAAAAAGGGAAGATACCAAACTCCTACTTTGTATGATTTTGGTTGTTATGGATTAGATAAAAAGTATCCAGAATATGCAATTCAATGGACTGGTCCTCTTGAACCTGAAAAGGAAGAGGAAACCGAGGAATATAAGCGCACACACAAACGAGGAATACAACTTCAGTTTTGTTATGAACCTTTGAACTATTCCTATCAAAAGAACAAAGAGTATCTCTCAAATGACTACTTCGACCCATACAAGGTTGCTACGCCCAAGGATTCCTCCAAAATGGATGAGGTCCAAGTAACCGCAACCAAGACTGAGACGGACGAGTTTAAATTCTATGTCCCTCCTCTCATTTTGGAAGCAAAGATTGTCGAGCTGGAGGAGTCACTCTAGAAAGAAAGGCCCGTTTTTCAAAACAAAAAGAAAGCGCTAATTCAGGAGCTTTAGAAACTCAAATCTAAGAAAACCAAAGCTGTGTCGGACGAGGAGAAGGAAACTCTTCGGTGTGAAATCACTAAGCTCTCATCGAGACTGTCTGATATGACAAGAGAAACGATGAAAGAGCATACGATAAATAGTCAACTGCAAGTGCAGCTTGACCTGCTCCAAAATGCAAAGCAGACTTCACCCGAACTTTCCTCTAACTCATCTGACACATCCTCGTGTAAAGCTTTCATAGGAAATATCTCTTCACAAGAAAGTAAAGTTTCTCAAGATGAGTGTGCTACAAGGAATTTAAACTCTAATTTTTCAAACGCTTCCGCACCGAATTCCCCAACGCACACTGACACTAAGTGTTCCTCGCCTTCCTCGACCGATCCAAGTCCTGTAATTTCGGAAGTCAATTTTTCAGAATATATGAACTCCGAAGGTAATTCTGATGGAGAGTTTAAGTCGTTCCCTTTCGACAAACCTCTTCCGAGTCACACTGATTTTCTGTCACCAGTAGTCAATCGACCGGTCAACTTTCTAAAGGGCACATGTTTAACACTAAGGCCCCAGCTGTGATTGAGATTCCCAAATCTAAACCTGTTTCTCAAACCAATCACAGCCGAGGCAAAAGACCGTGTGATTGCCTGTCAAAAATCTTGTTTCTTCAAAAGTCACAGACCGTTCTGTCCCTGTTGTTTCAGATAAAAATGGTCGCGCAAAACAAGAAAAACCCAAGTGGTCAAACAAGGAACCTGTCAAGGATGCAGTATCAAAGTCGTTCCCTACTACTTTTAATTCTAGAATAAACAAAGACAATTATGTTTGGAATAATTGGAATCGTTTTGAAGTTTCTTTTCCGATCAAACTTAATTCAGTTCATCAATTGATTCAGTTATCGTGTGAATGTTTATGTTGTTCTAGATGTGGTTGGAATGATTTTGATTAAATTAACAGTAATGATTGGTTTGGCTCGTATCACATGTATAATCACACAACCAAACGCAAACCCCGTAATAACAATAGGAAATACAAAATCAGAGGTTAAACCACAGCGGGAGACCAAACCCATTCCAAAACGGGCTTCTCCTACCGAGGTTAAACCGGCACCCAAGAGGCAACCTGCTACGAAACCTGTTCCTCCAAAAGGTGTAAATTCCACACCTAAGAGTCAACATATGCCAAAACTAAATACTCCAAAAGGTGTATAATCTACACCTAAGGGGAAGTCTGTATCAAAGCAACTTCCTCCTCAAGGTGCCAAACCTAACCCTCTAGGACCCAAACAAATTTAGGTACCTAAAATCCGTTAAACTCGATTTTGCATCACGGTCATGTGTGGTACTTAGATTCTGGATTCTCCAAGCACATGACCGGAAGGAGGGAGCTTCTCACGAACTACAAAGAAGAATATGGTGGAGACGTGAGATTTGGCAACAACGACAAGGCGCCGATCGTAGGCTACGGCGACATTGTCCAAGAAAAGATCACAATTGGGACACAATCTGTTCAGCATCGGGAAATTCCGTGACAAAGATCTCGAGGTTCGATTCAAAGCGAAAAGATGTAGAAACCTCAATGACGACGAAGAGGAGCTACTGGTTGGGAAATGCAAGTCCAACCTCTACACAATCGACCTCGCAGCCCTCAAACCAGATAACCCTGTCTGCCTGATGTCAAAGGCTAATTCTCAACAATCTTGGCTTTGGCATCGACGTCTTTCGCACCTCAACTTCAAAAGTATCTACAAACTGGTGCTGGGCAGACACATGAAAGGCATGCCCAATCTTTAATTCGTGAAGGATCGTCTATGCGGGGCATAAGAAAAGGGAAAGATGAAGCGAGTGCCGCATCAACTGAAGGTAACTCCGAGCACGTCCAGGTCCCTCGAACTCATCCATATGGATTTGTGTGGACTAATGCGTGTTCAGAGTATCAACAAATGCAAATATGTCCTGGTGATGGTGGATGACTTCTCGCGCTACACGTGGGTCAAGTTCCTTCGCTCGAAAGACGAAACTCCGGAGTTGATTATCAACCACCTGAAGACCATCCAACTGAACAAGCAACAACAAGTTCAGACCATAAGGACCGACAACGGTACGGAGTTCAAGAATCAAACGGTGGACGACTATCTGACTTCAGTCGGCATTTCGCACACCTTCTCTGCGGCATGCACTCCTCAATAAAACGGAGTGGTGGAATATCGCAACCGTACTCTCTCAGTCCAATCTGCCGCACTTTCTATGGGCCGAAGTAGTGTCAACGGCATGTTATACGCAAAACCGCTCCATCCTCAACAAGCGGTTTAACAAGACGCCGTACGAGATCATCAACAACCGCGTTCCGAATATCAAGTACTTCCATGCATTCGGATGCACGTGCTACGTCTTAAACGACAAGGACGATCTCGGCAAATTCAGCCCTAAGGCGGATGAAGGAGTTTTCATCGCATACTCCATGCAGGATCAAGCGTATCGCGTTTACATCACACGGAAGAAAACCGTTGTCGAAAGTGTAAACGTGACATTCGATGAAGCCGCAGATTTGGCTTCTGGACAAATCAGTTCAGAACCCGGGTTAACTGGCGTGCTAGCTTCCGGGCCTCCATGTTTGGGATCTGCACAAGCGACAGTAAATCCAAATCATGCAACTTCATCGAATGCTGATTCTTCTGATTTAGATTTTATGTTTAAGTTCTTTTATGATGACATCTTTAATGTTTCCCCTACTGTCTCAGCACAACCTCGACTAGAAGCTGCTCGTACTAAGGATTCGGTGAATCTTTCCGGTCCGCCGCCTTCCACAAGCATGCCGTCCATCACTGCGGAGACAGCTCAACCGTCATCATCGACTTCATCTGATACTACTGTCCCCCCGGAGGAACCTGTTACAAATCCGGAGATCACTCCTAGTGATTCTTCATCTGCTACAATCGCGGATCAACTTCTGAACTCCTCGGAACAAGAAGTTATTCAACCCTCGACGGATCCTCCCCCACCTCCTCTGAGAAACCAGCCTGCTACACTTGAAGCAGTTCAAGACCTACCTTCTGGTGATTATGCAGATTCGGACGCGTCTCACTCAACTCAACAGCCGCTTCCACACACCACCAGATGGATGAAAGCTCATCCGCTTCATCAAATCATCGGTGATCCCTCTACTCCAGTTCAAACACGAGGCGCATCCGCCAACTGCTGTCTATTCTCTGGCTTCTTAAGCAACATCGAACCGACGAACGTACGCGAAGCGCTTGAAGATCCGGACTAGATAATAGCCATTCAAGAAGAGCTTAATCAATTAGAAGCTCTAAAGGTATGGCGACTGGTTCCACGTCCAAAACACAAGACGGTGATCGGCACCAAGTGGATCTTCAAGAATAAGAAGGACAAAGACGGCATTGTCGTACGCAACAAGGCGCGTCTTGTGGCCAAGGGGTACCGTCAACAAGAAGGGATCGATTATGATGAGACCTATGCTCCGGTGGCAAGAATCGAGGCCATACGTATGTTCCTTGCATACGCCGCGCACAAGAACTCTATGGTCTTCCAAATGGATGTGAAGACCGCATTCCTCTACGGCGATATCAAGGAAGAAGTGTACGTCTCACAACCGGACGGATTCGTGGATGATTCGAAGCCTGATCATGTCTATGTCCTAGACAAGGCGCTTTACGGTCTAAAGCAAGCTCCGCGAGCATGGTACAACACCCTGTCCGAGTTTTTGATAAAGTCTAAATTTACACGAGGTAAAATCGATTCTACTTTGTTTATCAAAAATGAAAAGGGTCACATAGTAGTAGTTCAAGTGTATGTAGATGACATAATCTTCGGCTCTACTAATCCCACATATGCTAAGAACTTTGCCAATCTAATGGGAGAATTTTTTAAAATGAGTATGCTTTGTGAGATGAATTTCTTCCTTGGTCTTTAAGTTAAACAACTGTAGACCGAGATATTCATAAACCAGGCCAAGTACATCCGGGATATTCTTAGAAAATTATAGATGGAACAGTCCTTGCCAATGAAAACTCCCATGGCACCCGGTACGAAGCTTCACGCCGATCCTAACGGAACGGATGTGAACCCTAAACTATATCGAGGGATGATCGGTTCTTTAATGTATTTAACTGCAAGTAGACCGGATATCATGTTCTCAACATTTTTGTGTGCCCGATTTCAATCAAAACCTAAGGAGTCTCATTTAACTGCTGTCAAACGAATTTTTCGTTATTTACGTGGTACTGCTGATCTTGGCTTGGGGTACCCGAGAGAGACAGGTTTTGCACTATCCGCATATTCCGATGTAGATCATGCGGGCTGTATGATGGACCGAAAGAGCACCTCCGGACATATCCAGTATTTGGGAGATAGCCTGGTAAGTTGGGCATCTAAGAAGCAGCAGAGCATATCTACGTCGACTGCCGAGGCGGAGTACGTGGCCGCCGCGAGCTGCTGTTCTCAAGTCATCTGGATGTGGATGCAACTCAAAGAATACTGTTTCACGTATGTCAAAGTCCCTACTTACTGCGACTCAAAGAGCACCATTGCCATATCAAGCAACCCGGTCCAACACACCAAGACGAAGCACATCGACGTTCGGTATCATTTCATTAAGGATCACGTCGAAAGAGGTACGGTCGAACTCTACTTCGTAAATACTGTGCATCAGTTAGCAGACCTTTTTACAAAAGCCTTGGACGAAAAACGTTTTAATACTCTTGTGTCCAAGTTAGGTATGCTAAAACTGACGACTTAATCCGATTGTGTGCCCATTACAAGTAACATACATCTTCGAGTAACTGTCTACTCATCATCCGGTGTTTACACTCCTGATGATTGAGCATACACTTCCTCGCACTTGTATTCTATTTGTCTCAGTTACACAGTTAGATTAAGTCTCTGTATTTATTTCGTAGATTTCGTTTGTTTATTTTCTTTCTTCGTGTGTTCCTTTCCTTTTTATTTTATACTGTCGTCTACTTTTAAATGTCAATATCTGTGCTTTCACGGTGTGTTCATGTGTTCAGGGGGAGCACAAAGCAGTATCAGGTAAGTTCACTCATTTGTTGAGGGGGAGCGTCACACACAGTTTTTTCTTAAAACAATAAAAAGTTTTTTGTGTGTGTGGGCACTCCCGAGTGGATTTCATATAATGGTCATCATTTGAGGGGGAGCGACACAGTGTTTTTCTTTAACTGCTCAAAAGTTTTTTTGTGTCGGCCTCTCTGTTGCACGATGTTACACGATTCGAGGGGGAGCAAGTCTTTCCCCATGCTCAGTTTGAGGGGGAGCGAGAGAAGGTTCGATTTAATTCAGACCAGTCCTATGCTTGCAAAATTCTACATGAACAGGACAAAATTTGTGAAATACCATAGTGTCCGGAATGTCATCCGGAAACCATATCTATCCGGATAGGTTTCCGGACCGGATCCCTATCCGGGTTGGATGGGCTTCCGGATGACCCACCCGGAATCTTGGTATCACATAAATACCTTCCGGGTTCATTCGTTTCGTTATCCGTAAAATCGCTCCTAAGAACCTAAACCCTCTCGCAAGTTCTCTCTCTCTCGGACCTGCTCGAAATCCTCTTTTTTGACTCGTGTTCAGTCCCTCTATCAGGTATGTTGCTCACTTATCACTCTCGTTGTCATTGTGTATGGATTCACGCACTCACACTCACATTTTGACCACTGCATCGATTACTTTAATACATCCGAAAACCCCCTTCGGGTCTGTTCGACTTTGAGACTATTCGATGTCATTTCGGTCGATTTAGTTATGTCTCTATGTCTCTGTGAGTTGATAGATACTACGTCCATGTTTTGATTAGTCATTGGGACTGTATTTTGGTTGATTACTGATTTGAATATCGTTCGGACACATTCATTGTGTCCGGACACCATCAAAGCTTTTGATTTTTTATCCGGGAACGCTCTTACATTAGATATTTTGTCCGGATTAAACAACGCCTGAAAAACCTAGTTGTCCAGAAACCTTCGGGTTTCCGGTAAGTTCAACTACTGGCCTTATTGATGTATCCGGAACTCTTTTATCCGGAAAACTCCGTCACCCGGTAACCAATCTGTCCGGTTTATCCATCTTATCCGGGATCATTCTTCCCATCCGGTATCATATGTTGTCCGAACACCTATTTGTCAAGAAACCATATGTTGTCCGGAAAGGTTTGACATTCTAATTTTTTTTCCGGATACCCCTGTTTGGTCACCTCCGTATCTGTGTTTTGTCACTGCCAGTCCTCAATCTGTCTCAGATTGAGCCTATTAATGCAAAGGTACGCGCCGACACTTGTTCATCCGCCTCAAATAGTGACTATGCCACTTTTTACAGATACACAATGGCGGATCAGGAACAAAATCCTCCACAAAACCCGAAAGAGCAACAAATTCCTCAAGAGGAACTTATAGATGAAGTTGCTGACAACGCCTTGGTCGATTCTGACCATGGTACTAAATTGGAGGCGAAAAACCATCACCTGGACCCAACGCTTTTCAGACCACAGCCACAACATCGAGTGATTGTAGACATCCTTATGTGTCACCCTCTCCGTGAGGCCCTCACCGCCACTGCTGACGTCCCATTGCTGTACGTACTCCAAGTATGGTTCTCCGCACAAGTTCGCACGACCGGCAACTCACAAACGATCACTACTCAGATCGATAATCAACAGTTCACGCTCACACCGGACTCCTTCCGCCGCCTACTTTCACTTCCTGAAGCCAACACCGACGGACATCAAGGCTATGACCCCGCGGTCAACGACGACACTCTCTGCGCTCAAGTCCGCGCTCTCGGAAACAACCACGACCTCAACCGGCCTTCCGCGTTCAATCGGAAATACCTGGCCCCCATCTGGTACACTCTGTTCACGATTCTAAACAGGTGCCTTTCATCCAGATGGAAAGGTATCGATTAATGCACCGGCGACTTCCTGAGAATTTTTCATTCCGTGTGTTACAACCGCCACGTCGACATGGCTATGATCTTGTGGCGGGAATTAGTTACCACTATTCGTCATATTGGAGGAACAAAGCAAAAGAGGTTTCTCCCCTACCCGCGTTTCTTTTCGCTAGCCGTGCATCAACACATGGACGCGAATCTTGCCATACCACGACGACTAACTCATCCGATATGTCCTCCTTATCATTTACAATACATAGTTATTCGCAACCCATCCAACGCAGTAGCCATGCCCCTACCTGAAGCCCTTCTGGCTCACGCCGATCCCACTGCACCGGGTGTAATAGCTTATAGGGAAGCGTTAGGAAATCCCATGGTCCAGCCAGCGCCGGAGGGACCTGCCCAGTGACCTAGACCAGAGGGACGTGTGGGTCCAAGAATAAGAGGAGGAAGGGCCCGGGCAGCAGGGGCTCCCGGGCGGGATGTGATGATAGTTCGTGGAAGGGGAACTAGGGTGAGTGGAGCAGTGGAATCGGGTCCCAGTTCTAGCCAACCCCAAGCCGGAACATCGTCATCTCGACCGATGCTCCACCGTGACACCACGCCATACATAACTGAACCGCCTTCCACACCCCATCATGTTGAGAACGTGGAATCTGACTCCACGGATTCCGACACGGACCGTAACATCCGCATGAAGCTAATACCTCACGGTATCGGACCAAACCCGGATTTTACCGAAGGCATCCCACTTGACTCACTTGCTAGGAGACCCGAGGGAGTATTAGGTGATGAATTAGATCATGTGAGAAGGAGGGAACTGCGTTCGAAAGCGAACCAGGAAAGATTGAGTCGTAAAGATAACGAGGCTCCTGAGCGACCCTAACCAAGCGATATCCGGGTAGCCACATCTACTATCCCGTCTCATTTGTTGGTACATGGTATTGAAGAAGCCTCCGTGGACCTAGCGGAACAATTGCACAACCCCCTTATCCACTCATTCGTCTCTCAAAAGACGGATGTTTCAGTCTCATACGGGGATCAAGCACAACTTCCACCGGTCTCTCATTCGGAGAGTACTGGTGTTGAAATAAGAGACAAACAGCCTCTGGTCTTGACTTCATTTCGTACACCATCGAGTCTAGAGCGATTTGATATCGAACATCCTTCGGCTAGGACACAAGAGGAACAACAACAAATCAAGATTCTTCGTGACTCGATCGGAACCACCGTAGTGTCTCCGCCTTTAGGTGGAATACGAGGATCGAAGGGAAATCCTACCACAGCTACTGAAACTCCAACTGTGAACGTAGGTGGATCTACCTCTGCGCTAGATTCCTCAACGGGTAATCTAAGTGATCTCGGTGTTACGTTACCTGACTTTGTGTCACCAGGGTCCCTGGACAGCACCCTTAAGGCTGTCTGTGAGGCAATGGAGCAGCACGTCGCCGCCGAGATCGACACTATCAAACGATTAATCATAGGTAAAGGGCATATCGTCGACACTGAAACCGCTCATACATCTCCACCAGCTCCTACCTATTTGGTGGACACCCTAAAGACGATGCTTCTAGCCCAACTGCCCTAAGAATCCGAAACCAATGCCTCCACCGAAGCAGACCTGATAACCGTTCTGAAATCATAGGTCACTGCTCCTGCTTCGTCCATTACCACTCGCTTGGATACCATAGACTCGACTCTCAAGGACTTCCAACAAGCGATGACAACCCTGTCTGAGAGAGTCCGTTCACTCGAAGATACCTGCAAGAGTCAAGCAGGCGGTCTGAAGTGCAAGCACATTGACCAGGATGATCTTGATCACCGTGACAGGGAGAAAAGACTAAGACCTACCGAGACCACCCCTATTATCACCGAATCAACAACTATGGTTCAACTGGATCCAGCAACTGCGGCAACAACAATCGACGCCGAACCTGAAGCCAAGTTGCCTCTAGCCGATATGTTAATAGATATGGATATTTCAGACGATGAAGACCCGACGGTTGAAAAGCCTGAGGGTTCAACACAGGAACTGGTTAATTTTGACTCATCAGATATGCCGATACTGGATATGATTGATCCAGACTGCAAGACCAACCCAAAGACCGAAGATGCATGGTATGAAAAAACCGACAGTACCGCAAATCTCCAGGTTAATTTGGTTTTCCCTACTGATGAAGATGACAATATTGATTATGATCCGAGACCACAACTGCCGATATTCCGATATCTCCTCTGCAACCGACAACTTTAGATCTTCCCCCTCCTCAACAGCAACAAATTCGTTGGGAGAAGTTGTTTGTTCACAAGCTACGCCCGATCGAGCCGACCTTCTGCCTTGGTATTTACAACTTCAACCCCGAATACCAACGCCGGTACATCAGTGCAATGAAGCGGTGTCTTCCAGTCAGCCAAGTCAGAACCAAGCATTAGATCACCGAGGTACTCAACATCCATTCAAGCCGCATTATGAAAATCGTTTATCCTGTATTCAATGTCCGACGTGAAGATGGGAATGAATGGAAATTTTCCGAAGCCGACTTCCAGCACCTCCGACCGTTCGACTTCCTGGAAATTTTGAAAGACCTTCGTACGAGAACCATCCGACCGCTACCTGTCACAAAGGCGCTCGAAGCTGTTCGTCGATTCTTGGTCCGTACTATTATGATGTCATATCTAACGGATTTCCAAATGGCAATCAAGAACAGGTCAAAGAAGGTAAATCTGATAAAGCCGAATCTGAAAGCTCCTGAGTTGAAGATGTATTCCGAGAACGCTCTGCTTCTACAACCGGAATTTGGGATTGTCTTCATCAACGATCAGAATGAGAAGAAATTTCTGTGCTTCAGTCAGGTAGACAGGTTCTGCGACGGCACGCTCTTCAAAGTACAAAATGCTCTTCGCAAAATCATTTCCTATGAATCAGAAAATCAGAAGGTTTTGTATGTTCCTAACTCGAATGAGATAACTGCACGAAACGCTTTAGAAGTGGTTGAAGAACGCATTGACTATCGCCGTGCTATCAGAATGTTTGAGGTATACTTTGCACTCCATAAAAGATAAGTCTAGAACTGGCAAGAACTAGAGCGCGAACTCGAACTTCAAATCAAATGGGGAGATTGTTAGGGTCAATTTATGTTGATTTAAAGTTCAAGGGTCTATATTGCAATTCTTTAATTTGAGCTTTGTTAGTGAACGGGTCGTGGGCTTGTTAACCACGGGCCCATTATATATAATGTGCATTAGCCTTAGAAAATAGGCTAGTTGTCTCATTTGCTTTCCTACTTTGTATTGTAATTCTCTCTCAATTGAAAGCTAATACGGATGACCAGTTGAAATCATAATGCTAATCTATAACAGGATCTAATCAAGTATTCTAGAGAGAGAAATAGAGATCGTTGAGAGAGAAAAACATCACTGCGCCATCTCTGATTAGAACAACTAGTTACAAAAGAGTTCTACAAGGGTATTTATACCCTTGACTTACAAAAGTCAACAAAAAACCTAAAGCTTAACATAAATAACCTTGATTACAATTAAAATGACATTAACAATCTCCCCCTTTGTAATCAAGGGCGCTCGAATCTTCGATGAAGTCTATTCTTTCCAATTAAGATCTCCAAGCGTCTTAAAGTGTTTCTGAAGTTGAGTCTCGAGTCGATTGTCTCCAAAGCTCGTCTCAGAAGTCTTATCTCTGGATTATCAATTTGGTATGAATTCTTTCTAGATTGAAGAAAAGATCTCACTGCTTCATTCAGTCTTTGCTCCAGTTGATATCTTATCACCTTTAACGTGCCATCTGAGAATCTTCCAATTTCATCAAACCTGAGGAAGCATCTTTGAAAAGTTTGATTTCTGTAGACAACCCCATAAGGATTCTCCAAAACTATGCAAAGAGGATATTCAGAAATATTGGGTGGATCTCTGTTTGGTCTTGTAACATTCACAACTGGTTGAAAGCTTTCAACTGCGAGTTGAAAATCAAAACACCGATAAAATCTGACTTGACGGCGTAAGAAACGTTTGACCGCATCCAAAGCCCTTAAAATATCATCATTTCGAATGGTTAAATCTCTAAAATAATGATAAAGAACCTCGAAATCATCAATTGAGAGATCATTAAAATCTGCTTCTGAAAACTGATATGTCACACAATCTTGACGTTGAACGTAGAAGACTGGATACCAGTAACTGATAAATCTCACCATTTCAACCTTGCGAACAGTGACAATCTTGTGCTTTGAGTAAACAAAGAACTTCCCTTTGCGTTGACACTTGATAAAATTCACATACTCATATATGAATTTGGGTGTCTCTTTCTCAATTCCAAGAATAGCACTTAAACTCACCCTCTTCTTCTTCTTTACAAAGATGCCACGTTCAGAGTCTTCAAGAAAAGCAGATCTCATTCTGACTCTCTGATATTTTTCTTCGAGTCTTTGCATTCGTTGTTGTGCAGTCAAAGTAGGACCTGGTTCCAATATACTTAGAGGAATATTCACATTCACTTCAGGAACTTCAATTTGAGATTTAGAAGACTCACCACTTTCAAAAATGCTTGAAGGAGCAGTGGCAGTTGGAGCAGATACAACTGGAGTTTCAGACATTGGAGTTTGTTGAACAGGAGCTTCTGATTCACGATAAACAACAGGAGTTTCATCATGTTGTACAGGAGACTGAGTAGATGGTGATTCAAGAGTTTGTGACTCATGAACAGGAGATTCACCATATAACAGATTTACCAACTCTATGTCTTTTTCGTCTAACTCAACATCAACTTCAGAATCTGAAATTACAATGATGTTATCTTGTTCTTCTTCCTTTATCTTCCAAAACGTTTCAAATCTCGCGTGCAAATCATCATCGGAATATATCTCCACAGACTCAGAAAAGAAGTTTCTCATATCTTCAAATCCTTCTGTTTCTTGTTTAGTTGATCCTTCAGGAATTTCAACAGTCACTGGAGTAGAATTCGGATCAACATAAACAACTAACTGTAAATTGCTATCAACTCTGGATTCTTCAAAAATGATAGCCGACGCCATTGCATTTAAATCAACTTCATTAAGCATATGATCAACCAAATATTCCGGAGTTACATCTTCGACTCTTTCCGAACAACGGCAACCATTCCTTGAACTTCAACATTTGACACATCTGAGGCTCCTTCGGTTCTTTGTCTTTTTGCATTCTCCCCCTAATGGCCTTGATTACCTGGGTCATCACGGTCATGTGTTCTCTTATTATAAGGACCTGCCTCAGATTGGCAAAACTGATTATGCTTTTCCATTCTTTCTGAAAGCATAGAAAAAGCATCGGTTAATAACTTCATGCCATTTTTAATTTCCTTGAAATCATCCCGAACCTTAGATCGAAAGGAATTAAAATCAGTAATAAGTGTTGTTACACGCACATCTGGAACAGAATGTGGAACTGGTGCTGGAACAGGTGCTGGAGTTGGAGTTGGTTGGAAATTACGCAACAATGACAATAAGTCACTATCTTGATGTTCCGGAGGAGACATTGATAGAAGTCGAGCATACAGCATGTCAGACAACTCAGTCACCGGAATATCTTGAATAGATCTTCCTGAAGGAATCTGAACAGTTTCAGGAGTCGGTTGCTGACGCAATACAGTAATGCTAGGCTGTTGTGGCGATGACGAATGAATCTGACTTGAAGGTTCTCTGATTACAATCCCGAATGGACGTCTTAATGGAATAACAAATGGATTGACATGAACATCTGCTTCTGACATCTTTCCCTTTCCTATAAGTAAATCTTTGATCCGGTTTATTTCTTCATTCTTCGTTGCCTCCATTTGTGCAGTCATCTTTTCCAAAAACTCAGAGATAGGCATGTTTCTAGAAAATGGAATAGTATCAGCGTTTGCATCAATTGAATCTACCCATGAACGCAACTCTTGTAAACCCACAGCAGAAGCAGTCGCATCTCGAAGCTCTACCTCGTCCACAAGAATGTTGTCCACTCTTGAGTCAATAGGAGCCGTTTCAACACTATCAGCAATATTTCTAGAGAATGAAACTTCTGGAGAGATGTTCGCAGAACGCTCTAACACACTTGTTTGTAGCATGACTGTTTCTAACACATCTGAATCTCGCACATCTGAATCTCGCACTGCTATTTCTCTTACATCTGAAACTTGCACTGTGTTATCTACTTGAAGATTGTCATTATTAAAATCATCACCAACACTATTATCATCACCATCATCACCATCATCACCATTATTACTATCTGAACCACCATCACTGTCTGAACCACCATCACCACCTTCACTATCTGAACCACCATCACCATCGTCACTAGCATCACCATCTGAAGACGAAGAACTACTAGATGTCTCTTCATTTCCTTCCTCCGCTACGGGAATTTGAATGATATTATCGTCACAATACGAAGTAACATCCTCATCAGTTAGATCTGCATATCTGAGAATAAGATCCAGAGGAATGGGCATTGAATAAGCAAAACTCCTCTTCTGCCTTTGAATATACGACATCTCAAAGTCTATGGCTAGGGGCCAATCATTTCTTCGAGGAATCTCTTTATTACTCCTTAGCATGCTCCAAACAATGAGTTCCAAGAACCTTATATATGGAATGAACTTGCGCTTCTTGAGAGTTTCCTTGTCATTAACTCGATCCGATAATTCTTTCCAGAAAATGATAGTGTAATCGACATGCAAATCATAAATGATCGCATGGAATAAACGAAGAAAATGTAAACTGACATTGTCAGTACTAGAATGTTTGGAAGTCAGGCATCTGTTTAGAATAGAGAACAGAGCATACCACACGGGTGGTAGTTTGGACTTCCCAAACTGGCTTACTTGAGTGAGATCACCAACATAGCCCAATGCTCGAATTCCAGCAAGAACATCTCCTTCAGATGGAAATGAATCAAAAGATGTGCGACCCGGTCTAGAATCCACTTCAGGAAGTCTGAGGATCAGTCTTAGTCTTCTATAATACAACTCTGTTTCATACTGATCAATCTGGATATGAAAACAATGAGGATTCGCGCTCTCATTCTTGACAATGTAGTGCCATGCTTGTTGTAAATAAACTTCATGAATGCCCGTGCGTCCCCCCAGAGCATATGAAATTGGATGCCCTCGTAGAATAGACCCAATCACTGAATTAATCCTGAGTTTATCAAGATTAACATAATGATTATTAGGTTTATACGGTAGAAGATACATCATTCTTGGAAAGACAGCATTTGGAGTATTGCGACGAGCGGATTGATCAACTCCTGAAGATAACGTGACTGGTAAAGGATTGTCACAAGAGGCATTATCAGATGTTGCCTCAAAATGTTCTTGAACCGTATTTTCATCTTCTCGAACTTGAGAATCAAAATCTTCATCAGAAGCCATGAATATACCTGGAATGAAGTATAAAAGATCCTCAATAAGAACAACAAATCAATCACAAAAACACATGAAAAACCTTAGACTAACAGAAAATTTCTCAAGTCTGGTTTGTGCTACCAACAGGTGGCGCAAAGCTCACTTTGCGCTACCAAACTTCAACCCATTATTATATAACTCTGATTATTCAAAAACAAAAATTCTCGAACACGAGATGGCACAGATGAATAGACAAAAAGAACAGAATGTGAACAAACAACCATCGAAATCGAAAAATCCCTAAGATCTGAAATCGACTAACACAAATGTCCGATTGATTGAAATGAGCAGATAAAAAACAGTTCTAATCAAAGATTCAATCAGAATATCGATAATGCACAGTGTAATGGAGTGAGAAAACTTACCTGGATTGGAAAGCTTCACCCGTATTCGCAAACTGATTAGATTAGAAAGTTAACAAAAGAAGCCGTACGAAGAATAGAAAGTGAACGGAGAATTTTGAAAAAGAAGTCAAACTTTTTTTATCTATATATATACACTACCAAAAAAAAAATTTACTTAGAAAATCCATTTTGCTCCCCCTACACAAATGCAATAGATGTATTAAGAAAGATTTTACATTTGTAGAGTTCGCCGGACAAAAAGCTTCAGAAGTACATACCTGGAAGATTTATCTGATTTGAGTTCTTGATTCTTTTGAATTTCAATTCCTGTGAAAATCACAAAATCTCAGAACTTTGAATACAGAAAATCACAACTCATCATACCTTGCTCCCCCTCAAACACTGAACTCAGTACTTTTCTCCCCCTGAAATTAAGCAATACTTCACAAAAACACATAATGAAATAGCACACATGAAAAATCAGTAGTAGAAAAGAAATACATTAAATTATATACTGTAACTACTAACTATAGATAATTTGAACACCAAACAAAAGAAATTCAACTTAGTGAAATCTGACAGATTTTTCAAACAAATGAACTTGAATGCATGTTTTTGGATTTAAATACAAGTCATCATTGCATATCAAGCTAAAAAATGTTCAGTTTCACCCTCTTTATTAAATCTATTTGGTGTGCTAGCATGCGAAATATGATCAGCTTCAATCATATGCATTTCTAAAACATATAAGAATACTTTGCTCTGACTCACACTATTTGTCCAAAATCAGAATTTTCACAAATTTACGGGTTTATCGCGACTTTGTATTTTCCCCAAGTATCAAGAGATGTGTGCTTATTGGCATCTTTTCTTTTGTGCACATTGGCATGTTTTGATATTGTGCTCATTGGCATCTTTTGATATTGTGCTCATTGGCATCTTTTGATCACAAAGTTTAGTAAGAATAAGATACACCGTTAAACATGACTTTCTAACTGGTTCTATAGCAGGATTTAGGTCAGCCAATCCCAGACCAATTGGTCTTAGGGGCTAGGTGTCGAGCACCCCTTGGAACTTACTTTCCCAAACCAGAAAGGCCACATCGATATATCTTAAACCCATTCGTACCAGTAGAACATGGCTTTCTCTCTGGTTCTATAGCAGGATTTGGGTCAGCCGATCCCAGACCAGTTGGTCTTAGGGACTAGGTGTCGAGCACCCCTTAGGACTTAATCTCCCAAACCAGAAAGGCCACAGGCACAAACTTTCAAACTAAATGATTGGAATTAAAAACTGTTAGATCTGAAGTTTTGTCAATAAACCAAGTGTTGAAGATCTGATAAGAAGGCTCAGAAGTTCTGAGAAGAAGAGTCAGAGATCTGAGAAAGAGGAGTCAGAAGTTCTGAGAAGCATTATCAGAAGAATGTTCAGAAGTTCTGAACTACCTGTTCAGAACTTATGACGAGATTCTTTACTTAGTAATTTGTAAACTAATTAGGACACGTGTTTTGTTCTTATTAGTCTTTCTTATTTGTACTGTAGCTTTAATATGTCCGTTGCAGTATAAATAGAGAGGTTAGCACTACATTGCTAACTGATTGATTTTCCCGTGTGTCTTTGTATTCATTCTTTGTAATCTTTGAGATTCTCTCTCTCTTAGATCTGTAATCCTGTTCATCATTGAATACAATTGGGCTTGATCATACAACTTCTCAATTACTGCTTTCTATATTGATTGTGAGATTAGATCCTGTACTTTCAATTGGTATCAGAGCCAATCAACAAACAAATTCGTTCAAGATTGTGATTGCGAAGATCGATTGATCAATTTCTTGAAGATTTCTTGATTCATTCAAAATTCGATTCCGCTGCTAGGGCTAGTTCTTGAATTCTTGGCAATTCTTGAATTACCTGTTACTTTTCGATCAAGAAACTCGAATTTGTCTTTCTGTTGAATTTTCTTACAATCATGTCTTCTAAAGAATACCTAGCCATGGGATCTGAAACCAAACCGCTTGTTCTTATACCAGAAGAGTATCAGCAATGGAAAGTTCGTATGATCCAATTCCTAGACAACATTGATGAAAATCTTATGATCTCCATTCGAGAAGGTCCAATTGAAGTGTATATCGATGTTGCCGCAACCCTTGCTACAGAGACAACTCCAGAAATTCCAGCGACCAGAGTGAAGAAGAATTATTCCCAATACACAGCTGAACAGAAGAATAGGCATGCTATTGACAAAAGAGCAATTACTTTGATGACTTTGGTTGTCCCAAATGAGGTTCTTAACAGGATTGACAGTGGATCATCAGCTAAAGAAATGTGGGACGAATTGGAAAGGCAGATGTTAGGAACTGTAAGATCTATTCAGGCAAAGTTAAATCAAAGTATAAATGCTTATGAAAGATTCAAAGCAAAAGAGTCAGAAAGTTTGACACAGACATACAGTAAATTTTGCACTATTCTAAATGACTTGAGAAGAAATGGACTAAAGAAAACGAAGTCAGAAATAAATTACAAATTTCTGAACAGTCTAAATTCAGAATGGTCATCATTTTCCATAAGTCTGCAAATGAACAAGGATATGTGTGAAGAAGACTTAAATGATCTGTTCTGCGTTCTTAATCAACATGAAGACTCTGTCAAGTTAGTTGTGGAAGAGAAGAAAAATGTTGCTGATCAGTTAGCTTTCTTATCAAAGTCCAAAGCAATCAAAGCACCCAAAAAGACTGCATATCTATCAGAGATACCTAATCTGGAAGAATCTGACAAGGAAGAAGGATCAGAAGATGATGAAGAAATCAAGATAATGGCTGAGAAACTAGCTTTGTTGACAAATACTTTCAACAAAAGGTATGTGAAGGGTAAATTTCAAGGAAATTATAAAAGAGTTGGGAGTTCAAATTATAAAAAGAAAGAAGACAGAGAAGAAAATAAGTTTGAAAGAGAGTAGAGAGAAGTGAAGAAAACAAAGAAGAGAAGGAAGAGAAGGAAGAGAGAAAAGAAAAGAATTTGTGTTTCAAGTGTGGAAAATCTGGCCATTATGCCAAGGATTGCAGAGTTAAAGTTGTAAAAGATTATGAATACTACACCAAGAAGGCTCAGCTTGCAAAGAAGAGAGATGATGAAACTGCGTTATTGGCTGAACAGGAGAATTGGCTATACTACACTTCTGATGAAGATGATTATATCAACTTTCCACAGATGCGAAGCTATATGGCAAAAATGAGGAATGAGGATGATTCTGATTTTGAAGATGCTGATTCGGAGTCATCTGCTGAGGTACATTCTTCACTTGAAATAGAGTTAATGACACAGATTGGTGAAATGAAAACTGAATTTGCTAATCTAAGAAAACAGATAAAAGGAGAAAGAAATTTGGTTAACAAATTCAGAATTGAAAAAAAAGTAATAAAAGAACAATATGAAGAATCTGAGGCTGAGAAACAGAAAGTTAAAAATGAAAATTCTGAATTGTTGAAAAAGCTTTCTGAACTAAAAGTTGAGTTTTCAAAAATAAAGGATGAAAAAGGTGATTTACAAATAAAATTTGATATGTTATTTGAAGAAAGAAAGAATTTATACACCAAAATCAAAGAATTGGAAGATCTGAATTTGAAAAGGGGTCAGACTCAGCAAACATTAAATCTTTTATTAAGCAATGTTAAAGATACAAGATTTTACAACCCAAAGAAGGGATTGGGATTGGAAGAAAATGTCACTTTAAAAAGAGCTCCAATCAACTTGTATGAAAAACTTCAAGTTTCTAAACCAAAAATCCCAGAAATTGTTAAAGTTTTCATAAGACCTGCTAGTTCTATAACAAGTTCTGACAATTTGCAAAGACCAAACTCTAAAAAGTCAGATGAGAAAATTTCTGAGTCCAAAACAGAAAAGTCAGTTGTTTCAGAAGAAAAGGTTAAGAAAGAAGTTTCTAAACAAACAGATGAGAAGCCAAAATACAATGATACTAAATTCAAGTATGATTCTTTAAATGTCAGCTACAAAAACAAACAACCAAGTTTTTCATATCATGACATTGAGAGCATATTTGACACAAGTAAAAATTCTGAAACAATCAATCAGAAGTCTGAAACTTCTAGTCAGGATTCTGAACTTTGTAGTCAGAATTCTGAGTCTAAAGATCAGACATCTGAGTCTGTAAATCAGAACTCTGACTCAGGTAGTCAGAAGTCTGATTCAACTGAATTTTCTGAAACAAAATCAGATGAATTTTTACAACTTGAAAAGAGATTTAATCTTGTGAATCAAGAACTTGAGGACTTAAGGAAAGCTTATGATGAACTTGAAAATGATTTCTGTGAGGTGGATACTAAACTTGAAGAAGCTTTGAAAGAAAAGAATATTTTTATTCAGAAAATAACAGAGCTTGAAAAACTGAAGACTGAGTATGATTTTTTTAAAATTAATGTTCTAAAAGAAAATGATAAATTCTTTAATGAATCAAGTACATATGAAAAAGGTGAATCATCTAATTCTTCTAACAAAAAGGACTTGAATTTTTCAGAAAAAGAAGAAAGCAAAAGGAAAGATGATCTTGCAAAGTTGAATGATCTGAAAAGGGATATTGAGAAGCTTAGAATGAAATCTACTTCTGAACTCAAAGCTAGAAATTCTTGTAATAAGGGCAATTGTACTCTGAATAGTATCAATAAAAATGAGATGATCTATGTTTCAGATTTATTGTCACTTGCAAAGAAAAATCTTGTTTGTGTTAGATGTAAAAATGATTCATTCCAATATTCTCATAAATGTCAAGTCAAAATAACTTCTGTTTCATACATAAGAAAAGATATTCAAAATTCAGAAAAGAAAATTGTTGTTCCTCAGACTCAGAAGAAAGAAAAGATAAAAGAAAAGAAAGTTGAAAATGTTGCAAAATCAAAAGATACAACTTTCAAAAAGAAAGTGAATAAGTTTGTAAGCAGAAAATGTTCTGACTTCATAAAAGTTCAAGGAAAGTGGTGTTTGAAGAAAGATTTTGAGTGGAAAGTAAAAGGTACTAATGTTAAATCCAATGATAAAACTAACAAAGATGGACCCATTCCAAAATGGGTACCTAAAACTAACTGATCCTTTTGCAGGGTTGTCATGTGTGGTTTTTAGATTCAGGAGCTTCAAGGCACATGACAGGTCATAAGTCTTTTCTATCAAACATCACAGAAAAGGCTGGAGGAGCAGTAAATTTTGGAAATAACAGCAAAGGACAAGTCAAAGGTTTTGGGGATTTAACTAAAGGGGATCTGACTATCCAAAAGGTTTTCTATGTTGAAGGATTACAGCATAATCTTTTCAGCATAAGTCAGTTTTTAGACAGTCTTTGTCAAATCAAGTTTCAAATAACAGGTTGCATGATTTTAACTGAAAATGATGTTAAAGTCTTCTGGGCCAAATGACATTTGGACTTATTTGTAGTTAATTTTTCAAAATTGAAAACATTAAATACAGTTTGTCTTTTATCAAAATCAACTGCAAATGAATGATGGCTTTGGCACAGAAGATGTTCTCATCTAAATTTCAAAGATCTCAATAATCTCGTTGCAAAACATCTGGTTAAAGGCTTACCAAAGCTTAAATTTGAAAAAGAATCATTATGCTCAGCTTGTGAAATGGGCAAGATGAAAAAGAGTTCTCACAAATTAAAAATGGACTCATATTGCAAAGCACCATTAGAAATGATTCATACTGATCTTTGTGGTCCAATTTCAGTTCAATCTATGGGAGGAAAGAAATATATGCATTTGATTGTTGATGAATTCTCCAGATACACATGGGTTGAGTTCCTGAGAGCTAAGTCAGAAGCTGCTACTACATTGATAAATTTTATCAAAAGGATTCAAGTTCTCTTACAACTTCCAGTTCAGAAAATCAGAAGTGATAATGGAACAGAGTTCAGAAATGAGACTCTTCAGAATTTTTTAGAAAGTTCTGGGATTTCTCACAATTTTTCTGCTGTCAGAACTCCTCAACAAAATGGTGTTGTTGAAAGGAAAAATAGAACTCTAGTTGAAGCTGCGAGAACAATGATGGCTTATGCAAATCTTCCTACTTTCCTATGGGCTAAAGCAATAGCAACTGCTTGTTTTACATAGAATAGAACTTTAATCAATAAGAGATTAAATAAGACTGCTTATGAACTGATAAATAAAAGAAAACCATTAATCAAATTCTTTCATATCTTTGGTTGTAGGTGCTATGTTCTTAGAGACAGAGAAAATCTTGCCAAATTCGATAAGAAGGCAGATGAAGGATACTTTGTGGGTTATTCATTAACTTCCAAAGCATTCAGAATCTACAATAGAAGAACCAAGAGGATGATGGAGAGCATAAATGTAACTTTTGATGAAGCCAGAATGAGGACTTCTGAACAAGACAGTTCAGAACTCATGCTGAACAAGACAAGTATGACTTCTGATACAAATTCTAATCCTATTTGTTCAGAACTAAATTTACTGTTTAAGGATGCTTTTATTGAACTAATTTCTGATTCTTATGAAGAATATGAAAACCCAAAGATGGTCAAAGAGATGAAAACTAAGACTCCAGAAATAGTTCAATCAACTGTAATTTCTGACAAAGGTCCATCAGAGGAATGTCCAAATCTAATAAATACAAGTGGTGAAAATTCTGAACCTTGTAATCAGAATTCTGATTCTTGTACTCAGAACTCTGAACAAGTCACTCAGAACTCTGACTTCATTGATCAGAACCCAAACTTGGATGCAACTCCTACTCATACGTCAGAACAAGGTGACAGTTCAGAATTACGAGCAATCATTGATGAGAATGATGCAAACAACAATTATTCAGAGATTGATGTACTCCCTAGTGCTAATAAATGGACTAAAAATCATCCTATTCATCAAGTAATAGGTGATCCATCAGCAAGAGTAAAGACCAGATCAGCTACAGCAAATGAAGCAATGTTTGCTGGTTTCTTAAGTGTGATTGAACCAAAGAAAGCTAATGAAGCCCTAGAGGATCCAGACTGGATTTCAGCAATGCAAGAGGAATTGCTTCAATTTGAAAGAAATAAAGTTTGGAGACTCATTCCAAAGCCTGAAGGTAAATCTATTATTGGAACTAAATGGGTGTTTAGAAACAAAAAGGATGAGTCAGGTGTTGTCATCAGAAACAAGGCAAGATTGGTTGCTAAGGGATATTGTCAACAAGAGGGAATTGATTATGATGAGACATTTGCACCAGTGGCAAGAATAGAGGCAATCAGAATATTTTTGGCCTATGCTGCACACAAAAACTTCAAGGTGTATCAGATGGATGTCAAATCAGCCTTTCTAAATGGCAAACTTAATGAAGAGGTGTATGTTCATCAACCTGAAGGTTTTGTTGATCCAGAATTCCCTGATCATGTTTATATTTTAGACAAAGCTTTATATGGTCTAAAACAAGCACCACGAGCCTGGTATGACACTCTTACTAAACATTTGTTAGCTTCAGGGTTCAAGAAAGGTAAGATTGACACAGCTTTGTTTTTAAAGAAACAGGGTGACGATTTAATTCTGATTCAGATTTATGTTGATGACATAATATTTGGTTCTACTAGTCAAGAATTATGTGATAATTTTTCAAAAATCATGTCATCTGAGTTTGAAATGAGCATGATGGGTGAGCTGAATTTTTTCCTTGGTCTTCAAGTCAAACAGTTACCAAAAGGTATTTTTATAAATCAAGGGAAATATGTCAGAGACATTCTGAAAAAGTTCAAAATGTCTGATTGTGATTCTATGAGAACACCTATGGCAACTAACATAAAGTTAGATGCTGATCTCAAAGGTGTACCAGCAGATATCAAACTTTATAGAGGCATGATTGGATCATTACTTTATCTGACTGCAAGTAGGCCTGACATTATGTTCTCTACCTGTTTCTGTGCTAGATTTCAATCTAACCCAAAATAATCACATCTGTTGGCTGTCAAAAGAATTCTAAGATATCTCAAAGGATCACCTGATCTAGGCTTATGGTATCCAAAAGAGACAGATTTCAAGCTGACTGCTTTCACTGATGCTGACCATGCAGGGAGTAGATTGGACAGAAAGAGTACATCTGAAGCTTGTCACTTTTGGGAGATAAAATAGTGAGTTGGGCATCAAAGAAGCAGAATTGTGTGTCTGCTTCAACTGCTGAAGCAGAGTATGTTGCTGCTGCAGCTTCTTGCTCTCAAACGTTGTGGATGAGAACACAACTCATGGACTATGGATATCATCTTAACAAGATTCCCATCTATTGTGACTCAGAAAGTGCAATTGCCATTACTCAGAATCCTGTTCAACATTCAAAGACTAAGCATATAGATGTGAGGTATCATTTTATAAAGGACTATGTTGAAAAAGGAACTATAGAGATGCACTTTGTGCATACAAAGTATCAATTGGCTGACTTGTTCACAAAGCCTCTTGATCACAAAAGGTTCTCTTTTCTCATATGTAAAATAGGAATGCTTAATCTAACTAATTGAAAATATGTGTGTTTCTTAAAAATGATAAATTGTTCTAAGTAAAATTCTCTGAGTAGTCTTGACTTCAGAACTTCTGAGTCTTGACTTCAGAACTTCTGAGTCTTGACTTCAGAACTTCTGAGTTCTGAGATCAGAACTTCTGAGTTTTGACTTCAGAACTTCTGATTAAATACTTCAGAAATTTCACTTTAAAGAATTTATTTCTAAGAAATACAAATACTTCAATTTTGTGGATTATTTTTTCTCTATTATCATTTTACTTCATCTTTATGTTTCATATATGGTTATAAACATGCTAAAGTCGAGGGGGAGCATCAATATTTTTTTGAAAATCATTTTAATGATACTTAAAAAGGTTTGCTTTCATTTCTTATCTCTGATCATTCAAAGAAGAACAAGCTTTCAATGATAAATTTTTTCTATTTGTTCAAACTATATCTGAATTATAAAATTTTCAAATTCAGATATAAGATTTTAAATGATTTTAAAATCATCATTATATGAACAGAATTTTGATGATAAATTTTTTTTTTGTTCAAACCTCTTCTGAATTCCTAAAAGTTTTATATCTGTCAGAAGTTGAGTTTAAATAAAATTTTGAATCATGAAATCAGAACTCTGATTAGAACAATCAGATATTTGATAAAGGAATGTCAAACCATCTTAGCGTGTTATTCAGAGCATTGACCTGAGTCAAAATTCTATCCACTAACACGTGTCAGCTTCATATTTGTTTGACAATGCCACGCATTTCATTTAAATCCTCTGTGGCATTTCAAATGTGTTGACTCCGTTATAACGTTAAACTCGCTTTTCCGTCAAACCTTTCAACTTCGCGGATTTTAAATAGATCTTAAAATCCCTAATTCAAACTTTTTCAAATTCCCGAGCGAATAGTGAGATACGAATCATTCAAGAGTTCTTTGAATTTGTTTTCTTCATAAATCATGTCTGGAATACGAAGGAGTGGTCCAATTTCGCTACATTCTACAAAATCGATAATGGATTCATCTGATTCGGATAATGATGAAGTACAGAATAGAGCTGTAGAGGAAGAGGCAATAAGAAATGATGAAGAAGATGAACAAATGGATGAATCAGAAGGAAATGCAGATGAGGTAAACATTAATATTGAACATGAACAGAGTGCTGCAGGGTCGATTATGTCAGATAGACCTATTTTCGTGGAAAGGGTTGTCCCTGAGAGTGAATGGCTGAAATTATCTGAAAATAACTGTGTTATATTATTTGAAGAAAGTCGTTTTAAGCCTGAATACAGAATTATCATGGAGTTATTCAAACACCATCCATACAGAAAATGGTTTACACGAAGTAAAAATGTGCCTGTTCAGTACATACAACAATGGTGGAAACATCTTAGGTTAGAAGATAATAAGTTTGTGTCTGAAATTGGAGGAGTGACATTTGTCTTATCAATCTCTGCACTAAGAGAAATGCTGAATTTACCAGAGAAAGAGGATGTACAAAGAAGGACAGATTTTGAGGACTCACCCTTAACAGAGGAATTAATAGCAGAGTTTATAAAGTTGGGATACAATGAAGGATTGAGGACTCTCAGTTTGTTCAGAAGAAACAAATTACCACCTATTTGGGCTTGCTTCTTTCATGTGGTAAATAAATGTGTGTCAGGGAAGAATAGTTCTGCTGATCAAGGTTCTAAACAAATTCTTAAGATCTTTCAGGGCTTAGTGAAGAATAGGCATTATGACTATACTTTAATACTTTGGGAAGACATGAAGAATACATTTGAGAAGAATCAGAAAGCAATTCAGAAGAAAACAAAGGATGCTCCACTTACATACATTCCTTATATAAGGTACTGGCAAATTGTTATTTGGTATGCCATGCAGGAAAACAGAACAATATCAAGAAGAACAAATGAAGAGCATGGTCCCACATTTTATTTGGGTAAGATGACCTCAGTAACAAGACTTGAAAATTATCCCAATCATAAACTGTTGCCAAAATCACTTAGGAATTATATTCCAAGGGAGAGTGAGATTTTAAAAGCTTATTGCACCTCTATGGGAATTGAATTACCTCAAATCCCTACCCAAGAGGACCAACCTGAGAAGAGAGGTGAGGGGTCTAGTCGAATTAGAGAGGGGGAGGATGTTCAGATGGGTGAACATTCTGAGAGAATTGAGGGGCAAAATTCTGAGAGCTTGGTTAGACTCAGTGAGGAAAAACAGAATGAGAGTGGTGAGGATGACAGATTGTTAACAGAGGTTCAAACAGAAAGAGATGCCTCTGAACCAGCTAATCATGACCAGGTAACCACGAATGCTATTGGTTCACATCTCTTGGTGTCCAATATTGAAACAAACACCATGGACCTAGTGGTGGATCTTGAACAACCCATCCATACCCACTCGGAAGCATTTCAACATGCTAATGTTTCACACAAATCCGGGGAACCATCCCAAACTCATTTGGAGGGAGGTGATAAATCCCAACTTATTTTTCAACACATTGAGTCTGAATATCACAGTCCTATTCATATTGAGCCTGAAATTCCTTTTGACACTTGCACAAATCAGGAATTTTGTACTCCTGAAACAACATTCATAGACATACCTAATGTTGGGTGTCGAGGATTGGATGGAAGTCCTGGTGAGGTGAACATTACAAAAGCCTCATTCAAACGTGCATCTGTTGTACAAGATGACTTTGTGTTATCTACAAGCCATGAGCCTTCTGGGCACATGAAAACTGGACCATCTGTTGGTTCAGGTTCACTGTTAGAAACTTCTGAATTTGAAAAGATTCAGAAACAAAACAAGGAGACGGGGGAAAGAGTAGAAGATTTGGAGAAGGAGGTGGATGATTTGAATGTTGAGGTGATAGATCTAAAAGATTTATTAAAAGAAAAATTGGCCTCTGTTGAAACCAAGGTAGATGATGTAAAGAAATCCTTGGATTCTCACAAAAAGGAGATCATGGATATAATGTCTGGTTTTCAAAAAGATATGTTAAAACAAATGCAAGGTATGCAGGATTCTATACTGAAAGCACTGAGTGTATCACTGGCTTCTACTTCAAAGCCTCTTGATCCTGTTCCTATTGCAGAAGCTGAAGCTGAAGGTACTTCTAATCAGAACTTAAAGAGAAAGTTTGATGATAATGAGCCTCATGATCATCAAAAGGGGGAGAAAAGACAAAGGTTAAGTTCTGATGATGATGATATTGGCATAGAAGATTTTCGAGATAGCAGACATGCACTTAGCTAGTACAAAAAGTTCAGAAGATCAGACACAGGAAAACTTAAAGGCAATAACTTAGATAGTTCAGATTGATAGCTCAGATACAGAGGAAATGGAGTTGGAAAGTACAGATGGTGGTGATTCAGATAAAACAGAGGAATTGAACTTAGACACAGAGATGGAAGGAAACTCAGATGAAACTGAAGCTATTGAGGAATCTGTATTGAGATCAGAAAAGACAGTGGAAAGTGAAGTGGTCAACAAGTGTACAGATATTGTGGTGTATAACAAAGAAAATGTGATGAATTCTGGATCAGAAGAAAGGAGGTTGAGTGAAGAATTGATCAGAAAAATGCAAAGTGAGGTAATCAAAGCACTTAATGTTCAGAAAATTCAACAAGGGTTAAAACTAATAAGGCCTATTGATCTGTTGGGAGAAGAAGATAGAACTGTTGGTTATTCTCAGAATTTTAAGCATGAGTTCAGATATAACTATGCTGATGAGATGAACACATAAGAAGAATATGAGAAACTAGAAGATTACTTCATGCCTTCTGAGTATGTATTCAGAAAACCAATTGAGATTCCCAAGATTAACTTACAGACTTTAGAAGAACCTATATGTGATTTTATTCTGGAACTAAGTGATGTACCTTTGGCCAGACAATTTCATGATGACATTTTTCGTGAGGAAATGTATGAAAACCTCTACCACACAGAAGGAGAATATGAGCTTTTAGAGAGTAATGTTGATGGTTTCATGGATGAAAGAGCTCAGATGATTTATACAGAAGCTTCAACCAGATTCAGAATTCCTGACTCAAGACTGCATATCCAGAAAAGAATTGAGAAAGTTCTAATGTTCCAACAAGAAGAATTCAATGGTTTGATATTTGTAAGAATGAAAGTGCTGAAAGAAAGGAATACAAAAGTTTTCATGTCCAGTTTTGATTTCCACAGACTAACACTTGATGATCAGATCTTTCAAGTCAAGTTCTTCTCTGGTACTGAAGAAGCCTTGATGGAAATTGAATGCAGAAGACTTCTGGGTATCTATGTCAGAAACATGTACTTATATGATTTTCAACTAGCCATTGAAGGAAGAAAAGAGAAGTGCAATCTGAGGTCTCCAACAAATATTGCAGGATTTGATGTGTGTACAAAGGGATTTGTAAATGAAGGAATGGAATCTGAAGGGTTTGCATATAAAGTTCAAGAGAGACTTGAAATGTTCAAACTGAAAGAACTGGTAAAATATAGTGATGCAACTCTGAGTTGGTTATTGATTGAAATTGAAGTAAGTGCTAAAACTGAAAGAAAGAATTTAAAGAAAAGGTGTGTAAACTCTATGAAAAGAAGGTTGAATCTCAGAAGAAAGATCAGAAGTTGTGGTGAATGGTTGCTATCTAAAGTTAATCCCAAGAAGATGTTACATAGTGATTTTGTGTTCCCTGCTGAGTATGAAGTAAATGAAATTATGTTAGATGAAGTTGAAGAAGTTCAGGACACAATACCTCAGAATGTGCAGATAACTAGTTTTGATCAAGCTGAACAGTCTGAACCCAAAGAAGATGAAATATCTATTGATCTAAATGGATACTTTCTTGAATTTGATCTGCCTGAGTTCTTCAAACCAAAAGAAGTACAATTCTTGGATGTGTATTATGATAGACCTAAGGAGACTCAGATCTGGTTGGCTGAAAAATCAAGATGTCTTGGCAAAACAAAGCAAGCTGTTTATTCAGATTTTTTAATCACTAGAATCAGAGAATTGAAGGTTAAGAAATTCAGAAAGATGGAGTACTTATCCTTTGAAGTTCTGAGAGAAGATGGCAAGGTTTATTACTTTACTGATGCTGATTTTGAGAAACTATCAGTGGTTGACTTCTACAGATTACACAGCTTTCTATGCTTCAAAGAGTCAAGCAAAGACAGAAATGAAAGAAAGGCAAGAAGTGTGGTAATTGAGGCCATGTTCTATATCTTAAGGTGGCACTGTTATACAGATTTCCAAATAGCTCTGTATTTACAAAAGTCATGTGTTTATCTGGCAAATCCAAATACAGATCATGAGCAGAAAAGGATGTTAAAGACTGGAAGTGTTCACAAATATCCAGATTTGGGAGTATTTTTGAAAAACAAAAGTGGAAAGATCTTCTTCAGAGCAAAGGAAACTGCAAAATACTGTTCTGGAACTTTAAGGATCATAAAGCACAATTTGGAGAAAAAGATGCTGAAAGTAAAGGAAGAAAACATAACTCAAGAAGTAATCAATCAGCGAGTTGAAATCATTCAAGAAATTGTTGACAAAATTGATAAGAGACTTAATCTGAGAAATGTGCTACTTCAGAAAATTGTTCCTGCTCTGAAAGAACTGGATGATGCAAAGTTTAAGTTTATTTGAAAAAAAGGGGGAGATTGTTAGATCTGAAGTTTTGTCAATAAACCAAGTGTTGAAGATCTGATAAGAAGGCTCAGAAGTTCTGAGAAGAAGAGTCAGAGATCTGAGAAAGAGGAGTCAGAAGTTATGAGAAGCATTATCAGAAGAATGTTCAGAAGTTCTGAACTACCTGTTCAGAACTTATGACGAGATTCTTTACTTAGTAATTTGTAAACTAATTAGGACACGTGTTTTGTTCTTATTAGTCTTTCTTATTTGTACTGTAGCTTTAATATGTCTGTTGTAGTATAAATAGAGAGGTTAGCACTACATTGCTAACTGATTGATTTTCCCGTGTATCTTTGTATTCATTCTTTATAATCTTTGAGATTCTCTCTCTCTTAGATCTGTAATCTTGTTCATCATTGAATACAATTGGGCTTGATCATATAACTTCTCAATTACTGCTTTCTATATTGATTGTGAGATTATATCCTGTACTTTCAAAAACATTGAGCATCTCAATCGCTAGGTTCTACAACATAGTGCTTCCCCCATATTTTTGTTTCCATCCATCATTCTGACAAAAATCCTTTTTGAGCATTGTATTCTATATAAGTCCAGATTTGCACAATTTCGAGCATTCAACATAATTTCATTCATGTTTTGCTGACCTTTCGATTTATATCAGAAGTGAAAGTTGAAACAAGTCTAACTCAGATATAACAAAAAACTTGTAAAATCACCCTTGACACACATTTTATTCATTGAATGAAAATTGAAAGAATTTTCACTTCATTGAATTAAATTTGTGAGGATTCAAGCTTTCAAATTCAACATGCCGAGTTTTGATAAAAGGAAAGTGAAACGCTTTTCATCCAATGCCTTGGTGAAAATATCGGCAAGTTGATAGTCAGTAGGTACAAAATATAATTCAATAGTACCTTTTTCCACATGAACTTTTATGAAATGATATCGCATGTCGATGTGCTTTGTTTTAGTATGCTGAACAGGATTCACTGAGATGGCTATTGCAGATTTGCTGTCACAATAGATTGGAATTGTTTTATACAGCAACCCATAATCTTGCAACCGTGTCTTCATCCATAACACTTGAGAACAGCAACTTGCTGCAGCGACATACTCCGCTTCAGCAATTGAAATAGACACACAGTTTTGTTTCTTTGAAGCCCAACTTATTAGTCGGTCTCCCAGAAATTGTACATGACCAGAAGTACTTTTCCGATCCAGTTGACTACCTCCATAATCAGCATCAGAATAAGCACACAACTTGTAATCCGAACCCTTTGGATACCACAATCCTAAGTAAGGGGTTCCTTTCAGATATCTGAAAATGCGTTTGACCGCCATAAAATGAGATTCCTTTGGATGTTCCTGGACTCTGGCGCACAAACATGTGGAAAACATTATGTCTGGCCTACTAGCTGTGAGATACATTAGTGATCCGATCATGCCTCGATAGGTTCTGACATCAAAGTCCTTTCCATATGGATCCAGACCAATTTTCGCACCATGAGCCATTGGAGAGCCTATGGTAGTACATTAATCAATTTTGAATTTCTTCAAATTATAAAAAACGTACTTTGACTAATTGATGAAGATTCCATCAGGCAACTGCTTCACTTGAAGTCCGAGGAAAAAATTAATTTCCCCCATCATGCTCATCTTAAACCTGGAAGCCATAAGATCAGAAAACCAAGTACATAAAGTTTTGTTAGTCGCACCAAAAATAATATCATCTACATAAATTTGAACTAAGCAGCTATCTTGTTCTTCAAGTCGGATGAAAAGAGTTGTGTCAATGGCTCCCTTAACGAATCTGGATTTGAGCAGAAAGGTTGACAATTCATCGTACCATGCACGCGGTGCTTGTTTCAAACCATATATAGCTTTATCGAGACGAAATACGTAATCAGGTTTAGCTTTATTAACAAACCCTTCTGGTTGAGATACATATACTTCTTCCTTTAGTACCCCATTCAGAAAAGTTGTGTTCACATCCATCTGATATACAGTAAAGTCGCGAAAAGTTGCAAAGGCGAGAAACATTCTGATAACTTCTAATCTTGCTACCGGTGTGTACGTTTCATCATAATCTATTCCTTCTTGCTGTCGATAACCCTTCGCCACTAGTCGAGCTTTGTTTCTCACAATTATTCCATCCTTGTCCTTTTTGTTCTTGAAAATCTACTTAGTGCCGATTACGCTTTTTCCTGGAGGCCTAGGCACTAATCTCCACACCTTCAATGCTTCGAATTCATTCAATTCCTCTTGCATTGCAATAACCCAGTCTGGATCATTCAAAGCTTCAAAAACCTTGGTTGGTTCAATGTTGCTTAAAAAGCAGGCAAATAAGCATTCATTCGGTGATGCAGACTTGGATCTCGTGCTGACATTAGTGGACGGATCACCAATGATTTGGTGAATCGGATGAGCTTTTGTCCACTTGGTTGTATGAGGAAGTGGATCAACTATTTCTTGAATCATTTCAAGTACTTGAGGAGGGGGTTCTGGTATATCAGATTCACTAGAGGACACATGTATTACTTCAGGAATCGGAGGAGATATCTCAACAACATCGTCTGATTCAGATTGATGAACTGGTTGTTGAATGACACCCAGATCCACTGTTTCTCTTTCATTAGATTGAACATCTTCGGTCGTTTCAAGAATTTGTGACGAATTCGTTTCTTCAGTCACAGGTGGCTCTTCTAAATCCAAAGCTACTTCTTGTATCACAGGTTCAGATGTATCATGAACTGCATCGTTATCAGAGTTTTGTGCAGCGGAATTTGAGTTAGATGCGTTCGTATTTACCTGATTAGACACAATAGGTAGAACATTGGTGTTAGTAGAAGGTAGGTCATTGTAGAAATGTTCAAATAAAAATCAAGATCAGTAAGAGTATTAGGAGACAGAGTAGGATCCTGATTTGTCGGTTGAAAAACAGGTTATGAACTGATTTGTCCAGAAGCTAACACTCCTAACATAACGGGAGCAGATCCTGTGTTGCCCGAAACCATTTCTTCGGATTCATCAAATTTGACATTGACGCTCTCCACCACCTTTTTAGCTGAAGTCAAATATACTCTGTAAGCTGCTGAAGAAAGAGCATAACCAAGGAAGATTCCCTCATCTGCTTTCGGACTGAATTTATTCAGATTTTCTCGATCGTTTAGCACAAAACATTTACACCCAAAAGCTCGGAAATATGAAACATTTGGTTTGATACCATTCATAAGCTCATACGGTGTCTTGTTGAATCTCCGATGAATGATTGATCTGTTTTGTGTGTGACATGTCGTAGAAACTGCTTCGGCCCAACGAGATAGAGGAAGACCTAAGTATGCGAGCATAGTGCGAGCCGCTTCAACCAAAGTTCGATTGCGTCGCTCCACCACTCCATTTTGTTCAGGTGTTCTTGCGGCAGAAAATTGTTGAGTGATCCCATTTGCTTCATAGAACGCTTGTAAAGTGCTGTTTTTGAATTCCGTTCCATTGTCGGATCTGACAACCTTCACTGCCTTTTGTTTGTTAGTCTGAACAGTCTTAATGAGATTGATGAGATGGTCGAAAGTTTCATCCTATGATTTGAGGAACTTCACCCAAGTATAACGTGAATAATCATCAACAATCACTAGGACATACCTCTTCTTTCCAATACTTCTTGTTTTCATCGGCCCACACAAATCTACATGCAAGAGATCTAGAATATCTTTTGTGCAAAATTCAGCTTTCGGTTTATGAGAAGCTTTCTTCATTTTTCCCTTCTCACAGTAATGACAGAGATGATCTTTCTCGAATCTGAGTGATGGGAGACCTCGAACAAGTTCATTCTTGGCTAACCTGTCCATGTAAATAAAGTTGAGATGAGCCAGTCTTCTATGCCACAGCCAGCTTTGTTTTGTGGTTGCCTTTGTCACAAGACAGATATCAGAAGGAGAATTTACTGTTGAGAGATCTATGGTATAAAAATTGGATCTTCTTTTCCCAACAAGTAAATCTTTTCCGTCATTATTTTTAATAGCAACCCTTGTTGATTTAAAACTGACTTCCAGATCCTTATCGCAAAATTGCCCTATACTGAACAAATTGTGGCTTAGACCTTCAACATAACTCACTCTCTTCACTGTGATATTCCCTTGAACTAAGTCTCCGTAACCGAGAATTGGAGATGTCGCGCAATTTCCAAACTTTACTCTTCCACAATCCTTTTCTTTAAAGTTAGATAATAAAGTCTTATTGCCAGTCATATGTTTGGTGCATCCAGAATCCAGATACCACAAATGACATGGCTGCAAAAAGAAACACATCAAGGAGATTTAGGTACCCATCTAGTTGTGGGTCCCTTCTTGTTAGTTCCAAAAGACTTCCTATCAAACACAGGATATTTTCTTTTCTTTGAAAAACTTTTGTGTTTATAAAATGCATTTGAATCAAACATCGGATAATGAATTTTATATATATCTGATGAATAAACATCACCACCAGAACTACAACATGAGGAGCAACATAAACCACCATTGGCATTTCGAAACATTTGCTTTATTGAATATCTAAAAAAGTTTTTACAATTCTCTTTATTTTCAGCAAATGAACTAATTAAACAAGGGTTGTTGACTATGCTACTCTTCTCATCTGTTGAAGTAGCTGGAGACAACTGCTTGACTTTCCAAACTTGTCTTGGTCTTTTCTTCACAAACCTATCTGAGAAAGTAGAAGAAGAAGCATCAGAATCAGTTTCAGATTTTGACTCTTGTTTCTTAGATTTCTTTGACCTTCTCCTTTTTCTATGATTCTTTTTGTGAAAATTTGCATTTATAGTAAAAGAATCATCAATTTTCTCTGTTTCAACATCTGAATTAGAAGACATTACTTTGTGCAAGAAATCAAACTTTGAAACTTTTTCATTTATACTTTCCTCAGAGTTACTCTCCTTTTCTTTTTCAGAACAGTAAAAATCAGAATCAATTTTATCATCAGAAGAAGAGCTTTTGTTAGAATTGTCTTCCATTGTATCTTTCTCGGAATCAGATTGTACAACATTTTTATGTTTTTCAAAAATATCTTGTTGAAGTTTTATTTCCTCTTCAAAACTTAAAGTCATGAAGGTCGAAATTATGTCCTTTTCAAATTCAAACAAGATATTTTGTTCTTCCAATTTAGCTTCAAGATCTAAAATTTTACACTCTAATACTAATGGTGGAATGTATCTTTTAGTAATCATAAGATATTTGAGATACATTCGCTTTATTAGTATTAATAGCGTAACTATCAAAATAATCGTTTGGTAATGAAGCTTTTTCGGACTTTGTGAAATTTGAATTTTTTTTAGAAAGTCTTGATTTTCTAGAATTTTGAGATTTGATGTTGTACTTTTCATTTTCACGAGTGTATACAAATGGAAATTGCATCTTTGTTGTAAGACTTCTTTTCTCTTCTTCTAATTTTAAAGTCTCATCATCATTTGTCCATTTAATTTTAAAATGAGGAGCATATTTGGCAAGAGTTAAAAACTCAAATTCATAAAGAGTAGGAACTTGTGTTTTAGCTTCTTCTAAAAAATGTGGATTTTCAAATCCAAGTCCCCATTTTTCTTTAATAGATGTGTAACTCCTTGGTTTATTTAAATAAACCGTTTGTTCGGTTTGACCTCTCAAATAAAGTTTTTCTTCTAAAACAAATATTTGTTTAGAAATATTGTCTCTCATATTGGTCATTGATTTCCAAGATTCAAGATAAGATCTGTTTAATTCTTCCAATTCTTCTATTTTCTTTACAAATTTACCTTTTGTATCTTCTAAAATTTTATTTTCATCTTCAAGGCAAATTTGTAATTTTTCAATAGAATTTGAGTGAATATTATTCTTTTCCTTTTCAGAAAGCAGTTTTGTGCGAAGTTCATGAATGGCAGTAGTCATGATATTCATCTGATTCACAATAAATTCATAATAAAAAATAGAAGGTACCTCAGAATCATCAGTTGAGCTTGCATTGTCATTCTCCTCATCATCACTGGCATCATCACCAATAAAGCACATGTTTTCCGCTTCATTATCAGAGTGATCTAGCCAGTATTCTTTTTCCACTAACATAACTACACCGGTTCCCTTCTTTTCAGCCAATTCTAATTTCTTCTTGTAGTAGGTTGCATCCCTTACAACTTTCACTCTACAGTCTCGGGAGAAATGACCGGGTTTTCCACAGTTGAAGCAAACATCAGCTTTCTTTCCTTCCACCTTCTTGGTTTCCATGGGTTTTGGACCTTCAAACTTTTGTTCAAATGCCTTTGAACCACTAGCATCAGAATCATCCATTCTAGAACCAGATGAGACTCTCAAATTATTTGACCCTGGCCTGTTGAAGTACTTCTTTTGAAAGTGCTTGGTCAAAAGAATCATAGCTTGTGGGAGCTCTTCACCATCATCTTCAGTCTGTCCATCATAAGTATTCTCTAATAGACTCTTTTCTGCCAACTGACTAGCAATCAAAGCAATTAGATCCACACTTGTGACTTTGTTCTTTTTATCCAACGTCTCTTTCTTTTCTTTGACCCTATCTTCATCAGTCATTAAAATTTCATACAGCTATTGAATTTGCATAGTTGAGATTCTTACATCATTTCTCCTCCTATGACACGGTTTGCTCCATTCAGGTTGAAGAGCATTAAGAAACTTCAGATTAGCTTCCAATTCGGTCTTTGTAACGTTTATTTTCAGAAGATCATTAATAACTCCCCAAAACCGATCAAATACAGCCTTCAACGATTCCCCTTCCTTTGCCTTAAAACTCTCAAAATTGTTCATGAACCGATTCTGTCTTAACTGAGTAGCAACTGCCGATCCAAGCATAATTTTCTCCAACTGAGTCCACATTAGCATCGGGTTGTATTTGAAGCAGTCAATGCGATTGTAAATGTGGTTTCGAAGAGCAAGAATAAGATTCGAATTTGCTTCTTTGTCTGCTTTAGCTCTCATTGCTTCTTCAGCAGTGTATTCTTCGACCCTTTTTAATTCTCTTGAAGCAGGCACAGTTGCTGTTGCGGGAATTACTTTGTAAGGTTGCACAAAAGGACCTTCCGTGAAAGCTAACATCATGTTATCCCCATTTGGTTGTCTCTCGATAAAATCAATAAACCTGTCTTGCCATTGTGAAAATTCATTTTCATTGATTAATACCGGTGGTCTGGTATATGTTCCAAGAGACATCTGAATATCATTCCTATACAAACTTGCTTGAAGAGTCATGATGAACAGTAATGAACAGTGAACAGTGAACAGTAACAAAAACCACAAACGCTAAGGCTGGTTTGCGCTAGTAGTGAATGGCGCAAAGTGGAGGTTTGCGCTAGACGACAGTGGCGCAAAGTACGGTTTGCGCTAGAGGGGAGTGGCGCAAAGTAGAGTTTGGCGTAAAGAGGGGTTTGCGCTAAAAGGCAATGGTGCAAAATCGCAAAGCAAGGTTTGCGCAACCTGCTGATGGCGCAAAGTAGGGTTTGCGCTACCCGTTGGTGGCGCAAAGTGGACTTGTCAGAAATCTCAAAAACCAAAGATGAACTGGCGCAAAGTTTGAATCTGGCGCAAACTGACTAAAAACTATCCAAATCTCTAAAAATGCAGAAATACAGTTCCAAATTCTGCAAATTTGAAGGAAAAACAGTTTCTAACACAAACAAATAAAGCAGATTCACAGAAAAACTAAAAAAGTGCCAAAATCGGAATAACAGATCTGAGAAACTCGAACAGAACAAAATTCTTGAAAATCCTCAAATCGAACACCAAATCCGCAAAATCAGTCCATGATCCTTGAAACTAAAATGATCTTCTTTCTAAAACGAATTCAGCGATCACAAACTCGGATCCAAATTCACACAAACTTGTAAGAAATCTCTGCAAATTTGATGGATGAATTTGAGAAATCTCTGCAGAAGAACATTTGATCACTTGCTCTGATACCAATTGTTAATCTATAACAGGATCTAATCAAGTATTCTAGAGAGAGAAATAGAGATCGTAGAGAGAGAAAACCATCACTGCGCCATCTCGGATTAGAACAACTAGTTACAAAAGAGTTCTACAATGGTATTTATACCCTTGACTTACAAAAGTCAACAAAAAAGCTAAAGCTTAACATAAATAACCTTGATTACAATTAAAATGACATTAACACATAAACTATATTGTTTTACATCTTTTGATTTCATTGTTCGTTACACGGATCTGGAACTAGCAGGGGGAGATAAATCAAGGAGACCTTCCCCATTACTCTGAGGGGGAGGGTATTATCTCTACTGATGCAGAAAAACCTCAGGGAGTTGAAAACCCTGAGGGAAACGAGTTCTCCCAACATAAAGATGAATCTGAGGGGGACGAACTCGAAGAGGACGCTGATGCTGATGTCCTAGAACCATATGCTGATGACGATGAAACTGAAGAAGAAGAAGAAGAAGACGATGAAGACGTCGATATCGCTGATGATGAACCATCATCATCCCCTAAAGATGATGATGATGATGATGATGATGATATCGAATGCTCCTTCCAGCCAATCAAAAAGTCCCCTGCTCTCAAAGGGATAATCATCACCGAATCAATAGGGGAGGGGACAACGAAAAAGACTGCAGTGACTGAAGTTGACAAAGGCAAGAACAAAGGAGTTTCATCTGAAGACAACTTAGTTATTCTTTTCAGGAAGCCAGTTTGTCAGGTAACATACACTCTCTTCCATTACACTGCGTCGCTCCTCTATCCCTTCTCATCCTCAGTTCTCCTCTCCATAAAACCTCTATACACTTAAACCTCATTCTTTCTCTGTCTTTTCTCCCAAATCATCTTACATAAACGATCGCTATGTTTCAGCTAGTCCTCTCCCCTGCTTGAGGATCTAGCTGAAGTTCCTCCAGCTACATCAACAATAATCCCAGCCCCGAGAGCTGATGAAATAATCCCGGTCCTGAATCTCGAAGGGACTGGTGATATTTTTGAAGAAGAAAAGAGCTGCTGTCACACAATAAAAGACCTTCATTAGTTCCTCACAATCTAAGTGAAGAAGATATGAAAAAGAGAGCAGCTATGATCAAACAGCTAGAGGATCAGCGATTCGTTCCTTCTCATCTCAACATTCTATCTAAAGATGAAGTCGTTGAATCCCTCAGAGTCGAGAAACTCTTCGCTGAAAGAAAGAAGGTTGTTGAAAAAGACAAAGAATACGCCTTAGAACTTGCTCATTGAACAGTTGAAGATCCAACTCTGAAAAGGTTCCCTGTAGCTGTCCAAAAGAAACTACTAATGGACGCACAAAAGACTCACCAAGAAAAGACCAAGGGTGAAAGATGTAAATGTGAAAGGGAGATACGCTCTGAAAAATAATATAAAGGTTCCGATTGTTGATGTTCAAGTAGTCACAGAGAATGGCCATTTCAGAACTTGCTATATGTTAGACCTGGACAGGTTCGGTTTCCCTGAATGGTTGGAAATGAGAATCGCACTTCAGCGATCCCGCCAACTTTCAAGACTTATGTTCAAGAAGCCATAAACAGGCTGATTGACTTAGTTACCTCAGCGGTTGAAAGTCCTCCATCACTAATTCAGAAGAAACGAGCTGCTCCAACAAAGGGATTGAATTTTCTCATGAAGCAGTTATTTGTCCCAACCATGATCTCCCTGGACTCAACACATCTCTACCTCCAGATGAAGAATCCGTCCCCAGTAAAGTTATCAACAATCCATACGGCATTTTCTTCTATGACTTCGATGGTCGCCCACGCTTTCAACCCGTCTCTGAGTTATACAAAACTCCAGTCGAACAACTCAGATATTTACTATATTGGTGCGAATACGAACGCAGTCTTCTTGGATCACTCCTAAAACCCCAGATCTACCGCGAAGCCAAGAAAAGAAGGGAATAGGGATTCACTGTCCCTGATTGGATGATTCCAGAGACTGATACTCTTGATGAAGTCGTCAAGAAAGAACATGAGTAGCTGATAGGATCACTTTTTGTAATTCTTCTATCTTTATCAGCTTATATCTTTTGTACTTGTTAAAGTTATTTGATGTACTTGTAATTTTTCCACTTCCCTCTGTAACCTTTACGAAGTTTAAAGACAAAATTCAGCCAATGTACTTTACTCCATCAGTACTTAAAAGATCCCAGAAAATAGTAAAAGGGACAAATATTTTATGAGTTCTTTTTATCCTTATGTTTTCATACTTAGCAATGTTCTTTTATTGCTATGTCATAATCAAATAGGGGGAGATTGTTGATCCAAACCCTTAGTGATTTGAAAATGACTCTTTGAGAAACACTTAGTGAAAATCATAAGTAGACAATATGTATTAATGTTTTCTCATCAAAGAAAATACTAAGTCTGTTTAGTATCACTGATGAAAACATATGCTTTAATTTACACATTCTGCGATATTGTTCATCGGCAAGCCCAGAGCCTGTTCAATAATTTTAGTTGTTTACTTATGATCCCTGAAGACAAGGTTCACGTCAACAAATGTTCTATGCTGAAGTCGAAGATCAAGCCAAAGAACCAGCGACAAGTCTACTAATGAACTGATGCGGATATCAGCGAGGCCAAGACCTCTCCACTCAACGTAAAATTTCAAGTAGAAAACTTCAGCGAACGCTGAACTTTATCACTCGCTGATAAAGAACAATTCAGCGAACGCTGATCATGAAGTTTCCTCTACAAGTTACTTTTGTCTTATCCCCTTGCACGTCTTCGTACGAAAAGTCAGAATGGACATCCCTTTTGTCCAGAATCGTACAACCAACTCTGATTCTACATTGTTCATCATGCGGCTACTAGGTTGTCTACCAAGGTCAAAACATGGAACCAATCAGCTGCTGCCATGGGTAAATTAATACTGATATGCATTAAATGCATGCAGTATATAAAGAAAACCCTACTTCAGAAATGAAGTGCTCGACCATTTCCTTCTTCTTAATATTCTGTGTGCTAGAATATTATCCTTAATATTCTTATCTCCTTTCTTTCTTATTTCTAGTGCAAGTAATATTAGTGATTCTCTTAACTTGTTTAGATTAGGTTTATTCCTTAATCTTGTTCCAAAACAAGTTGTAAATTGTTTGATACATATCAATAAATAATTTAGAAAAGTAAAAATCGTGTGTTTGTATTCACCCCCCCCCCCTTCTACAAACTTGTATAACCCTTTCGGTACCAACATGAACTTTCATCGGAATTCATAAAAGCAGAAAAATAAATTTCAGGCACCGATGGAACAGTAGTGGTTGAGGAAGGTGAGGAACACTTTGAATCTGTGTTATTGGAATAATCTGTTGCGGAAGCTTTTTGAAATTCAGAGTTAAGATTCTTTGGAACACAGTTTTCTTGAGACTCTTTTCCTTTTCTAAAGATTGTTTTGCCAATAAAAGCTTTACATGTAGATGTATCTGAGGAGTGCGAGGAAGGTTCGGGTAGATCCACCTTTTCCTTTTGGAGTTGGTCAAACTTCTCTTAGAGTTGACTTTTACTCATTTGCTCGTGCATCACTTCTGTTGCCAAAGTAGACAGTTTGGATGTGAGCCGCTTGATTTCTATCCAAAGGAGTTCCTTTTCTTCACCAGATACATATTCGGTTTTGGTGGATTTGAATTACTCAAGTTCAGTTAAAAGCTCTTGTTTTTCTTGTTGAAGCTTGGTCCTTTCCTGTTCAAATGATTCCTCTAATTCGAATAATATAATTTCCAAAACGAGAGGTGCAACATAGCGTTTAAACTCATCCGTCTCGGTTTTGGTTTCTGTTGCAGGTACCTCATCCTTTTTGGAGGAATCCTTGGGCAGTGCAACTTTGTTGCCGTCAAAGTAACCATTTGATAGGTACTTGGATTTATTTTTCGTATAAGAATAGTTAAGAACTTCATACGCGAAGGGTAATTGCATTTTAGTGGTGTGTTTGTGTTTGTATTCCTCAGTATCCTCTTCCTATTCTTTGAGTGGTCCCGTCCATTTGATTTTATATTGGGATATCTTTTCTCGAGACCAAAGAAGTTAAATTCCTAAAGAGTGGGTCTTATTGTCAAAATCTTTTTCAAGTATTGTGGGTTGTCATACCCAATTCACCATTCTTTATTGAAATAATTGAATTCCTTATATTTGTTCATATGAATCGTTTGATCAGTTTGACCTCGTTTATGGAGTTTAGTTTCAAGATCTGTTATTTTAGAAACAAATTCTTTGTGTTGAATTTGAAGAAAGGAGCATTGATAGATAATCTCTGCTTTCTCAACCTCACACTTATCAAACATTGAATTTAACTCATATATCTTAGCCCTAAAGTCCTTTGGTGCTATAGAAAGATTTGTACACTTTTCTTTACGATTAGCATTTTCGAACTTATATTTATCAGTGATTCTCTTTTGAACATCTAGCTTTTCTTTTAACGAATTAATTTCAAGCAGTTGTTCATCAGTGGAAGCCTTATAGGAGTCTATTCTTTGAACAAGTATTTGCATTTGATTGACTAATCCTTGATGGATAGGGTTACATACCTGACAAATATCTCCTTGATATGACGGAGGAGAGTGGTTTCCCATGAAAGCAGCGGCATCTTCAGAATCGCTTTCATCGTCGGAACGGTTTACCCAGAAGTTGTCTTCAACCAACAGTGCCTTTGCTGCTTCTTTTTGTTATGCTAACAGTAGATTTGCCTTGTAGTATTCCACGTTACGTACAACGGGCTTTCGGCAGTCCTTGGCAAAGTGGCCCAATTTGCCGCAGTTATAGCACTTGTCTGGCTCATCTTTGTTGTTTGACTCGGGCTTTCGTTCGTGCGTATCCTTATGGTCCGAATGCTTATGCTTGTCAGACTTTCTCTTTCCTTCATACTTCTCCTTATAGTCCGAATGCTTGTGCTCATTAGACTTTCTCTTTTCTTCATACTTCTTCTTATAATCATGGCGCTTGTTGGGTGTAGTAGAGTAGCGCTATTATTAGAGGAAGGTTTCTTGAAGAACTCCTTTCTTCGAAAAGACTTGGTGATCAGGGCCATTGCATTCTTTATTTCAGTCAGCTCAGGGTCAGAGTCGCTTTCCTCTGTTTCTTCAGCTTCTGACTCTGACTCACTGGACACCTGGGTTTTCTTGGAATTACGGCTGGATGACTTGCCGCTTTTTGAAGATACAAGGCCGAGAGGATCAGATTGTGGTTTAGAAGAAGATTTCTGAGTGCTCAACATCTCCATCACTTCATCTTCGTCTTGCATGAGCATCTCATTAATCTCATTGATTGGAACGTTCTCAATAATATGGTTGTGTTTGATATGAGAAGCAAACACTTTCCATTCTGGCAGGAGATTATTCAAGAACTTGAGCCCATTTTCTGTGTTAGATCGAGTTATCTTGTTATTGTGCAGCTCGTTCAGAAGAAGGCAGAATCGTTCGTATGCTTGATTTATCGATTCACCCTTTCGCTGCTTGAATCCGTCATATCGAGTAATGCAGTTGTTAACCTTAAACTGATTTCCCACTTTACTCCCGCTCATCATCTTCTCAATTTGATCCCACATGCCTTTAGAAGTATCCTTGTAGCTGTCAATGGCCATGTAGATCTCGTTCGGCAAGCTCTAAACCAAGTATCTCTTATCATGCTTTTCTCCATCAAAACTGTTCCTTTCCTCGTCGGTCATCTGGCTGTAAGTTTTGGCCGTTGGTTGATCCTGAGCAACGTCTGCTTGAGCTGGTACAGTGGCCATTGGAGTAGGTTGATGACCTTCCGTGAGAGCTTGCCAGATGTATTCGAAGTTATCCTTCGACTAGATGAAGATGAGGAATCGATCTCGCCACTGTGTGTATTCGCCTTGATAGAGAATCGGAGGCTTGGTGTCGGTACCCATGGATAGAGCGTCGCGAGATATCATGAAGTATGCACTAAGGTGATCGTCAGACAAAAGGGTTGATTCAAGGTTGGAACCTAACGCAAGGCACTACGAGTGACAGCCCTAACGCAAGGTCTAATAGTGAACTTAACTAAACTCGTAAGAAATATGATCAAATCAGACTTACCAGATAGGAATTCGGATAAAAGTGTCTCGATCTAGAAGTGTCTGGATCCGGGTTACCGAATAATAACAACGGACTGGTAAGATAAGTTACCGGGTAAAAGTAAAGTGACCGAATAATAAAAACTTACCAGATGAAGAAACCGGATAGTGGCACTTACCGGATGGAATGTCCGGAAAGGGAAGGTGACCGGATAATCGTACCCAGACAGATTGTTACCGGAGACTTGCTCGTCCAGATAGAGTGCAATCCGGGTGAGTTTACCGGATACTTGCGTTAATCAGATGGCGTTCCGGATACTTTGGAGAATCCGGATGAGGAGCGTCCGGAAAGTAGCGGGAACACAAGAAACTTACCGGGAAAACTAGCGATGTTCCGGATAGTACAGTTGGTTCGACAAAATCGGATCGATTTCAAACTAGGGTTGCTCAATTTCTTTCCTGAAATATTAGATATTGACTAAAACACGAAAACAAGCAAACCCAAAAGATTTCTTAGCAAAAAACAATGATTTTGATGCAAAAATTTGAACCTTTTTAAGGAACAGAGACAAAACTCAAGAACACTGATTTGGTTAGAAAATTACTCAATCGATCGAATTCAGATCTGAAAAATTGCAGAAACTCTAATCTCACTATAATGAATCGAATTAAACGAGCACAATCAACCAATTTTAACTAAAACAAAATAATGAGAATTTTAGAACTTCAAGAACAGTCGACAGAAACCAAACAACAACTTACGAGAAACCTTGAATCAAACCATCTATATGCTCTGATACCAATTATGGATCCTAGATTAGTGCTATATAGTAGAAATCAATGAAAAAGAAGCAATGAACACAATATGATCTCAATACGTCATCCCTCTATTTCATAAACCCTTCGGAGAATTGAAGAGTACGATTACAATGGTTATGGGATGATTAACCTACAGAATTAGGCTAACACAACATTATATACTAAGGCCTAGATAACTAAGGCCCATGGCCCATAAAAAGAATTAGCCTATTAAGGCATTTACAAAATAAACCCTTGAACTTCTATTCAATCTAATTTATTCCCAACACACCTCAACCCCTCAATACCTCTACTCCATTGAGTTTACCCTCTAGGCCACAATATTGTTAGTGCCCACTTTTTCTAGTGTCGCCTCAAGAATACAGAATCTTAGTGCCCATTCATTATCTAGTTAAGTTCCAACCTCAAGGTACTCATTCGGCCTTTAGTGTCTATTCACTAGCTTTCAAGAAAATGACTCAAACTCCCATGTATAACCCTCATGTATATAGGTTAAAGAATGAAAATCACAACACCTACGACCCTGAAGTCTGACCCTTAAGAGTTCACCTCTGTAATACAGGACGACAACAATGCCTACTCGAGCATTCGTCACAAAGTGAAAGCATTAAGACTCCTAACTTATCAAATACGAATGAATAATAGGCCTATGGATCAAAATCATTACAATCTAATTACATGACATTAAATGATGATCAACACACTCAAAACATGTAAATCTCAAATAATTGTAATATATGCAAATCATGTCCAAAGCTTAACAGTGAGCAATTTAAACCGAACAATTATCCCTAAAACTCAAATAAATCAAAATCAAATCAGTAATCCTCACGACTTACTTGACTACTCAAATAAAAGTCAATATATGTTAATCAAACGCATTTGCCCAATAAATAGGCAAACTCATGCCCAAATGTATGACTCACTCATAAACATATAACTGGTTGGGAGTTTCCCAAACGAAGTCATACCATTTATATTTCCAAAATGTCCAATAACACAATAAACATTTACCCAACTGCAATTACACTAAGCTGCATTATTGTCAAATAATCTCCAAAAATAAAATACATCATCAGAAGAAATTAACTCTTATTATTTATTCACCAAGATACCCAAATGTTTCAAATCTATGCATTTTCAAGATTTATTAAACCAATTGTACCAAATATGGAAATTTCATCAGATAATCAACACATTTAATAAATATAAGAAAAAAAATTGAAGACCCCATATTATATATTTTTGGCATCTAAATAGTTTTCACACACAACTAGAATTACTTTTGCTAGGTTAAGAAGTTAAACCTAAATTCCAAACTCCATCTCTGGTTTCCAAAGATGAGGACTTTAGATATCCATGGTAAATTCTAGATCTTCTGAATAACACCTCCTTTTCTCCTTAAACATAAACAAACAAACCCATGAGAAGAAATGAGGGTTGAGGTGAAAGGAACCAAACCCAAGGTTAAGAAATGGTTGGTTATAGGTTTACCTTTCGACTTCTATGGATCCAAAATAATAAAGTAAACTTCAAACCTCTTGGGTCCCACCTTGAAGATTTTCAAAATACGAAACCATAGCTTCTAAAACCGTCTCCATCGAAAAAAGATGAGAAAGTTATGACCGAATGAAGAAAACAACAAAAAACCGTACTTACGACTACAAATCTGATCCCCGTGACCTTTCTTGTGACCTGAGGTTGGATGGAAAGTCGTCTGCACCCAAATTTCAATATACAGAATTTTATGCGACTTTGGGACGCGTTCAAGGTCGTTGGAGGCCAATTTTGGATAATTTCATCATTTTTCGCTTTTTGCGAGTCCGATTTGAATCCCAACCTCTCTAATAGGATTATTAACTAAAAAACCTCATAGGTTATCATCTTAAATACCTTTCGATAATGGGTTAATCACAACCAAAATCTCTTAATCTAGTATTGACAAACCCTCGAACCATTAGAGACATGTGAGATGTTTCAACAACCTCACACAACCCAAAGGGTAGATCCAATTGATGGCTCATCATATATTCTTTGACACGAGAATAACGACATGATTACCTTCTGGTCAAAACTTCTATGTCGGTTCTCACGATGAACAACACCAACGCCAATCCCAATCTCAATCGTTGATACGTTAAACTACTACCGGGGATGTGCCTACAACCATGTTGATCCCAGTTTAATACATCAATGATAATATTCAAACCAAAAAGTGTAAAACAGAGTGATTTTGTTAGGGATAAATCTTGTTGAATAGAAGTTAATGGGTTTATATTGTAATTGTTTATTTTGAGCCCAATTGGTGTAATGGGCCATGGGCCTCAATATCTTAGGCCTGAGTATATATAGTGTGTTAAGCCTTAGAAAACAGGCTAATCACTTAATCGTTCATATCATTCATATTGTAAAAACTCTGAAAGCTTAATGAAATATATAGATGACCAGTTGAAATCATTCTGACTGATTCTACTTTATTGATTTCATTGATTGTATGCACTAATCTGGAACTCACAATTGGTATCAGACCATACAGACGATTCAATTCAAGGTGATTCAAAAGGTTTATGGTAAGATTTATCAAGTTTTAGTCGACTGTGTTCTTGGCTCTAAAACTCCTATTTTGATTATGACAAAATTGCTAGTTTTTTTTATTGCATTCGATTAGCATCATCATTATAAGCGTTTCTGCAATTTTTCTAATCATAATTCGGTAGTTTGAATGGTTTTAAGCAAAATCAAGTTCTTTGGGTTTTGGTCCCCGTTCATGCTAAAAATCCATTTTTCATCAAAATCGTGTTAGTTTGCTTCAAAATCGATTAGAGTATTGTTAGTTTTGTGTTTTGTTAGGTTTCTAATCTTTCAGGAACGATTTTAGCAACCCTAGTCGCATATCTATCGATTTTGCACCTCACAGCCGTTGTTTCCGGATACCACAACAACACTTTCCGGAACATCGCATAAACTTCTCGGGTAAGTTCTCTTTTCTCGCTACTTTCCGGACAAAAGTGATCCGGCAACTAAAAGTTCCCGGTAAATCCAATTTATCCGGTTAACCAAAAGCTTCCGATTGATTTTTCTTTCCGAAAATAATTCTATCCGGTAATCTAATCGTTACGGACACATCATTCAGAAACTCTGCTATCCGGTAATTACAATCATCCGGTAAGTTTTTGTTCTTATCTTACCCGGTAACCAAGTTATCCGGTATCTAATTTCTATCCGGTAAACTCAGTTCATCCGGTAACCTAGTGTTATCCGGTAACTTCAGTTTACCCGGACACTTCTGCTTTTTGTACAACTCACACACATCTGATCCGGACACTTACAGATCAGACACCATTTCATCCGGATTCCTATCGGGTAAGTTCTGATTAGCTAGTTTCTTACCAGTTTTACTCTACATCACTCTTAGAACTTGCGTTAGGACTTCCACTCATAGTGCCTTGCGTTAGGATTCCACTTTGAATCGAACAAACGTCTGACGATACATTAGTGCAATCACCAAACGTCTGACGATTCCAAGCCACCGACCCTCTACCAGGGAGAATATAGCCAATGGCGGGACAAATTTCTCATATTCATCAAGTCGAAAGACAACTACGAGTACATCTGGTGTGCTCTAACTGATGGCCCACAACCTGAACCCGTGAATATCATTCCATCTCAAGAAGAAGGTGGTCAAGCTTGAAGGGAGCCCAAGAAATACTTGGAAATGAGCGAGGACGAAAAGGGCATGTTTGATGGAGAAAAGCATGCCAAGAGATATCTGGTCCAGGCTCTACCAAATCAGATCTACACAGCCATAGACATCTACACGCACACAGCAAAGGGCATGTGGGATCAGTGTTAGCCCAAAGTATACATGATCTAAAGGTATTGACAATATCACAAGTCAGAAGACCACCAGAGATACAGCAGAAGACTTAGAAGAAAATCAACCAGAAGATCATCAGAGCTCAATAGAGCTCTGGCAGAAGACTTCTTCTGTTCCACCAGAACAACTGTTCACACCAGAAGACCATCAGAGCTCTGGCGTAAGAGCTCTGGTAGATGAAGACCTCTGTGAAGCTTAAGTATCGTAGAAATCTCTAAGTGTCAGACACGTGTTCGTACTTTCCACGTCAGCCCTAAAAGGACGGAGACATACTTTCCACATGTCATCCCAGGGTTAGATAGTACACTATCTTTCACTTTATCAGGTTATAAATAGAAGGGTTGTGGAACACACATTTATAAGCTTTTGGAATAATTATTTGCCACAATTGTAAGAGCAAATACTGCAACATTCCTTTCCACTACTACTGTACGATTTGTCACCTAAGAGATTTCAGAATACACACACAAGAAAGTGTTCTTGATGTTATTCAAATATATCAATATACGAGCACCTTATTTATTGATCTTGTTATCATTTTAGTGTTCATTTTTATTGATACTCTCATTGTTTCATATTCGTATGCACAATCACTCATATTTAAATAGCTTTATATTATGCTTCCGCTATCTGTGTTTATGTTGTTTATATGAGACAACTTGAATCTGGGAACCTACAATCAGGTAGAAAAGATGATGAGTAGGAGCAAAGTCGGCAACCAACTGAAGATCAACAGCTGCATAACCATGTTTGATGGCTTTAAGCAACGCTCCGACAACTCACTCTCCCAGACTTATGAACGATTTTGCCTTCTACTGAACGAGCTTCACAAGAACAAGATCAATCGATCAAACACTCTACAAGAGTATTTGGCATTTAAAGCTCTGCAGTGAGGGAATTAATGGCACTCAGCACTTCTGTTGGTAGGGTTGTGGATGAGCTTTGTGACGTGTGGCTTTGAATTTCTGAGATCTTTGTGGAATTAGCCTTAACCTCTATGGATAGTGCCTAAATCTTTGAGTCTAGAGAGGATATGGCTGAATTTGTTGTGCCTGCATAAGATTTCACAAAGCTTTGCAAATCAGAGATTTTGGTGGCCACATAGGTGATGAAGGTTTGGAGCTCATCCTTCATTACATATGGGTCAGGGTAAACCTCTGGGGGAACACATTCTTCCCCAGTGTGAACCTCTATTTCTACGGTGCCCACCTTTGACCCTGTTTTGATGTTGAGGTCATCGAGACTTCCTTCCAATCCTCGAGGGGAGTCATTTAATGGCTCTTCCTATATAGAAGTTCTGCCATCATCCTTACTCTAAGCCAATCCATAGTTGGGTACAAAGGGGATGAGAAGTGGACTCGGAGGCTTATCTAGAGCCTCTTCGTCGTTGTTCTTTCTAAGTCCCTCTGATGGATTGTTGGTGTTTAGATCGTGTATGGGAGAGACAACGAGTGCCTCTGTGGTGGAAAGAGTTGTGTTCTTGGGCGAATGAACACTTGAAGTTTCAATGACAGCTAGAAGTGAGGCTTCCCGGTTTTCAATTGGCACAGAGGATGAAAGTGGTTCCTCTGTCCGGTTGGGTGAGGTAGGGCTCGAGTTGTGAAACTCTTTTTCAATATTATCTTCTGCTGCTAAACCAGGGAGAATATAAAAGGGTGTATAGCACAGGGAGGCTGGGATATGTTCAAGAGGCATCTTTTCGCTCAGGATTCTCCTCCTCCAATTGTTTTCCTAGGGCCTGTACCTCTTCTACCCATCTAAATATGTTGTCCTCTTCTGCAGCATCTATGTCAAGATCTGATTCATCAGCAACCTCTGTGCATATTGCCTCTCTGCCATCATCTGGATACGGAAGGTTCCATCTAGATGTATCTAGGGAGTCATTTAGCCCTACAACGCCTACAAAAGTGTTGAAAGACACCTGGTCTTCTTCTGGTTAGGTTTTCTCTGGTTGGGCATCTTGTGGAATGACAGAGGAGTGGGGAATAACAACTTGAGGTTCTGCATAGTGTATGGGGGTTGGGGCTCGATCTTCTGTGATTAGAGGTTATTCTTCCTCTTGGATGGTTTGCAGAGGTGATTTTGACTTCTATAGATTTCTTCTTTTTGGGCTTAGGAGCACCTTCCTCTGTAGCCTTGGACTTTCTTTTTTTCCTCTTTTCCTTACGGGCTTCTGTTGTATGGGTGTCAGAGGGTTGGCTAGAGGTACTTCTGTAGAATGGGGTTCTTGGTTCTGTGGTTCTTCAGGCTGTTGGGTTTCAGGGATATGTTCTTCTGTGGGTTTGGCATGCTTTGTCTTCTTTTTCTTGGTTGTCTGTTTAGGATGGGAAGGTTATGCGGTTTGTTGTACTTCTTCTTGTGCGACTTGATGAATGGCAGAGGCTTGCTCTCTGGGCCTTCTATTTCTATCTAGGGCAACGCTCCACTCCTCTTCGCTCATTCTTTCAACTACCTATATCCTTATAGGCACTCCTATGCGTGGTGGGGTACCAGGACTCGGTTTGGGAATCCTGAATGGATGCTTATACTCCTTGACTAACTCCCTATCGCTCATATACTCTAACAATTTTTCGGATAGTGGACGACATAAGGTATATCCTTTGGGATGATTGGTCAGCTTCATCGTGGTCAGAGGATAGGTTATTACCCTTCAAGGCTCCATCCTTCATTCTGTAGTAGAGACCCCAAAAATATACCTATAAGTATTTGAAATTTGCAGAGATGGCAGAGGGGTTTCAGTATATTGCAGGCCATTCTTCTTCTCCACTGCAGAGGCCATCTCCTGCAGGATAAGTAGTGCAAAATCTAATGGGAGGTCGAAGTATACCGCGTACATGATCCAGAGGATCTGATGTGAACTTTGGTCAGGGCTTCTAGTCTTACCAGTCAGACATCTGTTCAGAATACTGAAGAGGACATTCCAGATGTGAGGAAGTCTATTTCTTCTAAAGTCTGTTCTCTTCGACAGAACTTCATTGTAGCCTGGCATCATGACGAAATCTAACAGTCCTTGGTTGGCAGGCTCTGCGGCATACCTCTTGATTCCTAGAAGACTTCTGGTAGGAAGGTCAAACACTTGGGATATCGTGGCTCTGTTGATACCCCCAGTGAGATTATCAGAGTTGTCGGGCTTGGACATATAGCCTATCACAGATTTAATTTCCTCATCAAATCGTGCGCTCTGCCAGAACTGATGAACATACCTGCTGGGTATGTTCTTCACATTGATAGTTAGGATCTTGTTCAGAAGGTGATTTTGCAAAAGGTTTATGACGGGGACATGTTTTTTTCCAAAATTATCAGGGTTTAGAACCACATAGTGGTTATTTGGTTCGTTGATCAAAGATGGTAGATGGATTCTTCACTACAAGAGTTGTTGGTCCCGGAGGGTTACACAAGTTTGTAGAAGGGGGTTGAATATAAACACCCAAATTTTTTCTTTCTAAATTGTTTATTGAATATAATCAAACAATTTACAACTTGTTGCGGAACAAGATTAAGGACTAATCCTAATCTAAACAAGTTAAGAACACTAAGTTTCTTGCACAAGAAATAAGACAGAAAGGAGATAAGAATACTACAAATAATATTCTAACACTAAGAGAGAAAGAAGAAGATGGCCGAGCACTTCAATTCAGAAGTAGGGTTCTGCTTATATACTGCATGCATTTAATACATGGTAGTATTACTTTACACGTGGCAGCAGCTGAGTGGTTGCATGTTTTGACCTTTGTAGACAACCTTAGTAGCCGCATGGTGTACAATGTAGAATATCTAATCCAAAGAGTTGGTTGTACGATTCTGGACAGAAGGGATGTCCGTTCTGACATTTCGTACGGAGACATACAAGGCGGGAAAGACAAACGTAACTTGTAGAGTAAAGCTCATGATCAGCGTTCGTTGAACAGTACTTTATCAGCGACTGATAAAGCTCAGCGATCGCTGAAGTTTTCTACATGAAACTTCACATTGAGTGGACAGGTCTTGCTTTGCTGATATCCGCATCAGTTCATTAGTATACTTGTCGCTGGTTCTTGGGCTTGATCTTCGACTTCAGCGTAGAACCTTTGATGTCGTGAAACTTGTCTTCAGGGATCATAAGTAAACAACTAAAACTATCAGCGATCACCAAAAGTACTGAACAGGCTCAGAGCTTTATGGGTGAACAGTATTCGCTGAATATTTAATCCAAAAAGCATAAGTTTCCCATCAGCAGTACTGTAGAGTCATAGTGCTTATCAGCGATAGTGAAACTCTAGTACATATTGTCTACTTACAATTTTCACTAAGTGTTTCTTAAAGAGTCATTATCAAATCACTGAGGGTTTGGATCAACAATCACCCCCTATTTGATTATGACATAGCAATAAAGGAAAATTGCTATGTATGAAAACATAAGGATAAAAAGAACTCATAAAATATTTGTCCCTTTTACTGTTTTCTAGGATCTTTTGAGTACTGATGGAGTAAAGTACATTCGCTGAAATTTTTCTTTTAACTTCGTATAAGATTACAAAGGGAAGTGAAAAAATTACAAGTACAACAAATAAATTTACAAGTACAAAAGATATAAGTTGATACAGATAGAAGAATTACAAGGAAATCCTATCTGCCAGAAGGTTCTTTCTTAATGAGAAGTTCATCAATGGTCTTTGTTGTTGGTATCATCCAGTCAGGGACAGTTTCTCCAAGATATCGTGCCTGAAGACCGCGTCTGAATTCACACCAATAGATGAGATCCCTGAGTTGTTCGATGGGAGTGATGGGAAGCTCAGAGATGCGTTAAAAGCGTTCTTGTCCATCATAGTCATGAAAAAAGATACCATAGGGTTCACTTATGACTTTTCCAGGGATGAAGCGTTCACCAGGAGGCAGGGAGGTGTCAAGCGCTGAGAGGTCAGGTTCAGGACCAAGTACTTCAGCACGAGAAAAACCAATACCAGTTTCATTCCTTATAGGAGGACCTGAATGTTGGTCCCGAAGGGTTATATAAGTTTGAAGAAGGGGGGGGGGGGGTTGAATACAAACACACAATTTTTACTTTTCTAAATTGTTTATTGATAAATCAAGACAATTTACAACTTGTTGCGGAACAAGATTAAGGATTAACCTAAGCTAAACAAGTCCTGAGAAACACTAAGTTTCTTGCACTAGAAAGAGTTAAAGAAATTACGAATAATAACTTAACAATAAGAGAGAAATAAGAAGATGGTCCCAGCACACTTCAAAACTGAAGTAATGTTCTTCTTATATACTGCATGCATTTAATGCATGGCAGTATGGCTTTACATGTGGCAGCAGCTGAGTGGTTGCATGCCATTGACCTTTGTAGACAACCTTAGTAGCCGCATGGTGCACAGTGTAGAATCAGAGTTGTTGTACGATTACAGACAAAAGGGTTGTCCGTTCTGACAGTTCATACGGAGACGTGCAAGGGAGGTAAGACAATAGTAACATGCAGGGAGACTTCATGATCAGCTTTCGTTGAGTCAGATCTTTATCAGCGAATGATAAATTCAGTGATTGATGAAGTCTTCTACTTAATACTTCACGTTGAGTGGACAAATCTGAGTCTTCGCTGATCCGCATCAGTTCATTAGGAGACTTGTCGCTGGTTCTTGAGCTTGATCTTCGACTTCAGCGTAGAACCTATGTTGACGTGAAACTTGTCTTTAGAGATCATAAGTAAACAACTAACTTATCAGCGATCACCATAAGTACTGAACAGACTCAGAGTATTATGGTGAACAGTTTCGCTGAATGGTTAATCTAAAGAGCGAGAGTTCCTATCAGCGGTACTGGAAGATCTTAGTACTTATCAGCGATAGTGAAACTCTAATACATATTGTTTACTTACAATTTTCACTAAGTGTTTAAGAGAGGGTCATTATCAAATCACTGAGGGTTTTGATCAACAATCTCCCCCTATTTGATTATGACATAGCAACAGAGAAAATTGCTATTTAATGAAAACATAAGGATAAAAAGAACTCATAAAATATTTGTCCCTTTTACTGTTTTCTGGGATCTTTTTCAGTACTAATGGAGTAAAGTACATTCGCTGAAATTTTTCTTTAAACTTTGTAAAGATTACAGAGGGAAGTGGAAAAATTACAAGTACTGCGAATAAAATTACAAGTACAAAATTTGTAGATAGATAAGGATAGAAAGAATTTCAAGGCGATCCTATCCGTCAAAAGGTTCTTCCTTAATGAGTTGTTCATCAAGGGTCATTGATGTGGCAATCATCCAATCAGCGACATCTACTCCTTGATTCTTTTTCTTCAGAGCTTCTTCAAAAATCAAGGGCTTCAGCTGTCTAGCTTTGATGTCGCGTCTGACTTCACACCAGTATAAGAGATCTCTGAGTTGTTCGATGGGAGCGAGGTGGAGCTCAGAGATACGTTGAAAGTGATGGTTTCCATCGTAGTCTAGAAAGAATAACCATATGGATCACTTACAACTGTGCCAGAAATGAAAGTTTCTCCAGGTGGTAGGGAGGTGTCAAGCGCTGAGAGATCAGCATCAGGGCCAAGAACTTCAGCATGAGAGAAACCAATACCTGTTTCATTCCGTATAGGAGGACCTGAATCAGAGACTTTCTTTTTCTTAGCAGAGACTTTTCTTTGTTGAGGAATAGTAGGAGGAATATCCACAGCAGAAGACAGCAGGTCGATCTGTTTGTTTAAGATCTTCTCGACATAGCTTTTGAACTTTGAGCGTGATCCCTGAATGGCTAATTTTGTTTCTAACCATTCAGAGAGACCAAACTTTTCTAAGGTAGCAGCATAGAAAGTTTGCTTGGTTTTGTCATCTCTGTAGACATCCACTTCAACAACAGGAACGTCGGCGTACAGTTTTCCTCTGATGTTTGCTTTGAGGATTTTGGATGGTCTAGATCGATAGGTCAGCATTTGTTTAGCCCATTCCAAGGTCGTGTCAGAGACCTTAGTCTTTTCTCTAACGATCTTTTGAGAATCATCCCATAGCTGACGTTGAACATCAATGGGAACTCTTTTCAGCTTGGGGTCTTTTATTGATCGTTGAGTAAGCTTGATGGCGTATTCTCTATCTTTTTATTCAGCTTCCTTTCTTTCAGCGATTAAGCGTTCAGCTCTGAGGTGTTCCTTGTATTCCTTTTGGGAAACTCTGAACTTTGGAGGAACGGAAGGAAGTTGATCACGCTTCAGAATGATTCGCTGATCTTCGAGTCTCTTGATCATTGCATCTCTTTTTTCTTGATCCTCTTCACTTAGCCTTTGAGGAGCCAAGGAAGGTCTGTTTTTGTGAGAGAGAGTCTGTTCTTCACGTTCATCAGTCTCAGAGATCAAGTCCAAGACTGGGATTATTTCTTCAGCGTTGAGAGCTGGGATTGTTGTTGAAGTCGCAGCTGTAGGAACTTCAGCGATATCCTCAAACAGGGGAGAGGACTAGCTGAAACGCAGCGATCTTACAAGTAAGAACAGAGATGGAAAGAATGGGATTGTGTATAGAGGTTTGCGGAGGTAGAGAACTGATAAAGTGTATAGAGGAGGGATGTTGTGTAGGATTAATGTACCTGACAAACTGGCTTGTTAAGCAAGATCATCAGATTTTCATCTTCAGCGACACCTTTTCCTTTGCCTTTGTCAGCTTCGGATGCTGATGGCTTTGTCTTTGTCCGCTCCCCTGAAGGTTCATTTATCAGAATCCCTTTAAGATCTTTAGTTCTCTGAGCAGGCTTGACGATAAAAGAATCATCATCATCGTCATCTTCGTCATCATCATTCTTTGGAGAAGAGGATGGTTCAGCATCAGACAAATCGATGGCTTCTTCATCTTCAGCTTCAGACTCAGTTTCTTCAGCTTCTTCTTCGAGTTGCTCCCCCTCAGATACAGAGGCAAGCTTCTCAGTTCCCTCAGGGTTTTCATCTCCCTGAGGTCCAGCGGGTGCTTCAACTTCAATAGTCTTCTCACCCTCTTCAGTGAAGGTGAGGTCTTCAGTCGTCTCTCCCCTAATAGATTCATCATGGGAAAGGTCTTCAGCGCTCTTGGAGAGGTCTTTAGCGCTCTTCTCCCCCTCTTTATCATGATGACTGGGGAGGAATGAGAAGATTCAGCAGCTCGTGTGGTTTCCCTGTCTTCTTGGCCAGGGATCCCTATATACATTTCAATCGCTGATAATCTGTTTTCCATGTCAGAAATACCAGGATTGATATTCACGAGTTCAGCACGGTCCGCCGTAGTAAAAGATGGAGGTGCAGGGACAGGTGCAGGGGCGATCGTGTTGGTCAGAATCTGCTTCAACAAGTTCTGAATTGAAGAGATGTCATTCTTCATCGTGTTGACATCAGTCTTCACAGAACTCATATCAGTTTTTACTGAACTGACATCAGTCTTTACAGCAGACATATCACCCTCGAGTGTGCCAACCGATGTCTTCAGCGTTGTGACTTCGCTGGACATGGTGTCTACAGATTTCTTGATGTCGAGGTAGTCTGTATAGATGTCAGCGAGAACTTTGGCAAAGTTGCTCAGTGAGTGATCAACCTTCTCCATGTCAGCTTTGGAGGCATTCTTTCCGACTTCGGTTGTAAGTTTTAAGAGATTTTCTCCAGCGGTTGTTACAGCTGAAGAGTTGCCGGAAAGAGTAGACGTGAGACCAGTCAGCGTTGTCTCTACTGTCTTCAGAGACGTGTTGATGTCTCTCAAATTAGGACCTGTAACATATAAAAACTTGTGAACAGAGGAAAGCTCAGAAGTTTGGGGTTTAGTAACAGTGTATAGGGATTGGTGAGTACCTGCAGGAGGATTGGTGAATTCATCAAAATCACGGGTTCCTGAGTAAAGTTCCATATCGTCAACGAGAGTACGTAGACGTATGGACAGCTCTGCAGGTCCTACTTCCGTCGTTCCTTTTGTTCCTGGAGGAATGACAGGTGCAGCTGTGATAACTGGAGTGGGGTCCAGATGAGTGGAGGGAGAAGCGAAGGGTAAGAAAGGAGGTTGGTTACCGAGTTCAACGTTGGAGTCGCTGAGAATCACTTCATCAGTCTTTTGAGAGACTGAGGTAGGTTAGGTAGTTTCCAAGTTTGTAACCTCAACGTTTGGAGATGCTGAGGTCGGGATTAAAGGGATGGCTTGTTCATGTGTGGCAGAGCGTACCACTGAACTTTCCTTCAGCTCAACAGGAGGAGCTGAGGAGTTTTTAGCAGGAGATTTCTTGGGTTGCTCCTTGGTCGTCTTAGTTCTTTTGGAACTAAGGTGGGTTTCAGAATGTTTCCTTTTAAGAGGAATAGAGGTAGCAGCTGGGGTATCAGCGGTGGGTTTGTCTGCTGAAGGAGCTGCAGAAGTAGAAGAAGTAGTAGGGTTAAGAAGAGTCAAGAGTGCAGAAAGAGGTACCTCATTCGCCACTGGTTTGAAGTCGAGTATATTAGGGCCGACCAGAGAGAGTTTCAGGTCACCCTCTTCTGGGTAGCTGTCTTTCAGGCCTCTTTGGAAAATAACGTTGATGAACCGAGGATATGGAACCCATGGAGGTCTATCAGCGACGGTGTCCACTCTGAGAACCAGGTCATCATAGATAATCGATGCCCAGTCTATGTTGAGACCTTTCAGTAAAGCATATCCCATTGCTTGCTGAGGCTTAGCGGCTTGGTCAGAGGAGCCGCTCTTGGCAGTCATGCAGCTGATCAAATAGGCGAAGATGAAATTCATCTCGCTGGGCATTTTCGATTTCTTGATAATCGTCACCTTCTCGGGATTTCATGTCTCTGCCGATTTCCCATACATAGCCCATTGCATCGAAAAATCCAATGATGGCTTCCTTGTCTGAGTTTTTCTTGGGGTCAGGGAGGGGAACAAAGGGTTTTTCCTTGGTGGCGATGGGAAGGCTGAGAGCTTTGCGAATTATGGTAGGGGTAATCTTCATGGTGCCATATTCGATATCGCAGAGGATGCAATCGATTGTTTTGGAGGGGTCTTTGGCTGAGGGTAGCTGAGAGTGTCTGGCTGAGTACCAGAATTGTGAGAGCAAAAGCTGATGTGCAGGAGGTGTTATGGTCAGGGCTGTGGAGATGCAGCAATTCTTTAGGAAGTTCACAGCATCAGCTAGATGTGTGACTTGCTTTCGAGGAGGAAACTCGAGAAGCGCATAGAGGTTGTTCACCTTAGTCCAATCCAGTTAGTCAAGGGCAAATTTGACTTGAGGAGCCTTGAAGATGTCTATTTCCTCAGCAGTGTCATTAGCAGAAGTGTTTTCAGCGTTGGTGTTCTTGGGAATGTCAGGAGATGCCATTTTCTGTATTATCAGTTCAACCAAAGGATTAACAAATAAGAATAATCTTAATGTGGAATGATTTTCCAGTAAGATGGTTCGAATTTTGTCCATTTCATTCAGACAAAAATCTTGTTTTCCAATTTCCTTTGAAGATAGGGATTCTGGAAAAAAACGAATGTGTGAAGAACATGTTTAAGATTTTCGCATTTAAACTTGAAGAACAACCATGAAATGGTTGTGTTCATAAAACCATGAAAGAAAATGATTTTATTTTTAAGAAGTTCTTTTGTTTGATCTTGTTAAAACAAAGAGAAGATCAGAAACAAGTTGTTTGCATTTGGTAAATAATAAGAACACATTAACCATTGATGTTTGAAGAAGATTGACAGTTGTTCTTGAAAAATCGAGAGCCAAATGCAACAGTGAATTCTTTCTTTGCTTGGAGGAGAAGTTCGCGTAAGAGAAAAATATAAACGAAGAATTTGTTTATATAGAGAGATTTTAGAAAGAGAAAATCTTGAGCGGGAAAAGATTTTCATCATGACACGGACACGTGTTTGCATTTGATTGGCAAGTAAACGAAACGTGCAAACGTGTGTCAGAAAGAAGAACATGTCTGGGTTTATCCGTTGTAATGACGTCACAACTGTCCTTTCATATTCTTGGTTGTCTCTGAGGTTTTGAAAAACTCAGGGACACTTTTTAAAAAAAAAACTTGAAGCACCGAATAGAAATATCAGTTAGTTTTAAGAAATTTCAAAATATCGCTGATAAGGAAGAGATATTCAGCGATGAGATTTGTTTTGAAATCTTGCATTAACATGCGATTTTTCAGAGAGAAAAACATACCTTGATATCAGCGAATCAGGATAGAGAGGAGGATAGAATGGGTTATACAAGTTGATCCTATCGCTGATCAAATGTGAACTGCTGAAGATTTTATCCTTCAAAGTTCAGCATTCCAAGTTCGCTGATGAGAAAGTTGAATCTTGTCTCATCAAGAGGTTTGGTGAACATATCAGCTAACTGATAATCAGTTGGGATAAAGTGAAGTTCTATATCACCATTCATCACATGATCTCTGATAAAGTGATACCTGATTTCGATGTGTTTTGTCTTTGAGTGTAGCACTGGATTATTAGCTATAGCGATGGCACTTGTGCTGTCGCAATAGATTGGAATATTTGAGAGTTGAAGGTCATAGTCCAGTAGTTGATTTCTCATCCACAAGACCTGAGAACAACAGCTTCCAGCGGCCACATACTCAGCTTCAGCTGTGGAAGTGGACACTAAATTTTGCTTTTTACTTGTCCAACTTACCAGCTTTCCACCCAGGAGCTGACATCCTCCTGTGGTGCTTTTCCTATCCATTCTGCAACCTGCAAAATCACTATCTGAATAGGCGATTAAATCGAATCATGAGTCTTTGGGATACCAAAGACCTAGATTCGATGTACCCTTAAGATATCGAAAAATACGTTTTACAGCTTTCATATGAGATATCTTAGGTTCAGCTTGATATCGTGCACACAAGCATGTTGCAAACATAATATCGGGTCGGCTAGCTGTAAGATACAATAGTGAGCCGATCATCCCACGGTACAGCGTGACATTGACAGGAACACCCTTAGTGTCCTTATCAAGTGTCAGCGGTGGTGCCATAGGGGTCTTCATAGCTGAACTTTCAGTTAAGTCGAATTTTTTCAGTATATCTTTAACATACTTTCCCTGATTAATTAAAGTTCCTTTTTCATTTTGTTTTATCTGTAGACCAAGGAAATATGTTAGTTCACCCATCATGCTCATTTTATACTCTTCTTTCATTTTATCAGCGAAACGAGTACAGAGATCAGGGTTAGTCGAGCCAAATATAATATCATCAACATATATTTGAACAAGAATGATATGACCTTTTACTTTCCTGAAAAATAGAGTTTTGTCTATTTTGCCTCGCTCAAATTTTTCAATATGGAGATAATTAGAAAGAGTGTCATACCATGCACGTAGAGCTTGCTTTAAGCCATAAAGTGCCTTATCCAGTTTATAAACATAACCTGGATGCTTAGGATCTGAGAATCTTGGAGGTTGTTCCACATAGACTTCTTCATTCAGCTTTCCATTTAGAAACGCTGACTTTACATCCATCTGGTATACTTTGAAGTCTTTGTGTACAGCGTATGCTAAGAATAGACGAATAGATTCTAATCTTGCTACAGGAGCAAATGTTTCGTCATAATCTATGCCTTCCTCTTGTCTGTATCCCTGAGCAACAAGACGAACCTTGTTTCGGGTTACAGGTCCATGTTCGTCCAACTTGTTTCGATAGACCCATTTAGTGCTTATCACTGTTTTGTCAGTTGGTCTTCGAACAAGTTTCCAAACTTTGTTTCTTTCGAATTCTGTCAGCTCTTCTTGCATGGCGCTGACCCAATTTGGATCTTTGAGGGAATCATCTACTTTCTTTGGTTCAGTTAGTGAAATAAAATTTACAAATAAACAAATATTACCTGCACTTCGTCGATTCTGAATACCAGCGTTTGGATCACCAAGAATTTGATCAATTGGGTGATTTATAGTCCATCGCTGAGCCGGAGCGTGAGACGCTGACTCAACCTGAACTGGAGGAGCTGAAGATGAAGCTTCAGCGACGTCTCGAGTATCAGCCAAGAGAGGAATGGATGCAGTTGTCATTATATTCACTGATTGCTGAGAAGTGGATGGAATATCTGAGATATTGGTTTCAGAAGCGGGTATAGTGTTTATAGGAACAGCTGAGACCCATGATGTTTCAGCTTCACTATTCTGCATATTTGGAATGATAGTTGGACCATCATCTTCAACTGTGTGAGCACGAGGAGTGGGAATTTCTTCTGAATCACCAAGATGAGAAAACATCCATTGATTCAGTTCTTCAGTATCAGCGTACGGTTTAGAGTTCGCTGAACGGGACTCGTCAAACGTGACGTGAAAGATCCCATCATCAGCCTTAGGATCAAACGTTCAAAGGGCATCTCTGTTGTTCAGTATAAAACACTGACATCCAAAGATGTGAAGAAAGCTGATTGAAGGCTTTCTCCCATGAAATAGTTCACAGGCTGTTTTATTGAATCTTTTGACTATCAGCGACCTGTTTTGCGTAAAACAAGCAGTGTTGACAGCTTCTGCCCAAAACTGAGTAGGCAGGTGAGAATCGCAGAGCATTGAACGTGCATCTTCAATAATTGTTCTATTTCTTCTTTCAGCGACTCCATTTTGTTGTGGTGTTCTCACTGAAGAAAAGTTATGAGAAATACCCTTGCTCTCAAAGAAGGATTCAAGAGAACTGTTTTTGAATTCAGTCCCATGATCACTCCTTATTGAGCGAACGGTCAAATTGTTCAGGGTTTCCATCTTCCAAACAAAGGTGATGAGTTCTTCAGGGGTCTCACTCTTGGAACGGAGAAACATAACCCATGTATAACGAGAGAATTCATCAACTATGACTAGTGTATATTTCTTTCCAGCGATGGATTGTTTGTTAACAGGGCCAAACAAATCCATATGGAGTAGTTGTAGAGGAGATGACACTGAGGAGACTTGCTTTGATTTAAAGCTTGCTTTGGTCTGCTTCCCTTTCTCACATGCTGAACATTAAGACTCTTTGGCATATGAGTGTTGAGGTAGACCAGTAACTAACTCTTTTGAAGAAAGAGAGTTCAGTGTCTTGAAATTCAGATGAGAGAGCCTCTTATTGCATAGCCAGTTGACATCAGATGAGGCTTTTGAGAAGAAACAGGAGTTCTCAGTGGTTGTTGAGTCCATGTTTATTACATAAACATTTTCCAAACGATAACCGCTGAGAGCTATCTTCTCCTTTTTGTCAGTGACAAAGCAGGATTCTTTGGTAAAGATTACCTTGTTATCCTTGTCGCAAAGCTGACTGATGCTTAACAGATTATGCTTCAGCCCTTCAACATATGCGACTCTTCTGAAGGTGGTTGTACCATTAGAGAGTACACCAAACCCTCGGGTATGTCCTCTTCCATTTCCACCGAAAGTCACAGAGGGACCCTTCTCTTCCTTGTATTCAGTGAGCAGACTTTTCTTTCCAGTCATGTGTCTAGAGCATCCGCTATCGAGATACCAGAAACCCTTCTGGACCTGCATCACAAAGGAAGATTAGTTTTTCTTGGGTACCCACTTAACCATGTGTACACGTTTGTCAGTGGAAGCAGTTGGAATGGAAGGTTCAGCAATCTTCGCAGCATTTGAAGATTCAACTTTGTCAGTCTTCACTTTGGTTAATTTCTTAACCTCAGTGGTCTTCTTTGCCTTGGTGGCAATCTTCACCTTAGCTATCTTATCAGCTTTGGTGGCTGTGAGGCACTTACTAGCAATATGATCAGTGAGTCCACAGTGATAACATTTCCTATAACTAAAAATATTTCTAGGACTATTTGAATGTTGAGTTTTAGATTTTGAACTAGAAGGACCAGCACCAAATAAGCTTTTGGCTTTAGAAATGGGAGGAACTCTTGGTTCTTCAGATTTCTTACCAAGGATATCCACTCTGAGTCTAGGAGTAGATCGCTGAATAGACCCACGCTGAGTAGATCCAGAGTTCTGATTTCTTGATCTAGAGGAATAAATCACTAAAGCTTTAGAAGCATTCAGCTTTGGTGCTAAAGTACCCTTCTGAGGATTTTGGTTCAACGCAACTCCTTTACCTTTATCTTTAAAGACAGAGGTAGGTTTTGGATAAACCATTTTCTCTTTACCTTTTGAAGAGGCAGAGATTTCCTCAGGAATAGACGGTCTGGAGGACGAACACTGAGAGGATGAAGTGTCAGTGACTGAGGATACGAAAGTTCCAAATAAGAGCATGGAACGATCAGTGGTTGGTTCTTGAGTTTCATATTTGTAACCAAGACCACGTTTATCACTCAGGGGTATCTGAGACTTAATTATCTCAGTGATCTTTGTTGAAGAGTTACACCATCCTTCAACAGTAGCCTTTTCAGCTTTTAAAGCAGTGATAGCTTCTGCTCGTTCGATTTTGATTAGCTGATTTAAATGCACTTGATCTTTAAAATCTTCTTCAATTTTAAAAAGCTTTTCTATTTGACGGTTACAGTTTTTAAATTGTTCAGCGACATCAAGGTTTTGGTTTTCAACTATAGTTTTACCATTCATGGCTTCAAATAAGCTTCTAGTCAAGAGATCGATTTTGCGGAGACTATCAGCTTCATCAATATTTGCAATTTTTGTAAAGAAAGAAGGTGATACCTGAATAGCAGAGGTTGAAGTAGAGCGAATGTCTGAACTTTCTTCCTCATCCTCAATCTTTGCCATAAGACAGAGATTGGCTTCATCATCTTCAGAGTCAGATGATGATTCTTCTTCTTCTGAAGCAGCCCAATCATAAACCATCAGGCCTTTGCCTTTCTTCTTGAAGCTTTTCAGCTTTGCATATTTTTCTTTCAGCTTAGAATATTTGTCGTCTTTATTCCTGGGAATAAAAGATTTCTTGGGAAACGCTGAGTTTCTCGATACTTTCTTAGACCTGCACTCGTTAGCGAAATGTCCAATCTTTTCGCAGTTAAAACAAGTAGCAGTAGCCTTATCAACAATAGCTGATGATCTTGGCTTATCAGTTATAGAAAGAGGTTTGTTCTTTCTGAACATTTTCTTTTTGGCGAATCTCCTTAACTTTTTAGTTAGGAGAGCCAAAGATTCATCATCTGAAGAGTCAGAATCTGATGACCTTTCAGAGTTACTCTCTAACTCAGTGATGGTGACCGAGGGTCGCTGAGTAGAAGGTTCCTCTGAGATTAAAGCAACAGGGGTGCTTTTGGAATCTTTTACAAGATTCTTCTTAAGATGGCTTGATTGCTCATGATTCAGCATTGTGCCATATAAGGTAGCAAGAGTCATTGATCTTAGATCTTTTGATAGCTTGAGACACATAGAATAACTGTCCCAGCGTTCAGGTAAACATTCTAGAAACTTTGTCAGCACTTCAAAGTTAGAATATTCCTTACCAACAGTTTTCAGATCTATTATTAAGCAATTAAAACGTTGGTGAACTTCAGAGAGAGTCTCATTCTTACCACAAATGAAACTTTCATACTGTCTTACCAGGTTGATCTTTCGAGAATCCTGGACTTCAGCAGTACCTTCATACTGAACACATATTGTGTCCCACATGGCTTTTGAGGATTTCAGGTTCATGACGGAATGGTAGACTTCGTCAGGAAGAGCCATGGATAGTATGGATCTGGCTTTTGTGTCGATAGCCACTTTCTTCTTATCTTTGTCAGTCCACGTATGAACATCTTTGGGTACCAGCCTTTCTGGAATAGCAGGTCTATTCTCAGCGGCAGGTACTGCGGCATCAATTCTTACAGGAATAAATGGGCCGTTTTCAAGATAATAAGGCATAGTAGGGTCTACACCTTCTAGGAAGAGAGTCATTCTATTTTTTCATAGATTAAAATTATCTCTGGAGAATCTAGGGGATTTTGCAAGAGAACCATTGTCTATATAGTTTGTGTTTGTGTTGGTGGCCATTTTCAGAAATAGCAAGGAAGAGAAATCTTAGTATAGATTAGATCTTGTTTATGAGATTAAACAAACCTGCTCTGATACCACTTGTTGGTCCCGAAGGGTTATACAAGTTTGTAGAAGGGGGGGGGGGGGGGGGTTGAATACAAACACACAGATTTTACCTCTCTAAATTGTTTATTGATAAATCATTAACAATTTACAGCTTGTTGCGGAAACAAGATTAAGGATAAATCCTAAATCTAAACAAGTTGGAACACTAAGTTTCTTGCACTAAGAAGGAGAAGGAAATTACTAATAATAACCTATCTCAAGATAAGAAGGATGAACTTGTCCAGAGTTAGCAAGTTACTTCAAAAAGAAGTGAGTTCTTCTTCTTATATACCGCATGCATTTAAGGCATTGCAGTTTACACTTTACACGTGGCAGCAGCTGATTCGTTGCATGTCATTGACCTTTGTGGACAACCTTAGTAGCCGCATGTTGAACAGTGTAGTATCAGAGTGGTTGTACAAGTTCAGACAATAAGGAGGTTCTGTTCTGACATATCGTACGGAGTCGTGCAAGGGTGGATGAGACAAAAAGTACGTTGTACGGAAGACTTCATGATCATCTTTTCGATGATTCAGCGATCTATCATTCTTCATCAGCGAATGATAGAGTTCAGCGATAGCTGAAATCTTGTACTTGATACTTCACGTTGAGTGGACAAATCTGAGTCTTCGTTGATCCGCATCAGTTCATTAGGAGACTTGTCGCTGGTTCTTGAGCTTGATCTTCGACTTCAGCGTAGAACCTATGTTGACGTGAAACTTGTCTTTAGAGATCATACGTAAACAACTAACTTATCAGCGATCACCATAAGTACTGAACAGACTCAGAGTATTATGGTGAACAGTTTCGCTGAATGTTTAATCTAAAGAGCGAGAGTTCCTATCAGCGGTACTGGAAGATCTTAGTACTTATCAGCGATAGTGAAACTCTGATACATATTTGTTTACTTACAATTTTCACTAAGTATATAAGAGAGGGTTATTATCAAATCACTGAGGGTTTGGATCAACAGACTTAATTATCTCGTGGTCTTTGTTGAGGAATTATACCATCCATCAACAGTAGTTTTTTCAGCTTTAAATGCAGCGATAGCTTCTTCGCGCTCGATTTTGACTAGCTGATTTAAGTGAACTTGATCTTTAAAATCTTCTTCAATTTTAGAAACATTTTCTATTTGAAGGTGACAGTTTTTAAGTTGTTCAGCGAGATAAAGGTTTTGTTTTTCAACCACAGTTTTGCCATTCATGGCTTCATATAAACTTCTAGTCAAGAGATCGATTTTTTGAAGACTATCAACTTCATCAATATTTAAAATATTGGTAAAGAATGAAGGCGGTACCTTAGTAGCAGAGGTTGAAGTAGAGGGAATGTCAGAATTTTCTTCCTCATCTTCAAGTTTGTCCATGAGACATAGATTGGCTTCATCATCATCTTAAGAGTCAGATGATACTTCTTCGTCAGAGGCAGCCCAATCATAGTCAGCCATAAGGCCTTTGCCTTTCTTCTTAAAGGTTTTCAGCTTTGAATACCTTTCTTTCACCTTTTTGTATTTTTCATCTCTAGTCCTGTGAGTAAAGTTTTTCTTAGGAAAAGCTGAGGGTTTAGAGACTTTCTTTGACCTGCACTCGCTAGCAAAATGTTATCTTTTCACAGTTATAGCAAGTAGCAGTAGCCTTATCAACAGGGGTTGATGATCTTGGCTTGTCAGTAATAGCAAGAGGTTTGTTTTTCGTGAAATTACTCTTTTTAGCAAATCTCCTGAACTTATTAGCCAGGAATGCCAGAGTTTCATCATTATCTGAAACGTCAGAGTCTAATGATCTTTCAGAGTTAGTTTCCAACTCAGTGACAGTGATAGTCGATCGCTGAGTGGAAGGTGACTCTAAGATTAAAGCAACAGGGGTGCTTTTTGAATCTTTTACAAGATTCTTCTTAAGATGACTCGATTGCTCATGATTCAGCATCGTGCCATATAAGGTAGAAAGGGTCATTGATTTTAGATCCTTTGATAGCTTGAGAGACATAGAATAACTGTCCCAGCTTTCAGGTAAACATTCTAAGAACTTTGTCAGTACTTCAAAGTTAGAATATTCCTTACCAACAGTTTTCAGATCTATTATTAAGCAGTTAAAACGTTGGTGTACTTCAGAGAGAGTTTCATTCTTACCACAAATGAAGCTTTCGTACTGTCTTACCAGGTTGATCTTTCGAGAGTCCTAGACTTCAGAAGTACCTTCATAATGAACACAGATTGTGTCCCACATAGCTTTTGAGGTTTTCAGGTTCATGACGGAATGGTAGACTTCGTCAGGAAGAGCCATGGAGAGTATGGATCTGGATTTGGTGTCGATAGCCACTTTCTTCGTATCTTCATCAGTCCACATATGAATTTCCTTGGGAATTAGCCTTTCTGGAATAACAGGTCTATTCTCAACAGCTGGAACTGCAGGATCAATTCTTATAGGAATATATGGCCGTTTTCAAGATAGTAAGGTATAGTAGGGTCTACACCTTCTAAGAAGAGAATCATCCTATTTTTCCATAGATTAAAATTATCTCTGGAGAATCTAGGGGGTTTTGCAAGAGAACCATTGTCAATATAATTAGTGTGTGTTGGTGGCCATTTTCAGAAATAGCAAGCATGTTGATCCAAACCCTCAGTGATTTGATAATGACCCTCTCTTAAACACTTAGTGAAAATTGTAAGTAAACAATATGTATTAGAGTTTCACTATCTCTGATAAGTAGTAAGACTTTACAATACCGCTGATAGGAACTCTCACTCTTTAGATTAGATATTCAGCGAACACTGTTCATCATCTTATAGCTCGGAGCCTGTTCAGTCTATGAGATGATCGCTGATAAGTTAGTTATTTACTTATGATCCCTGAATACAAGTTTCACGTCAACCAAAGTTCTACGCTGAAGTCGAAGATCAAGCTCAAGAACCACCGACAAGTGTACTCATGAACTGATGCGGATATCAGCGAAGCAAGACCTGTCCATTCAACGTGAAGTATCAAGTAGAAGACTTCAGCAATCGCTGAACTTTATCATTCGCTGATAAAGATCTAACTCAACGAAAGCTGATCATTAAGTCTCCCTGCATGTTACTATTGTCTTACCTCCCTTGCACGTCTCCGTACGAACTATCAGAACGGACATCCCTTTTGTCTGTAATCGTACAAAAACTCTGATTCTACACTGTGCAGCATGCGGCTACTAAGGTTGTCTACAAAGGTCAATGACATGCAACCACTCAGCTACTGCCATGTGTAAAACCATACTGCCATATATTAAATGCATGCAGTATATAAGAAGAACCTTACTTCAGTTTTGAAGTGTTCTCGGACCATCTTCTTATCTCTCTCTTATTGTTAAGTTATTATTAGTAATCTCTTTAACTGTTTCTAGTGCAAGAAACTTAGTGTTTCTCAAGACTTGTTTAGATTAGGTTTATCCTTAATCTTGTTCCGTAACAAGTTGTAAATTGTCTTGATTTATCAATAAACAATTTAGAAAAGTAAAAATCGTGTGTTTGTATTCAACCCCCCCTTCTACAAACTTGTATAACCCTTCGGGACCAACAAGTGGTATCAGAGCAGATTTGTTTAATCTCATAAACAATATCTGGTCTATACTAAGATTTCTCTTCCTAGCTATTTCTTAAAATGGCTACCAACACAAACACAAACTATATTGACAACAGTTCTCTTGCAAAACCCCCTAGATTCTCCAGAGGTAATTTTAATCTATGGAAAAGTAGGACGACTCTCTTCTTAGAAGGTGTAGACCCTACTATGCCTTACTATCTTGAAAACGGCCCATATATTCCTATAAGAATTGATGTTGCAGTTCCAGCCGCTGAGAATAGACCTGCTATTCCAGAAAGGCTGGTTCCCAAGGAAATTCATATGTGGACTGATGAAGATAAGAAGAAAGTGGCTATCGACAACAAAGCCAGATCCATACTCTCCGTGGCTCTTCCTGACGAAGTCTACCATTCTGTCGTGAACCTGAAAACCTCAAAACCTATGTGGGACACAATCTGTGTTCAGTATGAAGGTACTTCTGAAGTCCAGGACTCTCGAAAGATCAACCTGGTAAGACAGTACGAAAGCTTCATTTGTGGTAAGAATTAAACTCTCTCTGAAGTACACCAACGTTTTAACTGCTTAATAATAGATCTGAAAACTGTTGGTAAGGAATATTCTAACTTTGAAGTACTGACAAAGTTCTTAGAATGTTTACCTGAAAGCTGGGACAGTTATTCTATGTGTCTCAATCTGTCAAAGGATCTAAAATCAATGACCCTTTCTACCTTATATGGCACGATGCTGAATCATGAGCAATCGAGTCATCTTAAGAAGAATCTGGTAAAAGATTCCAAAAGCACCCCTGGTGCTTTAATCTCAGAGTCACCTTCCACTCAGCGATCGACTATCACTGTCACTGAGTTGGAAACTAACTCTGAAAGATCATCAGACTCTGACGTTTCAGATAATGATGAAACTCTGGCATTCCTGGCTAATAAGTTCAGGAGATTTGCTAAAAAGAGCAATTTCACGAAAAACAAACCTCTTGCTATTACTGACAAGCCAAGATCATCAACCCCTGTTGATAAGGCTACTGCTACTTGCTATAACTGTGAAAAGATAAGACATTTTGCTAGCGAGTGAAACAGAATCTGTTTGAAGGAATGAAGAATAGGTTAAGAACAGACAGTTTCTATCAAGAATCTTGTCTAAACGAGGATCACTTGATATTGAAAACCAAGCTTTGCTCTGATACCAATTGTTTGTTCCCGTTTTGCTTTAAACAAGATTATCAGATCTATTAGTTCAGGTTTAAGGTTTGATGCGGAAGCGTATTTGAAGAACTAATAGATATGTTTGATAGATTTAGAACACAATATAAATAAACAGTGAGCAGGAAATAATATCTCAAAGTTTACTGAATATATATATATCAAGAACAGATTTAAGAACATTGAGTATGCAAAGCTTTAAACAGATATGACTCTAAATGTGCATAAGCTATGTGTTCTTGATGTTTGATTGAAGTGTTCTTGTTTTTCTGTTTTTGTGTGTAGTTCTATATCTTAGGAAGAACTCAACATGAGTCTTCCTTTTATACTACTCTTAGAAGACTATGAAGTAGGTCACTGTTCCTTTTACGACATGAATAGTAAACTGGATGGTGTGAACAGTGGACTGGATGGTGTGAGCAGTTGTTTGAGCCATGCGCATTTAATGGAGTAGTTGTACTTTTGGTAAATGCATTAAATGGCGCAGACGTCTATTTTGTACCTTGCTCTATTGAGTCCACTCAGAGCTTGACACGTGTTTTGACAATACTCTTCCATGCAAGTTGATGAACAGGTCTTGGAACAGTAGCAAGATATTATAAATATCTTCCTAGTCTTTTGAGGACCATAGAGGCTCTGTAATGTGTTACAGAGGTTCTGCGGTCTGGTTCCTCTGTAAAGTAGTCTTCACCGGATTCCGAGTCTTTGGTTGCTTACTTCTGCGGAGCTTCTGTCAAGGATGGCAGAGGTTCTGAGGCTCGGTCCTCTGAGAAGTCTTCTTGGTTCCTTGTCTTCTGATGTTGTCCGCAGAGGCTCTGTTATTGGTAACAGAGGTTCTGCGGTCTTGGTCTTCTGAAAGCGTCCTTCTGTAGTTTCCTCGGTCTTTGATCACTCTTGATCAAAACTTCCTTTGATTCTCCTTAGATGCCCGGCAGAGCTTCTGTGGAAGTTCTTCTGTACTTGGCCATTTTTCAATACTTCTAATATTTCAGAATATTTGGAGCTAACAATCTCCCCCTAAGTATTGAAAAATAGAAGGTTGAATTTATGCATTTTAACCTAAGTAAAGAAGAGGTTAAACAATACCTCAGAAGATTATTTCATTCATATTGGAATTTATGCCAGTGGCATTTACATTTAAGTACACAAAAATAAACGTTGACAGAGATTCTTTGAAGAGACTCAGATTTTTGCATTTGGGAAGTCGTCGAACTTTCTGTTGTCTTTTCCTACTTTCTTGAGTTCTTCATAGAACTTGTGACAGAGATTTCGTAAGCCGAGTGTAGCATCAATCTCTTTGATCATCATCAGAGCAGATTCTTCGTTCATAAGCTCTGTTGCTTTATTCTCCTCTAGTATCTTTCTGAACATGTTCAGAGTATGGGTTGTGTACTTCTGACAGTCCATTGTCACAAACAGTTTCAGTTGATCAGCAGGATTCTTGAATACTAACCCGTACCTTGGAGTTTTGATTATTGAATTGGGTATGGCATTGGGTGGGCAGAAATCCTCTGGTGGCCTGATACTTAGAGTAGTTATGCCCAGATCGATGGCTAGTTGAATGTCGAGCATGCTGTAGATTAGGAGCTTTTCACGCATCGCCTTTCTGAGAACTCGATAAGACCTTTTGTGGCAGTCGTCATTGAAGTTGTCTTTCGTCCATTGCAGAAGGTCAGGTAAGTCATAGGGATTGAGGTTTCGGATATCAGCATCAGAGAATTGATTTTCTGATCTGTCAGACCTTTTGACTTTCCAGATGGTATACACCGTATGAGGATAGGTTCTCATTTTGGAGTATTTGCAATAGATTACCTTGTTTATTTTGTGAATGGAGTAAACTTGATTGACTGGTTTTGACTTTGTAGAGGTGAAGATTGCATCAAATTCCTCTCTTAGCTTCTGATCTCGGACATGGGCTGGCAGATCGCTCTGGAAGTGCTGTCTGTAGAGATAACTGTAGACTTGTTCTTCCATTTGTTCAATGGTTGAAGTAGATCTTGGAATTGGTCTCCTTAGCTCATCCATCTTTCGAGTGATGTCTGCTACTCTACCTTCTGTTACCTTAGCTGTGGGATTCAGTGATGGGTTTTCTGACAGAGGATTCAAGTTGAATGTCCAGTCTTCCTCTTCGGGTTTAGGAGTGACGAAGGCATTAAATGCACCTTTCATCAATTTCTCTGTAGCAACTGGCATCTTCTTCTTTGGCTCTTCTTCTGTCATTATTCCCTTGCCTTTATCTTTTGGCTTTGAGGTTTCCGATATTGGGTTTTGGATTTGTGTGGGTGGAACCTCTGTTGATTTGACAGTTGGAGGTTCTGTGGGTTTTGGGGTTGTATGCTCTGATGTTTTGGTTGTTGCCTCTGAAGGTTTTGATACTTCGGGTTTTGAGATCTCTGTTGGTGAGGAGTCTTCGAGTCTTGGAGGTGGAATGTCAAAACGCTTTGCTGATTGAAAAGCAGATACAAATTCCATTCTGCGAAGAATGAACTCTGCAGAGCGTTTTGGTCTTTGGGGTTTTCGAGCTATGGTTTTGACTCTAGTTTTGTGCGGGATTGGTTGTGAGGTTGGTGTTGGTTCTTTGGGTGAGGGTGGAGTTCGTTTTGAGGATGAGGATGCAAGATTGATTACCTTAGGTTCTGTGGTTGGTGCATCCTCTGGTGAGATAGAGGTGTTTTGCCTCTGTTGTTTTCCCTTCTGGGTTTCTGTCGTAGAGGGTTCTGCAGATTTCTCTGTAGTTTTTGCAGAAGCAGCCTCTGTAGTTTCCTTTGTTTTCACCCACTCAGGATGACCAGATGCTCCATCATCAGGATCATCCTGCCTTCTTTTAGCAGTAACTTCTGTTCTGCAGGTGTCTTGAGCTGCTTGCCTTGCTGCATTTTTCTTCATTGTTTCAAAGTAGATTGCGATCGAAGTTTTGAAGGCTTTGGTCGCACTTTTCTCGAACTCTGCAGCGGTTGTTTTGGCAATGTTAGTGGCAGAGGCGATGGCAGCAGCAGCAGAAGTTTCTGTAGTTGACTTCATTTCTGCAAGGGCTGCTTTAACCTCTGTGGATAAGGTATCCACTTTGGTATTTAATCCTGTAAGTGCGCCTGAAGTTGACTCTGTAAAAGACGTGAATGAGCTTTGCAACTCATTCAATGTTTGAGTTACAGAGGTTACAAAGGCTTGGAACTCATCCTTCGTAACATGTTCCTCTTGGGTAACCTCTGGAGGAACAACTCCTTCTCCAGAGTGTGTCCCTGTTCCTGGGACACCTTCGTTCACCCTTGTTTGTACGTTGGGGGTGGAAGGATTTCCATCTGATCCTCGAGAAGAAACCCGAGTTTCAGTCTCTACAGAAGTTCTGTTAAGAATATTGTCTAAATCCACTCCAGAGGTTGGTATCGGAATATTCTTCTGTTGACTTGGAGACTTGTCTAGAGTCTCTTCGTCATGGTGCTCTCTACTTCTCTCTGAAAGAAGTTTTGGCCCTATATTGTGTGTGTCAGAGGAAACGAATTCCTCTGTAGGGTGTTCTAGTGTGATCTGGGGCAATGGATCACGAACTATAGGTGAGTCCCTCTGAGGAGACTCCCTAGGAATGGATTCCCCGGCTTCTGTGGGCACATAGGTTGAAAGAGTAACCTCTGGCTGGATGGGTTGGGTGAGGTTCGAGCTGTGCTGCTCTTTTTCAATGACACCTTCTGCAGCTAGACCTGCAGTGTCAGATGTGTGGGTTGCACTGGGAGGGGTTGAGGGATGTGTGCCTTCTGCAACTTCGGCATCTTTTTCTTTTTCATTTTGTTTTCCTCCAGACGTTTCTACCCTATCCTCTAAACCTATTTGCACCTCTTCTTCTGCAGTCTCTTGTCTTGGCAGAAGTGAATCAAGAACCTCTGTGAAGATTTGAGTTTGCAGAGGTGGTTCGATTCCTTCTGTTATTGTTTGCAGAGGAGAAGATGGTTTCTTCTTCTTTGATTTCCTCTTCTTTGGTTTTGGTGCTCCCTCCTCTGTAGATTTTGACTTTCTTTTTCTTTTGGAAGAGGGAGGGGCAGAGGGACCTTGGATTTGTGGTGGAGATGAGGGTTCTGTGGGATGTTCAGTGGGTGGAGAAGATGGTTCTGCAGGAGTTTGTTGGATAGCAGAAACAGAGGCAAGTTGTTCCTCTGTAGGGGTCTTGGTTTTCTTTCCCTTTTTCTTCTTCTTCTCTTTAGATCCCTCAGAAGACTTCCTCTTTGAAGAATAGAGGTCTTTCCTTATATCTCTGAAGTTCTTCTGGTTGGCCTTGTGTTTAGCCAACTTTATCTTCCATTCTTCTTCTGTAAGTCTCTCTACTACATTACCTCCTATGGTCATTCCTATACGCGGGGGTGTTACAGAACTGGGTTCAGGAGTTCTGTAAACGCGTGTGTACTCACTAACTAGTTCTTCATCACTAGCATAACCTAACATTACCTTTGATAGTGGCCTGATGTGTGGGTAGCCATCCTCATGTTCTGTAGGGTGTTCTTGGACATAGGAAATTTCTTAGGTTTGAGACCGTCCATTGGCCATTTTTGGATAAGGAGTAGGGGTTCGAAAAGTACACTGAGGATTCGCTGGAACTCTAGAGAGAGTAACCAGTTGTGATCAGACATTTTGGCTTTCTCGGAGGCGATTTTGCGATCGATGGTGTTGATGATCTCTTGCATCATTATGGTGGCATAATCTAAGGGTAGATCATAATACACACCATACATGATTGAGAGAATTTGAGGTGAGCTTTGATCGATGCTTCCGATTTTGCCCGTGAGGCAACGATTTAGGATGGAGAATAGGGTATTCCACACAGGGGGTAGTCTTGCTCTGCGGAAATCGTTCCTCTTTTTCAACTGTTTGTTGTACCCTAACATGTGCAGAAAGTCGATAAGTTCTTCATTTGTTGGTTGGGGTGCATACTTTTTGATTCCCATGAGTCCTCTTGTTGGAAGGCCAAATTCTAATGAGAACATGGTGCGATTGAACATCAGTTCAAGGCTCTTACTTTGGTCAGGTTTAGAAATGTAGCCTCTGATCAAATCGGTGTCAGCGTCATAACGGCAAGATTGCCAAAACTGATGTAGGTAACGTACTGGTATTTGTTCAACGGTTTTGCTCAGAAGAGGGTAAAGAAAGTGGTTCTCTAGGATGTTTAGCAGGATGGCATGTTCTTTGCCAAATGTCGTAGGAGAAGGAACAAGATAACAGTTGTTTGATTTAATGGGAAGGGTTTGCTCGAAATGGTCATTTGAGAAAAATTGTTGCAGGTGGGTAGTGGGTACGAAGGATGCCTCGTCGCCGGAGTCGTGTCTGTCGGCATCGGTGGCGATGTGTGGGTTGTGGGAGTGCTCAGAATGCACTGGAGAGGATGTCGGAGAGTTCGTTGGTGAAACGTGAGCAGATTTGGAACTGGAAGCCATTTGTAGGTTTGAAAGTTCTAGATTTTCAGAAAGAAATAAGCAAGTTCGCCGGAGAAGATGAGAGAATAGTAAAGTTTTGAAAGTGATTTTAACTTGGGTTTTATACTGTGGTAACAGATAGAATTCGGAACGGTGAAAATGTGAGAAAGTTAATAAAATTTGAGGTCCACACTTGAGTTCATTCGGCGTGGTGCAAGTTTCTAGGACGACGTGATATGTACGTCAATGAAAACTTGACACGTCATCAATGTCAGTGACGACGAGACGTCGTGGGCGGCCACATTAAATGAGAAACGCGTGGGTTTTAAATTTTTACCACAGAAAAGTTACCGTTACAGATACAGAAATTCCCAAGTGGAAATCTTTACAGAAGCTCTGTGGGTACAGAAGCTCTGTGATTTTGAAAAACGTTTATCTCTGTAGATTGTATCTTTAATGAAAATCGTTTGAAAAACACGGAGAGGATCAATAAATTTTTAGTAGAGAGAAATTATCCTACAGAGGTTTTTGGACCTCTGCCAGAGCCAGCAGAGGCTCTGTGACAGGAAATTTCTAATAACTAATAATTTATAAACATTTTTAATCATCCAAGTTTTTGATCAGTTTTAACAATGTATTTAGGACTTATTTGAAAGTTGGTGTCCTAGAAAATTGTAAATCTCAAAGATTTTGTGCAGCAGAAGTCATTTGAATGATTTGAGTGATCTACAGAGGTTCTTTGTTTGAAAGAACTCTGTGGCTTATGACTTCTGTGGCAAGATACCAACCTATTTCCTTTTGATCGGCGAATGTGATCTCTTCTGTCGCATTCTTTGCTCCCCCTTGACTTATGAATCTCTGTAGATTCAGCAAGGTCTCCTTTTCCGCTCCTCCTTGATCTAACAACCTCTGTAGGATTGATCTATGTGGTTTGAAACCTGCCTTTTTATCTCTTGAAGCTTGTACTTTTACCAAAAACGTTTGAAAAACATTGGAGAGGATCGTTAAATCTTTAGTAGAGAGAAATTATCCTACAGAGGTTTTTGGACCTCTGCCAGAGCCAGCAGAGGCTCTGTGATAGGAAATTTCTAATAACTAATAATTTATAAAACTTTTTGATCATCCAAAGTTTTTATGGTTTTAAACATTGTTTTTAGGACATATTTAGAAATTTTTGTCCTGGAAAATTGTTTTTGGAAAAAGATTTTGTGCGACACATACCTTTTAGAGTGTCTAGTTTGGACGACAGAAACTCTTGTTGATCATAATCCTCCTTTGGCTCCCCCTTGAATGATCAACCTCTGTAGATTAATTTGAGGTCTCCTTCTGCTCCCCCTTGACCTATGCTTGAATCAATAGAGATAAATAATGCACAGTACATAGGTCAACCTCATCAGAGGTTCTGTGGAGATTGTCATAGGTTCTGAGCAATTCAACAGAGGCTCTGTGAAGTATAGAATCTTTGAAGGATGAGTCTTAAACAAAGTGTTTAAGAGTCATAGTGTATTTTGAAGCCTGAGTCCTTAATAGAAGTATTAAGGAGTCCATTGTTTGCTGAAGAGTGAGTCCTGATCTGTAATGGTCAGAAGTCATTTTTCTGATGAAGCTCGAGTCTTAAACTGATTTGTTTAAGAGTCTTTTTCACTAAAGTGTGAGTCCTAAACTGATGTGTTTAGGAGTCCTTTTTTTTCCTTTGAAGAGCGAGTCCTGATCTGTAATGATCAGAAGTCCTTTTACCTGCAAGACAGATCAAAGAACTTTTGGTACCCATATCCAAATGGGTCCTTTTTTGTTAGGATTTGGAGCTGTCTTTAGGTCCTCTGGTTTGCCAATCTCTGTTGGTTTGCCAATTTTCTTTCTATGACCTTTCTCATTTTGGGTCTTTGGATTTTTCTTTTGAAATGACCCATTTTGTACATAGAATGATTTAGAGAAAAGGTTTCTTAATTGAAGCAGAAGATCAAAGTATTTATATGAATGAAAAGATGAAGGCTTTGTAGAAACAAATGGTTTTGGAGCATTTTTGTCAGGAATAGAGTTTTTGACTTTCCAAACCATTTTCATCTTTTTGTAAACAGGATTATTTGAATTTTTAGAACAAGAGTTTGCTAAGACAAGGTCTTTAAGACTTTTAGCTAAAACATCTTTTTCTTTAAGGTTTAAATCAAATTTTCTTAGAAGATCTGATTTATACCTCTTCTCCAACATAATCTTGTTTGACAAATCGGATAGTCTCTTTGTTAAATTTGACATTTCAGCTTTAAAGACCTTTCTTTCCTTCTCAAACTTGTCTTTCAAACACTTTGTTTGAAATCCTTCTCTCTTCACCTTTTCAGACTCTTTTCTTTCAAAATCCTGCTCTTTCCTCTCTTTTTCAAGAGATTTCTGTAATTTTGAGATTTTGAAAGAAAGTTCCATATTCTTTGTCTCAAGAAGAGTTTTCTCTTTTCCAAACTTTTCATTTTCACTGATTATAAGTGTTTCAAAGTTGGAAATCAGTTTAGAAAAGTTTAGACACTTAAGCTCAAGGCTTTTCTTCTCTTCTTTAAAAACAGTCTTAACTTCCTCAAACTTCTTTTTCTCCTTTTTACCAAGCTCTTCTGACTCAGATAGTTTCCTTTTTAGTTCAAGATTTTCATAGTTTAGGAGTTTACCTGATTCTTCAAGCTTGGCAATGTTGTCTGAGTTAATAAGAATGATCTTGTTTCTTTCCTCTAATTCTTTCTCAAGAGAAGGAATTATTTTCTTAAAATTTGTGCTGAGTTTGAAATAATAATGAAAATCAGCATCAACACTAAATTTTAGTCTTGACATATTGAATGAAGTTTTTAACGAAAGAAACAGTATCTAGGATGTTACCAGATCGAATAAATCGAAAATGGCAGTAAAACAGAATCTGTTTGAAGGAATGAAGAATAGGTTAAGAACAGACAGTTTCTATCAAGAATCTTGTCTAAACGAGGATCACTTGATATTGAAAACCAAGCTTTGCTCTGATACCAATTGTTGGTTCCCGTTTTGCTTTAAACAAGATTATCAGATCTATTAGTTCAGGTTTAAGGTTTGATGCGGAAGCGTATTTGAAGAACTAATAGATATGTTTGATAGATTTAGAACACAATATAAATAAACAGTGAGCAGGAAATAATATCTCAAAGTTTACTGAATATATATATATCAAGAACAGATTTAAGAACAGTGAGTATGCAAAGCTTTAAACAGATATGACTCTAAATGTGCATAAGCTATGTGTTCTTGATGTTTGATTGAAGTGTTCTTGTTTTTCTGTTTTTGTCTGTAGTTCTATATCTTAGGAAGAACTCAACATGAGTCTTCCTTTTATACTACTCTTAGAAGACTATGAAGTAGGTCACCGTTCCTTTTACGACATGAATAGTAAACTGGATGGTGTGAACAGTGGACAGGATGGTGTGAGCAGTTGTTTGAGCCATGCGCATTTAATGGAGCAGATGTACTTTTGGTAAATGCATTAAATGGCGCAGACGTCTATTTTGTACCTTGCCCTATTGAGTCCACTTAGAGCTTGACACGTGTTTTGACAATACTTTTCCATGCAAGTTGATGAACAGGTCTTGGAACAGTAGCAAGATATTATAAATATTTTCCTAGTCTTTTGAGGACCATAGAGGCTCTGTAATGTGTTACAGAGGTTCTGCGGTCTGGTTCCTCTGTAAAGTAGTCTTCACCGGATTCCGAGTCTTTGGTTGTTTACTTCTGCGGAGCTTCTGTCAAGGATGGCAGAGGTTCTGAGGCTCGGTCCTCTGAGAAGTCTTCTTGGTTCCTTGTCTTCTGATGTTGTCCGCAGAGGCTCTGTTATTGGTAACAGAGGTTCTGCGGTCTTGGTCTTCTGAAAGCGTCCTTCTGTAGTTTCCTCGGTCTTTGATCACTCTTGATCAAAACTTCCTTTGATTCTCCTGAGATGCCCGGCAGAGCTTCTGTGGAAGTTCTTCTGTACTTGGCCATTTTTCAATACTTCTAATATTTCAGAATATTTGGAGCTAGCAGTATCACCTTCATTCTTTACCAATATTTTAAATATTGATGAAGTTGATAGTCTTCGAAAAGTCGATCTCTTGACTAGAAGTTTATATGAAGCCATGAATGGCAAAACTGTGGTTGAAAATCAAAACCTTGATCTCGCTGAACAGCTTAAAAACTGTCACCTTCAAATAGAAAATGTTTCTAAAATTGAAGAAGATTTTAAAGATCAAGTTCACCTAAATCAGCTAGTGAAAATCGAGCGCGAAGAAGCTATCGCTGCATTAAAAGCTGAAAAAGCTACTGTTGATGGATGGTATAATTCCTCAACAAAGATCACTGAGATAATTAAGTCTCAGATTCCCCTGAGTGATAAACGTAGTCTTGGTTACAAAGCTGATACTCTAAAACCAACCACTGACCGTTCCATGCTTAAATTTGGAATGTTCGTATCCTCTATCCCTGACACTTTCTCATCTCAATGTTCCTCTTCTAAACCGCCCATCCCTGAGGAAATCTCTAGCTTAACTTCTAAAGGTAAACAAAAGTTGTTTATCCAAAACCTACCTCAGCATTTAAAAACAAAGGTAAAGGAATTGCTTTTAACCAAAATCCTCAGAAGGGTACCTCTGTACCAAAGCTGAACGCTTCTAAAGCTTCAGTGACTTATCCCTCTGGTTCAAAGAATAAGATCCCAGGATTTATTCAGCATGGATCTATTCAGCGATCTACTCCTAGAATCAAAGTGGAAATTATTGGTAAGAAATCCGAATAACTGAATGTTCCTCCCATTTCAAAAGCCAATAGCTTACTTGGTGTTGGTCCTTCTAATTCAAAATCAAAAGCTCAGCATGCAAATGGTCCTAGAACTACTTTTAGGTATATGAAATGTTATCATTGTGGACTTACCAATCATATTGCTAGTAAGTGCCCTACAGCCACCCAAGCTGAAAAGATAGCTAAGGTGAAGATCATTGCCCCCAAGGCAAAGAAGACCACTGAGGTTAAGAAATTAACCAAAGTGAAGAATGACAAAGCTGAATCTTCAAATGTTGCAAAGACTGCTGAACCTTCCACCTCCTCTTCTACCCCCACTGACAAGTGTGTACACATGGTTAAGTGGGTACCCAAGACAAACTAATCTTCTTTTGTAATGCAGGTTAAGAAGGTTATCTGGTATCTCGATAGCGGATGCTCTAGACACATAACTGGTATGAAGAACCTTCTCACTGAGTACAAAGAAGAGAAGGGTCCCTCTGTAACTTTCAGTGGAAATGGAAAAGGACATACCCGAGGGTTTGGTGTACTCTCTAATGGTACAACAACCTTCAGAAGAGTCGCATATGTTGAAGGGCTGAAGCATAATCTTCTAAGCATCAGTCAGCTTTGCGACAAGGATAACAAAGTAATCTTTACTAAGGAATTCTGCTTTGTCGCTGACAAAAAGGAGAAGATAGCTCTCATCGGTTATCGTTTGGAAAATGTTTATGTAATAAACATGGACTCAACAACCACTGAGAACTCCTGTTTCGTCTCAAAAGCCTCATCTGATGTCAACTGGCTATGGCATAAGAGGCTCTCTCATCTCAACTTCAAGACACTGAACACTCTTTTTTCAAAAGAGTTAGTCACTGGTCTACCTCAGCACTCATACGCCAAAGAATCCTTATGTTCAGCATGTGAGAAAGTAAAGCAGACCAAAGCAAGCTTTAAGTCAAAGCAAGTTTCCTCAGTATCGTCTCCTCTACAACTTCTCCATATGGATTTGTTTGGCCCTGTTAACAAACAATCCATCGCTGGAAAGAAATATACGTTGGTCATAGTTGATGAATTCTCTCGATATACATGGGTTATGTTTCTATGTTCTAAGAGTGACACCCCTGAAGAACTTCTCACCTTTGTTCGAAAGATGGAAACCCTGAACAACTTGACCGTTCGCTCAATAAGGGGTGATCATGGGACTGAATTCAAAAACAGTTCTCTTGATTCCTTCTTTGAGAGTAAGGGTATTTCTCACAACTTTTCTTCAGTGAGAACACCACAACAAAACGGAGTCGCTGAAAGAAGAAATAGAACTATTATTGAAGCTGCACGTTCAATGCTCAGCGATTCTCATTTGACTACTCAGTTTTGGGCAGAAGCTGTCAACACTGCTTGTTTTACGCAAAACAGGTCGCTGATAGTCAAAAGATTTAATAAAACATCCTATGAACTTTTTCATGGGAGAAAGCCTTCAATTAACTTTCTTCACATCTTTGGATGTCAGTGTTTCATACCAAACAACAGAGATGCCCTTGGAAAGTTTGATCCTAAAGCTGATAATGGAATCATTCTTGGATATTCTTCAATCTCCAAAGCCTTCAAAGTCTTCAATCGAAGAAGACAAACTGTTGAAGAAACTATTCACGTCACTTTTGACGAATCCCGTTCAGCGAATTCTCGACCTTCTGCTGATACTGAAGAACTGAATCAATGGATGTTTTCTCATCTTGGTGATTCAGAAGATATTCCCACTCCGCATACTCATACTGTAGAAGATGATAGTCCTACTATCATCCCAAACATGCAGAATAGTGAAGCTGAAACATCATGGGTCTCAGCTGTTCCTTTAAACACTATACCTGCTTCCGAACCAAATGTCTCAGACATTGCATCTATTTCTCAGTAATCAGTGAATGAGATGACATCTGCACCTACTCCTCTCTTGGCTGATATTCCAGAAGTTGCTAAAGCCTCATCTTCAGCTCCTCCAGTTCAATTTGAGTCAGCGACTTATGCTCCTGCTCAGCGATGGACGGTAAATCACCCAATTAATCAAATCTATGGTGATCCAAACGCTGGTGTTCAGACTCGACGAAGTGCGGGTAATATTTGTTTATTTGTTAACTTTATTTCTCTGATTGAACCAAAGAAAATAGATGATGCCCTCAAAGATCCAAACTGGGTCAGCGCCATGCAAGAAGGGCTGACTGAATTCGAAAGAAACAAAGTTTGGAAACTTGTTCGAAGACCAACTGACAAGACAGTGATAGGCACTAAATGGGTCTATCGAAACAAGTTGGACGAACATGGAACTGTAACCCGCAACAAGGCTCGTCTTGTTGCTCAGGGATACAGACAAGAGGAAGGCATAGATTACGACGAAACATTTGCTCCAGTAGCGAGACAAGAATCTATTCCTCTATTCTTAGCATACGCTGTACACAAAGACTTCAATGTATATCAAATGGATGTTAAGTCAGCATTTCTAAATGGAAAGCTAAATGAAGAAGTCTATATGGAACAACCTCCAGGATTCTCAGATCCTAAGCGTCCAGGTTATGTTTATAAACTGGATAAGGCACTTTATGGCTTAAAGCAAGCTCCACGTGCATGGTATGACACTCTATCCTCTTATCTCCAAATTGAAAATTTTGAGCGAGATAAAATCGACAAAACTCTATTTTTCAGAATAGGGAAAGGTCATATCATTCTTGTTCAGATATATGTTGATGACACTATATTTGGTTCTACAAACCCTGATCTTTGTACTCGTTTCTCTGAAAGGATGAAAGAAGAGTATAAAATGAGCATGATGGGTGAGCTAACATATTTCCTTGGTCCTCAGATAAAACAAAATGAAAAAGGAACTTTGATTAATCAGGGAAAGTATGTTAAAGATATGCTGAAGAAATTCGATTTAACTCAGAGTTCAGCTATGAAAACCCCTATGGCACCACCGCTGACACTAAACAAGGATTCAAATGGAATACTTGTTAATGTCACGTTGTACCATGTGATGATCGGATCTCTCTTGTATCTTACAGCTACCCGACCCGTTATTATGTACGCAACCTGTTTGTGTGCACAATATCAAGTTGAACCTAAGGAATCTCATATGATCGCTGTAAAGCGAATCTTTCGTTACCTTAAGGGTACTATGAACCTAGGTCTTTGGTATCCCAAAGACTCAGGGTTTGATCTAATGGCCTATTCAGATAGTGATTTTGCAGGATGCAAATTGGATAGGAAAAGCACCATAGGAGGCTGTCAGCTCCTGGGTGGAAAGCTAGTGAGTTGGATAAGTAAAAAGCAAAACTCAGTGTCCACCTCAACTGCTGAAGCTGAGTATGTAGCCGCTGGAAGCTGTTGTTCTCAGGTCTTGTGGATGAGAAATCAACTACTAGACTATGACCTTTAGCTCTCGAAAATTCCAATCTATTGCGATAGCACAAGTGCCATCGCTATAGCCAACAATCCAGTGCTACACTCAAAGACCAAACATATTGAAATCAGGTATCATTTTATCATAGATCATGTGATGAATGGTGATATAGAACTTCATTTTATCCCAACTGACTATCAATTAGCTGATCTGTTCACCAAACCTCTTGATGAGACAAGATTCAACTTTCTCATCAGCGAGCTTGGAATGCTGAACTTTGAAGAGTAAGATATTCAGTGGTTCACATTCGATCAGCGATAGGATAAAACAATTATATAACCCATTCTATCATTCTCTCTCTGAACATAATTGATTCGCTGATATCAAGGTATGTTTTCTCTCTTGCTCGCTGACGTTCGCATATGAATGTAAGATTTCAAAACAAATTGCATCGCTGAATATCCTTTCCTTAACAGCGATACTTTGAAATTTCTAAAACTAATACTGATATTTCTATTCAGTGCTTCATGTTTTTCAAAATAGTCCTTGAGCTTTCAAAACCTCAGAGACATCCTAAAATATGAAAGGACGTTTGTGACATCATCACAACGGATAAACCCTGGCACGTTCTTTTTCTGACACACGTTTGCACGTTTCGTTTACCTACCAATCAAATGCAAACACGTGTCCGTGTCATGATGAAAAACTTTCCCGCTCGAGTTTTTCTCTCTCTAAAATCTCTCTATATAAACTATTTCGGGTTTATATTTTTTTTCTTTACGCGAACTTCTTCTCCAAGCAAAAAAAGATTTACTGTTGCTTATTTCCAGAAATCTGTTCATCTCCTTCTTCGATTACTAGGTTAATATTCTTACTATTTACCTGCATAACCTGTTTCTGATCTTCTTATTGCTTTTAACAGATCAAACAAAAGAAACCTTTTTCTAAAATGAAATCATTTCTTTCATGGTTGTATGAACACAACCTTTTCCTGGTTGTTCTTCAAGTTTAAAACTCAAAATCTTAAACTTGTTCTTCATTCGTTTTTCCAGAATCCTTTTCTAAAATAAAATGGAAAACAAGACTTTTACTGGGTTTGTTTCTCTTTTTCAAAACAAGAAAAACCTAATCTTCATTAAGACATTTCTGTCTGAATGAAATGGACAAAAATCGGAAAACATCTTATTGGAAAATCTTTCACATTAAGACTATTCTTTATATATGTTCATGGTTGATTTTTAAACAGAAATGGCATCTTCTACTCCTGCTCCTACTGCTGAGAAATCCACGGCTGCAAAGAAACTGACCCTTGTCAAAGCTCCTCAGGTCAAGTTCAAGCTTGAGAACATCGATTTTTCAAAATCGAACAACCTTTATGCGCTTTTTGAGTTTCCTCCTCGAAATCTAGTCATACATCTGGATGATGCCGTGAACTACCACAAAACATGTTGCTTATCCACAGCCCTGACCATTACACCCCCTGCTCATCAATTCCTACTTTCTCAGTTCTGGTATACTGCCAGAAGGGCTCAGGTACCCCATGCCAAAGACCCAACGAAGATCATTGTATAAACCAGGATTCAATCTTACAATCAATTTAGAACAATCAAACAGTAAATGATTGTTAGGGCAGGTTTTATAGTTGATTTAAAGTTCAAGGGTTGATTTGTATTAATTCATTTTGAGCCTTATTAGTGAACGGGCTGTGGGCTTGTTAACCACGGGCCCATAGTATTTAATGTGAGATTAGCTTGGAAAAACAAGCTAATCATCTCTTTAGCTTTCTAAACTCTTATTGTAAATTCTCTCTGAAAGTTAATGAAAGCGATGACAGTTGGAAATCATTGTTCTTATTGATTTATCATTACGATTTCTATATTGTTGCACGGATCTGGTTCTATCAATTGGTATCAGAGCAGACAGACGGATTCGATTCACAGATTCATTCACTGATTTCTGGTTAGTTTGACTTATTCACGTCTGACCATTCTTGAATTTTTCAAATCTTTGATTCTGGCTAAATTGTTCAATTATGTTTATTGGGTTGTGTTAGCATTATACTTGTTAGTATTTCTGCAACTTTTCACATTCCAATTCGATCGTTTGAGTGGTCAATTTAGCAAATTAAGTTTAAAGTTTTTTGGCTGTGTTCATCAAGAAAGATCGAATTTTTACCATTAAAGGGTGCTCTTTTTGCTTCAAAATCGATTGGGTTAGTGTTAGTTTTGTGTCTGGTAGTGTTTCTAACCTTTCAGGAACCTTCTTGTGCAACCCTAATCGACAATCGATCGTATTGAAAAACTTAGGCGAGTTTTCCGGATAACCCAGCCGTGGTTTCCGGACAAGTTGATAGTTCCCGGACGTTTGTGTGATTTCCATCCGGATAATTCCAATTCCATCCGAACTCCTCATTTTTCCGGGTAAGTTCTGCAATCCGGGTAAGCCACTATTCCTTATACTATTCGGGTAACATTTGTATCCGGAAACCCAGTGTTTCCGGACATATCTTACCCGGACAATCCATTGTACCCGGAAACTTCAGTGTATCCGGAAACATCTTGTTTCAGTTTTTCTATTAGGTAACTTAAGCCATCCAGTAACCTTGGTTATCCGGACAACTCAAGTTATCCGGACTCTTCCTCTTATCCGGAACCTTTTGCACCCGGTAAGTTCTTATCGTCCGGTAACTTCAATTTTCAAGATTCTTTATCCGGAAACCACCCGGATTCCATAATCCGGGAGCTTTCCGAACCCTCATTTTTCAATCGAACAATCGTCTGACAATCACTCCAGTGCAACTGAAGATGTCTCCTATTGAAGAAGACATGACAAAGCCGTGTCAGGTATGTGAACCTATCTTTTCAGAACTTTATGACCGAATGAAACCTCTTGTTGAACGGGTAGATTCCTTTAAGGCCACCTCTAATGAACAACTGCTTGAGATTAGATCACTATCTGAAAAGCTAGATGTTCAAAGGAGAATAACTGAAAAATACATGTCTGAAAATGCTAATCTAAAAAACAAATGCAAAAATCTTTCATTAGCACCTAAGGACTTAAGGGCCAAGTTATCTGATCTTCAGTCTCAGTTTGATAAGTGCTTGAATGAGAAAGAAGAAATTGTTTATCAATGTTCTTCTCTTCAAATTCAACACAACGAGTTTGTGACTAAAATCCTTGATCTTGAAAACAAACTCCATAAAAGGGGTCAAACTGATCAAACCATCTTTCTGAATAAACCTAAAGAGTTCACATACTTTAACAAAGAGTGGGGAATCGGATATGATAACCCAAACTATTTGAAAAAGGGAAGATGGCATGTACCCACTCTGTATGATTTTGCTTGTTTTGGATTAGATAAAAAGTATCCAGAATATGCAATTCAATGGACTGGTCCTATTAAACCCGAAAAAGAGGAGGACACCGAGGAACATAAGCGCACACACAAACGAGGAATTCAACTCCCATTTTGTTATGAACCTTTAAACTACTCGTATCAAAAGGACAAAAAGTACCTTTCCAATGACTACTTCGATCCCTACAAGGTAGCTACACCCAAGGATTCCTCCAAAAAGGATGAGGATCTAGCACCTGCAACCAAGACTGAGACGGATGAGTTTAAACTCTATGTTCCCCCTCTCATCTTGGAAGCAAAGATAGTCGAGTTGGAGGAGTCCATTAAGAAAGAAAGGTCAATGTTTCAAATGGAAAAGCAAGTCTTACTTACAAAACTTGAGAATCTACAACCGGTCAAACCCGAAGTTGTGTCTGGTGAAGGACAGGAAATCCTTCGGAATGAAATCAATCGACTCACATCACAACTGTCTGCTTTGGCAACAGAAAAGATGGAAGAGTACACGAGAAATGGTCAGCTTCAAGAGCAAATTGACCAACTGCTATCTGAACAGCAGATCTCACCCGAACTTTCCTCAAATTCATCTGACACGTCTTCGTGCAAAGCTTTCCTAGGCAATATATCTAGTTCGCAAGACGGTCAAGATTCTCAAGACGAGAGTGTTTTAAGAAATTTGAACTCTGAGTATTTCTTAGCTTCAGCACCAAATTCCCCAAAGCACACAAGCACAAAGATCTCCTCGCCTTCCTCGACCGATCCAAGTCCAGTAATTCCGGATGTCCATTTTTCAGAATATGTGAACTCCGAAGGCAATTCTGATGGAGAGTTTGATTCGTTCCCCTTCGACAAACCTCTTCCGAGTCATTCTGACTTTTTGTCACCAGTGGTGAATCGGCCGGTCAATTTTTTAAAGGGTGACTGTTCTAAAACCAAGGACCCAGCTGTGATTAAGATTTCAAAATCAAAGCTTGTTTCACAAAAACAATCACAGCCGAGGCAAAATATTCATGTTTCCTCAAAAGTCACTGATCGCACAATCCCTGTTGTTTCGGATAAAAACGATCGCGCTAAACAAGAAAAACCAAAGTGGCTAGCCAAGGAATCTGTCAAAGATGCAGCATCAACGTCTTTCAATACTGTGTTTTACCCTAGAATGAACAAATACAATTGTGCTTGGAATCATAGGAATGATTTTGTTAAAAGAGATGTTAATTTTCCGATGAAAATTTATTCCACTCAACAATTGATTCAATTGTCGCATGATTGTTTATGTTGCTCTAGTTGTAGTTGGAATGACTTTGATGATATCCATAACAATGATTGGTTTGGGTCATATCACATGTATAATTCGACACCCAAACGCAAACCCCGTAATAACAAAAGAAAATACTATAAACAACGGGGTTTCCAATCAGAGGTTAAACCACAGCGGGATACCAAACCCATTCCAAAACGGGCTTCTTCTACTGAGGTTAGACCGACACCCAGGTGGAAAGCTGCTACAAAATCTGTTCCTCCTAAAGGTGTAAATTCTGCACTGAAGAGGAAACAATTGCCAAAACCAGTTCCCTCAACCGGTGTAAATCCTACACCTAAAGGGAAAGTTGGGACAAAGCAAGCTTCCCCAAATGGTGCCAAACCTAACCCTCCCGGACCCAGGCAAATCTGGGTACCGAAGGTCCGCTAAACTTGTTTTGCAGGACGGTCATGTGTGGTCCTTAGACACTGGATGCTCCACACACATGACCGCAACGAGGGAGCTGCTCACGATCTACAAGGAACAATATTAAGAAGACGTGAGGTTTCTCTATACATGTGCTTTAACAAGCTGCTCATGTATTTAGGGGGAGCATAATCAGCTATCAGGTATGTCACTTTACTGTTGAGGGGGAGCGTCACACACATTTTTTTAAATATGTTAAAAAGTTTTTTGTGTGTGTGGATACTCCCGTGTGCACTTCACTCTACGCGCACATTCTAAGGGGGAGCATGTCATCTAATGCTCATCATTTGAGGGGGAGCGACACAAATTTTTCTTTAAATGTCTAAAGTTTTTGTGTGTCAGACTCTCCATTGCACATGCCTATACACTATCCGAGGGGGAGCAAGTTTTTCCATTCTCAGTTTGAGGGGGAGCGAGAGATCCATTTTTTTCAATATTCTACAGGTTTCATCTCTTTGAAAAATGGAATTATTCTTTAAAGTGTAAAAGTGTCCGGACACCCATCAGTGCGGATGACTTTCCGGACCGGATGGGTATCCGGGTAGGACTATCCGGAATCCCTACTCTGTCAAGAAACACCCTTTGTCCGGATACTTTGTTTAGACCGGAAAGGTTTGCCATTCCGTCCTCTTTCATCCGGATACCATGTTTGTCCGGAAACTTTATTTGTCCGGGAAGTATGGTCTGTCCCGGATGTTCTACATATCTTCATTATGTCCGGACTCCTGTGTATTTGTCAATTTAGCACCTGCCATCACACTGCCAGTACTCAATCTGTCTCAGATTGATCCATTTACAGCAAAGGTACGCGCCGGAACTTGTTTATCCGTCTTGTTTACTAACTTTGGATCTTTTACAGATATTCCATGGCGGATGAACAACCTCAACAAAATCCGAGGGGAAGCTTCACCCTGTTTTTCTTAAAAGTCTAAATGTTTTTTTGTGTTGATCACTCCCAATTAAGTAACACTCTCACTCTGAGATGATGCAAGTCAATCTCCATGTATGTTTTGAGGGGGGAGCAGGATAATATCAGTGCTTTGCATATGCCTGAAGCCCTACCTGTGATAGCATATAGACGAGAGTTAGGGAATCCCATGGTCCAGCCAGCGCCGGAGGGACCTTCCCCTGGACATAGAACAAGTGAGAAGGAGGGAGTTAAGGTCGAAAACGAACCAAGAAAGATTGAGCCGTAAAGATAAAGAGGCTCCTGAGCGAACCCAGCCACGTGATATCCGGGTAGCCACATCTACTATCCCGCCTCATAAGCTGGGACGGGATATTGAAGAAGCCTCGGTGGACCCAGCGGAGCAATTGCACAACCTCCTCATCCACTCATCCGTCTCTCAAAAGACGGATGTTTCAGTACATCACGGGGTTATAGCACAACTTCCACCGGCCTCTCACTCGGAGGGTGCTGGTGTTGAAATAAGCGACCAGCATCCCCCGGTCGCGACTTCTTTTCGTGCACAATCGAGTCTAGAGCCATTTGCTATTGAAAATACTTTGGCTAGGACACAAGAGGAGCAACACCAAGTCGAGAATCTTCGTGACTCGACAGGAACCACCGTAGTGTCTTCACCTCTAGGTGGAACACAAGGATCGGAGGGAAATCCTACCACAGCTACCGATATGCCAACTGTGAACGTAGGTGGCTCTACCCCTGCGGTAGATGCCTCAATGGGTAATCTAAGTGAACCCGGAGTTACTCACCCAGACTTTGTGTCACCAGGGTCCCTGAACAGCACCCTTAAGGCTGTCTGCGAGGCAATGGAGCAAACTATGCAGCAACATGTAGCCACTGAACTTACAAAAGCTATGCGCGCTATCAATAGTAAAGGCCACCTCGTCGAAATTGAAATCGCCCCTGTACCTCCACCGATTCAACCGCAACCTATCTATTCGGTGGACACCCTGAAGACAATGCTAGTGGCCCAACTGCTCCAGGAATCAGATACAACCGCCTCTACTGAAACATACCTGATCTCAATTCTCCGATCACAAGTCACTTCTCCATCTTCATCTATTACCACTCGCTTAGACGCCATTGACTCGACTCTCAAGGACTACAGCCTAGCGCTAATAACGCTGTCCGAGAGAGTCCGCTCACTCGAAGATACCTGCAAGAGTCAAGCAGGCGGCCTGAAGCGGAAACACTATCACCGTGAGGGGGAGAAAATACAACGTCTGACCGAGACCGCCTCCCTGATCCAGATTGAAGCTACAACTGTGGTTCATCAAGAACCCCCAACCACGGCAGCTACAACAGTAGCACCAGAAGCCGAGTTGCCTTTAGCAGACATGGATATAGACATGGAGATATCAGATGAAGAAGACCCGACGGTTTAAAAGCTCGAGGGTTCAACACAGGAACTGGTTGTTTTTGACTCATCAGACATACCGATTCTGGACATGATTGATCCAGATTGTGAAGCCAACCCGGAGACCGGAGATGCATGGTACGAAAAAGCCGCCAGTGCCATAAATCTCCAGGTAAATTTGGTCTTCCCCACTGATGAGGACGACAACATTGATTATTATCAGTTCCTGCTCTAAAAATTGTATGGAACATCCCCTGTTCATTATGCTCAACCCGCCGGAACATCATCAACAAGACCCGAGTCTACTACTTCCGATCTTCCGACAACTGCTCCACCCACAACAGCTTCTGATCTTCCTCCCCCTCCTCAACAGTAACAAATCCGTTGGGAGAAGATCATGGTACTTGTAGGTTCCCAGATTCACGTTGTATCATATTAATGGTAGTGAAATAGACAGCGGAAGCATATTAAATAAAGCCATTAAAATGAGTGATTGTGTAAACGATAAATGAACTATGAGAATCAAATATTGAACAGTAAAAATGATAACAGGATCAGATATAAAAGTTGCTCATATATTGATAATGAATCACACCAAGAACATGTTCGAGTGTGTTTGAAAAACTCATAGGACAACAATATCGTACGGAGGTAGTGCTCGAGATTGCTGCAGTGTGTGTTTAAACAATTGTGGAAAAACTACTCTTCCCAAAGCTTACAATTGTTTGTTCCACTGCCTCTCTATTTATAGCCCTGGAAAAGTGAAGGCAGTGTACTATCGTACCCTAGAATGACACGTGGAAAGTGTGTCTCCTATTTTTAGGGCATACGTGGAAAGTATGGACACTTGTCTAACACTTGGGATTTCCTACGAGACTTAGGCTGACAGAGGTCTTCACTTCACCAGAGCTCTTTCGCAAGAGCTCTGTTGGTCTTCTGTTAAACACTTGTTCTTCTGTTGGAAGTCTTCGACAGAGCTCTGTTGAGCTCTGTTGGTCTTCTGACTTGAACTTCTTCCGAATCTTCTGTCTGATCTCTGTTGGTCTTCTGACTTGAACTATTTTCAATACTTTTACAAAACAGATACTTGGGGCCAACAATCTCCCCCTAAGTATTGAAAATAAAAAATTTACAATTGACAAGAGATTAAACAAAAGAACAGAGAACTTTTACCTCTGTCGAAGCCTTGCACTAATCTTTTGGAATATTACATTGATATTTAAAAGATCAGTACATTTAAGCATAATTATCTCCTCTAAGAATTTTGTCGAATCTTCTGATTAGAGTGCGGAAGTCCAACATCAGGTCAATCTGGTCAATAAAGAGTTTCTGCTGTTCTTCTGGACACTTGTTTCTTGGAAGATCTTGGATTATGTTCTTGAGGTATACTAGCAACTCACTTGAGTACTTTTGGGCTTCAGCTGCTCTGATGGCCTTCTTTGTGCCCTTTTGTTGGCAGACAAAGACTGGAGGATCTTCTACTACGGTTCCAGTTCTGTGATGGCCATAACCCACAAGGTTTTCATTTGGTGGTGAAATCGCTAGTTTCTCTACTTCAAACTCTATGCCTAGCTGATAATCAATCTGTATTCTGAGATGGATGTGCTCTTGCATAGCGAATCTGACTTCTGGTAGTGCAATTCTGGTCGGTGTGTATCTTTCTGAGAAGTTCAAGCAATATGCATGGAGTAAGATCATGTCATATGGATTCAGAAGGACGAGATCATTGTCATTGAAGATTTCATTTCTGCCTTCTGTTGATTCCACAGTATACTCATGGTATGTGACCCTGTCGTGTTGAAACTTCTTGTGCTTGATGTCCAGAATTCTGCGGATACCGAAGTTTATATTGATGGCTCTGTTCTGATTTGACTTGGTTTGGATGAACTTTAGCTTTGCATCAGAAATGGTGTTTATTCTGATTGGGTTGAGGTATGGGTTAATGGGTACGGCATTTACAGGGATGATGTCTCTGTCAGCATATAGAAATGCAAATACCGTTTCTAAGGCCGGTTTTTCGGTATGAAAGGTAGAGGTTTCTGGGTTCTGTTCTATTACCATCGGGTTTGGGTCATCATGGGTTTCTGCCATAAGAGTGTCGATGTGAGCAGATTTCTGAGTAGCTTGAGGTTGGGCTCGACTTGTTTGTCCTTCAGCAGAGGATGGGTCTGTCCTCTCTGGTTCTTTTGTTGGAGAAATAAAAGGGGTATCTAGGCATATGATCTTTGGTGGTTCTTGTGTTGACTCTTCTGTCGGTTTGATGACTCTGTTCTTGAACATGTAGTCAAATGCCACTTCAGTCATATCTGTCATGATTTCCTCTGTTATCCCCTTTTCTCCTTCTGTAGTCTATGCCTATGTTGCTTCTGCGATTTTCCCTTTACCCTTGGCTTCTCTTTCTTTTTAAACCTCTTTCTCCTTCTCTGCCTCTTTCTTCTTCTCTCTCTCTTTCTCCTTCTCCTTCTCCTTTTCCTTCTCCTTCTCCCTCTCTTTCTCCTTCTCCTTCTCCCTCTTTTGTTGTTCTGAGGACTCACCCAGTTGATCATCATCGCCTGAGGAGTCAATTCGAGCTTCTGGTGAGGACTGAACAACAAACTTCAGACCAGCTTTGTGTCTCTTGCTTGATGGTACGTCTGTGGGTGCTTCTTCTGCATGTCTTTTTGATGTAGAGGTAGCCTGTAACACAATATCAGTAAAGTTTGAGGCTACCTTTGCCATTACATCTTCTACCTATATTGCAGCACCTCTGATCTCGTCTACTTGAGCCTCAAAGTTGAACTTGTGAGTATCAAGGGACCTTTCACGTGTTTTTCTGTTTCCTTAGCTTGTATTACAAATTTTGATGAGATCGTCATCATTCGGCTAAGAATTGATTTTCTGAAGTCTCCCATTTGTCCAACTGTCATGGGTAGGTCATTTGGGTTAGGGCTGGAGATGTTGAGAGGAGTAGCAGATGAGGTGGTTGCTTCTTTTATGGATTCCTTAACAGAGTTGGTAATTATCTCTGTTAAGGTTCTGACGTTAGATTCTGAAAGAATAATTGTGGAGATGGGAAGGGTTCTGTTCATCTGCGCTGTGTGGTTCTCTGTTATGAGTCGCTTTAGCTCGGCAAGATCTGTCGAAGTCCTTTTAACTTCCTCAGATCTGACTGATCTTAGGTCGGCTATCTCTGTTGTCAGCTTTCCAATCTCTTCTCCTCTGACCCGTTCAGACTCTGTTCTGAGTGCTTCAGCCTCGGCATATTTTCGAGTTATTTCAGCATGCTTGTTTGAGATGTTCAGCAGTTCTTCCCTAAGAGAAGCATTTCCTTACGGATCAGCTCCTCCTTTTGTTCATTGATAAGTTTATACTCGTTCAAAGAGTTGTTGATACTGTCACAGAAGCTTTCGAACTCTGCTCTTGTGATAGTGTCAACGGGGGTCTCCTTGGTTCCAACACATGGATCCAATTCTGCCTCGAGTTCAGAGGCGCCTCCGTCAAGAGTTGTGTTGATGTTGTCTCTTGGAGGACTTCCACCTGATCCTTGATGTTCCCTTTGAGGGGAAACAACTACAGGTGTTCTGACAAAAGTTTCCTCGTCCAGCTCAGGTTCTGAAGAAGGGAATCTGGTGTGATGAGAAGCATTTGGATCAAGCAATGTCTTCCCTTGTTCTACTATGGTCTCCCATTGTCCCTGAGTCGGACAGATTCTACGTGAGATTACAAAGATCTCTGGTCTATTTTGTATGGAGTCTAAATGAGCCACAGAGGCATCATCGTGTAGAGGTAACCTATTGATGTTCTGGGGCGAATGAACATCACTACAAAAGATAGTTTCCACGGCTTCGTGCGTACCAGAGGCATGAAGAGGTGCCTCTGATGGTATAGGCTGGTTGGGGTTTGAGGTGTGCACCTCTGTTTCAATAATCCTTTGGTCTTGATCACCAGGATTAGATTGTGTGGAAGCACTGGGATTTTGGTTAAGGTTACACTCAGATGTGCTCGGTTGAGCATCTTTTTCTATTCTCATATTTTCCTCGGCTCCTATGGCTGTAGAACTCTCTGGATTCTCTCTGATGTTTCCTTCTTGCTCATCATTATCAGAGGAGATAGTTTCTACCTCTGGCGTTTCTTGTACTTCCTCATGGACAGCCTCTCTAGGAGATGCTCTGTCCTCTACTTCCTCTCTTCTAGAGGAAGACCCCACTTCGGGTACTCTTGCCTCTGGTCTGTTCACTTCCTCACCAATCTCCTCACTTAAGCTCTCCAAGGAAGGCTCAGATCCTAAGTATGTTGGGGTTCTCACCTCAGGTTCTTGAGGTTGAGCAGCACTCTGATAGTTTTGGATAGAGATGTGGTCAGGGGCGATAAGGGCAAGCCTTGTACCTGGAATTCTTCTTATGAAGGGGTATTCGCCAGAAGTGGTGGGGAGGAATTTTGACATCGTCCAAACAGGTGTTGAGCGACCCTGATGAGTTAGTTCCAGTCTGTCGAAGGCTCTTCTGATCACGAGACTGATAAAGCGTGGAAACTTGATCATCTTCAAGAACTTGTGGGATGCAACGACTCCTCCTCTTGCGATGGATGAGGTTTTTGTGTTTACAGCCGTAAGAAGATCGTTGTAGAGAATGCTAGCGTAGTCAAAGTTTCGATTGAAGAACAATCCATACATGATTTGTAGGATTTCTGTTGTGGCTTGGTCTTGACTACCAGATTTGCTGGTAAGGGTTCTGTTTAAGGTGGAGAACATGAAATTCCACATAGTGGGTAGATTCTGTCGCTTGAACTCTCCAATCCTATTCAGATCCTTGTTGTAACCCAGAAACTTCATGAAATCAAGAAGAACAGCTGTTTTTGGTGGTTTCTCATAGGCGTCTATTCCTTGCTGTCGTTTGGTTTTCATTCGGAAGATTATTCGTAAGGTACTTGCTCTAATACGGATTGTTGCCGCTCCTCCATTACTTGCGTTGACGCTCCCAACTATCCCGTCTTGTTCTTCGATGTATTGGCATGTGGCCCACCATTGCTGGACATAGATCGCTGGAAGGTGGTCATCGAACTCTGTTAGGGCTCTGAAGATGTCAAAGTTTCTAAAGAACTCAATGAAGACGTGATACAGGGGTAGATAGAGTCCTGGAGTGGGATCGAATCTATAGTTGTTGTCAGCAAACTCGTATGGAAGAACAATGATATCATCGGTGGGTTCTATTCGGCTTGAATCAGCAGAGTTTTGGGGTTCCGTCATTGTTGCAGGTTTGGGTTTTCTTGAAGAACACTGAGGATTTAAATAAAAAGGGGAAAGGTGAAAGGTTTAGGAAGTTTAGAAAAGAAATGGGTCAAGGTCATGGATATTTATAGTCAGAACTTATGGCTGGGTAATCGCCGTAGATACTGTAGGTACTCGAGTGACAGAAGGTGGAGTGGCCTGAATTAAGTATCGTGGGGACAGTTAGTGGTTTAGCTTTCAATTAGAGAGTGCCACGTGGATTTGTTCTGACCACTTTTGTGCAAGTAAACCGTCGCGGTTAGAGATGTGTGGGTGACAAGTGGTTGACGCTTAGAAATAACCCGCACCTTTGATGACGTTACCTCTGATGACGTGGCAAAAAAAACGACAGAGCTCTGATGGAGCTTTGCAAGTTTTTTGCCTCTGACGAGTGACCCCTTTTTTTTAAGTATTCCTTTGGAGTTTCACCTTAACCCAAAACCATTTAAAATTCTGTATCTGATAAGGAAATTGTCAAAGAACGAGAACAGAACTGACTTTAGAAATTTCATCAGAGGTCTGGTGAAAAAACAACAGAGGCTCTGGTGGAATGTCAGAGTTCTGACAGGTTCTTGACGTTATCAAAGGATTTTCATCAGAACAGATTTTCCCTCTTTCTTCAAAAAGATTTGTCGACGAGGATCAAAAAGCAAAGTTAATTTGGATTTGGAGATATGAGTACTGACTTGCTCCCCCTAAAACTATGCTCAAAATCTTATAAATCCCACTTAAAATATGAGCAATTTTTTTTAAACAAACTTGTTGAAAGAGTATGCTTGACAGAGTTCTGGTGAAAGACAGAGACTCTGTTGAACTATCCTTCCTAACCTTTTTAACAGAGCTCTGTTGAGTTTTGAATAGAATTAATAGGACAGGTTCAGCATACCCAGTTTGCTGATTAAGAAGTTAAATCTCCTTTCATCAAGTGCTTTTGTGAACAGGTCAGCAAGCTGGAGGTCAGTTGAAACAAAGTACATTTCAATAGTTCCTTTTTCAACATGATCCTTTATGAAGTGGTACCTTATGTCGATGTGCTTAGTTTTCGAGTGTTGAACTGGATTGGCTGTTATGGCAATGGCACTCTTGGAGTCGCATAGAATAGGAATTTTACCATACTCCAAGCCATAATCTTTGAGTTGTGTTTTCATCCATATCACTTGAGAACAACAACTAGCAGCAGCAACATATTCTGCTTCTGCTGTAGAGGTTGAAACACAGTTCTGTTTCTTGGATGTCCAACTCACCAACTTTTCTCCAAGCAATTGACAGCTACCAGAAGTACTCTTTTTGTCATTCTTCCATCCTCCATAGTCTGAATCTGTATATGCTACAAGCTCGAAACCAGAGTTAAGAGGATACCAGAGACCCGAAAATTGAGTCCCTTTCAGATATTTAAAGATACGCTTGACAGCTGTTAAATGAGTTTCTGTAGGATTTGCTTGAAATCTGGCACATAGACAGGTTGCAAACTTTATATCAGGTCTGCTGGCAGTTAAGTACATAAGTGACCCTATCATGCCTTTGTAGTACTTGACATATGTTGGTTCACCATTAAGATCAGAGTCAAGCTTAACTCTAGTGGCAATAGGATTTTTCATTGGTTTTGAATCATTGAGCTTATACTTTTTCAACATATCAGAGATGTACTTAGACTGACTTATGAAAGTCCCTCTGTCTGATTGTTTAACTTGTAAACCAAGGAAGAAAGAAAGTTCTCCCATCATGCTCATTTTGAATTCGCTTTTCATTAAACTTTCAAACTTATCACAGTACTCCTGCCTTGTAGACACAAAGATAATATCATCAACATATATTTGTACCAGAAGTATGTCATTCTTATACCTTCTAAAGAATAGAGTTTTATCGACAGTACCTTTCTCGAAGTGATTGACCAACAGAAATTTGGACAGAGTTTCATACCAGGCTCTGGGAGCTTGCTTAAGGTCGTACAGAGCTTTGTCTAACTTGTAAACGTGGCCTAGAAACTCTGAACATTCAAAACCAGGTGGTTGCTGGACATAAACTTCTTCTTGCAGTTTGCCATTCAGAAAGGCAGACTTGAAATCCATTTGGTAGACCTTAAAACCCTTATGAGCAGCATAGGCTAGGAAGATTCTGATAGCTTCTAGCCTAGCCACAGGTGCAAAGGTTTCGTCATAGTCAATACCTTCTTCCTGTCTGTATCCCTTTGCAACCAGACGGGCTTTGTTTCTGATGATAATCCCATCTTCATCCTTTTTGTTTCTAAACACCCATTTGGTTCCAATGGCCGCTTTGCCTTTTAGGAGTGGAACCAAGGACCAAACTTTATTTCTTTCGAATTCCAGAAGCTTTTCTTGCATAGCTTCGATCCAATTTGGGTCCTCTAGGGCTTCAGAAAATTTCTTCGGCTCAATCATGCTTAAGAAACTTACAAAGAAGGCTTCATTGATTGTGGTCGATCTTGTCTTCACACCATCTTCAGCAGCACCAATGATAAGATGATGAGGATGATCCTTTGTCAATCGTGTCATGGGAGTATGGACAACAGGCGGGGTTTGTGCTTCTGATGGAAAAAGATGAACTTCAGCATCAGAGCTCGGTTGATTGGGACCGGGGCTCTGTGGCACACGACTTTGGAGAGTGGCCTCATTGCTCTGAGAGTCAATAACAGGGCTCTGTGAAGGTGAGCTTTCAAACAAGGAGTCTTTGCCAATATTAGTTAGCAAAGGTGATGATGGCTCTTGTTCAGGTCCTCTCTCGTTCTGATGTGGTTCTTCATTTCTCTGTATAACTCCTGTAGACAGAGAAGTAGATTGTGAAATATTAGAGGGAACAGTGAGAGATGTACCTATCAGATTCTGTTCTGTTGAGTTCTGAGCTTGATCTCCTCTGTTGATGTTATCAGAGGAATCATCATCATTGAAGAAATCGTTGAACATGAGATTGATATCTTCTTCCGTTTGTTGGTTCCTGTTTTGCTTTAAACAAGATTATCAGATCTATTAGTTCAAGTTAATGTTTGATGCGGAAGCGTATTTGAAGAACTAACAGATAAGTTTGATAGATTTAGACCAAAATATAAATAAACAATGAACAAGAAATAATATTTCAAAGTTTACTGAATATATATTAAGAACTGATTTAAGAACAATGAGTAAGAAAAGCTTCAAAATAGATATGACTCTTAAGGTGAATAAGCTTTTTGTGTTCTTATGATGGTCGATTTATGTGATTGATTGATGATCTGATAAGGAAGAACTCAACATAAGTCTTCCTTATATACTACTCTAAAGGGGACCATAAAGCATATGCTACTATTCAGACGGTACTGATGAATAGTTGAACGGATGTCGTGAACAGTTGCACGAACGGCATGAACAGTAAGACGTGTTGTATTGCATTTAATGCAGCATACGTCTATTATGTACTAAGCCCTACTGAGTCCAATCAGAGTTTGACACGTCGACGTTGGACAGGGCATGCTACCATGCAAGTTGATGAACGGGTCCTGTAACAGTAGCAAGATATTATAAATATCTTCATGTCTTTCAGTGAGGACCACAGAGGCTCTGTAATGAGTTTACAGAGGTTCTGCGGCCTGGTACTCTGTAGAGTTGTCCTCACCGGATTCCGAGTCTTTGGTCTTCTTTGCGCGTATGACAGAGCTTCTGTAGCGCGCCTCTTTAACTTCTGTAGATTCTTGATCTTGATCCCTCGGTAAGGCCGACAGAGCCTCTGTAAGAGGCTTTCTTCACTTAGCCTATTTTTCACTACTTCTAAATACTTCTATGATTAGGAAGATTGAAGCTAACAATCTCCCCCTATGTAGTGAAAAATAAAAAATCTAACTTTGAGTTTAGTTAGGCTAAGTTAGATAAGACAGAGGTTAAACAATACCTCGAAAGTTCTTTCATTTAGAAATATGCCAGAGGCATTTTACATTTGAGTACAATGAAAGATAAACTTTGACTTGGTTTGCAGGGATTGGAGGCTTGAGAATCAGATTTTGGCATTTTTGAAGTAGTCGTAGCTTCTGTTGTCTCTTCCGACTCTTCTGATCTTTTTGTAGAAACTGATGCAGAGTTCTCTTAGGCGGATTGTGGCATCAATCTCTCTGATGAAAGTATCGGCAGCATCTCTATCCATTTTCTCTGTACCTCTGTATTTCACAAGGCTTGCTCTGAACTTGTTCAGAGTACTAGTTGCGTACTTCTGACAGTCCATGCATACAAACAGTTTAATTTCGCCTTGTGGGTTTTGAAATACTAACCCAAATCGTGGTTCTGTGATGATTGAGTTAGGTACGGCGTCCGGTGGGCAGCGATCCTCTGGTGGTCGTAAATCCAAATGCTTGAGACCAAGATCCTTTCCCAGCTGGAAATCTATCATGCTGTAGAGCAGAAGCTTTTCCCTCATCGCTTTTCTCAACACTTGATAGGCTCTGGTGTTTGGCTCTGTGTTGTAGTTGTCCTTTGTCCATTGCAGAAGGTCAGGTAGATCATAAGGATTGATATTTCTTAGGTCAGCATCAGCGAAGGTGGTCTCTGAATTGTTTTCTCTTCTGACTCTGTAAGATTGTACCTGACCCTTGGATAGGTTCTTGTGAAGGAGAATCTGCAGAAGATTACCTTTTTGATCTTGTGGATTGAGAAGACATCTGCTTTGGTTCTTGGCTTTGTCTTTGTGAAGATGTTCTCAAATTCTTCTCTGATCCTTGGATCTGTCACATGATCTGTATGATGATTGGTCTGAAAGGATTGTTTATAGAGGTATTTGTATACCACTTCTTCCATCTCTTCATGTGTTGGACCAGGTTGTGGTACTTGTCTTCTGAGACTCTCCATTTCTTGAACAACTTCTGCTGCTCTCCCAGTTAGAGGAATGTCTGACAGAGGCTTCAATCCATATGCCCAGTCAACTTCTTCAGGCTTTGGAGTTTAAAAGGTATCAAACGCACTCTTCATTAGTTTCTCTGTTCGCTTTGGTAATGATTTCTTCTTCTTAGGCTCTTCTGTCAGTATTCCTTTGCCTTTTGGCGGGGCAGAGGCTGTTGCTTCTGTAGATTTGGAGGTTGGGACTTCTGTTGGTTTGATGGGGGTTGCCTCTGTAGGTTTTGACATTTGTGATTTAGAGGACTTTTGTGGCGATGGTTCTGTTGGCTTTCTTTGCTCTGTAACCTCTATAGGAGGTTCTTTGGTGACTTCTTCTGTAAGCTCGGTTTCTGTGGATTGAGGTATGTCGAATCTTCTTGCCATTTTGAACGCTAGTGTGAACCTGTGCCTTTCTTCTTCTCTCTGTGACATTCGATCAGTCATTGTATTGTGCATCTTTTTCAGAATGTCAGAAGCAGAGGTCGCAGAGGTCGTTGCTCTTATTGGTTTGGTGGCAATCGACTTTCTTCTTGGTATGGTAGGGGGTTTTTCTGTTGATTTTGTTGAAGGACTTTCTTCCAAAATGATTACCACAGGGGTGGTTGTTGCCTCTGTGGGTTGCTGATCAGCTTCTGGAATATTTGTTTCTTCAGGAATTGATTCCACAGAGATGGGTGTTGTCTCTGTGGTCTGTTGAGTTTGTTGTTGATCATGGGTTTGTTCTGGAGGGGCTTGACTGATTGGTTCTGCTGCGATTGGTGGAGTTTGTATTCCTCTGCTCGTAGCTTCCTCCCTTGTATTCTCCCCCGCAGGATTATGTGATGGACCAGGATGGTCATCATCAGAATCATCCTGAATCTTATCAGAACTATCCTCTGCTCTCCAAGAAGCTTTGGTTTTCTTCGGTAATTCTGCTCCTGCGGCCATCAACTTCGCACATACATCTTCACAGAGGCCAAGTAGATTCGCAAGCTCTGCCTCTGTTTTTAAAACGCATTCTGCCAACACTTTTTCTGAAATCCTTGACAAAGTTGGCATTTGCTGTTGTGAAGGAGACAATGACCTCTGTCACCTGGTTTATGACGTTCTGTCCTAGCTCTGTTAGCTGTGCTCTGGTCATGTAGTCTTTTGGTTGCATCATTGTCGTGTTGCGTATTTCCTCTGCTTGTACTTGTGTTAGGGCATTCTGTAGTTCTGCAGGTGTAATGCCCTCTGCTCTGTTGGATTGCGTATTCATTTGTTCAAGGACGTTTTTGACAGAGTCCTTGAACGCAGAGGTTGCAGTTGTTCCGAATTCTTGAGCAGCAGAAGTAGTTGTAGCTTTGGCAGTAGTTTCGGCAGAAGACTTCATCGCTGAGATTGCAGATTTCACCTCTGTGGACAGATTGTCCATTTTGGTGTTTAGTTTCAGGATAGCCGTTGATGTTGTCTCTACAAAAGATTTGAAAGAGCTTTGCAACTCTTTCATTGTTTGGTTCACAGAGGTGACAAGGGTTTGGAACTCATCCCTTGATACTTGTGTTCCTTGTGTAACCTCTGGAGGAACACATTCGTCTCCAGAGTGAGTCCCTGTTCCTGGGACACCTTCGTTCACTCTTGTTTGTACGATGGGGGTGGAAGGATTTCCTTCTGATCCTTGCGAAGAAACCTGAGTTTCGATCTCTACAGAAGTTCTGTGAAGAACAGTGTCCAAATCCACTCCAGAGGTGGGTATTGGAATGTCCTTCTGTTGACTAGGAGACTTGTCTAGAGTCTCTTCGTCTCTGTGCTCACTACTTCTCTCTGAAAGAAGATTTGGCCCTAATGTGTGCGTGGCAGAGGAAACGAATTCCTCTGTAGGGTGTTCTAGTGTGATCTGGGGCGATTGCTCACGAACAATAGGTGAGTCTCTTTGAGGAGACTCCCTAGGAATGGATTCCCCGGTTTTTGTGGGCGCAGAAGTCGAAAGAGTGACTTCGGGCTGGATGGGTTGGGTTTGGATCGAGCTGTGCTGCTCTTTTTCAATAACTCCTTCTGCAGCTAGACCTGCGGAGTTAGATATGTGGGTTGCACTGGGAGTTGGTTGTGGTTGTGTGCCTCTATTGATCCAGACATCTTTTCTTGTTTCTTCCTCTGTTAAGCACCCAAGCACTACATCACCGTCTATCATTTCAGTCTCTGTAGCTATGCTACGGCTTTGTGCTACTTCCCTTGCTTCTGTTGAAGTTTCTTGCTCTGCGCGTAAGAAGTCGTACATTTGATGAGAGCCGTATAATCTCATGACATGTGGATGATAGAGACCTTTTCGTATCTAGACAGCTTCTTCTTCATCTGAATCTACCTCTGAGACCTCTATCCTTGTCTCAGAAGCCTCTGTTACTTCACCTCTATTCCACTCTTGTGCGTTCTTTTGATTTTGTTCTTTAATAACTTCCCCTGACATGTCTATTTCCTCTATTTCTTCTTCTGCATCTTGGCTTGGACTCTTTCTGTGGACGTCCAATCCTTGTCGAATGAAGGGGTTCTGTAGGATAATAGGTGTCTCACCTGGTTGATTTATGGGTGTTGTGTCATCTTCTTGCAGATGTGTGTCAATGCCAGAAATTGAGAAATATTGTTCTTCTGGGGAGTGATGGTCGAGAGGTTGTGCTGTCCACGCTGCTGTATTTAGGGTGTTGGCAATGTCAGGGTTCTGTAGGAAGTCGTTCAGATCTCCTTGGTGAGCAAATCTATCTGGAGATTGATAGGGTGATTGATATTCCTCTGTAGCCATTTCTTCTTCTGTATCTTCTTCTGCAAGTCTTTCTTCTGCGATTTCTTCTTCTTCTGCAATGGTGACCAATTTTTGAAGTGATTTACCATGCTTCTTTTTGGTTCTCCTCCTCTTGGGTTTTGGTGCCGCTTCCTCTGTGATTTTCGATTTTCTTTTCTTCTTCTGTTTTGGAGGAAGAGGGATGAGCAGAGGAGCCAATTTCTTTGGCATGGGGAGGTGAGGGTTGATTTTCTGCAGCGCTTGTGGAGGTTCCTTCTACAGTTTTTCTCTTCTTTGCTTTTGGAGTAGATGCAGATGTTTTTGAAGAGGACTTCTTTCCCATGAGTTCTGCACGTTTGGCTATGAAGCTTAGTTGTATAGCCTTGTGTTTTTCCAATTTCTGATCTTTTTCTTCTTGAGAGGAAAGAGGTTCTGCAACTGTTGTTCCTAGGGGGACACCTAAACACGGGGGTGTCATAGGACTCGGTTTAGGAGTTCTATGATCGCGTATATACTCTTTCTTAAGGGTTTTATTCGAGGCATACTTCAGAAGCTTCTTAGAAAGAGGTCTGCAGTGTGAGTAACCATCTATATGATCAGTGGGGACATTTTTGCTCATTGGGAACTGTTTGGGAATTTGCCCTTCCATTGGCCATTTCTGTATCAGCAACAGAGGTTCGAACAATACTCCCAATATCCTTTGGAATTGCAGAGGTGGTAGAAAGTTGGGATCGTTTTCTTTGACCCTTCTGGTGTTGTTCTTTCTGTCGATGGTGTTGATGATTTCTTGCATCATTATGGTCGAGTAATCCAGTGGGAGATCATAGTAAACACCATACATGATGGTCAAGATCTGATGCGAGGTCTGGTCAATGCTGCCAATCTTCCCTGTCAGGCATCTGTTAAGAATAGAGAACAAGGTGTTCCACAGAGGTGGTAATCTGCCTCTGCGGAAGACATTTCTCTTCCGTAGTTGTGTGTTGTACCCAAGCATTTCCACGAAGCGACATAGCTCGTCGTCTGTTGGTTGCTCTGCATATTTCTTTAAACCAAGAAGTCCCCTCGTGGGTAGGTTGAACTCAAGTGAGAACATTGTTCTGTTGAACTTGATTTCAAGATGTTCAGATTTGTCAGGTCTTGAAATGTACCCTTTGATAATAGAGTCGTCTTTATCAAATCGGCAGCTCTGCCAAAACTGGTTCAGATATCTGACTGGTATTTTCATTGGGGTTCTTGAGAGTAGAGGGAAGAGGATGTGATTTTCCATTATGTTCAGAAGAATGGCGTTGGCTTCACCGAAAGCAGTGGGTGAGGGGACCAAATAGCAGTTGTTGGATTTGATTGGTAGTACTTTTTCGAAGTGATCCTTAGCTATGAAGTTTTGCAGATGTGTTGTTGGAGCAAAGTCTGCTGAGTCGCCGGAATCTTCTAGTTCGATGTTCTGGGCAGGGTTGGGGTTTTCTGAATGTTCAGAATGAGCCGGTGAATGTTCTGGTGTGGTCGCCGGAGAATGTGCAGGGGAGATAGCTTGAGAAGATGAAGCCATTTGATACTGAGAATAAGAAACTTGCAGGTTTTTGCAGGGTTTCGCCGGAGAAGAATGAGAGTTTGTAAAAGGTTTATGAGAGGGTAAGCCTGGTTTTTTATAGGAGGGTAAAACGGTAGAATTCTAAAGAGTAAAATATATGGCAATGGATTAAAATTTGGAATCCGTACTCGAGTTTGAATCGGCGGGTTCAACTTTCCACATAAAACGTTCCATATACGCCCAATGAAAATGGGACACGTAGGCCTTGTCAGAGGATGACAGGACATCGTGCGCGGCCCATTAATGCTAGGCGCGTGGGGTTGTTCTTAGCCACATTAGTTTCACTCTCAGTTAAAAGTAACTGTTATTACTCCAGAACTTCTGTACTTTACAGAAGCTTTGTGATCTTGAAAATCTTTGTTGTTTATCCCTTTCATATATCTCATTGTTATCATGACTTCTGTGGGGTTCTTCTTTAACCAAAACATTTGTAAATGTATTGGAGAGGATAAAGTCGGATTTTTGTCAAGAAATTTGCTTCGCAGAGGTTTTGTGGCTCTGTTGGAACTTGCAGAAGTTATGTGAGGGCCAGCAGAAGCTCTATGAGGGGAAAAATCTCATAACAAAAATTTTATTAAAATTTTTGATCATCCAATTTTTGATTTGGCTTAAGAGATGTTTTTCGGACATATTTGAAAGTTTGTGTCCGAGAAAACTGTTAAAAAAAATGGTTTGTTCGAGAAGGTCATGCTGTGTGTTTTCGGTTTCCGAGATAACATTCCAAAAGATCGATAGAGGGTTAATTTGCGAGCATAGAGCATATTTCTTGCAGAACCTCTGTTGAGCTCAGCAGAAGCTCTATGACCTTAAATTTCTCCTAATTCGAATTTTGTTAAACTTTTTGAGCTTTTGATTTTTGAAATGTTATTCACAGTATATTTAGGACATATTTGACAATTCTTGTCCTAGAAACCTGTTTTCCAAAAACCTTTTGTGCGAGAGACATACCTTTTGGTTCTTCTTTTCTCGGCAGTTTGTCTGACTTCTGTCGATGGAGAATTATCGACATTCTTTGGCTTCCCTTTGAAAGATTTACCTCTGTAGATCATTTCAGGGTTCCCTTCTGCTCCCCCTTGATCTAGTCACCTCTATAGATCAAGTAATTTCCTTTTGCTCCCCCTTGACCTATGCTTGGATCAAAGAATGATAAGTTTTGCATAGAACATAGGTCATGTTTTCCAGAGGTTCTGTAGGGGTCGTCAGAGGTTCTGAGTTGACTTACAGAAGCTCTGTGATTTTAAGAACTATTTAAGATTGAGAACTTACAAATAGAAATAAATTAACTTTAAGCAAAAATAAAGGAAATTTGTACATATTTACAGAAGACAAAGCTATACTTACAGAGGATTGTCACACCATGTTTATCATTCCTAACTTACCCACCAAGAAATTGAACCTTTTCTCGTCTAGTTCTTTGGCGAATAAGTCAGCGAGTTGATATTCTGTTGGCACGAAATGCATTTCAATTGTACCGTATTCAACATGATGTTTCAAGAAATGGTACCTTATATCGATATGCTTGGTTTTCGAGTGTTGCACAGGATTGGCAGAGATAGCAATGGCACTTTTGGAATCACAGAAGATGGGTATTTTGAATAGGATGTGGCCGTAGTCTTTTAGTTAAGTCTTCATCCATAGAACCTGAGAACAACAGCTAGCAGCAGCAACGTATTCAGCTTCTGCAGTGGATGTGGAGACACAATTCTGCTTCTTGGAGGTCCAACTGACTGGTTTACCACCTAGGAATTGGCAACTCCCAGAGGTACTCTTTCTGTCGAGCATGCATCCTCCATAGTCTGAATCTGTTTAAGACTAAAACCAGAGTTCTGTGGATACCAGAGACCAAGAATTTTGGTCCCCTTTAGGTATCTAAAGATTCTCTTCACCGCATCATAATGTGATTTCTTAGGATTAGCTTGATAACGTGCACAAAGACATGTGGCATGCATGATGTCAGGTCTGCTAGCTGTTAAGTATAACAGAGATCCAATCATGCCTCTATAGAGAGTGCATTCTACAGAGATACCATTTGGATCTAAGAATAACTTATTTCCAGTGGCCATTGGAGTTTTCATTGCAGAGGTATCAGAGAGGCTATATTTGAAAAGAATGTCAGAGACATATTTGGCTTGATTTATAAAAATTCCCTCTGAAGTTTTTTTGACTTGAAGTCCGAGGAAGAATGTTAATTCTCCCATCATACTCATTTCAAACTCACTCTGCATGAGTTTTTCAAAACTTTTACGCTCTTCTGAATTAGTAGACCCGAAAATTATGTCATCCACATAGATTTGTACAAGCATTATCTCACCCTTTTTATGTTTATAGAATAAGGTAGTATCTGTTGTACCTCTGTTGTAGCCATTGACTAGAAGGAAGGTAGAAAGTCGTTCGTACCATGCTCTTGGAGCCTGTTTCAGTCCGTATAGAGCCTTTTCAAGGTAGTATACATACCTTGGAAACTTTGAGCTTTCAAACCCTGGTGGCTGATTTACATAAACCTCTTCTTGGATTTCACCGTTTAGAAAAGCTGATTTTACTTCCATCTAAAAGACTTTAAAACCTCTGTGGGTTGCGAAGGCTAAGAATATTCTTATTGCTTCGAGTCGTGCGACAGGGGCAAAAGTCTCATCGTAGTCTATGCCTTCTTCTTGTCTATATCCCTTTGCTACTAATCTTGCTTTGTTTCTGATGACCACTCCATCTTCATCCTTCTTGTTTCTGTAGACCCATTTAGTCCCAATGGCCTGTTTCCCTCGTGGCAGAGGTACTAAAGTCCATACTTTGTTACGCTCAAACTGCAGAAGTTCTTCTTGCATGGCGTCTACCCAATTTGGGTCATATAGGGCTTCAGAAATCTTCTTTGGTTCTATCACACTGATAAAGTTAGTAACAAAACAAAAATTAGCAGTGGCAGACCTGGTTTTTACTGATTCAGAAGGTTCTCCGATTATTTGGCTTGGGGGATGGCTTTTTGTCCACTGAGTTGTGCGTGGAAGATGATCATCAATATCCTCGAACCTTTCGTCAGCGGCTTCTTGTGTTTCTTCTTGTGTAGCCTCTGTCGTTCTTCGTGCCTTGGTAGTTGATTCTACCGTTTGTGGAAATATTGGTATGAGTGGTGGTGGGGTTTGTTCCTCTGAGGACGTATAGTCTTGGTCCTCGATTTCCTCTGTAATTGGTTCTTCTGTGGATTGTGGAGTTTGTTTTTCAGCAACTTCTGTGGTCGTTTTTCTTGATGTTTCATCTTCTGCATGTTCTTCTTCGGCAATTGCATCTGTATTATTTATAGAAAAAGATGAAGCATTATTTGGACCTGTTAAAGTCATACCTGTAGGATTTTGTCCGACAGAGGATGGTTCTTCAGAAATTTTGATGGTTACAACAGAAGGATCAATGTCATTGTTGAACATCTCTAAAAATAGAAGATCCAAATCTTCTTTTGTTTTTGAGATTTCAGAGGATTTTCCTTTAATTCCGAGTTCTGAACTGATTTGTTCAGAAGTCATCTGGAATGAATCATCAAAAGAAACATTGATGCTTTCTACAATCTTGCGATACTTTGTAAGGAATGTTCTGTAGGCTTTGGAAGTGGCAGAGTATCCAATGAATTTGCCCTCATCAGCTTTTACTTCAAACTTTCCTCTTGAATCTCTGTCGTTTAAAACAAAGCATTTGCATCCGAATACATGGAAAAACTTGATGTTTGGCCGCCTTTTGTGAAGCAATTCGTAAGGCGTCTTGAGATGTCTTTTCACAATGGTTGATTTATTCTGTGTATAACACGCAGTAGAAATTGCTTCTGCCCAAAAGTTCATTGATAATCCGCATGCAGATAGCATAGTTCTTGCGGCCTCCACAAGTGTTCTATTCTTTCTTTCGACTACACCGTTCTGTTGTGGAGTTCGAGCGGCAGAGAAGTTCTGTGATATTCCTTCTGTAGAAAGATAGGCTTCAATGACACAGTTTTTAAATTTTGTGCCATTGTCACTTCTTAACTTCTGTATTCTGCAGTCATAAAGAACTTGAATTCTTTTCATTAGATTTATCAGTATAATTGGAACATCTGATTTCTTTCTAACAAATTCAACCCATGTGAAACGTGAATACTCATCAATTAGGACAAGTATGTATTTCTTGCCACCTAGGCTCTGTATAGCGATGGGACCGCAGAGGTCGACATGAAGCATGTATAGAGGCCTAGTGCAAGACACGTTTGTTTTGCCTTTGTTGGAAGCCCTTCTGTGTTTTCCCATTTCACAGGCCGAACACAAGTGATCCTTATTGAATTTAACATTTGGCAAACCTTTAACTAGATCGAGTTTTACTAGTTTATCCAGGGTGTGAAAGTTTAAGTGACAGAACCTGTTGTGCCATAACCACGCTTCTTCACTTTTGCAGGCTACTAGGCAAACTTTGTCCTTGGATTTTGAATTAAAATTCATTAGGTATAGATCACCTCTTCTTTCAGCTCGCAGAAGTTCCATTCCTGTGTTTTCACTTTGTAGAGAGCAGAAAGTTCTTTTGAATAACACATCGAATCCTGTATCACAGAGTTGACTTACACTTAGTAGGTTGTGTTTGAGGCCATTCACATATGCAACTTTGTATACAGAGACATTTTCTTTCTGTATGACGCCATAGCCTTTGATGTGTCCCTTCATGTTGTCTCCAAAAGTTACAGATCCACCTTCGTGTGTTTCTTTGTATGTGGATAGTAACCTTCTGTCGCCAGTCATGTGCCTTGAGCATCCGGAGTCAAGATACCAAATTGGCACATGTTGCTTCTGCAAGACAATCACAGAGACTTAGGTACCCATAACCATATGGGTCCAATATTGTTAGGATTTTTCAAGTTTGCCTTAGCATTCTTGAAATACATTTTATCCTTTGTAGAAAGATCAGATTGTTTCTCTCGAGGTTTTGACTTTGGATTTTTAGTGGAGAGTAAGCAATCTGGGCTTGAGAAGTGTTTATTCAATTTGAACATAAGATCAAAACAATGACAGTATTGAATATGAGACGTGATTCGTTTGAACTTTTCATTGAATTCATTGAACTGAGCCACAGAGGCATTACACTCTTTCTTTACATTAGATTTCCTATTACAAGAAGATCTATGAATACTAGAATGTTGTTTGCAAAAGTCTTGTTTAGTTCCTGCCTTCTGTGACTCTCTTCTGTGGTGAACATCTTTCTTCACTGTCACAGAGGAAAAGTATTTGTTAGCTTCAGGCCATTTTCCCTTTTGTTGCCAAGTGGGATTCTCTTTAATTTTCTTTAAAGGTTTTGAAAATTTTGAACTTTTAGGATCAACAGAGGTTTTCTTTAACATATCAAGCTCAGTAGAGGTTTTGACCTTTAAATACATGTTCAGAAAATCTGGGCAGATAGGTATCTCTGTGATTTTCTCTTTTGGAGAAATAGTTCTGTTAAGAACCTCAGATGAGAATTTAACATCCTCTGTGTCACAGTGAACTATTCCTGATTTAGAATCAGTCTCTGAGTCGTCAGAGGATGAGTCGTACTCATATACAGAGGTTGAGTCATCTCTTTCGACAGAGGCTGGATTTTCTGAGCATGTATCGTACGAGCTTTCTTCCTCTGTAGAATGACTTTCATAGATGGCAGAGGTTTCTGATGAGATCTCTTCAGCGAGTTTTTGATCTATAGAAGATGTATAGAAATTTTCTAAAACATTTGATTTTAAAACTTCCAAAATTTCTTTTTCAATAGATTTTTCAAGTTTTTCTTCTGAAAAAGATGGGTTTAAACTCTGGAGCTTCTGCTGATAATTTCTTTTCATCGTATATCATGCAGACAAAAGCGACCTGTGTTTGAGTCTCTGGTTTACCAAACTTAAAGATACCAATCTGATCTTGTGTTTTCAGATATTTCTTTGGTTTGATTCCTCTATTGACAGAGGTTGAAGATGATGAATCTGTGTTTTCAAACCACACATTGATCATCTTTGTATGTTTCCTTAAGTGAGGTTCTGCAGAGAGTTTAACCCTTTTACTTACAGAGAGTAAGTTTGGAAAGTTTGGTTTGTTAGTTTTTCCCAAAACAAATAGAGAAGACAGAGGTTTTAGTCGTTTATTTTCAACTCCTAAGGTAATATCACTGTACCATATGCCTCGTCTTGCTATTTGAGAGTTTACCTTTTCATATACCTTCTGTGCATCTTTATAGTTTTTAAGTAAAACTTCTCTTCTTAAAAGATCTTGCCAAAGTACCTCTCTTTCTTTTTGAAAGTATTCTTTTAGAGATCTTATGTCTGTAGTTTCACTTCTTGAAACTGAAAGTTCTTTTGTTTTGATTTTTAAAGCATAGGTTAAATCGGAAATTTGCCTTTTTAAAGGATCTATATTTTTGCTCCAATATTTTTCGACCTTTTCTTTTTCTTCAAAGATTTTGGCTTTTTCTTGAGTGAGAAGCCTTACTTCTCTCTCATTAAAGGTCAGCTTTTTCTGAATGCTTTAATTTACTTCTTTCAGTTCAATGTTAAGTTTAAATAAATCATCATCTACAGAATTAGTACTTGAGGTAGAGTTTGAAATGGATACCTCATTGTCAGTGCCGGAGTCAACTTCTGCCATGCCACCGAACAGGGCATTGGTGGGGAATTCATCGTCAGAGGTAGAATCTGACTCGAAGTCTTCCTTGCTTGCCTCAGAATGCCCTTTGTTCGCCATTAGGGATTTTTGCGCATAATACTCAGCCTTCTTTTTGTAAAAAGCTGAGTCCTTCTGTGGGCGATTTTGTGTACTTCTGCATTATTTAGCGAAATGGCCTGGCTTGCCGCAGTTGAAACAACTTTGGGAGGTGTTTCCAGTTCGATCTTCGGACTTCTGTTGGTCTCCACCTTTCTCTGTTCTGCATTCGTTTGCGTAATGACCAGGCTTACCACATTTGTAGCATTCTTGTGTGTGGCCTACCTTGTCATCTGATCTCTGTCGGTCATTTCCTCTGTAGCTTCTTTCGCTTGACCTCTGTTGGTCATCATTTCTGTAGTCTGACCTCTGTCGGTCACTTGATTCTTCTCTTCTTCCTTCATCTCTCCTACCAGAATTCCTCTGGTTATTTCTAAACTCTCTTGTCAATAGAGCCATTGATTTAGCTAATGACGCAAGAGTTATTTCTTCCTCTATCAGCCCGTCTTCTTCGCTATCAATCATTACCATCTTCTTTTTCTCCTTCTTTTTCTCCTCTGTAGATCTCTCATTTCTTGATCTGTCTATAGTCTCTGTAGATTTACTAACCAATGCGTATGGTACAATGGTTAGTGTTTTAGCTTGAGTTATTTGAGGCTCTTATGCGGCTAGTGTTCCATAGAGATCAGAGAGTGTCCAGGAGTCTAGATCTTGATTTGTTTGTAAAGACATAGACAACTGAAGACACTCATCGTTCAGGCTCTTTAGAAACATGACGTTATTTTCTTCCGTGGTTCTGTGAATACCAGACTTTCTGCATTTGTTTATGAGAGAGTTGAACCGATCGTATGTTGTTTGTAGTGATTCTGTTGCAGAGGCTCTGAAGGCATGATACTCGTTTATGTATTGTGCCCTTCGGTTCTTCTGTGTTTTAGCACCCCCTTCCAGTTGTCTTTCTAATTCTTTCCAGAGATCGTGCGTTGTTTCGCATGCATCTAAGGATTGAAAAATTTCGTTGGGGATAGCCATGATCAGTATTCTCTTTGTTTTCTGTGCAACTTCATCTTCTGCCTTATCTTCATTTGACCATTCTTCTTTTGGCTTAGGTTTTTGATGTTCAGGGATTTCAGGAGATTCAGCTGTAGCTGGTACACGTGGCATAGTTATCATAGGAACCGGAGGAAGATTGTATAGATATTGTTTGAGAGTTTTTTCAGTACCCTCAAAAAAATGAACCATTCTTATTTTCCATTGAGGATACTCATCTCTAAGAAGAGTAGGAGGTTTGGTTAATGAGCCAGCTGTGAAAAAGTTATTTGTATTTGTCATTTTGAGAAAAGGATAATCTGATGGAGGATTTATGAGTATGAAGATCTGGAAGGTTTTCTGGGTACACCTAATATCCAGAAATATGGTGATGAAGAGAAGGAAAGTAATCTATCAAATAAAAGTTGTAAAACGAGGATCACTTGATATTGAAAATCAAGCTTTGCTCTGATACCAATTGTTGGTTCCCGTTTTGCTTTAAACAAGATTATCAGATCTATTAGTTCAAGTTAATGTTTGACGCAGAAGCGTATTTGAAGAACTAACAGATAAGTTTGATAGATTTAGACCAAAATATAAATAAACCATGAACAGGAAATAATATTTCAAAGTTTACTGAATATATATTAAGAACAGATTTAAGAACAATGAGTAAGAAAAGCTTCAAAATAGATATGACTCTTAAGGTGAATAAGCTTTTTTGTGTTCTTATGATGGTCGATTTATGTGATTGATTGATGATCTGATAAGGAAGAACTCAACATGAGTCTTCCTTATATACTACTCTAAAGGGGACAATAAAGCATATGCTACTATTCAGACGGTACTGATGAATAGTTGAACGGATGTCGTGAACAGTTGCACGAACGGCATGAACAGTAAGATGTGTTGTATTGCATTTAATGCAGCAGACGTCTATTATGTACTAAGCCCTACTGAGTCCAATCAGAGTTTGACACGTCGATGTTGGACAGGGCATGCTACCATGCAAGTTGATGAACGGGTCCTGTAACAATAGCAAGATATTATAAATATCTTCATGTCTTTCAGTGAGGACCACAGAGGCTCTGTAATGAGTTTACAGAGGTTCTGCGGTCTGGTCCTCTGTGGAGCAGTCTTCACCGGATTCCGAGTCTTTGGTCTTCTTTCCGCGTATGACAGAGCTTCTGTAGCGCGCCTCTTTAGCTTCTGTAGATTCTTGATCTTGATCCCTCGGTAAGTCCGGCAGAGCCTCTGTAAGAGGCTTTCTTCACTTAGCCTATTTTTCACTACTTCTAAATACTTCTAAATACTTCTATTTTTCACATGTCTTTGAAGAACTTGTCTTTTTCTGTTCTGTCTGTGTCCCCTCTGTTGATTTACGATCAGAGAAGCTCGATGTGCTTTCAATAAAGGACACATTTACACTTTCTTGAATGACCCGACATCTGGAGTTGTAGACTCTGTAGGCTTTAGAGGTTAAGGAATAACCAATAAAGATTCCTTCGTCTGCTTTCTTATCAAACTTTCCCAGCTGATCTCTGTCATTCAATATGTAGCACTTGCAACCGAAAACATGAAAGAATTTCACGTTTGGTCTTCTATTGTTGATGAGTTCATAAGGAGTCTTCTTAAATCTCTTTACTATCACAGCTCTGTTTTGGGTAAAACAGGCTGTTGAGACTGCTTCTGCCCAGAAGTTTATTGGAAGGACAGAGCCAGCCAACATGGTTCTGGCGGCTTCTACCAGCGTTCTGTTCTTTCTTTCCACAACTCCATTCTGTTGTGGAGTTCTTGCAGCTGAAAAGTTCTGGGAAATACCTTCCTCTGACAGGTAGGTATCAATTTCGGCATTCTTGAATTCTGTCCCATTATCACTTCTCAACTTTTGCACTTTTAATCCTAACAGAACCTGTATCCTTCTCAACAGACTTATCAAAATTTCTAGGACATCAGATTTTACTCTGATGAACTCAATCCAAGTATATCTAGAATATTCATCAATTAAAACAAGGATAAACTTCTTGCCCGACAGACTTTGCACAGAGATTGGACCACAGAGATCCACGTGAAGCATATGCAAAGGTCTGGGACAACTATGATCACTCTTTGTTCTATGTGAAGATCTTTTCACAAGCAGAACAAAGATGGTCGTTGTCAAACTTCAGAGAAGGAAGTCCTTTTACTAACTTCAGTTTCACGAGCTTGTCAAGGTTTTGAAAGTTCAAATGGGCAAATCTTTTATGCCAGAGCCAGGCATCTTCATTTTTCAAAGACACTAATCAGAGTTTCTCTGTTGTAGAGTTTAGGTTTGGTTTAAAATTCATTTTGTAAAGATTGCCTTTTCTGTCAGCTCTTAAAAGTTCTTGACCAGACTCGGAAAGTAACAAGGAACAATATTTCTTCCTGAAATTGACATCAAATCCGTGATCACAGAGTTGACTTATACTGGGAAGATTATGATTTAATCCTTCAACATAAGCAACTTCAGAGACTAAGACACAACCATTTACTAATGTACCATAACCTTTAATCTGTCCTCCATTGTCTCCTCCGAAGGTTACTGCACTTCCCATCTTGTTCTTAAAAGAAGTTAACAGCTCCTTATTCCCCGTCATGTGCCTGGAGCATCCAGAATCCAAGTACCAGATTTGCACATGAGGTTTCTGCAAGACAGATTAGTTCCTTTTAGGTACCCATTGCATAATGGGTCCTTTCCTGTTAGGCTTAGGTGGGTTGACAGACTTTCCTTTGAGCTTTCCATACTGTGATGGTGTGCCAGAGGTTTTCCTCTGTGTATTCTGAACAGTCGTGGGATTTTTCTTTTGAACGTACTGATTCAGAATACAGTGGGGACCATTCAGATGATTTTGCAATTTTAGAAACAGTTGAATACAATTGCAGTTGATGGAACATGACTGATGCACATTGTTTTTATTCAAAAACTGTTTGAATGGATCTTGATTCTGAATGATTTTAGGACCAGATGTGTTTGCATACAATCTGTCCTGGTTCTGTTTCTTAAAACTTTTATTCCTAGAAACAGACTCTGTTGACACGAAGCTCTTTGGAATAGATTCATTTGACCAGAAAGGATTTCTTCTTTGATTTACACCAGAATTTGGAATATATCTGTTGTATGCTATCCATTTTCCCTTCTGTTCTGGTGTGAATTTTACTGGTTTGAAAGCAAGAGGAACATTTGGGTTTACAAAAACACTTTTGTTTTTCTCTCTCTTCTCCACTTCTACTGCATTAGAAGCAAGAATCTTAAAACCTTTGTTGTTAAACTTAGTTACCGGTATAAACCTTGATTGTTTCTTGAAGAAAGAAACATCATCTTTTAGATCCGTAGATTCTATCGGTATCTGCTTTAACTTGTGTAAAAATTTCTTTTGACCACAAAAAATCTGTTCATCTACTTCAGAGTCAGAGTCACTGTCAGAGCCTAGAAAGTCTCTAGTGGCTCTGTCGGAGGTTTTTGTTTCAATGGGTATGACAGAGATATTTGTTTTGACAGTTCTGAACCTTCTCAACTTTGGCTTTAAAGAATCTGAAACAGCATTTTCCTCGATAACTTTCAACAAATCTTCCTCAAAAGATGTTCTTATGGATTCAGGAGTAGGAGAGAAGACTGGGGCTTCTGGATTGAGTTTGCTCTTTGGGATTTCAACAGAGGACTCAGTCATAGAAGTAACAGACTTCTGTCCTTTGAATGAGTTGAAGTTAAAAATCTCTTTTGTATCCATGTCCTTGACAGTGTTAGGAAGTATGATTCTAGCTCTTCCTTGATCAAGAATAAACTCAGAGGATGGTTTTAAAACCTTTTCATGATTAGAGGAATCGTAGCTGACGTTCCTAAAATCAAGATTTCTTGGTTTTGAGAAAGCATCTGATGTTTTGGTTCTTTTGAAAACAGCATTACCAGATATCACGTCCTCTTGGATTTTTCCAACACAAAAGGCAGAGGACATAGATGTCTTCTTCCTTTCATCATAGGGAGCAAGGTCAGAGAAACCAAGACCTTGCGTATCCATCTATGAATTTATCTTGATGTGGACATCTTGTGCATCCTGGTATTTTTTAATCTGAATTTCTTTTCTCTATAGGGATTGATGCAGAATTTCCCTTTCTCTTTGAAAATAGTCAGTTAGAGCAACAGAGTTAAGTCTCTCTGTTTCAGACTTTTTCAATTTTTCAGACTTCTGTTTCAAAACATTTTCATATTCGTTAATTTTGTCAGAAAACAGACTCTCTTTCTTCTTTTGCAAGATTTTTAGCTCAGATTTTTCTTTGAAGATTTCTTCTTTTTCTTGTTCCAAGAGAGTTTTCTCTCTCTTGTAAAAGGACAGATCTTTCTGAGATAGCTTTCTTAGCTCTTTTTCGTCAGAAAGTTTTTGTTTAAGAAGCTGAAATTCCTCATTCAGCATAGAAACATGAATTTCTAATTCTGAGTCAGACTTGGATTCAGATGAACATACCTTGGCACTGGGTCTGGTGGTCTCCAGTGCTCTGTCGTCAGACTCTGTCGTAGTAAGAGCAAACGCATGAGCTAGATCTTCTTCTTCTGTTGTTCCCTTCGTTATCTCTGGTTCTCCAGTCATCCAGTCAACAGCTTCTTCTAAACTTTCATCATCCACAGCAACTCCACAAAATTTGGCTTGTTCTGGTTCATCATCAGAGGATGAATCAGAAACCCAGTTCTCCATTTCAGCAACATAACTTCTTTCTCTGTAGTTGTACTTGTATTTGTTCTTGTAGTAGTCCTGGTCTTTTACCAGTTTGCCACTACAATTAATAGAGAAGTGCCCAGGTTTGCCACATCTGAAGCAACGTCCATCATTCTGATTGATGGGTTGAGCAGCATCGGCCTTCTGTTGTGCTGGTGGATTTTCTCTTCTGTTTTGTGGAGGTTGTCTTTGTTCTGTGGTAACTCTGTTGTTACTTTGTTCTGGTGCATCGTATTCTCTTCTGTCTTCTTTTCTCTCATATCTACCTCTTCTGTCAAACTTATTGCCAAATCTCTTGTTAAATTGTTGAGTTATTAGAGCAAGAGATTGAGCAAAAGCTTGAATGTCATCATCCTCTGATGAGCTTTCCTCTGTATCACTCTCTGCAACTAAACTTTTCTTTCCTTTCTTTTTAACGGACTTCCCTTTCTTTTTCTCTCTGTTTGAACTCTCTCTGTTGGACTTTTCTGATGTGGTTTTCTTAGAATCAGAAACTAAAGCGATTGGGCCTGCAATGGTGGATTTGCCTTTTTGCTTGAGAACATCCTTCTCTTGTGCGGCCAAAGTGCCATACACATCTGTTAGAGACCATGCATCTAAGTCCTGGTTGGCTTGTAAAGACATGGACAGATTTAACCATTCATCATTCAAACTTTTAAAAAACAGAACATTGTTATCTTCCTTCGACCTAACAACCCCACATTTTTTGCATTTGTTGATCAACACATTAAATCTGTTGTAGGTTTGTTGTATGGTTTCCTCAGGAAGTGCCTTGAAATCGTTGTATTCATTTATACATTGGGTCCTTCTGTTCTTTTGGGTCTTGATACCACCCTCAAGTTGGTTAAGAAGTTGATCCCAGATTTCCTTAGCAGTAACACATGAATCTAGTTCTTGAAATATTTCTCTTGGAATGGCCATTATCAGTAGTCTAACTGCTTTAAGATAATTTTCCATTTTTAGATTTTCCTCATCAGTAAAACCTGTGGTTTTAATCTCATAATGAGCTGGAATCTCAGCAGTAGTTCCTGTTGCGGGTACACGAGGAACAAAAACCATGGGTTGGTATGGTCCGTCCGTGACAGATCGCATTAAGTCTTTATCCATACCATTGAAAAAGTTAACCATCCTGATCTTCCACTGAGCATATTCATCTCTCAGAAGAGTAGGAGGTTTTGTTAAAGAACCAACAGTGTAGATAGCATTTATACCGTTGTTCGCCATTTTGAGAAAGACAGAGTACAGTTGTTAAAAAGAGTTTCAACTCGAAGATGAGTTTTAAACAGTAACTAATGGAACAGTAACTTCTAAGAGAAACGTTTAAACTAAGCTAGAAAGCTTTAAACACAGTTATATGAGCTATGAAAGCTTGTTTAGACTAGGAAGCAGTAAAAACAGAGTATGTAATGAAGCTTTTAAAGGCACACAAACACAATCAACAACAATGAGTCAACCTTGGTAGATTGGATCGTTTGGTTTAAGATAACCAAAGGAGCTCTGATACCAATTGTAGGTTCCCAGATTCACGTTGTATCATATTAATGGTAGTGAAATAGACAGCGGAAGAATATTAAATAAAGCCATTAAAATGAGTGATTATGTAAACGATAAATGAAATATGAGAATCAAATATTGAACAGTAAAAATAATAACAGGATCAGATATAAAAGTTGCTCATATATTGATAATGAATCACACCAAGAACATGTTCGAGTGTGTTCGAAAATCTCATAGGACAACAATATCGTATGGAGGTAGTGCTCGGGATTGATGCAGTGTGTGTTTAAACAATTGTGGATAAACTACTCTTCCCAAAGCTTACAATTGTTTGTTCCACTACCTCTCTATTTATAGCCCTGGAAAAGTGAAGGCAGTGTACTATCGTACCCTAGAATGACACGTGGAAAGTGTGTCTCCTATTTTTAGGGCATACGTGGAAAGTATGGACACTTGTCTAATACTTGGTGATTTCCTACGAGACTTAGGCTGACAGAGGTCTTCACTTCACCAGAGCTCTTTCGCAAGAGCTCTGTTGGTCTCCTGTTAAACACTTGTTCTTCTGTTGGAAGTCTTCGACAGAGCTCTGTTGAGCTATGTTGGTCTTCTGACTTGAACTTCTCCCGAATCTTCTGTCTGATCTCTGTTGGTCTTCTGACTTGAACTATTTTCAATACCTTTACATAACAGATAGTTGGGGCCAACAGTACTTATCCCTCACTTGGAGGAATCTTTGAAGAAGGTGTTCGTCCACAAGCTTCGCCCGATCGAGCCGACCTTCTGTCTGGGTATTTACAACCTTAACCCAGAATTTCAACGCCGATATATCAGCACAATGCAGCGGTGTCTTCCAGTCAACCAGGTCAGAACCAAACTTCGGATCACAGAGGTAATCAGTATCTATTCAAGACGCATTATGAGAATCGTCTACCCAATATTCATTGTCCGACGTGAAGATGGGAATGAATGGAAATTCTCTGAAGCTGACTTCCAACACCTCCGACCGTTCGACTTCCTGGCTATTCTGAAAGACTTACGTACAAGAACCATCTGACCGCTAGAAGTTACAAAGGCACTCGAAGTTGTTCGTCGATACCTGGTCCGTACCATTATGATGTCATATCTAACGGATTTTCAAATGGTTGTCGAGAACAGGGTAAATAAGGTAAATCTGATTAAGCCGAATCTGAAAGCACCTGAGTTAAACATGTATCCCGAGAACGCTATGCTTCTGGAACCAGAATTCGGGATTGTTTACCTCAATGAGCAAAAGGAGAAGAAATTCATGCGCTTCAGTTAGGTGGAAAGATTCTGCGACGGCACACTCCTAAAGGTCAGAGATGCTCTTCGAAAGATTATTCAGCACGAGTATGAAAATCCAAGGTATTCTTATGTTCCGAATCAGAATGAAACTATTGCTCGGAATGCGTTGGAAATGATTGAAGATCGTATCGACTACCGCCGTGCAATCAGATGGTTTGAGGTACACTTCGCGCTTCGCAAAAGATATGTCTTCAACTGGAGAGATCTAGAGCGCCAACTCGAACTTCAAATCAAAGGGGGAGATTGTTAGGGCAGGTTTTATAGTTGATTTAAAGTTCAAGGGTTGATTTGTATTAATTCATTTTGAGCCATATTAGTGAACGGGCCGTGGGCTTGTTAACCACAGGCCCATATATTTAATGTGAGATTAGCTTGGAAAAACAAGCCAATCATCTCTTTAGCTTTCTAAACTCTTATTGTAAATTCTCTCTGAAAGTTAATGAAAGGGATGACAGTTGGAAATCATTGTTCTTATTTATTTATCATTACGATTTCTATATTGTTGCACGGATCTGGTTCTATCAATGATAGATAATTGGATCCAAAAGTATTGTATTCAATCAAGAACATATTACAAATCTAGAGAGAGAATCTCTAAAAGATTACAAAAGTGAATACAAAGATATGCGGAAAGTTATGCCAAAGATTAGTTAGCTTACAGTTGCTAACAACTATATATACTGTAAGGAAAAGCTAAAGCTACAGTACATATACATGAAAGTCTAATAGGAATATTACATGTGTCCTAATTAACTAACAGAATACAAAGGAAAGTATCCTGTCATAAGTTCTGAAAATGTTGTTCAGAACTTCTGAACAATCTTCTGACTAAGCATATCAGAACTTCCTTTGAAGCACTTGGTGTTTTTAACTTCTTCTTCAGAAGTTCTGAGTCTCCTACTCAGAACTCTGATCCTTCTGTTCAGACTTTCATACTTGTAATCTTTTCGAGACTTCTCAGCCAAAGCTTCTGAGTCTTCTTACCCAGAACTCTGAGTCTTCTATCCAGAACCAATACTTGTAACTTTTGACAAAACTTCAGATCTAACAATCTCCCCCTTTTTGTCAAACAGTCATGTACTTATCAACATTGAACTCTTTCAAAACAGGTACAATCTTTAAAGAATTACATTTCTCAAATTAAGCCTTCTTTCAATCTTTTCTATGATCTCTTGTATTTCTTCAACTTGAGATCCTATTGTTAACTTTTTCTCCAAGCTATGTTTAATGAATCTCAGAGTTCCAAAACAGTATTTTGCCACTTCATCTGGTCTAAAGAAAATCTTCTCTTTTCTGTCATTTCTCAAGAAAACTCCCAATTCTGGATATCTTACAACATTTCCACTTTTCAGAAGATTCAACTATTCATGACCATTGTTTGGCTTTGAAAGATATACACATGGTCTTTGTATATACAAAGTAATCTGAATATCTGTATATGCATACCATCTCATAATGTAAAACATAACATCTCTTACCACAGCCAATGCTCCTCTCTCCTTCTTATGTTTACTACGGTCTTTGTTTGACAAAAGACTATGCAGCCTGTAGAAATCTGTCACTTAGATCTTTTCAAAATATGCCTCAGTAAAGCAGTAAACTTTTCCATCTTCTCTCAATATTTCAAATGAATAATACTCATGTTTTCTGAACTTCTTAACACTCAATTCTCTTATTCCAGTGATTAAGAAATCTGGGTACACTGCTTCTTTTGGTTTTGCTAAGTATCTTGCCATCTCTGCATGAAGCCATTTATGTACATCTGTTCTATCATGATACACACTCAGAAAATTTACTTCTCTTGGTTGAAAGAAATAAAGAAGTGCATACTCCATAATGTAACCATTAACATCAACATGTATTTCTTATTCATTAGCCTCAGACTTTTCTGGCTGATCTGTATCTTTCATTTTCACATCTTGTGAAGACACATCTGGAGTATCTTCTTCAATCTCTTTTGAATAAACTTCACTTACCTCATACTTAGCAGTAAATACAAAATCTTTATGTAACAATTTCTTTGGGTTTTCTTCTGAGAGCATCCATTCACTGTTGTCTTTGATTCTTGTTCTGAGATCCAACCTCTCTTTGATATGCATTTTGCATTTTGGTTTCAGAACTGCTTTCTCACCCTCAGCATTTACAGCCATTTCTAGTAACAAGTACTGTAAAGTAGCATTACTGTACTTCACCAGATCATTTAATCTGAAAAACATTCTTACTCCAGAGACTATGTATGCAAAACCATCATTTTCAACTCCTTCAGTAATGAATCCTCGACCTCCAATTTCATGAATAGGATTTTTGACTGGTTTGCTCCGGTTACATTTCTCTTTCCTTGCTTCAATTGCCAACTGAAAATCATAGAAGTACATATTTCTGACATAAATCCCCAGAATTCTTCTGCATTCAAGTTCTATCCAAGATTCTTCAGTACTAGCAAAGAACTTCACCAGAAATACTTGATCATTTAGAAATAGTCTATGAAAGTCAAAACTGGTCATGCTTACTTTCAGATTACCTTCCTTCTGAACTGATAGACTCACATATTTTAACCCATCAAATTCATCAGTTTGAAACTCCAGAACTTTCACAATTGCTCTCTGAACATGTAGTCTTTCATCGGGCTTTCTGAATCTGTTAGAAGCTTCCACATAAACCATCTGAATTTTTTCATCCAAAAATCCATCAATAAAATTCTCAATTATTACTGAGTTATCTTCTTCGTAGTAGATATTCTCATATGTTTCTTCTGTAAAGATATCATTAAAGAAATGATTAGCTAGAGGAGTATCACTCTGACTGATAATGAAATCACATAAAGGCTCTTTTAATACTGGTAATTCAATCCTAGGAATCACAATGGGTCTTCTGTACAAATACTCCAAGGACATGAAGTAGTTTTCAACTCCTTCAAATTATCCAATTAGAACATTTAACTCATCCAGAGAATGAAGTTCAAAATTATCTTGAAAACTACTTGTGTATCCAACTGAATGATCCTGTTCTCCCAACAAATCAATAGGTCTCACTGTCTTCATAATTCTTTGAATTTTCTGAACATTGAGCGCTCTGACCAACTCACCATGCATTCTTCTTATCAGAATTTCATTCAGTCTTCTCTCATCTAACTCAGAATTTAGAAGTTCACCACTGACATAAGGAACTATCTCTTTACAAGTGTTTACTTCAGAACTTTCAATCAAACTTTCCTCAGAAATATCTGCCATACTGATCTCACAATCTTCCTTAGAAGAATCTGTCATTACTTCTTCTGTCATAGTATTCTGATCTGTCATTACTGCCTCATCTGATCCAAAAATACTTGCTGACTTGACATTCTAAACCTCCATGGCAACATCAACATCGGCCATAAGAACTTCGGTTTCATCAGAATTTACCTCCATTTCAGTATTCAAATCCAGTTCCTCTGTTTTATCAGTGACACTTTCAGAAGAGTTATCCTTTACCACTTTATCAGTTTCCATATCATCTTCAGAATCTGAACTTATTGTCTGAATACTTATTTCCTTTTGAACCTCTGCTGATTTCTCAACAATTGCTGATTCTTCAAAAACAACCTTTTATGAGTTCTGAACATCTGCATCTGTTAACTCCATATCTGCAAACTAAAAATCTGTCACTCCAATATCTGCTAACTTTTCAATACTTTAAAACTCACCAGTGCTTTGTTTTTCTAACTCAGTACATATCTTTTGCCTTTTCTCCCCCTTTTGATGATCATGAGGATCATTATCATCAAATTTTCTTTTGGAGGGAGTTGATTCTGATTCAGCTTCAGCTTCAGATACAGGCATGATAGCTAATGGCTTTCAAACACTAGCCAAAGATGAACTAACATCTTGTAACAATGAAGATTTCAAATCCTTCATACTGTTGAAAAGCTCTTTTTGAAATTCTGACATTTCATCCTTGATCTCCTTTTTGTGAGCATCCAATGATTCTTTCATTTTATCCACCTTTGTCTCAACATAATTTGCTTTCCCTTCCAACAAAATCTTGAGCTCCTTCACCTCATCTTGTAAGGAGTCAACAGCACTCTCCAAATTTTCAACTTTCTCCCCCAACAATTGATTTTGTTTCTGAATCTTTTCAAATTCAGAAGGTTCTAACAGTGAACTTGGATCAACAAATGGTCCAGTTTTCAAGTGTTCAGAGAACTCTTGGCCTGTAGGTGCCACAAAGACACCATGTACCACAGAGGCACTGTGTAATGAAGCTTTTGAGATGTTCACTTCACCAGGACTTCCATCCAATCCTTGACAACCAATATTAGGAGTGTCTATAGATGTTGTTACAGGAATACGAAATTTCTGTGATGTGCTTGTGTTGAAAAAAATTCAGGCTCAAATTGAATTTTACTGTGTAATTCAGACTCTATGTGTTGAATGAAATCTTGGGATTTATCACCTCCCTCCAAATGAGTTTGGGATGGTTCCCCTGTTTGTTTTGAAACAGTAGCATGTTGAAATGCTTCTGAGTGGCTAGGGATGGATTGTTCAAGTTCCACCACGGGCTCCATGGTGTTTTCTTCAATGTTAGTCACCAAGGGTTGTGAACCAACAGTAGATGTGGCTGCCCGGATTAAGTTGGCTGGATCATAATTATCTCTTTCTGTTTCAAATTCTGTTAACATTCTCTCATTCTCACCACTCTCTTTCTGTTTTTCACTTTCATTTCTAACCAAGCTCTCTGAATTTTCCCTCTCTATTCTCTCAGAATGTTCTCCCCTTAAACATTCTCCCCCTCTCTATTTTGAATAGACCCCTCTCCTCTCAACTCAGGTTGTTCCTCATGGGTAGGGGCTTGATGTTGTTCAAGTCCCATTGAGGTGCAATAAGCTTTTAATATCTCACTCTCCCTTGGAATGTATTTCCTAAGTGACCTTGGAAGAGGTATGTGATTTGAAAAAATTTCAAGTTTCAGAGTAGAAATCATTTTACCCATATAGAATATTGGTCCATGCTCCTCATTTGATCTTCTTGGAATGTTTCTGTCTTGATCCATTGCATGCCAAATTACCAACTGCCAATACCTCTGATATGGTATGTATGTGAGTACCTTATCCCTTGTTCTCTTTTCTTTTGCCTTCTGATTCCTCTCAAAAGTGTTCTTCACATCTTCCCATAGAATAGAAGTGTAGTCATAATGCCTATTCTTCACTAATCCATGAAAGATCTGCAAAATCTGCTTTGAACCTTGATCTAGAGATCTGTTCTTCCCAGAAAGACATTTGTTGATTATATTGAAAAAACATGCCCAAATTGGTGGCAATTTGTTCCTTCTGAACAAGCTTAGAGTTTTCAACTCTTCATTATACCCTAATCTTCTAATTTTAGCCAATAATTCCTCTGTTAATGGAGAATCTTCAAAGTCTAATCTTCCCTGTAAATCATCCTTTTCTGGTAGCCTCAGCATTGTTCTCATAAACTGTATATTTAGAGTTACAGTGACTCCCCCTATTTCAGATACAAAATTGTTACCTTGTAACTCCAAATGCTTCCACCACTGTTGGATATACTGAACATGAACCGATTTCTTCATTGTAAACCATTTCTTAAAAGGATGGTATTTCAGTAACTTTATGATTATCCTATGTTCTTTCTTGAACCTAGTTTCATCAAGTATTAACACACAGTTGTTTTCAATCAACGGCAAATATTCACTCTCAGGAACAATCCTCTCACCAGTATTAGATCTTCCAGACATGACTGACCTAACTGCACTTTGTTCGTGTTGAATGTTCTCATTTCCCTCATCTGCGTCTCCCTCTGATTCATCCATGTTTTCATCCCCTGCTTCTTCTTCAACATTTTCTAGTACAATGTTTTCTCCTATTGCCCCTTCTTCTACAACTCTATTTTCAGGTCTCTGTACTTCATTATTCTCTGAATCGGACGAGAATTCCAACAATGATTTTTCAGAGTGTAAGGAAATAGGTTTACTTATTCTCGAACCCGGCATGATTTAAAATCGAAGATTGAAAGAAAACAAGAACAAAGAACACTGGATTTGTGCGTATCTCACGTTTTCGCTCTTGGAATTCAAATTGTTTTGAAAGAGGGATTTTAAGAACTATTTAAAATCCGTGAAACCGAAGGGTTTAACGGAAAAACGTTGCTTTTGTCAGTGTTATAACAGAGTCAAACACTTTGAAATACCACAAAAGATATTAAATGACACGTGGTAATTTCAATTGAATAAGAAGCTGACACGTGTTATTGGATAGAAATTAACACAAGTTAAAAGTTCTGAATAACACGCTCAGAGTTCTGAGAATGCATACTCAGAAGTTCTGAGTACACAGTTCAGAAGAAATTCCCTTAGAACCAAAATTCATTTAAAATCAACTTCTGATTATATAAAAACATTTAATCATCCAGAAGTAGTTTGAACAGATATAAAATTATTTTATCATCAAAGTTCTGTCCTTCTTTTGATGATTTGAAATTACTGAAAGCATTTAAAATCTAACATCTGATCTTAAAAAAAATATTTTAAGGATTCAGAAGTAGTTTGAACAAGTGAAAAAGGTTTATCATTGAAAGCTTGTTCCCCTTAGAATGATTAGTGATGAGAAAAGAATATACAAACCTTATAAGCACCTCAGAACGATATCTGAATGATTTCAATGCTCCCCCTTGACTTTAGCATATACTCACACATATTATAAGGAATATGAGAAAAAAAATATAAAGATCTTAACAACATATTGAAATATTTTTAATTTTCATAAATGTGTTCTGAAAGGTAGTCAGAAGTTCTTATTAATCTATTCAGAATTAAAGAATTTGAAGTTAGATTTCTGAAGTATTGAATCAGAAGTTCTAAACTCAAGAGTCAGAATTCTGATTAAGAGAGTCAGAGTTCTGGGAACACTACTCAGAAAATCTCACTTAGAACAATTTTCATTTCTGAAAACTAACAAATATGTTCAATTAGTCAAATTAAGCATTCCTATTTTACATATGAGAAAGGTGAACTTTTTGTGATCAAGAGGCTTTGTGAACAAGTCAGCCAATTGATACTTTGTATGCACAAAGTGCATTTCAATTGTTCCCTTTTCTACATAGTCCTTAATAAAATGATATCTTACATCAATATGCTTGGTCTTTGAGTGCTGGACATGATTCTGAGTTATTGCAATGGCACTTTTTGAATCACAATATATGGGAATTTTGTTGAGTTGATATCCATAGTCCATGAGTTGTGTTCTCATCCACAAGGTTTGAGAACAACAAGCAGCAACAGCTACATACTCTGCTTCAGCAGTGGATGTGGACACACAATTTTGCTTCTTTGAAGCCCAACTCACTATCTTGTCTCCCAGAAAATGACAAGCACCAGAAGTACTTTTCCTGTCCAATCTACTTCCTGCATGATCGGCATCAGTGAAAGCAGTTAGTTTGAAATCAGTTTCTTTAGGATACCAAAGGCCCAAATCAAGTGAACCTTTAAGATATCTTAAGATCCTTTTAGCTGCTAGCATATGAGATTCTTTTGGATTAGATTGAAATCTAGCACAGAAGCATGTAGCAAAACATGATATCTGGTCTACTTGTAGTCAGATAAAGTAGAGAACCAATCATGCCTCTATAAATCTTGATATCTGCTGAAACTCCAGAGAGATCAACATCTAACTTGACATTTGTTGCCATTGGTGTCCTCATAGAAGCACAATCAGACATTTTAAATTTCTTTAAAATATCCTTTACATATTTTCCTTGATTTATGAAAATTCCATTTGACAATTGTTTTACTTGAAGACCAAGGAAAAAATTCAATTCTCTCATCATGCTCATTTCAAATTCTGATTCCATGACTTTTGAGAATTTAGTACATAATTCTGCACTAGTAGAACCAAATATGATATCATCTACATATATCTGAATTAAGATCAAATCATCACCCTTTTTCTTTAGAAATAGAGTAGTGTCAATTTTACCTTTCTTGAAGGCAGATTTTAATAAGTGTTGAGTTAGAGTGTCATACCAGGCTCTTGGTGCTTGTTTCATACCATATAAGGCTTTATCTAAAACATAAACATGATCTGGAAATTCAGGGTCAACAAAACCTTCTGGTTGATAGACATAAACCTCTTTATTAAGTATACCATTTAGAAAAGATGATTTGACATCCATTTGGTACAGTTTGAAGTTCTTATGTGCAGCATATGCCAAGAATATTTTGATTGCTTCTATTCTTGCCACAGGTGCAAATGTCTCATCATAATCTATTCCTTCTTGTTGAGAATATCCCTTTGCAACCAATCTAGCCCTGTTTCTGACCACAACATCTGACTCATCTTTCTTGTTTCTGAATACCCATTTTGTTCCAATAATAGATTTTCCTTCAGGTTTTGGAACAAGTCTCCAGACTTTGTTTCTTTCAAACTATAGCAATTCATCTTGCATTGCTAAAATCCAATCTGGATCCTCTAGGGCTTCATTGGCTTTCTTAGGTTCAATTACACTAAAAAATCCTGCAAATATTGCCTCATTTGCTGTTGCTGATCTGGTCTATACTGCCACTGATGGATCTCCTATCACTTGAAGAATAGGATGGTCTTTAGTCCATTTATTTGAACTAGGAAGTACATCAATCTCTGAAAAGTTGTTGTTTGTATCATTCTCATCAATAATAGCTTGTAATTCTGAACTGTCCCCTTGTTTTGGTACTTGTTGAGGTAAAACATCCAAGTTTGAATTCTGAGTAGTGGAGTCAGAATTCTGAATAACTTGTTTAGAGTTCTGAGTACTCTGACCAGAAGTCAGTGTACCTTGACCAGAAGTCTGATTAACTTGTCCAGAATTCTGAGTTCTAGGCTCAGAAGTTTCGTTACTTGTGTTGATTAAAGTTGGACATTCCTCTGATGGGCCAGTATCAGAAATTACTGTTGTTTGAACCACTTCTGAGGTTCGCTTTTTCATTTCTTGAATCATTTTAGGATTTTCCAAATCTGCATAAGATTCAGATGTTAGTTCCAGAAATGCATCCTTAAACAATAAATTGAGTTCTGAACAGTTAAGATTAGAAGTTGTTTCAGAAGTCATATTTGTCTTATCTTGTTTGAGTTCTGAACTGTTTTGTTCAGAAGTCTTCATTTTTGACTCATCAAATGTTACATTTATGCTCTCCATTATCCTCTTGGTTCTTCTATTGTAGATTCTGAATGCTTTGGAAGTTAGTGATTAACCAACAAAGTATCCTTCATCTGCTTTTTATTAAATTTACCAAGGTTCTCTCTGTCTTTGAGAACATAGCATCTGCATCCAAAAACATGAAAAAATTTAATCAGTGGTTTTCTCTTGTTAATCAGTTCATAAGCAGTTTTATCTAGTCTCTTATTTATCAAAGTTCTGTTCTGTGTAAAACAAGCAGTGGCTATTGCTTCAGCCCATAGGAAGGTTGGAAGATTTGAATAAGCCAACATGGTTCTTGCAGCTTCAACTAGAGTTCTATTCTTCCTTTCAACAACACCATTTTGTTGAGGAGTTTTGACAGCTGAAAAGTTATTAGAAATCCCCAGGCTTTGCAAAAAGTTCTGAAGAGTCTCATTTCTGAACTCTGTCCCATTGTCACTTCTGATTTTCAGGACTGGAAGTTGTAAGAATACTTGAATTCTTTTGATGAAATTAATCAGTGTTGTAGCAGCCTCTGACTTTGCTCTTAAAAATTCAACCCATGTGTACCTGGAATATTCATCCACAATAACAAGCATATATTTCTTTCCTCCCATTGATTGAACTGAAATAGGACCACATAAATCAGTATGCAACATCTCCAATGGTGATTTGCATGAAGAATACATTTTTATTTTATGAGAACTTTTCTTCATCTTGCCCATGCTGAACATAATTATTCCTTTTCATACTTGATCTTGGGTAAACCTTTGACCAGATGTTTGCTAACCAGATTGTTCAGATCCTTGAAATTTAAATGAGAACATCTTTTGTGCCAAAGCCAACATTCATTAGCAACTGCATTTGATAATAGACATACAGAGGTTAATGCTTGAATTTTTGAAAAATTAACCACAAATAGGTCCATATGTCTTTTGGCCCAGAAGACTTTTATGTCATTCTTAATTAAAATCATGCAACCTGTTATGCAGAATTTAATCTGACAGAGACTGTCCAAAAACTGACTTATGCTGAATAGATTATGTTGTAATCCTTCAACATAGAAAACCTCCCGAATGGTTAGATCTCCTTTTGTTAAATCTCCAAAACCTCTGACTTGTCCTTTGCTGTTATTACCAAAATTTACTGCTCCTCCAGCCTTTTCTGTGAAGTTTGTCAGAGAAGACTTATGACCTGTCATATGTCTTGAAGCTCCAGAGTCTAAAAACCACACATGACAGCCCTGCAAAAACAATCAGTTAGATTTCGGTACTCATTCTGGAATGGGTCCATCTTTGTTAGCTTTGGTATCTGATTTAACAAAAGTTCCTTTGACTTTCCATTCAAAATCTTCTTTTAAGCACCACTTTCCTTTTACTTTTATGAAGTCAGAACATTTTCTGTTCACAAAATTGTTTCTATTCTTTTTGAAAACTTTTGGTTGAGACTGAGAAACATTTTCAGTCTTCTTTTCTTTAGTTTGAAACTTATTTTCTTTCTTCTTTTCTTTTGGATTAGATTGAGAAAAGTTTTCTATCTTCTTTCCTTTTATCTGAGTTTGAGGAATCAAAACAGCTTTCTTTTCACCAAAGGGGTGTTAGCTCAGTGGCAAAGGCTTGGGGATAGTGCTGGAAGGCCTATGTCTCAAGTTCGAACCACGGGGGCTACACTTCGGCGGTATCTAGACTTTGGGCTTGGTCCTTTGGGGCCGGATCCGGGGACGGTTGCGGAGGATCTAGTCTATGGGATCCACTTCCAGGCCGTTCGGGTCCAGCCAAAAGGCTGGGCCGGGTCGCCGGGGATTAGTCGGTTGGCACCCTTAAGTGGGAGCCCGGATACCTCGGGAGCGTGTGTGTGTTAAATGCCGTTAAAAAAACAGCTTTCTTTTCTGAATTCTGATATGCTTTGTTTATATAAGAAACAGATGTTATTAAAATTGGACTTTTCTGAGATGATTGAAATGAATGACTACCACATTTAACACATATGAGATTCTTTCTTGCAAGAGACAATAGATCTGAAACATAAGTCTTTTCTCTTTTATTGCAAGATTTCATATTACAATTGCATTTCATACAAGAACTATTGACTCTAGGTTCAGAAGTAGTATTCAATCCAATCTCCTCATAAACTCTTTTCAGATCATCTTTTCTTTTGCTTTCCTTTTTTTTCTGAAACATTCAATTTCACAGAATTAGCAGATGATTTGGATGATTCACCATTTTCAAATGTACTTGATTCATCAAAGAATTTCTTATCTTCTTTTAAGGCATTAACCTTGAAAAGATCATATTCAGCCTTTAACTTCTCAAGTTCTGTTATTTTCTGGACATAAGTGTTGTTTTCTTTTAAAACTTGGTCCAGTTTAAAATCTACATCACAATAATCATTTTCAAGATCATCAAAAGTTTTTTTTATGTCCTCAAGTTCTTGACTAACAAGTTTAAATCTCTTTTCAAGTTCTGAAAAACTTTCTGAAGTGAATTAAGAATTTTTAGTTGACTCAGAATTCTGACCTTCAGACTCAGAGTTCTGACTAATAGAGTCAGAATCCTGACTAGAAGACTCAGACTTCTGACTGACTGTTTCAGAAACCTTACTTGTGTCAAATATATATTTTCAATGTCAGGATATGAAAAATTTGGTTGTTTATTTTTATAACTGACATTTAAAGAATCATATTTGAATTTAGCATCTTTATATTTTGGTTTCACTTCTGTTGGTTTTGAAATTTCTTTCTTAACCTTGTCATCTGAAACTTCTGACTTCTCAACTTTTGGTTTAGAAATTATTTCCTTTGCTTTTACATGACTTGATTTTTGTAGATTATCTGAACTTGTTATAGAACGAGCAGGTCTCACAAAAACTTCAACAATCTCTGGAATTTTTGCTTTAGGAACCTGTAGTTTATCAAAATCATAAAGATTTGTTGGAGCTCTTTTCAAAACAACATTTTCTTCCAAACCTAAACCCATTTTTGGATTATAGAATCTTGTGTCTTTAACATTGCTAGTAAGAAGATTCAAGGTTTGTTGAGTTTGACCTCTTTTCAGATCAAGGTCTTCCAACTCTTTGATTTTTGTGTACAACTTATTTCTTTCCTCAAGTAACATATCATATTTAATTTGTAAATCAACCTTTTCATCTTTTATTTCTGAAAATTGGATTTTTAATTCAGAAATCTTCTTTAAAAGATCAGAATTCTTCAAACTGTTCTTTAATTATCTCTTTTTCTGTTCTGAACTTGTTAACCAGAATTCTTTAACATTTTATTTGTTTTCTGAGTTTAACAAATTCAGAATTCATATTGCCAATTTGAGTCATTAAATCAATTTCAAGTGCAGAATGTACCTCAGCAGAAGATTCAGAATCATCATCTTCATAATCAGAATCATCCTCATTCTTCATCTTGGCCATATAACTTTGCATTTGAGAAAAGTGAATGCAATCCTCTTCATCTGAAGTATAATATAGCCAGTTCTCCTGTTCTGCCAACATTGCAATCTCATTATCTCTTTTCTTAGCCAGCTGAGCCTTCTTTGTGTAGTATTCATAATCTTTTACTACTTTCACTCTGCAGTCTCTGGCAAAGTGACCAGGTTTTCCACACTTAAAACATAAATCCTTCTCTTCTTTCTTCTCAAACTTACTTTCTTCTCTATCTTCTTTCTTCTTGTATTTCTCTTCTGAACTCCCCTGTTCCCTTCTGTACTTACCCTGAAACTTATTCTTTCCATATCTTTTGTTGAACGTGTTAGTCAACAAGGCCAATTTTTCTGCAATCAGCTTGATATCAGCATCTTCCTCTGATCCTTCCTCCTCTTCAGATTCTTCCTCTAACTTTGGTATTTCAGACAAAAATACCGATTTCTTTGTTGTTTTGATCACCTTAGATTTTCTTTCTGAAAGTAAGGCTAGTTGATCAGAAACACTTTTCTTCTCCTCCACTACTTGCTTAACCGAAAACTCATGTTGATTCAGAACACATAATAGATCATTTAAATCTTCCTCACACATGTCTTTATTCATTTGAAGACTAACTGCAAAAGGTGACCATTCTGACTTAAGAGAATTCAGAAATATGTAATTAATCTCAGACTTTGTCTTTTTCAACCCATTCCTCCTGAGGTCATTCAAAATAGTGCAAAATTTTTCATAAGTTTGATTTAAACTTTCACACTCTCTTGCTTTGAATCTTTCATAAACATTGATGCATTAATTTAACTTTGCTTGATTTGATTTTGCAGTGCCAAGCATTTGCTTTTCAAGTTCATCCCACATTTCTTTTGCGGATGTTCCACTATCAATCCTATTAAAAACCTCATTGGGAACTGCCAAAGTCAACAGCGTAACAGCTCTTTTGTCAATTGCATGCCTGGTTTTCTGTGCTTCTGAGTACTGTGAAAAATTCTTCTTCACCCTAGTAGCAGGAATCTCTGGAGTTGTATCAGTTGCAGGTGTAGCAGCAACATCGACATAAACTTCAATTGGACCTTCTCGTATTGAGATCATCAAATTCTCATCGATATTATCCAAGAATTGTATCATACGAATCTTCCAGCTGATATTCGTTAGGAATAAGAACAGGGGGTTTCGTCTCAGATCCCATTGAGAGAAATTCTTTCGAAGACATGATTGTAAGATAATTCAACAGAAAGACAAATCGAATTTCTTGAACAAACGTAAAACAAATTCAAGAATTACAAAGAATTCAAGAATTGTGAGTAGCAGCGGAATCAATTGACGAATTGATGAAGAAATCTTCAAGAATGCGATTAAGAAAACCCTCAAGAACACGATATTGAATGAATTTGTTTGTTGATTAGCTCTGATACCAATTGTATAAACCAGGATTCAATCTTACAATCAATTTAGAACAATCAAACAGTAAATGATAGATAATTGAATCCAAAAGTATTGTATTCAATCAAGAACAAATTACAAATCTAGAGAGAGAATCTCTCAAAGATTACAAAAGTGAATACAAAGCTATGCGGAAAGTTATGCCAAAGATTAGTTAGCTTACAGTTGCTAACAACTATATATACTGTAAGGAAAAGCTAAAGCTACAATCCATATACATGAAAGTCTAATAGGAATATTACATGTGTCCTAAATAACTAACAGAATACAAAGGAAAGTATCATGTCATAAGTTCTGAATATGTTGTTCAGAACTTTTGAACAATCTTCTGACTAAGCATATCATAACTTCCTTTGAAGCACTTGGTCTTTTTAACTTCTTCTTCAGAAGTTCTGAGTCTCCTACTCAGAACTCTGATCCTTCTGTTTAGACTTTCATACTTGTAATCTTTTCGAGACTTCTCAGCCAGAGCTTCTGAGTCTTCTTACTCAGAACTCTGAGTCTTCTATCCAGAACCAATACTTGTAACTTTTGACAAAACTTCAGATCTAACAATCGTTGACTCTATTCTGTGTGACACAAAATTTGGCACCACCAAAATCAACCCTGCTATAATTAGGAAAGCACTGAGTCTTCCTACCTCTACCAAAGAAAACCGCTTTATCCCTCTTCCAAACCACAAAAACCATGCTGATAGGGAAGCCATCATTGCATTCTTCGATGCAATGGGTTATGCATGGGACACTGAAAGGGACAAGAAGCCTGAGAAAAACTGACAATGATCAAGAAGTCCAAAATGCCAAGCGAGATGAACTTCATCTTCGCACATCTGATAAGCTGCATGACAGCGAAGAGTGGCTCCTCTGATCAAGAGGCTCAACCTCAGCAAGCAACGGGCTATGCATTGCTGAAAGGTCTAAATGTTGACTGGGCCTCAATCATCTACGATGACCTTGCGTTCAGAGCGGATATGGCTGAAAGATTTGCATGGGTTCCTTATCCCAGATTCATCAGCGCCGTCTTTCAACTTGGACTTGGCAAAAGGTACCCAACAGAGGGTGATCTGAGACTCTCTCAGGTTGGCCCTAAGGTACTCGACTTCAAGCCGCTGGAAAATGAGGTACGTCTTTCTACTCTCTTATCTCTTCTCAATCCTCCTTCTTCTACTTCTGCAGCTCATTCAGTGGAAATCCCCACCGCTGATACCCACGCTGCACCCTCCACTCCTTCTCGAAAAAGGAAACAATCTACTTCCCAACTTGGTTCCAAAAGAATCAAGAAAACCAAGGAGCAACCCCCCAGCATATACACGCTGAAGACTCCACAGCTCATCTTGAAGAGCTGATGGAAAGTTCAGTGGTACGCTCTGCCACTGCTGATTAAGCCAACCCTTCCATCCTAGCTTCAGCGTCTCTAAACACTAAAGTTATAAACTTGGAAATGAACCCACCTCCTTCAGCCTCTCTACAGACTGAAGTGATTGACAGCGGATCCAACGCTGAACCCCGCACCCAACCATCATTCTCATCCCTCATTCCTCCTACTCAATCTTTGGTCTCTGCACCAATTTTCCCAACTTTCTCAGGGACACCCTTCATCGTACATGACTCAGTTGCAGACACTCTAAATATGATGTTGGATGCAAACTTAGGATCTGCAGGCACCTCCATTCGTCAAGGTACTCTTAATGGCGACATGGAATTTCAAATAGGACACAAAGGGGTCGACAACTTCGCCAACCCGCCTGTAGGTATAAATACAATCCAAAACACCCGTCTCTCTATACCCCAAACTTCTGAGCTTTCCTCTGTTCATAAGATAATAACTGTTTCAGGTCCTAATTTGGGGGATATCAACACCTCCCTGATGGCCCTGGAAACAAAGGTGGAAAATTACAACACCATTCTCTCCAGGAACTCTTTAGTGGTTACAGACGTTGGAGAGAAACTCAAAAAGCTGACCTAGATCGTCGATACAAAAGCCTCCAAAACTGATTTGGAGAAGGTGGATGGTAGCATCGCTCAATTTGCTACCACCCTTGCTGACAATTCGACCGCCACCACCTCTCTTTTAACAAACTTTACCTCTCTGTCTAATGAAGTCACATCATTGAAGACAGAGGTTAGTTCTCTTAAGGGTGAAGTTTCCACGATCAAGGCTGTCGTCTCCGCCGTCAAAGAAATTGTTCAGAAAGTGCTCGATCGCCTGAACGTCCCAACTTCTAATTTTTCTCAGGTCGATCGCGAAGCTATTGAAAAGATCCATCCTGCTATAACTGGCCTGGAAGTCAGATTAGAAAAGATTGAGAACTGTATTGGGATCTCTGGCCTAGAAGACATGTACCAAATACACACTGCTGCTGAACAATCTGTTACCTCCCCCAACCATTATGTGGAAGAGGGGGAGAAGACTAAAGAAGACCTTCCCCATAATGTTGAGGGGGAGGGTATTGAAACTGCTGATGCTGGTAATTCTACGTCACGACCTCAAGGAGTTGAAAACCCTGAGGAAACAGAGAAACCTTCCTCTGTATCTGAGGGGAGCAACTCGATGAGCAACTTAAGAAAGCTGCTGCTGACGTGACCGAACCTTATGCTGAAGAGGTCGAGTCTGAAGAAGAAACTGAAGATGATGAACCTGTCGACATCTCTGATGAAGAACCATCATCATCCCCCAAAGATGATGATGATGACGACTTCTTCTACGTCCAGCCTATTGCAAAATCCCTAGCTTAAAAAGGGATCGAGATAAAAGAACCTTCAGGGGAGCGGACCAAGACAAAGCATGCAGCGTCTGAAGCTGACAAAGGCAAAAACATAGGCCTCGCTGAAGAAGACAATCTGACGATCTTGCTTCAAAAGCCAGTTTGTCAGGTACACTACCTTCTATTCCCTTACACTGCATCCCTCCTCTATCCCTTCTCAATCTCAATCCTTCTATACTTAAAACCTCTATACACTTAACCACATTCTTTTCTCTATCTCTTTCTTCCCAACTTTTCTTACTTAAACAATCGTTGTGTTTCAGCTAGTCCTCTCCCTTGTTTGAAGATCCCGCTGAAGCTACTTCGACTACACCAGAAATAATCCCAGTCTTGGATTTAACCACTGAGACTGATGAACCTGAAGAACAGTTGCTCTCTCAAAAAAATAGACCTTCATTCTTCCTCATTCTTCCCAACTTGAAGAGCTGAAAGATTACTCGCCAAAAAGAAGAAAGCTGAAGAAAAAGATAAGGCTCTCGCCATCCAGCTTGTCCAAAAATCGGTGAAAGACCCCGCGTTGAAAAGAACTCCCATTGATGTCCAACGTCAACTATGGGATGATTCCTAAAGGATAGTTGAAGAAAAAGCTAAGGTATATGATACGACTTTGGAATGGTGTAAAGAAATGCTGAATTATCGACCTCGACCATCCAAAATCATCAAAGTAAACATCAGAGGAAGACTGTTCGTAGACGTTCCTGTTGTTGAAATTGATGTATTCAGAGAAGACAAAACCAAGTAAACCTTCTATGCTGCTACTTTAGAGAAGTTTGGTTTCTCTGAATGGTTGGAAGTGAAATTAGCCATTCAGCGATCACGCTCAAAGTTCAAGAGCCATGTCGAGAAAATTTTAAACACTCATATCGACTTGGTTTCTTCTGCTGTGGATATTCCTCCTTCCACTCTTCTTCCTCCTCAACAAAGAAGAGTCTCTGCAAAGGAAAAGAAAGCCTCAGACTCAGGTCCTCCTATACGAAATGAAACAGGTATTGGTTTCTCTCGAGCTGAAGTTCTTGGCCGTGATGCTGATCTCTCAGCGCTTGACACCTCCCTACCACCTGGTGAAACTTTCATTCCTGGCAAAGTCGTAAGTGATCCCTATGGTATATTCTTTCTAGACTACCAGGGAAATCATCACTTTCAACGCATCTCTAAGCTTCCAATCACTCCCATCGAACAGCTCAGAGACCTCATATACTGGTGTGAAGTCAGACGCGACATTAAGGCACGTCACCTCAAGCCCCTGATCTTTGAAGAAGCAAAGAACAAAAAGGATCAAGGTGTCACTGTCCCTGACTGGATGATTCCTACATCAAAGACCCTCGATGAACTTCTCATCAAGGAATAACCTTTTGACGGATAGGATCGCCTTGTAATTCTTTCTATCCTTATCTGTCTACATCTTCTGTACTTGTAATTTTATTTGTTGTACTTGTAATTTTTCCACTTCCCTCTGTAATCTTTACGAAGTTTAAAGAAAAATTTCAGCGAATGTACTTTACTCCATCAGTACTGAAAAGATCCCAGAAAACAGTAAAAGAGACAAATATTTTACGAGTTCTTTTTATACTTATGTTTTCATTAAATAGCAATTTTCTCTGTTGCTATGTCATAATCAAATAGGGGGAGATTGTTGATCCAAACCCTCAGTGATATGATAATGACCCTCTCTTAAACACTTAGTGAAAATTGTAAGTAAACAATATGTATTAGAGTTTCACTATCGCTGATAAGTACTAAGACTTTACAGTACCGCTGATAGGAACTCTCACTCTTTAGATTAGATATTCAGCGAACACTGTTCATCATCTTATAGCTCTAAGCCTGTTCAGTCTATGAGATGATCGCTGATAAGTTAGTTGTTTACTTATGATCCCTGAAGACAAGTTTCACGTCAACCAAAGTTCTACGCTGAAGTCGAAGATCAAGCTCAAGAACCAGCGACAAGTCTACTCATGAACTGATGCGGATATCAGCGAAGCAAGACCTGTCCATTCAACGTGAAGTATCAAGTAGAAGACTTCAGCAATCGTTGAACTTTATCATTCGCTGATAAAGATCTAACTCAACGAAAGCTGATCATGAAGTCTCCCTGCATGTTACTATTGTCTTACCTCCCTTGCACGTCTCCGTACAAACTATCAGAACGAACATCCCTTTTGTCTGTAATCGTACAACAACTCTGATTCTACACTGTGCACCATGTGGCTACTAAGGTTGTCTACAAAGGTCAATGACATGCAACCACTCAGCTACTGCCACGTGTAAAGCAATACCGCCATGCATTAAATGCATACAATATATAAGAAGAACCTTACTTCAGTTTTGAAGTGTGCTCGGACCATCTTCTTATCTCTCTCTTATTGTTAAGTTATTATTCGTAATCTCTTTAACTCTTTCTAGTGCAAGAAACTTAGTGTTTCTCAAGACTTGTTTAGATTAGGTTTATCCTTAATCTTGTTCCGCAACAAGTTGTAAATTGTCTTGATTTATCAATAAAATATTTAGAAAAGTAAAAATTGTGTGTTTCTATTCAACCCCCCCCCCCCCCCCCTTCTTCAAACTTGTATAACCCTTCGGGACCAACAAAGGAAGAGAAATCTTAGTATAGATCAGATCTTGTTTATGAGATTAAACAAATCTGCTCTGATACCACTTGTTGGTCCCGAAGGGTTATACAAGTTTGTAGAAGGGGGGGGGGGGGGGTTGAATTCAAACACACGATTTTTACTTTTCTAAATTGTTTATTCATAAATCAAGACAATTTACAACTTGTTGCGGAACAAGATTAAGGATTAACCTAATCTAAACAAGTCCTGAGAAACACTAAGTTTTCTTGCACTATAAAGAGTTAAATAAGTTACGAATAATAACTTAACAATAAGAGAGAAATAAGAAGATGGTCCGAGCACACTTCAAAACTGAAGTAAGGTTCTTCTTATATACTGCGTGCATTTAATACATGGCAGTATGGCTTTACACGTGGCAGCAGCTGAGTGGTTGCATGTCATTGACCTTTGTAGACAACCTTAGTAGCCGCATGGTGCACAGTGTAGAATCAGAGTTGTTGTACGATTACAGACAAAAAGGATGTCCGTTCTGACAGTTCGTACGGAGACGTGCAAGGGAGGTAAGACAATAGTAACATGCAGGGAGACTTCATGATCAGCTTTCGTTGAGTCAGATCTTTATCAGCGAATGATAAATTCAACGATTGCTGAAGTCTTCTACTTGATACTTCACGTTGAATGGACAGGTCTTGCTTCGCTGATATCCGCATCAGTTCATGAGTAGACTTGTCGCTGGTTCTTGAGCTTGATCTTCGACTTCAGCGTAGAACATATGTTGATGTGAAACTTGTCTTCAGGGATCATAAGTAAACAACCAACTCATCAGCGATCATCTCATAGACTAAACAGGCTCATAGCTATATGATGATGAACAGTGTTCGCTGAATATCTAATCTAAAGAGTGAGAGTTCCTATCAGCGGTACTGTAAAGTCTTAGTACTTATCAGCGATAGTGAAACTCTAATACATATTGTTTACTTACAATTTTCACTAAGTGTTTAAGAGAGGGTCATTATCAAATCACTGAGGGTTTGGATCAACACTGAATCTGAAGGTATTATCTTTTTCTTTGAAGAGGCCCTTCTTTGTTGATTTGGGTTTGAAGGAGGATGAGGAATATCCACAGCAGAAGAAACCAAGTCGATATGAGAATTTATAATCTTTTCGACATGGCTCTTATATAGTGAGCAAGATCGCTGAATGGCTATTCGCATCTCCAACCATTCAGAGAAACCGTATTTCTTAATCGTAGCAGCATAGATGGTCTGCTTGGTACTGTCTTCTCTGAATATGTCAACATGAACGACAGGAACTTCTATGGTTGTTCTTCCCCTGATGTTCACCTTGTTGATCGTGGAAGGCCGAGATCGATAGTGCAGTCTTTCTTTGCACCATTCCAAGGTAGAATCAGATACCTTGGTCTTTTCTTCAACGATCTTCTGGGCGTCTTCCCATAACTGACGTTGGACTTCTATGGGAGTTCTCTTCAGTTCGGGGTCTTTCATCGATTGTTGGGCAAGCTGGATGGCGTAGGCTTTATCTTTTTCTTCAGCATCCCTTCTTTCGATGAGTAACCATTCAGCTCTGAGGTGATCAGTGAATTCTTTCTTTGATAGTCTAAACTTTGTAGGAACAGGAGTGACTTTGGAACGAGGGAGAATGATTCGCTGATCCTCAAACTTCTTGATTATTGCATCTCTCTTTTTCTGATCTTCTTCACTTTGTTTTTGAGGAGCCAAGGAAGGTCTGCTTTTGTGAGAGAGCAACTGTTCTTCAGGTTCATCGGTCTCAGTGATTAAATCCAAGACCGAGATTATTTCTTCAGCGATAGAAGCTGGGATTATTGTTGATGAAGTTTCAGCCGTAGGAACTTCAGATGGAACCTGAAACAGGGGAGAGGACTAGCTGAAACACAGTGATCGTTTAAGTAAGATCATGGGAAGAAGAAGATAGAGAAAATAATGGGGTTTAAGTGTATAGAGGTTTTATGGAGAGGAGAACTGAGATTGAGAAGGGATAGAGGAGGGATGCGGAGTAAGGGAACAAGAGATATTGTACTGGACAAACTGTCTTTATCTGAAGGATAGACAGATTGCCTTCGGCAGCGAGGCCTTTGTTCTTGACTTTATCAGCTTCAGTTGCTGCAGGTTTGGTCTTAGTCGTCTCCCCTGAAGGTTCATTTATCTTGACCCCTTTTAGAGTGGGGGCCTTCTTGATAGGTTGGACGAAGAAAAAGTCATCATCATCATCGTTTTTAGGGGATGATGATGGTTCATCTTCAGAGATGTCGACAGCTTCATCGTCTTCAGCTTCTTCTTCAGATTCATCCTCGTCAGCATATGGTATGGTAACATCAACAACAACTTCATTATGTTGCTCTTTGAGTTCCCCCCCCCCCCCCTCAGATACAGAGGGAGGTTTCTCGGTTCCCTCGGGGTTTTCAACTCCCTAGGGTTTATCGGTTGTAGCAGCAGCAGTAGTTTCAGAAACAATACCCTCCCCCTCAGAGTTACGGGGAAGGTCTTCAAGATTTTTCTCCTCCCCCTCAACATTATGGGGAAGGTCATCAGTCTTCTCCCCCTCTTCCACATGATGAGTGGGGGAGGTAATAGAATGTTCAGTAGCAGCAGCATCAATGTGCATTGGGTCCCTGTGTTCCACGCCAGAGATCCCAACACAGGTTTCAATCCTACTTAATCTGTGAGTCTTTGAAGATCCTCTCGATCCACCTGAGTAAAGTGTGAAGGAGCACACGTAGTAGCATTCAGGCGGTCGAGGATTTGTTGAAGAAGATTGGTGTAGCGCTGACATCTGTCCTTAAGAAGGACACTTCTCCCTTAAGAGACCCAACCTCTGTCTTCAATGATGTGACTTCATTGGACAGAGAGGTGAAGTTTGTGGATAGTGTGGTGTTTGTGGGGTTGAGATCGTTGACGAAGGTGGAGGTATTAGCGAGAGTGGTAGAAAAATTTCCGATGCTACCATCTACCTTCTCCATATCAGCTTTGGAGGTTTTCTTTTCAACCTCAGTTGTCAGCGTCTTCAGAGCATCTCCAGCGTTTGTAACCGCTGAAGAGTTGGCAGTGAGAGTGTTGGTGAAGGACTCCATCTTTGCTTCCAGGACGTTCCGGGAGTTGTTGATATCTCCCAAATTAGGACCTGCAATAGTTATTATCTTATGAACAGAGAAAGCTCAGAAGTTGGGGATTTTGAGAGAGTGTGTATGGTTTTGTGTATACCTGCAGGCGGGTTGGCGAAGTTGTCGAAACCTCGTAAACCTGAGTAGTGTTCCATGTCGCCTCCAAGTGTGCCTTGGCGCATGGAAGTGCCTGCAGATCCTATATTTTATTCCACCATCATATGCAGAGTGTCAGCAGCTGAATCATGTATGATGATGGACGTTCCAGAGAACGGAGTGAAAACCGGTGGGGTGTCCAAAGATTGAGTGGGAGGAACAATGGTTGAGAAAAGATATTTGGTGCAGGGTTCAGCGATGGATTCGCTGAGAAATACTTCTTCAGTCCTTAGAGAGGCTGAAGGAGGTGGGTTCAGTTCCAAGTTCATAACCACAGCGTTTAGGGACGCTGAAGTCGGGATCGAAGGGATGGCTGTGTCAGCTGTGGCAGAGCGTACCACGGAACTATCCATCAGTTCTTGTACAGAAAGAACCGTGGAGTCTTCAGCATGTGAATGCTTGGGGGGTTGCTCCTTGGTTTTCTTGATCCGTTGAGAATCAAGTTAGGAAGTAGAGTGTTTCCTTTTACGAGAAGGAGTGGAGGGTGCAGTGTGGGTATCAGCGGTGGGGATTTCCGCTGAGGTAGCCGCAGAAGTAGAAGAGGGAGGATTAAGAATAGATAAGAGTGTAGAGAGACATACCTCGTTTGGAAGGGACTTGAAGTCGAGCACCTTAGGGCCAACCTGAGAGAGTCTCAGATCACCCTCTTTTGGGTATTTGTCCCCAAGTGCATGTAGAAAGAGAGCACTGACAAACCTTGGATATGGAACACAAGTTGGTCTGTCAGCCATGTCCACCGTGAACGCCAGATCTTCGTAGATGATTGACGACCAATCAATGTGAAGACCCTTCAGTAGAGCATATCCCATGGCCTGTTGAGGTTGGGATGCTTGGTCAGTAGAACCAACCTTAGCTATTAGGCAGCTGATCAAGTGAGCGAAGATGAAGTTCATCTCGCTGGGCATCTTTGACTTCTTGATAGCGGTCAGCTTCTTCTCAAGCTTTTTATCCCTCCCAGTGTCCCATGCGTAACCCATTGCATCAAAGAATGCAATCAGGGTTTCCCTATCAGCAAGGTTTATGTGGTTTGGCAAAGAGACAAAACAGTTGTCTCTGGTACTGGAAGGAAGGTTTAGAGCACACCTGATATGAAACGGGGTGATCTTGGAAGTTCCATGGTCTGTGTCACAGAGAATAACATCGACCATTTTCTTGGGATCTTTGGTTGAGGGCACCTGAGCTCGTGCAGTATACCAGAACTGAGCTAGAAGAGATCGATGAGCAGGGGGTGCAATGGTAAGAGCTGTTGAAATGGGGCAGGTTTTAAGGAAGTTCACAACATCATCAAGATGTGTGACTTGTTTCTTTTCAGGGAAGTCGAAAAAAGCATAAGGATTATTGTGTTGAAAGGTAACTTTCTAGCGTTCGAACTTGACCTGAGGAGCCTTAGTGAATTCAGTGACCTCAGCAGCAGTGGGGGTTTTAGCAGAAGGAGCTTCAGAGGATGCCATTTATGTTTATCATATTATAAAGGAAAGAAGATCTCAAGATGAATAAAATATCCAAACATGATTTTTAGGGTTTTTGCTCATTCTATTCAGACAAAAATATCTTAATAGAGATTAGGGTTTTTCTAGTTTTGGTTAAGATTCAGAAACTAGTGAATGCCTTATTTTCCAGTTTCATTTCAAGATAAGTATTCTGGAAAAACATATGAAGAACAAGTTTAAGATTTTTGTTTTAAACTTGAAGAACAACCATGAAGATTGTGTTCATAAAATCATGAAAAGAATATGATTTCATTTTAAAAAGTTCTTCTGTTTGATCTTTTGAAAACAAAAAATAAGATCAAAAACAAGTTAATGACATGTAAATAATAAGAATATTTACCTGTTGTCGGAGAAGAAGATGAACAGTTTTCTGGAAACGATAGTTCAAAATGCAATAGTGTTGTTTTCTTGAAGAAGAAGTTGTTCGCGTAAAGGTAAAAATATAAACTCGAATGGTTTATATAGTGAGAGTAGAGAGAGAAAAACTAAGAGCGGGAAAAGTTTTTCATGATGACACGGACACGTGTTTGCATTTGATTGGATGAGAGAACGAAACGTGCAAACGTGTGTCAGAAAAAGACCGTGTCAGGGTTTATCCGTTTGATTACGTCACAAACGTCCTTTCATATTTTAGGATGTCTCTGAGGATTTTGAAAAACTCAGGGACATTTTGAAAACATGAATCACTGAATATAAATATCAGTGTTAGTTTTAGAAATTTCAAAGTATCACTGAAAGGAAGAGATATTCAGCGATGCAGTTGGTTTTTGAAATCTTTCAGTTCTCGGCGTACGTCAGCGAGTAAGAGATAACATACCTTGATTTCAACGAATCAATTTTGTTCAGAGAGAATATGATAGAAAGGGTTATACAAGTTTATTTTATCCTATCGCTGAGAACTACTGAAGATTTACTCTTCTAAGTTCAGCATTCCAAGCTCGCTGATGAGAAAGCTCAATTTTGTCTCATCAAGAGGCCTGGTGAAAAGATCAGCTAACTGAAAGTCAGTTGGGATAAAATGAAGTTCTATATCACCATTCATCACATGATCTCTGATAAAATGATACCTGATTTCGATGTGTTTGGTCTTTGAGTGTAGCACTGGATTGTTGGTGATAGCGATGACACTAGTGTTGTCGTAATAGATTGGAATCTTTGAGAGCTGAAGGTCAAAGTCCAGTAGTTGATTTCTCATCCACAAGACCTGAGAACAACAGCTTCCAGCAGCTACGTACTCAACTTCAGCGGTTGAGGTGGACACTGAGTTTTGCTTTTTACTTGTCCAACTCACCACCTTTCCACCTAGGAGTTGACAGCCTCCTGTGGTGCTTTTCCTATCCAATTTTCAACCTGCAAAATCACTATCTGAATAGGCGATTAGATCAAACACTGAGTCTTTGGGACACCAAAGACCTAGGTTAGGAGTACCCTTAAGGTAACGAAATATTCTCTTTACAGCGATCATATGAGATTCCTTTGGTTCAGCTTGCTATCGTGCACACAAACAGGTTGCATACATAATATCAGGTCGGCTAGCTGTAAGATACAAAAGAGAGCCAATCATCCCACGGTACCCAGTGACATTAACATGTTTTCCTTTAGGATACTTGTTAAGTGTCAGCGGTGGTGCCATAGGGGTTTTCATAGCTGAACTCTGAGTTAAATCAAAGTTCTTCAGCATATCTTTAACGTACTTACCTTGGTGAATGAAAGTTCCTTTTCACTCTGTTTTATTTGAAGACCAAAGAAATAAGTTAGCTCACCCATCATACTCATTTTATATTCAGCTTTCATTCTCTCAGAGAAACGAGTACACAAGTCAGGGTTAGTGGAACGAAATATAATATCATCGACATATATTTGAACAAGAATAATATGACCTTTCACTTTCCTGAAAAATAGAGTTTTGTCGATTTTATCACGCTCAAGTTTTTCAATATGGAGATAAGTAGAGAGGGTGTCATACCATGCACGAGAAGCTTGCTTTAAGCGATAAAGTGCCTTATCCAGTTTATAAACATAACATGGATGCTTAAGATCTGAGAATCCTGGGGGTTGTTCCACGTAGACTTCTTCATTCAGCTTTCCATTTAGGAATGCTGACTTCACATCCATTTGATAAACTTTGAAGTCTTTGTGTACAGCGTAAGCTAAGAGTAGACGAATGGCTTCTAGTCTTGCCACTGGAGCAAAGGTTTCGTCGTAATCTATACCTTCCTCTTTCCTGTATCCCTGAGCAACAAGTCGAGCCTTGTTGCGGGTTACTGTTCCATGTTCATCCAACTTGTTTCGATAGACCCATTTAGTGCCTATCACTTACTTGTCAGATGGACGAGGAACAAGCTTCCAAACTTTGTTTCTTTCAAATTCAGTCAGCTCTTTTTGAATAGCACTGACCTAATTTGGATCTTGGAGGGCATCATCTATTTTCTTTGGTTCAATTAGAGAAATAAAGTTAACAAATAAACAAATATTACCTGCACTTCATCGAGTCTGAACATCAGCGTTTGGATCACCAAGAATTTGTTCAATATGGTGATTGATAGTCCATTGCTGAGCCGGAGCGTGAGTCATTTGCCCAACCTGAACTTTTAGAGGAGCTGAAGATGAGGCTTCAACAACTTCTGGTATATCAGCCAAGAGAGGAGTAGGTGCAGATGTCATTTCATTTACTGATTGCTGAGAAGTAGATGGTATATTTAAGACAGAAGGTTCAGAGGCAGGCATAGTGTTTAAAGGGATAGCTGAGACCCATGATGTTTCAGCTTCACTAGTCTGCATGTTTGGAATGATAGTAGGACCATCATCTTCAACGTTATGAGTATGAGGAGTGGGAATGTCTTCTGAATCACCAAGATGAGAAAACATCCATTGATTCAGTTCTTCAGAATCAGCAAAAGGTCTAGAGTTCGCTAAATGGGATTCGTCAAAAGTGACGTGGATCGTTTCTTCTACAGTCTGTCTTCTACGATTGAAGACCGTGAAGGCTTTAGAAACTGAAGAGTATCCAAGAAATATTCTATCATCAGCCTTTGGATCAAACTTTCCAAGGACATCTCTGTTGTTCAGTACGAAACACTGACATCCAAGGATGTGAAGAAAGCTAATTGAAGGCTTTCTCCCATGGAAGAGTTCATAGGCTGTCTACTTGAATGTTTTGACTATCAGCGACCTGTTTTGCGTACAACAAGCAGTGTTGACAGCTTCTGCCCAAAACTGAGTAGGTAGATGAGAATCGCTGAGCATTGAACCTGCAACTTCAATGATAGTTCTATTTATTCTTTCAGTGACTCCATTTTGTTGCGGTGTTCTCACTGAAGAGATGTTGTGAGAAATACCCTTACTTTCAAAGAAGGAATCAAGAGAACTGTTTTTTAATTCAGTCCCATGATCACTCCTTATTGAGCGAACGGTCATGTTTTTCAGGACTTCCATTTTCCTAACAAAGGTGATGAGTTCTTCAGGGGTGTCGCTCTTAGAACGGAGAAACATTACCCAGGTATAGCGAGAGAATTCATCAACTATGACCAATGTATATTTCTTTCCAGCGATGGATTGTTTGTTAACAGGGCCAAACAAATCCATATGGAGAAGTTGTAGAGGAGGTGAAACTGAGGATACTTGCTTTGACTTGAAGCTTGCTTTGGTCTATTTCCCTTTTTCACACGCTGAACATAAGGACTCCTTGGCGTATGAGTATTGAGGTAGACCAGTGACTAACTCTTTAGAGGAAAGAGTATTCAGTGTCTTAAAGTTGAGATGGGAGAGCCTTTCATGCCATAACCAGTTGGCATCAGATGAGGCTTTTGAGAAGAAACAGGACTTCTCAGTGTTTGTAGAGTCCATGATTATTACATAAACATTTTCCATACGATAACCGCTGAGAGCTATCTTCTCCTTTTTGTCAGTGACAAAGCAGGATTCCTTAGTGAAAATCACTTTGTTATCCATGTCACACAGCTGACTAATGCTTAGAAGATTGTGCTTCAGTCCTTCAACATGTGCGACTCTTCTGAAGATTGTTGTACCATTAGAGAGTACACCAAACCCTCGGGTATAGCCTTTTCCATTTCCACCGAAAGTCACAGAGGGACCTTTCTCTTCCTTATACTTAGTGAGCAGGTTCTTCTTACCAGTCATGTGTCTAGAGCATCCGCTATCGAGATACCAGATACCCTTCTTGACCTGCAAACAAAGGAAGATTAGTTTGACTTGGGCACCCATTTAACCATGGGTCCGCATTTGTCAGTGGTGGTAGAGGAAGTGGAAGGTTCAGTAATCTTCGCAGCATTTGAAGATTCAGCTTTGGTGTCAGTCTTCACTTTGGTTAATCTCTTAACCTCAGTGGTCTTCATTGCCTTGGGGGCAGTAATCTTCACCTTAGCTAAATTTTCAGCTTTGTGGCTGTGGGGAACTTACTAGCAATATGATCGGTAAGTCCACAGTGATAACATTTCCTATAGCTAAAAATAGCTTTAGGACCATTTTTATGCTTAGCCAATAATTTTAAATGAGCAGGGCTAGCACCAAGAATATCTTTAGCGTCAGATCTTGGGGGAACCTGAGGTTCATCAAGATTCTTAGCTAGAAAGTTCAGCTTGATCCCAGGAGTGGATCGCTGAGTATTTTCATAAACCTTATCCTTAGAGGATGAGGAATGATTAACTGAAGGTTTAGCATTCTTCAGATTTGGTATTTTGGTACCTGTTTGGGCAAAATTTCACATGTCTCGACAACGACCAGAAAAGGTAAGACACATGTTATGAGTTATATCTTGTATTAAAATAAGGTCCCGGCAAAGACCTAAAAAACCTCCGTCGTCCCTCCTAAAAGGTAATTCGAGAGTTCCTCACGACACTCGACCTCGACGTCGCCTAATTCGCACGACCGTCGCGTAGAATCATGCGACCTCGGCCGACTAACGCGTTATAAGACTGTTATATTTGTTCACTGATTAATGCAGGAGTCAAAGTCATTAATGGACAATGGCTATAACCGAAGAAATCAGTTATGAGCATCTAATCCCATATTGAAGATGACGACCGTTACAACAATCATCAAAGATCTTAATGATTCAATTAAAATCATCCGAAGACTATAAATCCCAAGTTCAATCCTCAGTTTCAACACATCGAATGATACAGGAAGAAAGATAGAACAAAAGGACCGAACATCGAACAACAGAAGCAAACGCAAACACTCGAAGAATATTTATTCGAAGCAAAGAGATCATTCATAGAAGATCGCTCTCGACGTACGACTTTCACTCTCGACCAACAGTTTACACATTGTTTTCACACACGACGCACACTGTTTTTACATTTCAAACACTTGTACTTTACATTTCGAAGTCGTTCCCTTCATTTGTATTGTAATCTCTGTAAGATCGACACCCGGAACACCAAGGACATCTCCCCTGATTGGCGACCATAGTGCAGCGACGACATCCACTGTCGTCTGTAGGTTTTTTCCTCGTTGAGGTTTTTCCTGCGTCATCAAATTCTCTATCTCATTTACATTTTTGTCTTTGTCGCATGCCTTTGTCGAACGATTCCTTTCTTTAGTTGTTAAAGTCTACATCCACCTTAAGTTGTCCCTTTGGTGCGATTTTTGGCATTAACAGTTTGGCGCCATCCGTGGGACCCTATCTAGAGAAAATCTTCGACAAACGTGCATCCTACTTACGTTTTCTTGGAGTTTCTTCTATTCTCTGTTTTAGGAAAATGGCGAATAACGAACAATCCGCTGACCCAGCACATGAGGGGCTCGAAGATGCACAAGATGCCCTTAAAGCAGTCAACGATTATCGCCTGGAGGAAGTCATTCTAGATTCAAGAAAGCCTGACCAAAAAGTCTTAATCGGGTCGTCTCTCAATCCTTGCCTCAGGGAAAAGTTAATATCTTTTTTGCAGGAACATGCTGATTGTTTCGCCTGGTCGCATGAAGATATGGTCGGCATAGATCCTGACGTCATCTCTCACAAGCTCAACGTCGACCCATCGTTCAAACCTATCAAACAGAAGCGACGGAAATTTGCTCCTGAAAGGAATAAGGTGATAAATGACGAAGTCGACAACCTTCTCAATACAGGGAAGATTTGAGAGGTAAAATACCCCGATTGTCTTGCTAACGTCGTGGTTGTAGCGAAAAAGAATGGAAAGTGGAGGTTCTGTATCGACTTCACAGACCTCAATAAAGCCTGTCCAAAAGATCATTTTCCATTACCTCATATCGACGCCATGGTCGACGCGACAGCGGGACACGAACTACTGACGTTCATGGATGCCTATTCCAGATACAATCAAATCTTAATGCACGTTGTTAGCTTTATTAGCCCCTAATTTATATGAATGTTTTATAAAGAAATAGTGTCAAGGGTTTATTTGTAGTTGTTTAGTGTCAAGGGCTAAAATTGTAAATAACCAATTGTTGTATTGGTTATAAAGTCATGTTTTAGAGTTATTTTAGGGCAAGCCTCTAAAATCTCCCAGCCTCCATTTGAAAGAGTCAGGCGTTGAAAGAGATAGAAAATAGAGCTTCAAAGAGTGAGTTGTTCTTCATTTCCTATATTGTAAACTCTTCTCTTTATCAATCAATACAAAGATTATTGCTATTATTATTGTTACTTGTTGTATCTGGGTTCCTACAATTGGTATCAGAGCAAAGCTTGATTTTCAATATCAAGTGATCCTCGTTTTTACAAGATTAGTGATAGAAATCATTTTTTTCTATTCCTCATCTCTAGCTTAAAACTCCATTAAAGTGTACTCTAAGAACTGTTCAAACCCAGAAAACTTTCCAGATCTTCAGACTCATACTCCTTAAATCATACTATCTTTTCAGAACCTTAAAAAAAATGACAAATACAAATAACTTCTTTACTGCTGGTTCACTTTCCAAGCCTCCTACTCTCCTACGAGATGAGTACCCTCAATGGAAGATAAGAATGGTTCATTTCTTTGAGGGTACTGAAAAAAATCTAGTACAATATCTTTACAACCTTCCTCCTGTTCCCATGATAGCAGTACCACGAGTACCAGCTACTGCTGAATCTCCAGAAATCCCTGAACATCAAAAACCAAAGCGAAAAGAAGAATGGTCAAATGAAGATAAGGTAGAAGATGAAGTTGCACAGAAAACAAAAAGAATCCTGATAATGGCTATCCCCAACGAGCTTTTTCAATCCTTAGATGCATGCGAAACTGCGCACGATCTTTGGAAAGAATTAGAAAGACAGTTAGAAGGGGGTGCTAAAACACAGAAGAACCGAAGGGCACAGTACATAAATGAATATCATGCATTCAGAGCCTCTGCAACAGAATCTCTGCAAACAACGTACGACAGGTTCAACTCTCTCATAAACAAATGTAGAAAGTCTGGCATTCACAGAACCTCGGAAGAAAATAACGTCATGTTTCTGAAGAGTCTGAATGATGAGTGGCTTCAACTGTCTATGTCTTTACAAACAAACCAAGATCTAGACTCATGGACACTCTCTGATCTCTATGGAACACTAGCTGCACAAGTGCCTCAAATAGCACATGCTAAAACAATAGCCATTGCACCATACGCATTGGTTAGTAAATCAACAGAGGCTACAGAGAGACCGAGAAATGAGAGAGCAACAGAGGAGAAGAAGAAGGAGAAGAAGAAGATAGTGATGGTTGATAGCGAAGAAGACGAGCTGATAGAGGAAGAAATAACTCTTGCGTCATTAGCTAAATAATTGGCTCTATTGACAAGAGAGTTCAGAGGTAACCAAAGAAATTTTGGAAATGACAGATATAGCAGAGACAACCAGAGAGATAAAAGAGATAATGAAAGAAGAGAAGAATCAAGTGACCGACAGAGGTCAGACTACAGAAGTGACCGACAGAGGTCGAGCGACAGAAACTACAGAGGAAATGACCGACAGAGGTCAGATGACAAGGTAGGCCACACACAAGAATGCTACAAATGTGGTAAGCCTGGTCATTATGCAAACGAATGCCGAACAGAGAAAGGTGGAGACCAACAGAAGTCCGACGATCGAACTGGAAACACCTCCCAAGGTTGCTTCAACTGCGGCAAGCCAGGCCATTTCGCAAAAGATTGCAGAAGTAGACAAAATCGCCCACAGAAGGACTCAGCTTTTTACAAAAAGAAGGCTGAATATTATGCACAAAAATCCCTAATGGCGAACAAAGGGCATTCTGAAGCAAATAAAGAGGACTTCGAGTCAGACTCTACATCTGATGATGAATTCACCACCAATGCCCTGTTCTGTGGCATGGCAGAAGTCGACTCGGGCACTGACAATGAGGTATCCATTTCAAACTCTACCTCTTGTATTAAATATGTAGAAAATGATTCAGTTAGACTTAGCATTGAATTGATTCAACTCAAAGAGATAAATGAAAGTATTCAGAAAATACTCACCTTTAATGAGAGAGAAGTAAGGCTTCTCACTCAAGAAAAAGCCAAAAATTTTGAAGAAAAGGAAAGAGTAGAAAAATATTGGAGCAAAAATGTAGATCCTTTAAAAAGGCAAATTTCTGAATTAACCTCTTCTTTAAAAGTCAAAACTAAAGAGCTTTCAGTTTCTAGGAGTGAAACAACTGACATAAGAGCTCTCAAAGAATACTTTCAAAAGGAGAGAGAGGTACTTTGGCAAGATCTACTCAGAAGAGAGGTTTTACTTAAAAACTATAAAGATGCACAGAGGGTGTATGAGAAAGTAAACTCACAAATAAGAAGACGAGGTATAGGGTACGATGATATTACTCTAGGTGTTGAAGGAAAAAGACTTAAACCTCTGTCTTCTCTGTTTGTGGTAGGAAAAACAAATAAACCAATTTTTCCAAACTTACTCTCTGTAAGTAAAAGGGTTAAAATCTCTGAAGAACCTCACTTAAGGAAACATACGAAGATGATCAATGTGTGGTTTGAAAACACAGATTCATCATCTTCAACCTCTGTCAATAGAGGAATTAAACCAAAGAAATATCTGAAAACACAAGATCAGATTGGTATCTTTAAGTTTGGTAAACCAGAGACTCAAACACAGGTCGCTTTTATCTGTATGATAGATGTCAAAAAGAAATTATCTGCAAAAGCTCCTGAGTTTAAACCCATCTTTTCAGAAGAAAATCTTAAAAGATCAATTGAAAAAGAAATTTTGGAAGTTTTGAAATCAAATGTTTTAGAAAATCTCTGTACATCTTCTATAGATCAAATTCTCGCTGAAGAGATCTCATCTGAAACCTCTGCCATCTATGAAAGTTTTTCTACAGAGGAAGAAAACTCGTACGATACATGCTCAGAAAATCCAGCCTCTGTTTAAAGAAATGACTCAACCTCTGTATATGAGGACGATTCATCCTCTGACGACTCAGAGACTGATTCTAAATCAGGGATAACTCACTGTAACACAGAGGATGTTAAATTCTCCTCTGAGGTTCTTAACAGAACAATTTCTCCAAAAGAGAAAATCACAGAGATACCTATCTGTCCAGATTTTCTAAAAATGTGTATACAAGTCAAAACCTCTACAGAGCTTGATAATTTGAAAAAGGCCTCTGAAAATCCTAAAAGCTCAAAATTTTCAAAACCTTTAAGGCCAGAAGCTAACAAATATCTTTCCTCTGTGATAGTGAAGACAGACGTTCACCACAGAAGAGACTCACAGAAGGCAGGACCTAAACAAGATTTTTGCAAAAGACATTCTAGTATTCATAGATCTTCTTGTAATAGGAAATCTAATGTCAAGAACGAATGTAATGCCAGATTGCTTACTCTCCACTAAAATTCAAACTCCAAAGTCAAAACCTAGAGAGATACAATCTGATCTTTCTACAAAAGATAAAATGTATTTCAAGAATGCTAAGGCAAACTTGAAAAATTCTAACAATATTGGACCCATATGGATATGGGTGCCTAAGTCTCTGTGATTGTCTTACAGAAACGGTATGTGCCAATTTGGTATCTTGACTCCGGATGCTCAAGGCACATGACTGGCGACAGAAGTTTACTATCCACATACAAAGAAACACACGATGGTGGATCTGTAACTTTTGGAGACAACAAGAAGGGACACATCAAAGGCTATGGAGTCATACAGAAGGAAAACGTCTCTGTATACAAAGTTGCAAATGTGAATGGCCTTAAACACAACCTACTCAGTGTAAGTCAACTCTGTGATACAGGATTTGATGTCTTGTTCAAAAGGACTTTCTGCTCTCTGCAAAGTGAAGACACAGGAATGGAACTTCTGCGAGCCAAAAGAAAAGGTGATCTATATCTAATGAACTTTTGTTCAACAACCAAAGACAAAGTTTGCCCTGTAGCTTGCGAAAGTAAAGAAGCCTGGTTATGGCATAACAGGTTCTGTCACTTGAACTTTCACACTTTGGACAAACTGGTCAAACTTGATCTAGCTAAAGGTTTGCCTAATGTTAAATTTAATAAGGATCACTTGTGTTCTGCCTGTGAAATGGGAAAACTCAGAAGAGCTTCCCACAGAGGCAAGACAGATGTGTCGTGCACTAGGCCTCTGTACATGCTTCATGTCGACCTCTGCGGTCCTATTGCCATACAGAGCCTAGGTGGCAAGAAATATATACTTGTCTTAATTGATGAGTATTCGCGCTTCACATGGGTTGAATTTGTTCGAAAGAAATCGGATGTTCCAATCATCTTGATTAATCTAATGAAAAGAATCCAAGTACTCTATGAATGAAAAATACAGAAGTTAAGAAGTGACAATGGCACAGAATTTAAAAACTCTGTCATTGAAGCCTATCTTTCTACAGAAGGAATATCACATAACTTCTCTGCCGCACGCACTCCACAGCAGAATGGCGTAGTCGAAAGGAAGAATCGAACGCTCGTGGAGGCCGCAAGAACTATGCTATCAGCATACGGATTACCGATGAACTTTTGGGCAGAAGCAATTTCTACCGCTTGTTACACACAGAATCGGTCAACCATTATGAAAAGACACATCAAGACTCCTTACGAACTGATCAACAAAAGGCGGCCAAACATCAAGTTTTTCCATGTGTTTGGATGTAAATGCTTTGTTTTAAACCACAGAGATTCAAGAGGAAAGTTTGAAGTAAAAGCTGACGAAGGAAAATTCATTGGATACTCTGCCACTTCCAAAGCCTACAGAGTATACCTTACAAGATCTCGCAAAATCGTAGAAAGTATCAATGTTTCTTTTGATGATTCTTTCCAAATGACTTCTGAGCAAATCTGTTCAGAACTCGAACTTAAAAGAGAAACCTCTGGCATCTCGCAAACGAAAGAAGCCTTGAATCTTCTATTTTTAGAGATGTTCCACGATGACATTGATCCTTCTGTTGGAACCATCAGAGTTTCTGAAGAACCATCTTCTGTTGGACAAAATCCTACAGGTATGACTCTAACTGGTCCAAATAATGCTTCATCTTCTTCTATAAATACTACAGATGCAAATGCCGAAGAAGAAAATGCAGAAGATGAAACATCAAGAAAAACGACCACAGAAGCTGCTGAAAAACAAACTCCACAATCCACAGAAGAACCAATTACAGATGTAATTGAGGACCAAGACTATACGTCCTCAGAGGTACAAACTCCACCATCACTCATACCAATCATTCCACAAATGGTAGAATCTTCTACCAAGGTAAGAAGAACGACAGAGGCTATACAAGAAGAAGATCCACAAGAAGCTTCTGAAGAAAGGTCCGATGACATTGATGACCATCTTCCTCGCACCACTCAGTGGACAAAAAGCCATCCTCCAAGCCAAATAATCGGAGAACCTTCTGACTCAGTAAAAACCAGGTCTGCCACTGCTAATTTTTGTTTCTTTACAAATTTTATTAGTGTGATAGAACCAAAGAAGATTTCTTAAGCACTAGATGACCCAAACTAGGTAGACGCCATGCAAGAAGAACTTCTGCAGTTTGAGCGTAACAGAGTATGGACTTTAGTACCTCTGCCACGAGGGAAACAGGCCATTGGGACTAAGTGGGTCTATAGAAATAAGAAGGATGAAGATGGAGTGGCCATCAGAAACAAAGCACGATTGGTGGCCAAGGGATATAGACAAGAAGAAGGCATAGACTACGATTAGACTTTTGCCCCTGTCGCACGACTCGAAGCAATAAGAATATTTTTAGCCTTCGCAGCCCACAGAGGTTTTAAAGTCTATCAGATGGACGTAAAATCAGCTTTTCTCAACGGTGAAATCCAAGAAGAGGTTTACGTAAATCAGCCACCAGGGTTTGAAAGCTCAAAGTTCCCAAGGCATGTATACTACCTTGAAAAGGCTCTGTACGGACTGAAACAGGCTCCAAGAGCATGGTACGAACGACTTTCTACCTTTCTTCTAGTAAATGGCTACAACAGAGGTACAACAGATACTACCCTATTCTATAAACGTAAAAACAGTGAAATAATGCTTGTACAAATCTATGTGGACGACATAATTTTTGGGTCTACTAATACAGAAGAGTGAAAAAGTTTTGAAAAACTCATGCAGAGTGAGATTGAAATGAGTATGATGGGAGAACTAACATTCTTCCTCGGACTCCAAGTCAAACAAACATCAGAGGGAATTTTTATAAATCAGGCAAAATATGTCTCTGACATTCTTTTCAAGTATAGCCTCTCTGATACCTCTGCAATGAAAACTCCAATGGCCACTAGAAATAAGTTATCCTTAGATCCATATGGCATCTCTGTAGAATGCACTCTCTACAGAGGCATGATTGGATCTCTGTTAGATCTGAGTTTTGTCAATAAACCAAGTGTTAAAGATCTGATGAGAAGGCTCAGATGTTCTGAATAGAAGAGTCAGAGTTCTGACTAAGAAGGCTCAGAAGGATTACATTGAAGAATTGTTCAAGTGTAGAAGTCTGAGAAGAAGAGTCAGAGTTCTGAGAAGCTTTATCAGAAGAACGTTCAGAAGTTCTGAACAACCTGTTCAGAACTTATAACTAGATACTTTCCTTAGTGTTTAGTTAACTAATTAGGACACGTGTATTGTTCCTATTAGTCCTTCATATTTGTACTGTAGCTTTAATATTTCCATTACAGTATAAATAGAGTGGTTAGCACTACATAGCTAACTGATTTTCCCGAATATCGTTGTATTCATCCTTTGTAATCTTTGAGACTATTTCTCTCTAAGATCTGTAATTCTGTTCATCATTGAATACAATTGGGCTTGATCAAAAAAAAATGTTATACTTAACTGCAAGCAGACCTGACATTATGCATGCCACATGTCTTTGTGCACCTTATCAAGCTAATCCAAAGAAATCACACTATGATGCTGTGAAAAGAATCTTTAGATATCTAAAGGGGACCAAAAATCTCGGTCTCTAGTATCCACAGAACTCTGGTTTTAGTCTTAAAGCATATACAGATTCAGACTATGGAGGATGCATGCTCGACAGAAAGAGTACCTCTGGGAGTTGTCAATTCCTAGGTGGTAAACTAGTCAGTTGGACCTCCAAAAAGCAAAATGGTGTCTCAACATCCACTGCAGAAGCTGAATACGTTGCTGCTGCTAGCTGTTGTTCTCAGGTTCTATGGATGAAGACTCAGCTAAAAGACTACGGCCACATTCTATTCAAAATACCTATCTTCTGTGATTCCAAGAGTGCAATTGCTATCTCTGCCAATCCTGTGCAACACTCAAAAACCAAGCATATCGATATAAGGTACCATTTCTTGAAACATCATGTTGAATACGGTACAATCGAGATGCATTTCGTACCCACAGAATACCAACTCGCGGACTTATTCACCAAAGCTTTAGACGAGAAAAGATTCAATTTCTTGGTGGGTAAGTTAGGAATGATCAATATGACGTAAAAATCCTCTGTAAGTATAGCTTTATCTTCTGTAAATATGTATATATTTCTAATTATTTTTGCTTTAATTAATTTATTTCTATATGTAAGTTCTCAATCTTAAATAGTTCTTAAAATCACAGAGCTTCTGTAAGTCTACTCAGAACCTCTGACAACCCCTACAGAACCTCTGGAAAATATGACCTATGTTCTATGCAAAACTTATCATTCTTTGATCCAAGCATATGTCAAGGGGGAGCAAAAGAAAAATTCCTGATCTACAGAGGTGATTAGATCAAGGGGGAGCAAAAAGGGATCCTGAAATGATCTACAGAGGTAAAACTTTCAAGGGAAAGCCAAAGAAGAATGTCAATGAATCTATATCGACAGAAGTCAGACATCACTGCCGAGAAAAGAAGAACCAAAAGGTATGTCTCTCGCACAAAAGGTTTTTGAAAACAGTTTTCTAGGACACAAACTGTCAAATATGTCCTAAATATACTGTGGATAACATTTCAAAAATCAAAAGATCAAAAAGTTTCATAAAATTTGAGTTATGAGAAATTTAAGGTCATAGAGCTTCTGCTGAGCTCAACAGAAGCTCTGCCAGAAATATGCTCTGAGATCGCAACTTTAACCTCTATCGATCTTTTGGAATATTATCTCGGAAACCAAACAAACTCACCATGAACTTCTCGAACAAAACTTTTTCCATAACAATTTTTTCGGACACCAACTTTCAAATATGTCCGAAAAATATCTCTTAAAACAGATAAAAATTGGATGATCAGAAAAGTTAATAGAATTTTCGTTATGAGATTTTTTTTCCTCACAGAGCTTCTGCAAGTTCCAACAGAGCCACAAAACCTCAACGAGTAAAAACTATTAACTAAAAATCCTATTTGATCCTCTCCAATGCCTTTACAAAACGTTTTTGGTTAAAAAGGAACCCCACAAAAGTCATGATAACAATGAGATATATGAGAAAGGGATACACATCAAAGACTTTCAAATTCACAGAACCTCTGTAAACTACAGAAGTTCTGTCAATCTGTTACTTGGGTATTTCTGTAGTAATAACGGTTACTTTTACTGAGAGTGAACTACATGTGGCTAAGAATAACCCCACGCGCCTAGCATTAATGGGCCGCACACGACGTCCTGTCATCCTCTGACATGGCCTACGTGTCCCATTTTCATTGGGCGTACATGGAACGTTTTCTGTGGAAAGTTGTACCCGCCGTTCTAACTTGAGTTCGGATTCCAAATTTTAATCCATTGCCATATATTTTACTCTTTCGAATTCTACCGTTTTACCCTTCTATAAAAACCAAGCTTACCCTGTCATAAACTTTTTACAAACTCTCATTCTTCTCCGGCGAAACCTGCAAATTTCTTATTTTCAGTACCAAATGGCTTCATCTTCTCAAGCTATCTCCCCTGCACACTCTCCGGCGACCTCACCAGAACATTCACCTGCTCATTCTGAACATTCAGAAAACCCCAACCATGCTCAAAACATTGAACTAGAAGATTCCGGCGATTCAGCAGACTTTGCTCCAACCACACATCTTCAAAACTTCATAGCAAAGGATCATTTCGAAAAAGTACTACCAATCAAATCCAACAATTGCTATTTAGTCCCCTCACCCACTGCTTTCGGCGAAGCCATGCCATTCTTCTAAACATAATGGAAAATCATATACTCTTCCCTTTACTCTCAAGAACCCCAAAGAAAATTCCAGTAAGATATCTGAACCAGTTTTGGCAAAGTTGCCGATTTGATAAAGATGATTCTCTTATCAAAGGATACATTTCAAAACCCGACAAATCTGAGCATCTGGAAATCAAGTTCAATAGAACAATGTTCTCACTTGAATTCAACCTACCAACAAGGGGTCTTCTTGGAATAAAGAAGTACGCAGAGCAACCAACAGACGACGAGATCTGTCGTTTCCTAGAAATGCTTGGGTACAACACACCACTAAGGAAGAGAAATGACTTCCGCAGAGGCAGATTACCACCTCTATGGAACACCTTGCTCTCAATTCTGAACAGATGCCTGACAGGGAAGATAGGCAGTATTGACCAGAGCTCACATCAGATATTAACCATCATGTATGGGGTTTACTATGATCTCCCACTGGATTACGCGACCATAATGATGCAAGAGATCATTAACACCATCGACAGAAAGAACAACACAAGAAGGGTCAAAGAGAACGATCCTAAGTTTCTACCACCTCTGCAATTCCAAAGAATATTGGGAGTCTTGTTCGAACCTCTGTTGCTAATACAGAAATGGCCAATGGAAGGGCCAATTCCCAAACAGTTTCCAATGAGCAAAAATATTCCCACTGATCATGTAGATGGCTACACACACTGCAGACCTTTGTCAAGGAAACTTCTGAAGTATGCCAAGAATAAAACCCTTAAGAAAGAGTATGTACGCGATCATAGAACTCCTAAACTGAGTCCTATGACACCCCCGCGTTTAGGTGTCCCCCTAGGAACAATGATTGCAGAACTTCTTTCCACTCAAGAAGAAAAAGATAACAAATTAGCAAAACACATGGCTATTCAACTCAGCTTCATAGCCAAACGTGCAGAGCTCATGGGAAAGAAGTCCTCTTCAAAATCAAAAAGGAGGAAAACTGCAGAAGACACTTCTACAAGCGCTGCAGAAGATCAACCTTCACCTCCTCATGCCGCAGAAATTGTAACAAAAACTACAGAGGAAGGGGCACCAAAACCGAAGAGGAGGAAATCCAAAAAGAAGCATGGTAAACCACTTGAAAAATTGGTTACCATAGAAGAGGAAGCAATCACAGAAGAAAGAACTGCAGAAGAAGAAGATGTAGAAGAAGAAATGACAGTAGAGGGATATCAATCGCCCCATCAATCCACAGATCGATTTGCTCACCAAGGAAACATTAACGATTTCCTACAGAACCCCGACATTGCCAACACTTTAAATACAGCAGGGTGGACGGCACAACCTCTCGACCACCATTCCCTAGAAGAACAATACTTCTCTATTTCCGGCATTGACACACATCTGCAAGAAGATGATCAAACACCCAGAGATCAATCAGCTAAGACACCTATTATTCTACAGAACCCCTTCATTCAGCAAGGATTTGACGTTCACAGAAGGAGTCCAAGCCCAACTTCAGAAGAAATAGGACAAACAGAAGCTCAGTGGAATAGAGATGAAGTACCAGAGACAAGAATGGAGGTCTCAGAGGTAGATTCAGACGAAGAAGAAGCTGTCTGGATACGAAAAGGTCTCTATCATCCACATGTCATGAAGTTATACGGCTCTCATCAAATGTATGACTTTTTAGGCACAGAGCAAAGAACTTCAACAGTGGATAGGATAGAAACATCTGGAGGAAAAGAAATTGAAAAAGAAAAAGATGTCGAAGATGAAGAAGGCACACATCCCTCACCCCCTCCCAGTGCAACCCACATATCTAACTCCGCAGGTCTAGCTGCAGAAGGAGTTATTGAAATAGAGCAGCACAGCTCGATCCAAACCCAACCCATCCAGCCAGAAGTCACTCTTTCGACTTCTGCGCCCACAAAAACCGGGGAATCCATTCCTTGGGAGTCTCCTCAAAGAGACTCACCTATAGTTCGTGATCAATCGCCCCAGATCACAACAGAACACCCTACAGAGGAATTCGTTTCCTCTGCCACACACACTCAACTAGGACCAACACTTCTTTCAGAGAGAAGTAGTGAGCACAAACACGAAGAGACTCTAGACAAGTCTCCGAGTCAACAGAAGAACATTCCGACACCCACCTCTGGAGTGGGATTGGACACTGTTCTTCACAGAACTTCTGTAGAGATTCAAACTCAGGTTTCTTCTCGAAGATCAGATGGAAATCCTTCCACCCCCAACGTACAAACAAGGGTGAACGAAGGTGTCCCAGGAGCAGCGACTCACTCTGGAGACGAATGTGTTCCTCCAGAGGTTACACCAGGGACACAAGTATCAAGGGATGAGTTCCAAACCCTTGTCACCTCTGTGAACCAAACCATGAAAGAGTTGCAAAGCTCTTTCACATCTTTTGCAGAGAAAACATCAACGGCCTTGCTGAATCTGAACACCAAAATGGACACTCTGTCCACAGAGGTGAAAACAGCCATCACAGAGATGAAATCTTCTGCGCAAACAACTGCAACAACTACAGCCACTTCTGCTGCTAAAGATTTTGGAATTGCCGCAACTTCTGCATTCAAGGAATCAGTCAAACATTTCCTTGAACAAATGAACAAGCAATCCAACAAATCACAGAGCATCACACCCGCAGATCTACAGAAGGCTCTGCAAAAAGTTCAAGCAGAAGCAATGCGCAACACAATACTGATGCAGCCTAAAGACTACATCACCAGAGCACAGCTAACAGAGCTCGGCCAAAATGTCATAAACCAGGTCACTGAAGTCATTGTCTCCTTCACTACTGCAAATGCCAACTACGTCAAAGAGTTCAAAAAAAGTGTCGGCAGAATGCGCTTCAACACAAAAGCAGAGCTTGCAACTCTTTTCGGCCTCTGTGATGATGTATGTGCGAAATTGATGGCCGCAGGAGCAGAACGACCAAAGAAACCCAAAGCTTCTTGCACAGCAGAGGGTACTTCTGATAAAAGTCAGGATGACTCTGATGATGACCATCCTGGTCCATCAGATAATCCTGAGGGAGAGAATATAAGGGAGAAAGCTACGACCAGAGGAATACAAGCTCCACCAATCGCATCAGAACCAATCAGTCAAGCCCCTCTAGAACAAACTCAAGATCAACAACAAAATCAACAGACCACAGAGACAACACCCATCTCTGTGGAATCAAGTCCTGAAGAAACCAATATTCCAGAAGCTGATCAGCATACCACAGAGGCAAAACCACCCCTGTGGTAATCAACTTGGAAAAGAGTCCTTCAACAAAATCAACAGAAAAACCCCAAACCATACCAAGAAGAAAGTCGATTGCCACCATACCAATAAGAGCAACGACCTCTGCGACCTCTGCTTCTGATATTCTGAGAAAGATGCACAATACAATGACTGATCGAATGTCGCAGAGAGAAGAAGAAAGGCACAGGTTCACATTAGCTTTCAAAATGGCAAGAAGATTCGATGTCCAATCTTCACCAACAGAAATAGAGCTCACAGAAGAAGTCACCAAAGAACCTCCAACAGAGGGTACAGAGCAACTCAAGCCAACAGAACCATCGCCACAAAAGTCCTCTAAAACACAAGTGTCAAAACCTACAGCGGCAACCATCAAGCCAACAGAAGCACCAACCTCCAAACCTACAGAAGAAACAGGTTCTGCACCTCCAAAAGCCAAAGACAAGGGCAAAGCAATACTGACAGAAGAGCCCAAGAAAAAGAAATCATTGCCCAAGCCTACAGAGAAATTAATGAAGAGCGCCTTTGATGCGTTCCAAACTCCAAAGCCTGAAGAAGTTGACTGGGCATATGGATTGAAGCCTCTGTCAGACATTCCACTAACAGGTAGAGCCGCAGAAGTTGTTCAACAGATGGAGAGTCTCAGAAGACAAGTACCACAACCTGGTCCAACACATGAAGAGATGGAAGAAGTGGTATACAAATACCTCTATAAACAAACCTTTCAGACCAATCATCCAACAGATCATGTCACAGATTCAAGGATCAGAGAAGAATTTGAGAACATCTTCACAAGGACAAAGCCAAGAACCAAAGCAGATGTCTTCTCAATCCACAAGATCAAAAATCTTCTGCATGTTCTCCTTTACAAGAACCTATCCAAAGGTCAGGTACAATCTTTACAATGTCAGAAGAGAAGACAATTCAGAAACCACCTTCGCTGATGCTGACCTAAGAAATATCAATCCTTATGATCTACCTGACCTTCTGCAATGGACAAAGGACAACTACAACACAGGGCAAACACCAGAGCCTATCAAGTATTAAGAAAAGCAATGAGGGAAAAGCTTCTGATCTTCATTATGATAGATTTTCAACTGGGAAAGGATCTTGGTCTCAAACATCTAAATTTACGACTACCAGAAGATCGCTGCCCACCCGACGCCGTGCCCAACTCTATCATTACAGAACCAAGATTCGGGTTAGTATTTCAAAACCCACAAGGCGAAATCAAACTATTTGTGTGCATGGATTGTCAGAAGTACGCAACTAGTACTCTGAACAAGTTCAGAGCAAGTCTTGTAAAATACAGAGGTACAGAGAAAATGGATAGAGATGATGCAGATACTTTCATCAGAGAGATTGATGCCACAATCTGCCTAAGAGAACTCTGCATCAGTTTCTACAAAGAGATCAGAAGAATCGGAAGAGACAACAGAAGATACAATGATTTCAAAGATGCCAAAATCTGATTCTCAAACCTCAAATCTCTGCAAACCAAGTCAAAAGTTTATCTTTCATTGTACTCAAATGTAAAATGCCTCTGGCATATTTCTGAATGAAAGAACTTTCGAGGTATTGTTTAACCTCTGTCTTATCTAACTTAGCCTAACTAAACTCAAGTTAAATTTTGTATTTTTCACTACTTAGGGGGAGATTGTTAGCTTCAATCTTCCTAATCATAGAAGTATTTAGAAGTAGTGAAAAATAGGCTAAGTGAAGAAAGACTCTTACAGAGGCTCTGCCGAACTTACCGAGAGATCAAGGTCAAGAAGCTACAGAAGCTAAAGAGGCGCCCTACAGAAGCTCTGTCATACGCGCAAAGAAGGCCAAAGACTCGGAACCCGGTGAAAACTGCTCTTCTAAGGACCAAACCGCAGAACCTCTGTGGCACTTCACAGAGCCTCTGCGGTCTTCAACAAAGACTTGAAAGATATTTATAATATCTTGCTACTGTTACAGGACCTGTTCATCAACTTGCATGGTAGCATGCCCTGTCCAACTGCAACGTGTCAAACTCTGGTTGGATTCAATAGGGTTTAGTACATAATAGACGTCTGCTGCATTAAATACAGTACAGCACGTCCAACTGTTCATGCCATCCGTACAACTATTCATATCGTCCTTTGTGAATAGTAGCATATGCTTTATGGTCCCCTTAGAGTAGTATATAAGGAAGACTCATGTTGAGTTCTTCCTATCTATCTATCAATCCATCGATCGATAAATCGAACAATCGAAACAAGAATTCAAGAGAGAAAAACATCACAAGCTTTAAACACTTTGAGAGTCATATCTGTTTTAAAAAGCTTTGCTTACTCACTATTCTTGAATCTGTTCTTAATATATGTATTCAGTAAACTTTGAGATATTATTTCCTGTCCACTGTTTATTTATATTATGTTCTAAATCTATCAAACATATCTGTTAGTTCTTCAAATACGCTTCCGCATCAAACTCAAACTTGTACTTTAGATCTGAAGAGAAGAGACTGACAATAAGGTTCTTTGATTTATCTGCTGAGATTAGGAAAGAGAGGAAGTTGAAATCTGATTTACAATCACAAGTTGATCTGTGCATTAAAGAACGAAATGATTTGGTTCTCAAATTAAATTCTAAAAGTTCTGTTAAAACAAAAGAGTTCATTAGGCCAAACAAGTTTTCAACAAATCAGATCTCTACTTCTAATCCTTTCTATTATCGTGGGCTAGATCAATCAGTTAATCAAGTTTTTAGAAGAGTAAAAATGGTTTGGATAGTCAAAGGCTCTTCACTTGTTCAAAATGTTCGAAAGCCATTTGTTTATGTTGAACATAAAAAGATCAGCAAAGCACTTCATGCAAATCCTAACAAAATAAGACCCATTTGGAAATGGGTACCAAAAGTTCTTTGATCTGTCTTGCAGGTAAATGGACTCCTTAATACATCTGTTAAGGACTCAGGCTTCAAAGTTCAATATGGACTCTTAAACACTCAGTTTAAGACTCATCCGTCAAAGGCAATTGATTTCGGTGCACAACAATCAAGTACAATGACAGCATGCTGGCAGATTTATGATGCTGTAGTAAATTGATCATATCTCACTGATTAAGACACCGATTGATGTGATTCAAAAAGCCCTGGATTCCTAAGACACAGATGAACAATTCTCGTGTTTTGAGAATTCAGAGATTCGATATTTATAAGGGTCATACGCATCGTTGAAGTAGACATCAGTGTGCTGATGGAAAGCTGATGGACAGATCTGCGCGACTGTGGTAAATCAACCATATCTTTGTCGTACGAGCTCGAAAAGAGGTGATTCAAGATGATCTGAACAGCTAACAAACAAATTCAAGTTGTTTGTGCTTTGAGTTTTTGCAAACTCCAGAGGTAAAATGGTCTAAATTAGTGTCAAAGTAAGTGTAACACTTCTGTTAAGCTTCTACCGCACGCGACCAAGCCTCTGCCGCACGCGACCAAGCCTCTGCCGCACACGACCAAGCCTCTGCCATACACGACCAAACCTCTGCCGAGCAGAGACAACCTCTGCCGAGCCACGACGAAACCTCTGCCGAGCCTTTGTCAAGCCGTGATCATTCTTTGTCGACCACTCATACCAACTTCTAGCGACAACATGAGCTTTGGCTCAGATTTTTGCGACCACCCTCTGTGGTACTGTTCACCACCGAGCCTCTGTGAAACCCGACAGAGCCTCTGTGGACTGAACCTCTGTGACCGAACTTCAGAGCCCATAGCGCAACGTCTTAGTTCTTGCTGTCAGCTTTGCGCACCTGTCGTATTTTCAACAGAACTCCCTCCTCGATACTCCAAATTTGATGAGTCCAGATGCGTTGGATTCATAAGACACAGATGAAACTTTTTCATGTTTTGAGTTTGGTCTTAATCAGTGTTATTCTTAGTGAGAACCTCTGCTAAAGTCAGTATACATCTGCTGGACAGAGTTGTGTTTCACAAAAATCATCATCAGAGCTCTGTCGGCACTACGCACAACCTCTGCCGCACAACCTCTGCCGACCAACCTCTGTGGTACTGTTCACCACAGAGCCTCTGTGGACCGAACTTCTGCGACTCAACCTCAGAGCCCGATTTTTGTTTACTTGCTGTCAGCTTAGCACTGCTTCAGAAACATGCGTATAACTTTTGACTCGGTGCTCCAAATTACTCGATTCTAGTTGCATTGGAAAGATAATTCAGAGACGCACGACTTTGATGTTTTGAGTTTTCTCAAATTATGTGTTCTGATATGCCAAAATCAGCTTCAAAGTCTGCTGTAAGGTGCTGGACCGAAAGCATTGCAAATTAATTCATGCTCCTTCCGCTTTCAAGAACGGTGTTCTCATTGCTTCTACGTAATTCAGTGTAGGACCAGTACTTCAGATATGTTCAAATCAGAGATTTTGGCCGGTAATTTCTAAACTCTGATCCCCCGCACCTTGTATTTTTTTTAAGTGGAATTATTTGTGTTGTTGGATATTCCTAACAAATGTGGAATCATCAAAGATGATTACCAACACTTTCTGATTCTTATAGGATATCTGATTTCAAATTGAGCTTAAATGAAATTTACTGCTCAATTTGAGGGAGAGAAAACAAATCAGATCTGACCATGTTCGTGTAAAGGTAAAATTTCTAAATCTTTAAACTCGTCATTTTTAGAGAAAGGCCATCTTTAGAATGATAAAACCTCTTTCAAATGGTCAAACCCCTTCTACATGCTAAAATGCTTTATCTGCTATAGAAATTTGGATTTTAAATGCTTTTCTGAGACTACAAGTAGTCAGTGTGTGGAACAATCCAACCTCTAGCACAACAATTTCATGGGATCAATGTGTGAGCTTTATTGAACTTCTATGGATCACTTAAACCTGTGTTTCCTACCCAAGAAGTAAACCTTGAGTGGTTGAGAGGTGAAGGGTCTACATCAAAGAGTGGGGGAGATAACTCATCTGAGTTTTTCTCATCGTGCTTAAGAGGTAAAATTTAAAAAGAGCGTTTGGTTAGATGTGATAAAAGAAAGAGGGTGTGAGAACAGAGTCAAAAGAAATATACAACTCTGCACTATCTTTTTATGAGCCGGGCAAGCCACATTACTGATTTATCACGACTCTTTGGTGATTATCATTGAAACAGGCAATTAGCCCATGCCAACTCTTGAATTAACCCCACCAGCTACTCACTTCCTTCTCCACAAGGAACTGTTTCACTTTTCCACGGGGAAGCAGCACATATGTTATCTGATCTTTCTTTGGAAGGTTAGATATTGAAAAGAAGGAAAGTTGCCCCACCTTCACACTTCACTCATGCACATTGAGTCTGTGGAAACCTGTTATGTCCAAACAGTTTACACACTTTTGAGCTTAATAGATAATATTCTATTTTCTTCCACACAATATCACGAATCTTTGTGATTCCACATGCTTATCTATGTGATATTGCCAAGAACAGTTTGAGAAGTTTATTTTTTAATTTACTTCAATGATAACCGGAAGTCCTGTCAGAGCTTCATCATTATCAACTATGAGCATAGGCCACACAATATTTTTAATTGTTGTGATAATAGTTGCTATTGTGCTTCTATGTTAGATGATTACCCCTGGTTACTTATTCTTTAATGCAGATTCTCATGAGCCGAATATGCTTGCTACTCAACCATCTTATCAGTTTATCTACCAACGACTATTACTCAAACTGGTTATACAAGCTTCCGCACTTTAAATCGTTCTCTGATTGTTTGAGTTTAATCTATGGGAGATAACTGGGATCTGAAAAGTAAAGCAACATTCAAGGGGGAGTAGGCAAAGATCAAGGGGGAGTTAAAAATGAACTAAATCAACTGACATTGTGGAAGATCAGGAAAAGAGGACTCACAAGACTTGAAGATTGACACACCAACGCATCTAAAGAAAAGCAAGGGGGAGACTACAAGATGATGCTTTCTTTATAAAACATTAGGGGGAGATTGTTAGCTTTATTAGCCCCTAATTTATATGAATGTTTTATAAAGAAATAGTGTCAAGGGTTTATTTGTAGTTGTTTAGTGTCAAGGGCTAAAATTGTAAATAACCAATTGTTGTATTGGTTATAAAGTCATGTTTTAGAGTTATTTTAGGGTAAGCCTCTAAAATCTCCCAGCCTTCATTTGAAAGAGTCAGACGTTGAAAGAGATAGAAAAGAGAGTTTCAAAGAGTGAGTTGTTCTTCATTTCCTATATTGTAAACTCTTCTCTTTATCAATCAATACAAAGATTATTGCTATTATTATTGTTACTTGTTGTATCTGGGTTCCTACACACGTCGAGGACCAAGAAAAAACCGCATTTATGATGGACCGAGGTATTTACTGTTATAAAGTTATGCCTTTCGGACTAAAAAATGCAGGTTCTACCTACCAGCGTCTAGTGAATAAAATGTTCAAAGACCATCTCGACGACACGATGGAGATGTATAACGATGGCATGCTGGTCAAGTCAAAACAAGCGATTGACCATATCGAGCATCTGAGGCAATCGTTTGATATCCTTAGAAAGTATAGCATGAAGCTCAACCCGACGAAATGTTTCTTTGGCGTCAGTGCTGGGAAATTCCCAAGATATATGGTCACTCGCCGAGGCATCGAAGCCAATCCCGACCAGATCAAAGCCATTGTCGAGATCAAATCTCCTCGAAATTTCAAAGAAGTCTAAAGGCTCACTGGTCGGGTAGCAACTCTAAACAGGTTCATCTCCCGATCTTCAGATAAATGTCACCTATTTTACAACGTCCTCAGGAAAAACAGAGGCTTCGACTGGACCGACGATCATGAACAGGCATTGCAAAAGCTCAAATAATACATTACGTCACCTCCCTTATTGTCGAAACCTCGCGATCATGAAATCTTGCAACTATATCTGGCTGTTAGTCGAAATGCGGTAAGTGTTGTCCTAACACGAGAAGATGAAAAACAGCAACTGCCAATCTACTATGTAAGTAAATCTCTTCTGGACGTAGAAACCAGGTATTCCTCTATGGAAAAATTGCTCTTGTCGATAGTCACAGCTGCTAAAAAATTACGACACTATTTTGAGTCGCATCCTATTACTGTCGTAACTAACTTCCCTCTTAAGTCTGTCTTAAGAAAACATGAGTTGACATGTCGCTTAGCAAAATGGAGCATATATCTCAGCAGCTACGACATTGACTTCAAGCCCAGGACCGCGATCAAGTCGCAAGCCTTGACAGACTTCATTGCTGACTTAAGCCCTGAATTGGAGAAAGAAGCAGAACTCGAGGTATCGACTGTGGCGACTCACGACGACGTGCCCTGGATCTTGCACGTCGATGGATCATCCAACATTAGAGGCTAAGGACTATGCGTCGTCTTAAAGTCGCCACAGGGGGGCAAGATGGTATACTCAGTTAAATGCGATTTCAAAACCACCAACAACGAAGCTGAGTACGAGGCCCTGATCGTATGGATGAATATGGCCCACGACTCGGGGGTGTTGATCCAAACCGTCAGTGATTTGATAATGGCCCTCTCTTATATACTTAGTGAAAATTGTAAGTAAACAATATGTATCAGAGTTTCACTATCGGTGATAAGTACTAAGATCATACAGTACCGCTGATAGGAACTCTCGCTCTTTAGATTAAACATTCAGCAAACACTGTTCACCATAATGCTCTGAGTCTGTTCAGTCCTTATAGTGATCGCTGATAAGTTAGTTGTTTACTTATGATCTCTGAAGACAAGTTTCACATCAACATAGGTTCTACGCTGATGTCGAAGATCAAGCTCAAGAACCAGCGACAAGTCTCCTAATGAACTGATGCAGATCAGCGAAGACTCAGATTTGTCCACTCAATGTGAAGTGTCAAGTACAAGACTTTAGCTATCGCTGAACTTTATCATTCGCTGATATAGAATGATAAACCGCTGAATCAACGAAAAGCTGATCATGAAGTCCTCCGTACAAAGTAATTTAGTCTTAACCACCCTTGCACGACTCCGTACGATATGTCAGAAAAGAACCTCCTTATTGTCTTAAATCGTACAACCACTCTGATACTACATTGTTCAAACATGCGTCTACTAAGGTTGTCAACAAAGGTCAATGACATACAACCAATGAGCTGCTGCCACGTGTAAAGTGTAAACTGCCATGCATTAAATGCATGCAGTATATAAGAAGAAGAACTCACTTCGTTTTGATGTAACTTGCTAACTCTGGACAAGTTCATCCTTCTTATCTTGAGATAGGTTATTATTAGTAATTTCCTTCTCTTTCTTAGTGCAAGAAACTTAGTGTTCCAACTTGTTTAGATTTAGGTTTATCCTTAATCTTGTTTAGCAACAAGCTGTAAATTGTTTATGATTTATCAATAAACAATTTAGAAAAGTAAAATATGTGTGTTTGTATTCAACCCCCCCCCCCCCCTTCTACAAACTTGTATAGCCCTTCGGGACCAACAAGTGGTATCAGAGCAGATTTGTTTAATCTAATAAACAAGATATGATCTATACTAAGCTATTCCTGAAAATGGCTACCAACACAAACACAAACTATATTGACAATGGTTCTCTTGCAAAACCCCCTAGATTCTCCAGAGATAATTTTAATCTATGGAAAAATAGGATGATTCTCTTCTTAGAAGGTGTAGACCCTACTATGCCTTATTATCTTGAAAACGGCCCATATATTCCTGTAAGAATTGATGTTGCAGTTCCAGCCACTAAGAATAGACCTGCTATTCCAGAAAGGCTGATTCCTAAGGAAGTTCATATGTGGATTGACGAAGATAAGAAGAAAGTGGCTATCGACACCAAAGCCAGATCCATACTATCCATGGCTCTTCCTGACGAAGTCTACCATTCCGTCATGAACCTGAAAACCTCAAAAGATATGTGGGACACAATCTGTTTTCGGTATGAAGGTACTTTTGAAGTCCATGACTCTCGAAAGATCAACCTGGTAAGACAGTACGAAAGTTTCATTTGTGGTAAGAATGAAACTCTCTCTGAAGTTCACCAACGTTTTAACTGTTTAATAATAGATCTAAAAACTATTGGTAATGAATATTCTAACTTTGAAGTGCTGACAAAGTTTTTAAAATATTTACCTGAAAGCTGGGGCAGTTATTCTATGTGTCTCAAGTTGTCAAAGGATCTAAAATCAATGACCCTTTCTACCATATATGGCACGATGCTGAATCATGAGCAATCGAGTCATCTTAAGAAGAATCTTGTAAAAGATTCCAAAAGCATCCCTGATGCTTTAATCTCAGAGGAACCTTCCACTCAGCGACCCTCAGTCACTATCACTGAGTTGGAAAGTAACTCTGAAAGGTCATCAGATTCTGACTCTTCAGATAATGATGAATCTTTGGCTCTCCTCACTAAAAAGTTCAGGAGATTCGCCAAAAATAAAATGTTCAGAAAGAATAAACCTCTTTCCATTACTGACAAGCCAAGATCATCAGCTCCTGTTGATAAGGCTACTGCTACTTATTTTAACTGCGAAAAGATAGGACATTTCGCTAACGAGTGCAGGTCTAAGAAAGTTTCGAGAAACTCGGCGTTTCCCAAGAAATCCTTTATTCCCAGGAATAAAGATGACAAATACGCCAAACTGAAAGAAAAGTATGCGAAGCTGAAAAGCTTAAGAAGAAAGGCAAAGGCCTGATGGCCAACTATGATTGGGATGCCTCTGATGAAGAAGAATCATCATCTGACTCTGAAGATGATGAAGCCAATCACTGTCTTATGGCCAAGATTGAAGATGAGGAAGAAAGTTCAGACATTCCCTCCACTTCAACCTCTGCTATTCAGGTATCACCTTCCTTCTTTACAAATATTGCAAATATTGATGAAGCTGATAGTCTTCGTAAAATCGATCTCTTGACTAGAAGTTTATATGAAGCCATGAATGGTAAAACTGTAGTTGAAAATCAAAACCTTGATCTCGGTGAACAGCTTAAAAACGGTCACCTTCAAATAGAAAATCTTTCTAAATTTGAAGAAGATTTTAAAGATCAAGTGCACTAAAATCAGCTAGTCAAAATCGAGCGCGAAGAAGCTATCGCTCCATTAAGAGCTGAAAAAGCTACTGTTGATGGATGGTCTAATTCCTCAACAAAGATCACTGAGATAACTAAGTCTCAGATTCCCCTGAGTGATAAATGTGGTCTTGGTTACAAAGCTGATACTCTAGAACCAACCATTGATCGTTCCATGCTCTTATTTGGAACTTTCGTATCCTCAGTCGCTGATACTTCATCCTCTCAGTGTTCCTCTTCTAGACCACCTATCCCTGAGGAAATCTCTACCTCTTCAAAAGGTAAAGAGAAAATGGCTTATCCAAAACCTACCTCTGTCTTTTAACCAAAAATCCTCAGAAGGGTACCTTAGTACCTAAGCTGAATGCTTCTAAAGCTTTAGTGATCCATCCCTCTAAATCAAGGAATCAGATCTCTGGATCTACTCAGCGTGGATCTATTCAGCGATCTACTCCTAGAATCAGAGTGGATGTCTATGGTAAGAAATCCGAAGAACTGAATGTTCCTCCCATTTCAAAAGCCAACAGCTTACTTGGTGTTGGTACTTATAATTCAAAATTTAAAACTCAACATTCAAATGGTCCTAGAACTACCTTTAGTTATAGGAAATGTTATCACTGTGGACTTACTGGTCATATTGCTAGTAAGTGCCCCACAGCCACCAAAGTTGAAAAGTTAGCTAAGGTGAAGATCATTGCCCCCAAGGAAAAGAAGACCACTGAGGTTAAGAAATTAACTAAAGTGAAGACTGACAAAGCTGAATCTTCAAATGCTGCGAAGATTGTTGAACCTTCCATTCCAATTACTTCAACTGACAAACGTGTACACATGGTTAAGTGGGTACCCAAGAAAAACTAATCTTCCTTTGTAATGCAGGTTAAGAAGGGTATCTGGTATCTCGATAGCGGATGCTCTAGACACATGACTGGAAAGAAAAGCCTGCTCGCTGAATACAAGGAAGAGAAGGGTCCCTCTGTGACTTTCGGTGGAAATGGAAAAGGACATACCCGAGGGTTTGGTGTACTCTCTAATGGTACAACAACCTTCAGAAGAGTCGCATATGTTGAAGGGCTGAAGCATAATCTTTTAAGCATCAGTCAGCTTTGCGACAAGGATAACAAAGTAATCTTTACTAAGGAATCCTGCTTTGTCACTGACAAAAAGGAGAAGATAGCTCTCAGCGGTTATCGTTTGGAAAATGTTTATGTAATAAACATGGACTCAACAACCACTGAGAACTCCTGTTTCTTCTCAAAAGCCTCATCTGATGTCAACTGGCTATGGCATAAGAGGCTCTCTCATCTGAATTTCAAGACATTGAACACTCTTTCTTCAAAAGAGTTAGTCACTGGTCTACCTCAACACTCATACGCCACAGAATCTTTATGTTCAGCGTGTGAGAAAGGCAAGCAGACAAAAGCAAGCTTTAAGTCAAAGCAAATCTCTTCAGTGTCATCGCCTCTACAACTTCTCCATATGGATTTGTTTGGCCCGGTTAACAAACAATCCATCGCTGGAAAGAAATATACACTGGTCATAGTTGATGAATTCTCTCGTTATACATGGGTTATGTTTCTCCGTTCCAAGAGTGACACCCCTGAAGAACTCATCACCTTTGTTCGGAAGATAGAAACCCTGCACAACTTGACCGTTCGCTCAATAAGGAGTGATCATGGGACTGAATTCAAAAACAGTTCTCTTGATTCCTTCTTTGAGAGTAAGGGTATTTCTCACAACTTTTCATCAGTGAGAACACCGCAACAAAATGGAGTCGCTGAAAGAAGAAATAGAAAAATTATTGAAGCTTCACGTTCAATGCTCAGTGATTCTCACCTGCCTACTCAGTTTTGGGCAGAAGCTGTCAACACCGCTTGTTTTACGCAAAACAGGTCGCTGATAGTCAAAAGATTCAATTAAACAGCCTATGAACGTTTTCATGGGAGAAAGACTTCAATCAGCTTTCTTCACATCTTTGGATGGCAGTGTTTCATACTGAACAATAGAGATGCCCTTAGAAAGTTTGATCCTAAGGCTGATGATGGAATCTTTCTTGGATATTCTTCAATCTCCAAAGCCTTCAGAGTCTTCAATCGAAGAAGACAAACTGTAGAAGAAACCATTCATGTCACGTTTGACGAATCCCGTTCAGCGAACTCAAAACCGTCCGCTGATATTGAAGAACTGAATCATTGGATGTTTTCTCATCTTGGTGATTCAGAATATATTCCCACTCATACTCGTACAGTTGAAGATGATAGTCCTACTATCATTCCAAATATGCAGAATAGTGAAGTTGAAACATCATGGGTCTCAGTTGTTCATTTAAACACTATACCTGCTTCTGAACCAAATGTCTCAGACATTCCATCTACTTCTCAACAATCAGTGAATATAATGACAACTGCACCCATTCCTCTCTTCGCTGATACTCTAGAATCTGCTGAAGCCTCATCTTCAGCTCCTTCAGTTCAGTTTGAGTCAGCGTCTCACGCTCCGGCTCAGCGATGGACTGTAAATCACCCAATTGATCAAATTCTTGGTGATCCAAATGCTGGTGTTCAGACTCGACGAAGTGCAGGTAATATTTGTTTATTTGTTAACTTTATTTCTCTGACTGAACCAAAGAAAGTAGATGATGCCCTCAAAGATCCAAACTGGGTCAGTGCCATGCAAGAAGAGCTGACTGAATTCGAAAGAAACAAAGTTTGGAAACTTGTTCGAAGACCAACTGACAAGACAGTGATAGGCACTAAATGGGTCTATCGAAACAAGTTGGACGAACATGGAACTGTAACCCGTAACAAGGCTCGTCTTGTTGCTCAGGGATACAGACAAGAGGAAGGCATAGATTACGACGAAACATTTGCTCCAGTAGCAAGACTAGAATCTATTCGTCTATTCTTAGCATACGCTATAAACAAAGACTTCAAAGTATATCAGATGGAAGTTAAGTCAGCGTTTCTAAATGGAAAGCTGAATGAAGAAGTCTATGTGGAACAACCTCCAGAATTCTCATATCCTAAGCGTCCAGGTTATGTTTATAAACTGGATAAGGCACTTTATGGCTTAAAGCAAGCTCCACGTGCATGGTATGACACTCTCTCTACTTATCTCCATATTGAAAATTTTGAACGAGGTAAAATCGACAAAACTCTATTTTTCAGGAAAGTAAAAGGTCATATCATTCTTGTTCAGATATATGTTGATGACATTATATTTGGTTCTACTAACCCTGATCTTTGTACTCGTTTCGCTGATAGAATGAAAGATGAGTATAAAATGAGCATGATGGGTGAACTAACATATTTCCTTGGTCTTCAGATAAAGCAAAATGAAAAAGGAACTTTCATTAATCAGGGAAGGTATGTTAAAGATATGCTGAAGAAATTCGATTTAACTCAGAGTTCAGCTATGAAAACTCCTATGGCACCACCGTTGACACTAGATAATGATACTAATGGTATTCCTGTTAATGTCACGCGGTACCGTGGGATGATCGGCTCTCTTTTGTATCTTATAGCTAGCCGGCCCGATATTATGTACGCAACCAGTTTGTGTGCACGATATCAAGTTGAACATAAGATATCTCATATGACCGCTGTAAAGCAAGTTTTTCGATACCTTAAGGGTACTGCGAATCTAGGTCTTTGGTATCCAAAAGACTCAAGGTTCGATCTAATCGCCTATTCAGATAGTGATTTTGCAGGTTGCAAATTGGATAGGAAAAGCACCACAGGAGGATGTCAGCTCCTGGGTGGAAAGCTGGTGAGTTGGACAAGTAAAAAGCATAACTTAGTGTCCACCTCCACAACTGAAGCTGAGTATGTAGCTGCTAGAAGCTGTTGTTCTCAGGTCTTGTGGACGAGAAATCAACTACTGGACTATGACCTACAACTCTCAAATATTCCAATCTATTGCGACAGCACAAGTGCCATCGCTATAGCCAACAATCCAGTGCTTCACTCAAAGACAAAACACATCGAAATCAGGTATCATTTTATCAAAGATCATGTGATGAATGGTGACATAGAACTTCACTTTATCCCAACTGATTATCAGTTAGCTGATCTGTTCACCAAACCTCTTGATGAGACAAGATTCAACTTTCTCATCAGCAAGCTTGCAATGCTGAACTTTGAAGAGTAAAATCTTCAGCGGTTCACATTTGATCAGCGATAGGATAAATTCAACTTGTATAACCCATTCTATCATTTTCTCTCGGAATAAACTTGATTCGCTGATATCAAGGTATGGTTTTCTCTCACTGACAATCGCATGTTAATGCAAAGTTTCAAAAAAAATTGCATCGCTGAATATCTCTTCCTTAATCAGCGATAATTTGAAATTACTAAAACCAACACTGATATTTCTATTCAGTGCTTCTTGTTTTCAAAACCTTAGAGACATCCTAGAATATGAAAGGACAGTTGTGACGTCATTGCAACGGATAAGCCCCGACACGTTCTTTTTCTGACACACGTTTGCACGTTTCGTTTTTCTTTCAATCAAATGCAAACACGTGTCCGTGTCACGATGAAAATCTTTTCCCGCTCAAGATTTTCTCTCTCTAATCTCACTATATAAACACATTCTGGGTTTATATTTTTCCTTTACGCGAAAAACTTCTCCTCCAAGCAAGAAAAATTACTGTTGCATTTGTGCTCTCAAGTTTTCAAGAACTTCTTCTTCTTCAACGAACCAGGTTAATAATTCTGTTATTTACCTTCTTCTTAAACTTGTTAATGATCTTCTCTTTGTTTTTACAAGATCAATCAAAAGAACTTTTTCAAATGAAATCATTTCTTTCATGGTTTTATGAACACAACCTTTCATGGTTGTTTTTCAAGTTTAAACGCAAAATCTTAAACTTGTTCTTCATACGTTTTTCCAGAATCCTAATTCTCAAAGGAAACTGGAAAACAAGATTTTCATTGGGTTTGCATTTCATTTTTCAAAAACAAGAAAAACCCTAATCTTCATTGAGACATTTTTGTCTGAATGAAATGGACAAAATTCGAACCATCTTATTGGAAAATCTTTCCACATTAAGATTATACTTATTTGTTAATCTTTGGTTGAACTGATTATACAGAAATGGCATCTACTGACATTTCCACTGCTAAGAACACCACCGCTGAGAACCCTGCTGCTGCTGCTGCTGAGGAATTGGAAATCATCAAGGCTCCTCAGGTCAAGTTCTCTCTCGAAGAACTGGATTGGACAAAAACCAACAACCTCTATGCGCTTCTCGAGTTTCCTCCTCGAAAGCAAGTCACACATCTGAATGATGCGGTGAATTTCCTGAAAAATTGTTGCCTCTCCACAGCCCTGACCATAACACCTCCTGCACATCAGCTGCTACTATCTCAGTTCTGGTACTCTGCCAGACACTCTCATCTACCATCAACCAAAGACTCCTCAAAGACAATTGACTGCATCCTCTGTGATACTGATTATGGTACTATAAAAATCACCCCTGCCATTCTCCGCAAAGCCCTGAGCCTTCCCTTCGCCACAAAAGAAAAACCTTTTGTTCCCCTCCCTGACCACAAGAAACACTCAGATAGGGAAACCATCACTGCATTCTTTGATGCAATGGGCTACGTATGGGAAACTGGGAGGGACAAGAAGCCTGAGAAGAAGTTGACCCTCAACAAGAAGTCAAAAATGCCCAGCGAGATGAACGTCATTTTCACTCACTTAATAAGCTGCATGACTACAAAGACCGTCTCCTCTGATCAAGCCGCTCAACCTCAGCAAGCAATGGGATATGCATTGCTGAAAGGTCTACATATAGACTGGGATTCAATAATCTACGATGATCTGGTACTCAGAGTAGACTCTGCCGCTGACCGATCTCCATGGGTTCCATATACAAGATTCATCAGCGCCGTCTTCCAAATAGGCCTGAAGGACAACTACCCAAAAAAAGGGTGACCTGAAACTCTCTCAGGTTGCCCTTAAGGTACTCGACTTCAAACCAGTAGAAAATGAGGTACGTCTCTCTACACTCTTGACTCTTCTCAACCCTACTTCTTCGACTTCTGCAGCTCCTTCAGCGGACAAACCCACCGCTGATACCCCAGCTGCAACCTCCTCTCCTTCAAGAAAAAGGAAACACTCCTCTACCCATCGTAGTTCCAAAAGAACTAAGAAAACCAAGGAGCAACCCCAGCACTCTCTTGCTGAAGACTCCTCAGCTCATCTCGAAGAGCTGAAGGAATATTCAGTGGTACGCTCTGCCACAGCTGAACAAGCCACCCATTCCATCCCAGCTTCAGCGTCTCTAAACGCTGAGGTTACAAACTTGGAATCTACCCAACCTCCTTCAGTCTCTCCAACGACTGAAGAAGTGATTCTCAGCGGATCCAACGCTGAACCCCGCATGCAACCAACATTCTCAGCCTTCGCTTCTCTCTCTACTCCATTGGACTCTAATCCAGTTGTCACCACAAACACTGGAGCACCCGTCATTCCTCCAGAAGCTAAAGCTGATACTCTTCAAGGAATGATGGATGTAGGACCTGCAGAGATGACCATGCGTACACGCACTCTAGCCGACGACATGGAACTCTTCTCAGGACACATGGATTTTGATGAATTCACCAATCCTCCTGCAGGTATACACCAACCCATATACACTATAACTGAACCCCAAACTTCTGAGCTTTCCTCTGTTCACAAGTACTTATATGTTACAAGTCCTAATTTGGGAGACATCAACTCCTCTTTGAAGAACCTAAAGATGAAGCTGACAGGTCTCACCACTACTCTCTCAGATAACTCCTCAGCTGTAACAAATGCTGGAGAGAATCTCACAAAGCTGACAACAGCGGTTGAAAAGAATGCCTCCAAAGCTGACTTAGAGAAGGTTGATAAAACTCTCGGCAACTTTGCCAAAGTTCTCGCTGACATCTACACAGACTACCTCTCTATCAAAACATTAGTTCAATCCATGTCCAGCGAGGTCACAACGCTGAAGACATCGGTTGGAAAACTCGAAGGAGATATGTCTGCTGTAAAGACTGAAGTCAGTTCAGTAAAGACTGACATGAGCTCTGTGAAGACTGACGTCAATACAATAAAGACTGACGTGACTTCAATGAAGACAATGATACAACAGATCCGGAACAACATGACCGCCCCTGCCCCTGCACCGACGCATTTTACTACGGCGGATCGTGCTGAACTATTGAAGATCAATCCTGCTATTATTGGCCTAGAAGACAGAGTAGCAGCGATTGAAGATTATATGGGGATCCCTGGCCAAGAAGACAGGGAACCTGTAGGTTCCCAGATTCACGTTGTATCATATTAATGGTAGTGAAATAGACAGCGGAAGCATATTAAATAAAGCCATTAAAATGAGTGATTGTGTAAACGATAAATGAACTATGAGAATCAAGTATTGAACAGTAAATGATAACGGGATCAGATATAAAATCTGCTCATATATTGATAATGAATCACACCAAGAACATGTTCAAGTGTGTTCGGAAATCTCATAGGACAACAATATCGTACGGAGGTAGTGCTCGGGATTGCTGCAGTGTGTGCTTAAACAATTGTGGAAAACTACTCTTCCAAAAAAACTTGCTATTGTTTGTTCCACTACCTCTCTATTTATAGCCCTGGAAAAGTGAAGGCAGTGTACTATCGTACCCTAGAATGACACGTGGAAAGTGTGTCTCCTATTTTTAGGGCATACGTGGAAAGTATGGACACTTGTCTAACACTTGGGATTTCCTACGAGACTTAGGCTGACAGAGGTCTTCACTTCACCAGAGCTCTTTCGCAAGAGCTCTGTTGGTCTTCTGTTAAATACTTGTTCTTCTGTTGGAAGTCTTCGACAGAGCTCTGTTGAGCTTTGTTGGTCTTCTGAATTGAACTTCTTCCGAATCTTCTGTCTGATCTCTGTTGGTCTTCTGACTTGAACTATTTTCAATACTTTTACATAACAGATACTTGGGGCCAACAATCTTCCCCTAAGTATTGAAAATAAAAAATTTACAATTGACAAGAGATTAAACAAAAGAACAGAGAACTTTTACCTCTGTCGAAACCTTGCACTAATCTTTTGGAATGTTACATTTGAGATTTAAAAGACCAGTACATTTAAGCATAATTATCTCCCCTAAGAATTCTGTCGAATCTTCTGATTAGAGTGCGGAAGTCCAACATCAGATCAATCTGGTCGATGAGGAGTTTATGCTGTTCTTCTGGACACTTGTTTGTTGGGAGATCTTGGATTATGTTCTTGAGGTATACTAGCGACTCACTTGAGTACTTGTGGGCTTTAGCTGCTCTGATGGCCTTCTTTGTGCCATTCTGTCGGCAGACAAAGACTGGAGGATCTTCTACTACGGTTCCAGTTCTGTGATGGCCATAACCCTCAAGGTTTTCATTTGGAGGTGCAATCGCTAGTTTCTCTACTTCAAACTCTATGCCTAGCTGATAATCAATCTGTATTCTGAGATTGATGTGCTCTTGCATCGCGAATCTGACTTCTAGTAGCGCAGTTCTGGCCGGCGTGTATCTTTCTGAGAAGTTTAAGCAATATGCGTGGAGTAAGATCAGATCGTATGGGTTTAGAAGGACGATATCATTGTCATTGAAGATTTCATTTCTGCCTTCTGTTGATTCCACAGTATACTCATGGTATGTGACCCTGTCGTGTTGAAACTTCTTGTGTTTGATGTCCAGAATTCTGCGGATAATGAAGTTTATATTGATGGCTCTGTTCTGATTTGACTTGGTTTGGATGAACTTTAGCCTTGCATCAGAAATGGTGTTTATTCTGATGTGGTTAAGGTATGGGTTAATGGGCACGGCATTTACATGGATGATGTCTCTGTCAGCATATAGAAATGCAAATACTGTTTCTAAGGCGGGTTTTTCGGTATGAAAGGTAGAGGTTTCTGGGTTCTGTTCTGTTACCGTTGGGTTTGGGTCATCATGGGTCTCTGCCATAAGGGTGTCGATGTGAGCAGTATTCTGAGTAGGTTGAGGTTGGGCTCGACTTGTTTGTCCTTCAGCAGAGGATGGGTCTGTCCTCTCTGGTTCTTTTATTGGAGATGTAGGAGGGGTATCTAGGCAGATGATCTCTGGTGGTTTTTGTGTTGACGCTTCTGTTGGTTTGATGACTCTGTCCTTGAACATGAAGTCAAATGCCACCACCGTCATTTATGGCGTGTTTTCCTCTGTTATCCCCTTTTCTTCTCCTGTAGCCTCTGCTTCAGTTGCTTCTGTGACTTTCCCTTTACCCTTGGCTTCTCTCTCTTTTTCAACCTCTTTCTCTTTCTCTGCCTCTTTCTCATTCTCTTTCTCTCTTTCTCCTTCTCTCTCTCCTTCTCCTTCTCATCCTTCTCCTTCTCCTTCTCCTCCTTCTCCTTCTCCCCCTTTTGTTGTTCTGAGGACTCACCCTGTTGATTGTCTGACTGACCTTCTTGAGCAATCTTCGAACTCATCATCATCGTCAGAATCGTCAATTCGAGCTGCTGGTGAGGACAGAACAACAAACTTCAGACCAGCTTTGTGTCTCTTGCTTGAGGGTTCGTCTGTGGGTGCTTCTTCTGCAGGTCTTTTCGATGTAGAGGTAGCCTGTAAAATAATCTCAGTAAAGTTTGAGGCTGCCTTTGTCATTACATCTTCTACTTCTGTTGCAGCACTTCTGATCTCTTCCACTTGAGCCTTGAAGTTGACCTTGTGAGTATCAAGAGACGCTTTCAATTGTTGTTCTGTTGCCTTAGCTTTCATTACAAATTTTGATGAGATCGTCATCATTCGGCTAAGAATTGATTTTCTGAAGTCTTCCATTTGGCCAACTGTCATGGGTAGGTCATTTGGGTTTGGGCTGGAGATGTTGAGTGGAGTAGCAGATGAGGTGGTTGCTTCTTTTATGGATTCCTTAACAGAGTTGGTAATTATCTCTGTCAAGGTTCTGACGTTAGATTCTGAAAGAATAATCATGGGGATGGGAAGGGTTCTGTTCATCTGCGCTGTGTGGTTCTCTGTTATGAGTCGCTTTATCTCTGCAAGATCTGTTGAAGTCTTTTTAACTTCCTCTGTTCTGACTGATCTTAGGTCGGCTATCTCTGTTGTCAGTTTTGCAATCTCTTCTCCTCTGACCAGTTCAGACTCTGTTATGAGTGCTTCAGCCTCGGCATATTTTCGAGTTATTTCAGCATGCTTGTTTGAGATGTTCAGTAGTTCTTCCCTAAGAGAAGCATTTTCCTTGCGGATCAGCTCCTCCTTTTGTTCATTGATAAGTTTATACTCGTTCAAAGAGTTGTTGATACTGTCACAGAAGCTTTCGATCTCTGCCCTTGAGACAGTGTCAACGGGGGTCTCCTTGGTTCCAACACATGGATCTAATTCTGCCTCGAGTTCAGAGTCGCCTCCGTCAAGAGTTGTGTTGATGTTGGCTCTTGGAGGACTTCCACCTGATCCTTGAGGTTCCCTTTGAGGGGAAACAACTACAGGTGTTTTGACCAAAGTTTCCTCTTCCAGCTCAGGTTCTGAAGAAGGAAATCTAGTATGATGAGAAGCATTTGGATCAAGCAATGTCTTCCCTTGTTCTACTATGGTCTCCCATTGTCCCTGAGTCGGACAGATGCTACGTGAGATTACAAAGATCTCTGGTCTATTTTGTGTTGTGTCTAAATGAGCCAAAGAGGCATCATCGTGTGGAGGTGACCTATTGATGTTCTGGGGCAAATGAACATCACTACCAAAGATAGTTTCCCCGGCTTCGTGCGTACCATAGGCATGAAGAGGTGCCTCTGATGGTATAGGCTGGTTGGGGTTCGAGGTGTGCACCTCTGTTTCAATAATCCTTTGGTCTTGATCACCAGGATTAGATTGTGTGGAAGCACTGGGATTTTGGTTAAGGATACGCTCAGATGTGCTCTGTTGAGCATCTTTTTCTATTCTCACATTTTCCTTGGCTCCTATGGCTGTAGAACTCTGAGGATTCTCTCTGATGTTTCCCTCTTGCTCACCACTATCAGAGGAGATATTTTCTACCTCTGGTGTTTCCTATACTTCCTCATGGACAGCCTCTCTAGGAGATGCTCTGTCCTCTACTTCCTCTCTTCTAGAGGACGACCCCACTTCGGGTACTCTTGCCTCTGGTCTGTTAACTTCCTCACCAATCTCCTCACTCAGGCTCTCCAAGGAAGGCTCAGATCCTAAGTATGTTGGGGTTCTCACCTCAGGTTCTTGAGGTTGAGCAGCACTCTGATAGTTTTGGATAGAGATGTGGTCAGGGGCGATAAGGGCAAGCATTGTACCTGGAATTCTTCTTATGAAGGGGTATTCGCCAGAAGTGGTGGGGAGGAATTTGGACATCGTCCAAACAGGTGTTGAGCGACCCTGATGAGTTAGTTCCAGTCTGTCGAAGGATCTTCTGATCACCAGACTGATGAAGCATGAAAACTTGATCTTCTTCAAGAACCTGTGGGATCCAACGACTCCTCCTCTTGTGATGGATGAGGTTTTTGTGTTTACAGCCGTAAGAAGATCGTTGTAGAGAATGCTGGCGTAGTCAAAGTTTCGATGGAAGAACAATCCATACATGATTTGTAGGATTTCTGTTGTGGCTTGGTCTTGACTACCAGATTTGCTGGTAAGGATTCTGTTTAATGTGGAGAACATGAAATTCCACATAGTGGGTAGATTCTATCGCTTGAACTCTCCAATCCTATTCAGATCCTTGTTGTAACCCAGAAACTTCATGAAATCAAGAAGAACAGCTGTTTTTGGTGGTTTCTCATAGGCGTCTATTCCTAGCTGTCGTATGGTTTTCATTCTGATGATTCTTCTTAAGGTACTTGCTCTAATGCGGATTGTTCCCGCTCCTCCATTACTTGCGTTGACGCTCCCAACTATCTCGTCTTGTTCTTCGATGTATTGGCATGTGGTCCACCATTGTTGGACATAGATCGCTGGAAGATGGTCATCGAACTCTGTTAGGGCTCTGAAGATGTCGGAGTTTCTAAAGAACTCAATGAAGACGTGATACAGGGGTAGATAGAGTCCTGGAGTGGGATCGAATCTGTAGTTGTTGTCAGCAAACTCGTATGGAAGAACAATGATATCATCAGTGGGTTCTATTTGGCTTGAATCAACAGAGTTTTGGGGTTCCGCCATTGTTGCAGGTTTGGGTTTTCTTGAAGAACACTGAAGATTTAAATAAAAGAGGGAAAGGTGAAAGGTTTAGGAAGTTTAGAAAAGAAATGAGTCAAGGTTACGGATATTTATAATCAGAACTTGTGGATGGGTAATCGTCGTAGATACTGTAGGCACTCGAGTGTCAGAAGGTGGAGTGGCCAGAATTATGTATCGTGGGGACAGCTAGTGGTTTAGCTTTCAATTAGAGAGTGCCACGTGGATTTGTTCTGACCACTTTTGTGCAAGTAAACCGTCGCGGTTAGAAATGTGTGGGTGACAAGTGGTGGACGCTTAGAAATAACCCGCACCTCTGATGACGTGGCATAAAACTGACAGAGCTCTGTTGGAGCTTTGTAAGTTTTTGCTTCTGACGAGTGACACTCTTTCATTCTTTTCAAGTACTCCTTTGGTATTTCACCTTAACCCAAAAACATTTAAAATTATGTATCTGATGAAGAAATGGTCAAAGAACAATAACATAACTGACTTTGGAAATTTCACAGAGTTCTAGTGAGAAACAACAGAGTCTCTGGTGAAATATCGGAGTTCTGGTGGGTTCTTGACGTTATCAAAGGATTTTCATCAGAACAGGTTTTCCCTCTTTCTTAAAAAAGATTTGTCAATGATCAAAAAGCAAAGTCAATTTGGATTTGGAAATATGAGTACTGACTTGCTCCCCCTAAAACTATGCATTATCCTTCTTTTAAGCTCCCCCTAGAAAATTGAGCTTAAATCCAAAAAAAACTTTTGTACAAACAAAATTTTATATACAAACAGAATGTTCACCGAAAGCGTGTTGAAAAAGTATGCTTGACAGAGTTCTGGTGAACAACAGAAGCTCTGTTGAACTATCCTACCCAACTGTTTGACAGAGCTCTGGTAGGATCATCAGAGGCTCTGTTGAGTTGAACAGAGTTAGGAGGATAAGTTCAGCATACCCAGTTTGCTGATTAAGAAGTTAAACCTCCTTTCATCAAGGGCTTTTGTAAACAAGTCAGCAAGCTGGAGATCAGTTGAACCAAAATACATTTCAATACTCCCTTTTTCAACATGATCCTTTATGAAGTGGTACCTTATGTCGATGTGCTTAGTTTTCGAGTGTTGAACTGGATTGGCTGTTATGGCAATGGCATTCTTGGAGTCGCATAGAATAGGAATTTTACCATACTCCAAGCCATAATCTTTGAGTTGTGTTTTCATCCATATTACTTGAGAGCAACAACTGGCAGCAGCAACATATTCTGCTTCTGCTATAGAGGTTGAAACACAGTTCTGTTTCTTGGATGTCCAACTCACCAACTTTTCTCCAAGCAGTTGGCAGCTACCAGAAGTACTTTTTCTGTCATTCTTGCATCCTCCATAGTCTAAATCTGTATATGCTACAAGCTCGAAGCCAGAGTTAAGAGGATACCAGAGACCCAAAAATTGAGTCCCTTTTAGATATTTAAAGATACGCTTGACAGCTGTTAAATGAGTTTCTGTAGGATTTTCTTGAAATCTGGCACAGAGACAGGTTGCAAACATTATATCAGGTCTGCTGGCAGTTAAGTACGGAAGTGACCCTATCATGCCTCTGTAGTACTTGACATCTGTTGGTTCACCATTAGGAACAGAATCAAGCTTAACTCCAGTGGCAATAAGAGTTTTCATTTGTTTTGAATCATTGAGGTTATATTTTTTCAACATATCAGAGATGTACTTTGACTGACTTATGAAAGTCCCTCTGTCTGATTGTTTAACTTGTAAACCAAGGAAGAAAGAAAGTTCTCCCATCATGCTCATTTTGAATTCGCTTTTCATTAAACTTTCAAACTTATCACAGTACTCCTGCCGTGTAGACCCAAAGATAATATCATCAACATATATTTGTACCAGAAGTATGTCATTCTTATACCTTCTAAAGAATAGAGTTTTATCGACAGTACCTTTCTCAAAGTGATTGACCAACATAAATTTAGACAGAGTTTCATACCAGGCTCTGGGAGCTTGCTTAAGGCCGTACAGAGCTTTGTCTAACTTGTAAACGTGGTCTGGAAACTCTGAACATTCAAAACCAGGTGGTTGCTGGACATAAACTTCTTCTTGCAGTTTGCCATTCAGAAAGGTAGACTTGACATCCATTTGGTAGACCTTACAACCCTTATGAGCAGCATAGGCTAGGAAGATTCTGATGGCTTCTAGCCTAGCCACAGGTGCAAAGGTTTCGTCATAGTCAATGCCTTCTTCCCATCTGTATCCCTTTGCAACCAGACGGGCTTTGTTTATGATGATAATCCCATCTTCATTCTTTTTGTTTCTAAACACCCACTTGGTTCCAATGGCCGTTTTGCCTTTTGGGAGTGGAACCAAGGACCAAACTTTATTTCTTTCGAATTCCAGAAGCTCTTCTTGCATAGCTTCGATCCAATTTGGGTCCTCTAGGGCTTCAGAAATTTTCTTCGGCTCAATCATGCTTAAGAAATTTACAAAGAAGGCTTCGTTGATTGTGGCCGATCTTGTCTTCACACCATCTTCAGCAGCACCAATGATAAGATGATGAGGATGATCCTTTGTCCATCGTGTCATGGGAGCATGGACAACAGGAGGGGTTTGTGCTTCTGATGGGAAAAGACGAACTTCAGCATCAGAGCTCTGTTGATTGGGACCAGGGCTCTGTGGCACACGACTTTGGAGAGTGGCCTCATTGCTCTGAGAGTCATTAACAGGGCTCTGTGAAGGTGAGCTTTCAAACAAGGAGTCTCTGCCAATATTAGTTAGCAAAGGTGATGATGGCTCTTGTTCAGGTTCTCTCTCGTTCTGATGTAGTTCCTCATTTCTCTGAATCACTCCTGTAGACAGGGAAGTAGTTGGTGAAATATTAGAGGGACCAGTGAGAGATGTACCTGTCAGATTCTGTTCTGTTGAGTTCTGAGCTTGATCTCCTCTGTTGATGTTATCAGAGGAATCATCATCATCGAAGAAATCGTTGAACATGAGATTTATATCTTCTTCCCTTGTCTTTGAAAAAACTTGTCTTTTTCTGTACTGTCTGTGTCCCCTCTGTTGATTTACGATCAGAGGAGCTTGATGTGCTTTCATCAAAGGACACATATACACTTTCTCGAATGACCCGACATCTGGAGTTGTAGACTCTGTGGGCTTTAGAGGTTAAGGAATAACCAATAAAGATTCCTTCTTCTGCTTTCTTATCAAACTTTCCCAGTTGATCTCTGTCATTCAATATGTAGCACTTGCAACCGAAAACATGAAAGAATTTCACGTTTGGTCTTCTATTGTTGATGAGTTCATAAGGACTCTTCTTAAATCTGTTTACTATCACAGCTCTGTTTTGGGTAAAACAGGCTGTTGAGACTGCTTCTGCCCAGAAGTTTATTGGAAGGACAGAGCCAGCCAACATGGTTCTGGCGGCTTCTACCAGCGTTCTATTCTTTCTTTCCACAACTCCATTCTGTTGTGGAGTTCTTACAGCTGAAAAGTTATGGGAAATACCTTCCTCTGATAGGTAGGTATCAATTTTGGCATTCTTGAATTCTGTCCCATTATCACTTCTCAACTTTTGAACTTTTAATCCTAACAGAACCTGTACCCTTCTCAACAAACTTATCAAAATTTATGGGACATTAGATTTTACTCTGATGAACTCAATCCAAGTATATCTAGAACATTCATCAATTAAAACAAGGATATACTTCTTGCCCGACAGACTTTGCACAGAGATTGGACCACAGAGATCCACGTGAAGCATATGCAAAGGTCTGGGACAACTATGATCACTCTTTGTTCTATGTGAAGATCTTTTCATCTTACCCAGTTCACAAGTAGAACAGAGATGGTCTTTGTCAAACTTCAGAGAGGGTAGTCCTTTTACTAACTTCAGCTTCACGAGCTTGTCAAGGTTTTGAAAGTTCAAATGGGCAAATCTTTTATGCCAGAGCCAGGCATCTTCATTTTTCAAAGACACTAAACAGAGTTTCTCTGTTGTAGAGTTTTGGTTTGGTTTAAAATTCATTTTGTAAAGATTGCCTTTTCTGTCAGCTCTCAAAAGTTCTTGACCAGACTCGGAAAGTAACAAGGAACAATATTTCTTCCTGAAATTGACATCGAACCCGTGATCACAGAGTTGACTTATACTGAGAAGATTATAATTTAATCTTTCAACATAAGCAACCTCAGAGACTGAAACACCACCGTTTACTAATGTACCATAACCTTTAATCTGTCTGCCATTGTCTCTTCCGAAGGTTACTGCACTTCCCATCTTGTTCTTAAAAGAAGTTAACAGCTCCTTATTCCCCGTCATGTGCCTGGAGCATCCAGAATCCAAGTACCAGATCTGCACATGAGGTTTCTGCAAGACAGATTAGTTTTTTTTCGGTACCCATTGCATAATGGGTCCTTTGTTGTTAGGCTTAGGTGGGTTAACAGACTTTCCTTTGGGCTTTCCATACTGTGATGGTGTGCCAGAGGTTTTCCTCTGTGTATTCTGAACAGTCGTGGGATTTTTCTTTTGAACGTACTGATTTAGAACACAGTGGGGACCATTCAGATGATTTTGAAATTTTAGTAACAGTTGAATACAATTGCAGTTGATGGAACATGACTGATGCACATTGTTTTTATTCAAAAACTGTTTGAATGGAGCTTGATTCTGAAAGATTTTAGGACCAAATGTTTTTGCATACAATCTGTCCTTGTTCTGTTTCTTAAAACTGTTATTCCTTGGAACAGACTTTGTTGACATGAAGTTCTTTGGAATAGATTCATTTGACCAGAAAGGATTTCTTCTTTGATTTACACCAGAATTTGGAATAGATCTGTTGTTTGCTATCCATTTTCCCTTCTGTTCTGGTGTGAATTTTACTGGTTTGAAAGCAAGAGGAACATTTGGGTTTACAAAAACACTTTTGTTTTTCTCTCTCTTCTCCACTTCTACTGCATTAGAAGCAAGAATCTAAAAACCTTTGTTGTTAAACTCAGTTACCGGTATAAACCTTGATTGTTTCTTGGATCCGTAGATTTTATCGGTAGATTTTATCGGTATCTGCTTTAACTTGTGTAGAATTTTCTTTTGACCACAAAAGATCTGTTCATCTACTTCAGAGTCAGAGTCACTGTCAGAGCCTAGAAAGTCTCTGGTGGCTCTGTCGGAAGTTTTAGTTTCAATGGGTATGACAGAGATATTTGTTTTGACAGTTCTGAACCTTCTCAACTTTGGCTTTAAAGAATCTGAAACAGCATTTTCCTTGATAACTTTCAACAAATCCTCCTCAAAAGATGTTCTTATGGATTCAGGGGTAGGAGAAAAGACGGGGGCTTCTAGATTGAGTTTGCTCTGTGGGATTTCAACAGAGGACTCTGTCACAGAAGTAACAGACTTCTGTCCTTTGAATGAGTTGAAGTTAAAAATCTCTTTTGTATCCAAGTCCTTGACATAGTTGGGAAGTATGATTCTAGCTCTTCCTTGATCAAGAATAAACTCTGAGGATGGTTTTAAAACCTTTTCATGATCAGAGTAATCATAGCTGACGTTCCTAAAGTCGAGATTTCTTGGTTTTGAGAAGGCATCTGAAGTTTTGGTTCTTTTGAAAATAGCATTACCAGATATCACGTCCTCTTGGATTTTCCCAACACAAAACGCAGAGGACAGAGATGTCTTCTTCCTTTCGTCATAGGGAGCAAGGTCAGAGAAACCAAGACCTTGCGTATCCATCTGTGAATTTATCTTGATGTGCACATCTTGTGCATCCTGGTACTTTTTAATTTGAATTTCTTTTCTCTGTAGAGATTGATGCAGAATTTCCCTTTCTCATTTAAAATAATCAGTTAGAGCAACAGAATTAAGTCTCTCTGTTTCAGACTTTTACAATTTTTCAGACTTCTGTTTCAAAATGTTTTCATATTCGTTAATTTTGTCAGAAAACAGGCTCTCTTTCTTCTTTTGCAAGATTTCTAGCTCAGATTTTTCTTTGAAGATTTCTTCCTTTTCTTGTTCCAAGAGAGTTTTCTCTCTCTTGTAAAAGGACAGATCCTTCTGAGCTAGTTTTCTTAGCTCTTTTTCTTCAGAGAGTTTTTGTTTAAGAAGTTGAAATTCCTCATTCAGCATAGAAACATGCATTTCTAATTCTGAGTCAAACTTGGATTCAGATGAGCATACCTTGGCACTGGGTCTGGTGGTCTCCAGCGCTCTGTTGTTAGACTCTGTCGTAGTAAGAGCAAATGCATGAGCTAGATCTTCTTCTTCTGTTTTTCCCTTCATTATCTCTGGTTCTCCAGTCATCCAGTCAACAGCTTCTTCTAAACTTTCATCATCCACAGCAACTCCACAGAAGTTGGCTTGTTCTGGTTCATCATCAGAAGATGAATCAGAAACCCAGTTCTCCATTTCAGCAACATTGCTTCTTTCTCTGTAGTTGTACTTGTATTTGTTCTTGTAGTAGTCCTGGTCTTTTACCAGTTTTCCTCTACAATTAACAGAGAAGTGCCCAGGTTTGCCACATCTGAAGCAACGTCCATCATTCTGCTTGATGGGTTGGGCAGCAGCGGCCTTCTGTTGTACTGGTGGATTTTCTCTTCTGTTTTGTGGAGGTTGTCTTTGTTCTATGGTAACTCTGTTGTTACTTTGTTCTGGTGCAACGTATTCTCTTCTGTCTTCCTTTCTCTCATATCTACCTCTTCTGTCAAACTTATTGCCAACTCTCTTGTTAAATTGTTGAGTTATTAGAGCAAGAGATTGAGCAAAAACTTGAATGTCGTCATCCTCTGATGAGCTTTCCTCTGTATCACTCCCTGCAACTAAACTTTTCTTTCCTTTCTTTTTAACTGACTTATCTTTCTTTTTCTCTCTGTTTGAACTCTCTCTGTTGGACTTTTCTGATGTGGTTTTCTTAGAATCATAAACTAAAGCGATTGGGCCTGCAATGGTGGACATGCCTTTTGGCTTGACAACATCCTTCTCTTGTGCGGCCAAAGTGCCATACACATCTGTTAGAGACCATGCATCTAAGTCCTGGTTAGCTTGTATAGACATGGACAGATTTAACCATTCATTATTCAAACTTTTCAAAAACAGAACATTGTTATCTTCCTTCGACCTGACAACCCCACATTTTTTGCATTTGTTGATCAACACATTAAATCTGTTGTAGGTTTGTTGTAAGGTTTCCTCAGGAAGTGCCTTGAAATCGTTGTATTCATTTATACATTGGGTCCTTCTGTTCTTTTGGGTCTTGATACCACCCTCAAGTTGGTTAAGAAGTTGATCCCAGATCTCCTTAGCAGTAACACATGAATCTAGTTCTTGAAATATTTCGTTTGGAATGGCCATTATCAGTAGTCTGACTGCTTTAAGATCATTTTCCATTTTTAAATTTTCCTCATCAGTAAAACCTGTGGTTTTAATCTCATAATGAGCTGGAATCTCAGCAGTAGTTCCTGTTGCGGGTACACGAGAAACAAAAACCATGGGTTGGTATGGTCCGTCCGTGACAGATCGCATTAAGTCTTTATCCATACCATCAAAAAAGTTAACCATCCTGATCTTCCACTGAGCATATTCATCTCTTAGAAGAGTAGGAGGTTTTGTTAATGAACCAGCAGTATAGATAGCATTTATACCGTTGTTCGTCATTTTGAGAAAAAACAGAGTATAGTTGTTAAAAAGAGTTTCAACTCAAAGATGAGTTTTAAACAGTAACCAATGGAACAGTAACTTCTGAGAGAAACGTTTAAACTAAGCTAGAAAGCTTTAAACACAGTTATATGAGCTATGAAAGCTTGTTTAGACTAGGAAGCAGTAAAAAACAAAGTATATTATGAAGCTTTTAAAGACACACAAACACAATCAACAACAGTGAGTCAACCTTGGTAGATTGGATCGTTTGGTTTAAGAAAACCAAAGAAGCTCTGATACCAATTGTAGGTTCCCAGATTCAAGTTGTATCGTATTAATGGTAGTGAAATAGACAGCGGAAGCATATTAAATAAAGCCATTAAAATGAGTGATTGTGTAAACGATAAATGAACTATGAGAATCAAGTATTGAACAGTAAATGACAACAGGATCAGATATAAAAGTTGCTCATATATTGATAATGAATCACACCAAGAACATGTTCAAGTGTGTTCGGAAATCTCATAGGACAACAATATCGTACGGAGGTAGTGCTCGGGATTGCTGCAGTGTGTGCTTAAACAATTGTGGAAAACTACTCTTCCAAAAAACTTGCTATTGTTTGCTCCACTACCTCTCTATTTATAGCCCTGGAAAAGTGAAGGCAGTGTACTATCGTACCCTAGAATGACACGTGGAAAGTGTGTATCCTATTTTTAGGGCATACGTGGAAAGTATGGACACTTGTCTAACACTTGGGATTTCCTACGAGACTTAGGCTGACATAGGTCTTCACTTCACCAGAGCTCTTTCGGAAGAGCTCTGTTGGTCTTCTATTAAATACTTGTTCTTCTGTTGGAAGTCTTCGACAGAGCTCTGTTGAGCTCTGTTGGTCTTCTGACTTGAACTTCTTCCGAATCTTCTGTCTGATCTCTGTTGGTCTTCTGACTTGAACTATTTTCAATACTTTTACATAACAGATACTTGGGGCCAACATAACCAAAACCAACTGCTGAGTCATCTCATTCCTCCCCCACTCATCATGAGGAAGGGGGGGGGGGAGAAGATATCTGAAGACCTTCCCCATGATGAATCTATCAAGGGGGAGAAGACTGAAGACCTTACCCTTACTGAAGAGGGTGAGAATACAAATGAAGAAACAACCGCTAGACCTCAGGGAGATGAAAACCCTAAGGGAACCGAGAAGCTTACCTATGTATCTGAGGGGGGGCAACTCGAAGAAGATGCTGAAGAATCTGAATCAGAAGCTGAAGATGAAGAACCATCGACTTATCTGATGATGAACCATCCTCTTCTCCAAAGAATGATGATGATGAAGATGATGATGATGATGACTCCTTTATCGTCAAGCCTGCTCAGAGGACTACAGCTCTTAAAGGGATCGTGATAAACGATCCTTCAGGGGAGCGGACCAAATCAAAGCCTTCAGCGTCTGAAGCTGACAAGGGCAAAGGAAAAGGTGTCGCTGAAGACAATAACAATCTGACGATCTTGCTTCCAAATCAAGTTTGTCAGGTACACTAAATCTTCCTTACACTCATCCCTCCTCTATCTATACACATTATCAGCTCTCCTCTCCATAAAACATCTATACACATTATCAGCTCTCCTCTCCATAAAACCTCTATACACAACCACATTCTTTCTCTATCTCTGTTCTACCCAACTTCTTACTCGTACGATCGCTGTGTTTCAGCTAGTCCTTTCCCCTGTTTGAGGATATCGCTGAAGTTCCTACAGCTGCGACTTCACCAACCATAATCCCAGCTCCCAACGCTGAAGAAATAATCCCGGTCTTAGATTTGATCTCTGAGACTGAAGAACCTGAAGAACAGATGCTCACTCACCAAAACAGACCTTCCTTGGCTCCTCAAAAGCCAAGTGAAGAGGATCAGAAAAAGGGAGATGCAATGATAAAGAAGTTCGAAGATCAGCGAATCATTCTGAAGCGTGATCAACTTCCTTCTATTCCTCCAAAGTTCAGAATTTCACAAAAGGAATACAAGGATCACCTCAGATCTGAACGTCTAATCGCTGAAAGAAAGGAAGCTGAAGAAAAAGACAGAGAACTCGCCATCCAACTTTCTCAATAATCGTTGAAAGACCCCAAGCTAAAAAGAATTCCAATCGAAGTTCAGCGTCAGCTATGGGAAGACGCCAAGAAGATCGTTGAAGAAAAGAGAACTGTGTCTCAAACTACTTTAACCTGGTGCAAAGAAAAGGTACACTTCAGATATCGAACTGCCAGAATCAACAAGCTACTTATCACTGGAAGATCAACCCTCAAAGTTTTAATCGCTGAAATCGAGATATTCAGAGAGAATGGACAGTACGAAAAATTCTATGCTGAAGCCATCACGAAGTACGGTCTCTCTGAATGGTTGGAGATCAGATTAGCCATCCAGAAGTCTCAATCTAAGTACAAGGATCATTTCGAAAACCTGATAAATAAACAGATCGACTTAGTATCTTCTTGTGTGGATATTCCTCCTCCCCCTCCTCTCGCAAATCAGAAAAGAAGGGCCTCTGCAAAGAAAAAGTCTAAATCTTCAGACTCAGGTCCTCAGATACGAAACGAAACAGGTATTGTTTTTTCTGTTAAGGAAGTCCTTGGTCCAGAACCTAACCTTTCTGCACTTGACACATCTCTTCCTCCTGATGAGACTTTCATCCCTGGGAAAGTCTTAAGCAAACCCTATGGGATATTCTTTATCGACTATGATGGACGAAAGCGTTTTCAACGTATCTCTGAACTACCCATCACTCCCATCGAACAGCTGAAAGATCTCATCTACTGGTGTGATTTCAAAAACGACATTCAGGCACGACATCTTAAACCCTTGATTTTTGAAGAATTGCTGAACAAAAGGAATCAAGGAGTAAATGTCCCTGACTGGATGATCCCCACATCAAAGACCCTAGATGAACTTCTCATTAAGGAAGAACCTTTATAAACTGATAGGATCGCCTCATTCTTCTATTGTATCAGTTATTCTTTTGTACTTGTAATTTATTTCGCTTGTACTTGTAATCATTCCACTTCCTTTTGTAATCTGATTCGAAGTTTAAAGAAAGATTTCAGCGAAAGTACTTTACTCCATCAGTACAGAAAAGATCCCAGATAACAGTAAAAGGGACAAATATTTTATGAGTTCTTTTTATCCTTATGTTTTCATTATATAGCAATTTTCTCTGTGGCTATGTCATAATCAAATAGGGGGAGATTGTTGATCCAAACCCTCAGTGATTTGATAATGACCCTCTCTTATATACTTAGTGAAAATTGTAAGTAAACAATATGTATCAGAGTTTCACTATCGCTGATAAGTACTAAGATCTTACAGTACCGCTGATAGGAACTCTCGCTCTTTAGATGAAACATTCAGCGAACACTGTTCACCATAATGCTCTGAGTCTGTTCAGTCCTTATGGTGATCGCTGATAAATTAGTTGTTTACTTATGATCTCTGAAGACAAGTTTCACGTCAACATAGGTTCTACGCTGAAGTCGAAGATCAAGCTAAAGAACCAGCGACAAGTCTCCTAATGAACTGATGCAGATCAACGAAGACTCAGATTTGTCCACTCAACGTGAAGTATCAATTACAAGACTTTAGCTATCGGTGAACTTTATCATTCGCTGATATAGAATGATAAACCGCTGAATCAACGAAAAGTTCATCATGAAGTCCTCCGTACAAATTACTTTTGTCTTAACCACCCTTGCACGACTCCGTACGATATGTCAGAAAAGAACCTCCTTATTGTCTGAAATCATACAACCACTATGATACTACACTGTTCAAACATGCGGCTACTAAGGTTGTCAACAAAGGTCAATGACATACAACCAATGTGCTGCTGCCACGTGTAAAGTGTAAACTGCCATGCATTAAATGCATGCAGTATATAAGAAGAAGAACTCACTTCGTTTTGAAGTAACTTGCTAACTCTGGACAAGTTCATCCTTCTTATCTTGAGATAGGTTATTATTAGTAATTTCCTTCTCTTTCTTAGTGCAAGAAACTTAGTGTTCCAACTTGTTTAGATTTAGGTTTATCCGTAATCTTGTTCCGCAACAAGCTGTAAATTGTTAATGATTTATCAATAAACAATTTAGAAAAGTAAAATTTGTGTGTTTGTATTCAACCCCCCCCCCCCTTCTACAAACTTGTATAGCCCTTCGGGACCAACAGGGGGCAACCGCGCTACATGTCAAAAGCAATTCTCTCCTGGTCGTGAACCAGATGAATGGAGAATTCGTGGCCAAAGATTCAAAAATGACAGCGTACCTGAAGGTAGCTAAAGATAAATCAAAAATGTTTAAAACATTTTCTATTGAACAAATCCCGAGAGACCAGAATACTCAGGCCGACGCTTTAGCAAATCTCGGGTCTGCTTTAGTCGAACCCATATTCGACGTTATTCCCATGATCCATCTTGCGACATCGTCTATCGAAAACATCGATGTCGTCCAGATCGAGGACGAAAAAGATGATTGGTCGTGCGACATCCGAAATTTCCTTATGCACGACCAACTCCCAGATGACAAGATGGAAGCCAGGAAGATCAGATTCAAAGCATCTAAATATACCATAATTGGAGATAAGCTCTATCGACGATCATCGACAGGATTAAACCTAAGATGCGTCATTAGCAAGAGTCAGGTCCAACAAATCCTTCACGAGATGCACGACGGTGAATGTGGCAATCATTTCGGTGGTCGCAGTTTGGCTAATCGTATCTCTCGACAAGGGTATTTTTGGCCAACATTGCGACAAGATGCCATCAAGTACGTCCAGAATTGTGACCCTTGTCAGCGACATGCGGGTATGTCACATAAACCCTCTGAACCTTTTCACTCGACACTTATCCCATGGCCCTTCATGAGGTGGGGAATGGATATTGTCGGCAAGCTACCCTCGGCCCCGGGGCAAAAGGTATTTTTCTAAGTGGGTTCAGGAGGCTGCTTTTTCCCAAATCAGGGACAAAGAAGTCATCTCTTTTATCCAGACTAACATCATATGCAGATTTGGGTTTCCAACCGAAATCGTCTGTGACAACGGATCCCAATTCATAAGCGACAGGACCCAACAATTTTGCGAAGACAGGAGAATCAAGTTAACAACCTCGACTCCAAGATACCCTCAGGCAAACGGACTTGATGAATCAAGTAATAAGACCATTATAGCTTCGATCATTAAAAGGTTAAAAGATGCAAAAGGAAGATGGGTCGAAGAACTCCCTTCAGTCCTATGGGCAAATCGCACGACACCGCGCACGTCCACAGGACAAACCCCTTTCTCTCTCGTCTATGGTTGCGAAGCAGTCCTGCCAATCGAAGTCCAGCTCCCAACTTCGAGGCATACTTCCGTCGACCACAACATGATTGATTTAAATTATGATATCGACGCCCTCGAGGAGCTTAGAGAATCAGCCTTGATCAGAATGGCATCTCAGAAGCAAGCAGTCGAGCGACATTTCAATAAACACGTCAAAGTCAATGTCTTTCAAGAAGGCGATTACGTCCTCCATCGAGTGTTCCAAAACACTCAAGAACTCAATGCCGGTAAGCTTTCTATTAAATGGGAAGGTCCTTACCGCATCTTCGAAGTCGTTGGTAAAGGATCCTATCGACTCCAGACTCTCGACAATCAAGAAATCCCACGCAGTTGGAATGCGACGCACTTGAAAAAGTATTTTTTCTAAATCACCTTCCTCTCATGCAACTTAATTGTTTTATCACAGGGGCATATAATTCAAATTTCATCATGAAATTTGGTTACACGATCATAAGATTTGAGCGACCTCTCGATCTGAGTTTCTGGATTCAGAAAAATTTTGTATGTTCTAACACGTCAACAACGTATAGTTGAGCCTATCAATACAAGTCAAACGTATGATATTTCAATCGTTATATTTCTATGAACGCCTAAGTCACACGATTCTTTGCTCGTTCTATACTTAACAAAGTTATACGGTTGATATTACATCTATCTACGACATATGTAAATCGAAATAAAAAATCGACAAAAGGATGAAATTCATTTACGAAACGAACGATTACGTAGGAGCGATTGACGGTTGAATATAAAAAGTTAAAATGGCTTGACCACCAACGATCGAGACATGAAAAAACATAGCATCTCCTAAATCTAGAGAGGAGCGTCGATCGTATGCTCACTCTCGACCTTCGAGTCCTCGTCATACCCAAAAACACGCCAAGAAGCTGATGCAAGGATCAAACGAGTATTTTAGGAGTTATCTGACGCCCTATGCCGCGACATTTTTAGAATGCGGCTCTTAAGATTAATGTTAATGTTAGAGGAAGGAATATGATCTTCTCGACGGTCGACTTCTAGTCCAACATCTCCTCTATCTCCGCGTATCTAACAAAAGAAGATTGAAACGTCTGTAAAATACAAAAGGGGTATGTTAAACAAACGATCGATGGAAACATTGGGAACACGAGTTTCGAAAGAAAAACTCACAAAGAACGCTAGTCCAGCTAAACGCGATCCCATCTCTTCGATGGAGATCGTTTTGAAAACGCTCCTTGAAAGATAAGAGCTGATTTTTCCCCAGATGCGGAAATGACTTCGTCCCGTCAAGGACACAGACAGTCAAGAGGATCGACGACAACGTAAAATTGATCGTCATGACTTCATCCTCACCCTCTCCCGTCCTTATACCTTTGCCCCCGACGGCTGACGAAAGGGTCGACGTGGATACAGAGGACATCGTCGCCAGATGCGCAAGATCCACGAACGTCGCGTCTATCGCAATCAAAGTCTTCACCGACTCGGACATAATCATTCTCAAAGAGTCTCCAATCTTTGAAGGCTTGAGAGAAATCGAGAAACTATACCTCGTATGGACACTCAAAAACTTCGAAAGGTGTTGAGCAAAGAACAGCAAGGGATCAAAGAAGAATTCCGCACTAAGAAACTTTTCGAGAAGATATAAAAGGAAATGATCCATTATGATCCCTATTTATGCACTCGATCGTGTCAGGTCAAGCCCTTTGATGATCACCACGCGTCCCCGTCTTTTCGTATGACCACACGGATCGTCGACACCTGTCAAAGACAGCTGGTAAGCACAATCATGCGTCAGTATGACGTCACAACCTCGTTTTCTCTTCTACTTCTCGTTTAGTTAGAATTGAACCAACCCGGTTCCGAGACAACCAAGATATTTTTCAACACAAGACCCTAAACATCCGACAAGCAAATTTTTAAAATTCGAATTTGCCATCCTACTTTCAAATTTTGGGGCAAACTGTTTGGGCAAAATTTTCAGGTCTCGACCACGACCAGAAAAGGTAAGACACATGTTATGAGCTATATCTTGTATTAAGATAAGGTCCCGACAAAGACCTAAAAAACCTCCGTCGTCCCTCCTAAAAGGTAAGTCGAGAGTTCCTCACGACACTCGACCTCGACGTCGCCTACTTTGCATGACCGTCGCGTAGAATCATGCGACCTCAGCCGACTAACGCGTTATACGACTATTATATTTGTTCAGTTATTAATACAGGAGTCAAAGTCATTAATGGACAACGACTATAACCGACGAAATCAGTTATGAGCATCTAATCCCACATTGAAGATGACGACCGTTACAACAATCATCAAAGATCTTAATGATTCAATTAAAATCATCCGAAGACTATAAATCCCAAGTTCAATCCTCAGTTTCAACACATCGAATGATACAGGAAGAAAGATAGAACAAAAGGACCGAACATCGAACAACAGAAGCAAACGCAAACACTCGAAGAATATTCATTCGAAGCAAAGAGATCATTCATAGAAGATCGCTCTCGACGCACGACTTTCACTCTCGACCAACAGTTTACACATTGTTTTTACACACGACGCACACTATTTTTACATTTCAAACACTTGTACTTTACATTTCGAAGTCTTTCCCTTCATTTGTATTGTAATCTCGGTACGATCGACACCCGGAACACCAAGGACATCGCCCCTGATTGGCGACCATAGTGCAGCGACGACATCCACTGTCGTCCGTAGGTTTTTTCCTCATTGAGGTTTTTCCTGCGTCATTAAAATCTCTGTCTCATTTACATTTTTGTCTTTGTCGCGTGCCTTTGTCGAACGATTCCTTTCTTTAGTTGTTAAAGTCCACATCGACCTTAAGTTGTCCCTTTGGTGCGATTTTTGGCAATAACAGTACCCTTTTGAGGTTTTGGATAAACAATTTTCTCTTTACCTTTAGAAGTTAAGGTAGAGATTTCCTCAGGAATAGGAGGTTTTAAAAAGGAACACTGAGAAAATGAAGTGTCAGGGATAGAGGAGACAAACATTCCAAATTTAAGCATGGAATGGTCAGTGGTTGGTTCTTCGGCGTCAGCTTTGTAACCAAGAACACGTTTGTCACTCAGAGGTATCTGAGACTTAATTATCTCAGTTATCGTTGTTGAGGATTTATACCATCCATAAACAGTATCTTTTTCAGCTTTTAATGCAGCGATAGCTTCTTCTCGTTCGATTTTGACTAGCTGATTTATATGAACTTGATCTTTTAAATCTTCTTCAATTTTAGAAAGCTTTTCTATTTGAAGGTGACAGTTTTTAAGTTGTTCAGCGAGATCAATATTTTGATTTTCAACAACAGTTTTGCCATTAATGGCATCATATAAACTTATAGTCAGGAGATCAATTTTTCGAAGACTATCAGCTTCATCAATGTTTGAAATATTGGTAAAGAAGGAAGGTGATACCTTGGTAGCAGAGGTTAAAGCAGAGGGAATGTCAGAATTTTCTTCCACATCTTCGAGTTTGGCCATGAGACAGAGAATGGCCTCATCATCATCTTCTGAGTCAGATGATTCATCTTCATCAGAAGCATCCCAATCATAATCAGCCATCAGGCCTTTGCCTTTCTTCTTAAAGCCTTTCAGCTTTGCGTACCTTTCTTTCAGCTTTTGGTACTTATCATCTCTAGCCCTAGGGTTAGAGGATTTCTTGGAGAAAGCTGAGTTTCTAAAAACTCTCTTTGACCTGCACTCTCTAGCAAAATGTCCTATCTTTTCACAGTTATAGCAAGTAGCAGTAGCATTATCAACAGGAGTTGATGATCTAGTCTTGTTAGTGATAGCAAGAGGTTTGTTCTTTCTGAAAATTTTCTTTTTGGCGAATCTCCTGAACTTATTAGAAAGGAGAGCCATAGATTCATCAAGATCTGAAGAGTCGGGATCTGATGAACATTCAGAGTTAGTCTCCAACTCAGTGATAGTGATAGTAGATCGCTGAGTGGAAGGTGACTCTAAGATTAAAGCAACATGGGTGCTTTTGGAATCTTTTACAAGATTCTTCTTAAGATGACTAGATTTCTCATTATTAAGCATCGTGCCATATAAGGTAGAAAGAGTCATAGATTTAAGATCGTTTGACAGCTTAAGACACATTGAATAACTGTCCCAGCTTTCAGGTAAACATTCTAAGAACTTTTTCAGAATTTCAAAGTTAGAATATTCCTTACCAACAGTTTCCAGATCTATTATTAAGCAGTTAAAACGTTGGTGAACTTCAGAGAGAGTTTCATTCTTACCACAAATGAAGCTTTCGTACTATCTTACCAGGTTGATTTTTTTTAGTACTGGACTTCAAACGTACCTTCATACTGAACACAAATTGTGTCCCACATGGCTTTAGAAGTTTTCAGGTTCATGACGGAATGATAGACGTCGTCAGGAAGAGCCATGGAAAGAATGGATCGGGCTTTGGTGTCGAGAGCCACTTTCTTCTTATCTTCATCAGTCCACATATGAATTTCCTTTGTAACCAATCTTTCTGGAATAGCAGCTCTATTTTCAATGGTTGGAACCTCATGATCAATTCTAATAGGAATGTATGAACCATTTTCGATGTAATAAGGTATAGTTGGGTCTACACCTTCTAAGAAGGGTATCATCCTATTTTTCCATAGATTAAAGTTATCTCTGGAAAATCTAGGGGGTTTAGCAAGAGAACCATTGTCAATATAGTTAGTGTTTGTGTTGGTAGCCATTTTAAGAAGTAGTAAGGAAGAGAAAAGATTAGTATAAGCAAGATCTTGTTTATGAGTTTAAACAATCTACTCTGATACCACTTGTTGGTCCCAGAGGGTTACACAAGTTTGTAGAAGGGGTGGTTGAATACAAACACACGGATTTTTACTTTCTAAATTGTTTATTGAATATAATCAAACAATTTACAACTTGTTGCGGAACAAGATTAACGACTAATCCTAATCTAAACAAGTTAAGAACACTAAGTTTCTTGCACTAGAAATAAGACAGAAAGGAGATAAGAATACTACGAATAATATTCTAACACTAAGAGAGAAAGAAGAAGATGGTCGAGCACTTCAATTCAGAAGTAGGGTTCTTCTTATATACTGCATGCATTTAATGCATGGCAATATTACTTTACACGTGGCAGCAGCTGAGTGGTTGCATGTTTTGACCTTTGTAGACAACCTTAGTAGCCGCATGGTGTACATTATAGAATCAGAGTTGGTTGTACGATTCTGGACAGAAGGGATGTCCGTTCTGGCATTTCGTACGAAGACGTACAAGGGGGGAAAGACAAAAGTAACTTCTAGAGTAAACCTCATGATCAGCGTTCGTTGAACAGTACTTTATCAGCGAGTGATAAAGCTCAGCGATCGCTGAAGTCTAATACTTGAAACTTCACATTGAGTGGACATGTCTTGCTTCGCTGATATCCGCATCAGTTCATTAGTAGACTTGTCGCTGATATTCAGCGTAGAACCTTTGATGTCGTGAAACTTGTCTTCAGGGATCATAAGTAAACAACTAAAACTATCAGCGATCACCAAAAGTACTAAACAGGCTCAGAGCTTTATGGGTGAACAGTATTCGCTGAATGTTTAATCCAAAAGGCATACGTTTCCTATCAGCGGTACTGTAGAGTCATAGTACTTATCAGCGATAGTGAAACTCTAATACATAATGTCTACTTACAATTTTCACTAAGTGTTTCTTAAAGAGTCATTATCAAATCACTGAGGGTTTGGATCAACAAGAGTGAACTTGGTCCTTATTTTTTGGAGGAATGGGGTTTTCAGAGATGTTGGAGGTTGCAGGTGATGCCATTTTTGTACTTGAGAAGGTTTTTGAATGGAGAAGATGAAGTTTTAAGGTTTTGGAGCAAAAAGTTGCAGGTCTCGCCAGAGTTCTTGAGAGAGAATGAAGAGTAAAAAGGTGAAGAAGAAGGGTAAAATGGGGTTATAAAGGGATAAGATTGGGCGGTAATAAGTTAATGTGCGTAACTTTTGAAATCCATACTCAAGTAGTGGGACGTTTCAAAACGATGGTACAGAGCACACTCAATCAGAGAACGCTACGTGGGTTCTGACGGTTCAGGGTGAGACGACGTGCACTCCCATCACTGACCACGCGTGTGAGGTTTGCTAAAAACAAACGTCTGTCATTCTCAAAAGAACCCGCACCTCAGAAGTCATTTCACAAACACACAAGTGTTAAAATTGACAAAAGATCTGTGGTGGAATGAGCTTTGTTGTCCGAGGTCTGATTTATCTCGCACAAATATTTCACCTTTTCTTTACCTAAATCATTTGAAAATCGATGAAATAGTCGAGAGAGTTATCCTTATGTAACTTGAGGTCTCAGAGACTTTTGTGGCACAGAGGCTCTTTGACCAAACATTTCTAATAAAGGAAAGAGCTCAAAAGATTTTGACCAAACAATGTTTTGATTTTTTTTAAATAGGTGTATTGGGACATATTTGGAAAGTTGTGTCCGAGAAAAGTGTTTTTGAAAATGGGTTTGTTCTTTAAACTTACCAAAAATAACTTGCTCCCCCTTAAGTCAACACCTTCTTCACTGTTTGGCTCGAACAGAAAGCATCTTTCGCTCCCCCTTGAATGAACATCTTATGCGGTTCTCAAGAGAACTTACTTCTGCTCCCCCTTGATCTATGCTTGGGTCATATGTGGTAGGTAATACACAAGGCATAGATCAACCACTCTTGAGAGTCTCTGTGACAAAGACCAAAGGCTCTGTGTAGTGTCACAGAAGCTCTGCGGAATAGAAACACTTTACAATGGAAAAGATTATACATACTAAAATAAAACAAATACATATGTACAAGAGAAACTCTATACCGATGTGCAGAGGTTCTGTTGGTCAACCCATGTTCAACATACCCAACTTGCCAACCCAAAATTATAATCTTTTATCATCGAGGGCTTTGGTGAAAAGTTCAGCAAGTTGTTATTCTGTGGGCACAAAATACATTTCGATTGTACCATGTTCAACATGATGCTTCAGAAAGTGGTACCTTATGTCGATATGCTTTGTTTTCGAATGCTGTGCGGGATTGGCAAGGATGGCAATGACACTTTTAGAGTCACATAAAATGGGTATTTTCTCGATATCTAGACCATAGTCTCTGAGCTGAGTTCTCATCCACAGAACTTGTGAGCAACAACTCGCAGCAGCAACATATTCTGCTTCTGGCATGGATGTAGACACACAGTTTTCTTTCTTGGATGTCCAACTCACTAGTTTTCCTCCTAGAAATTGACAACTATCAGAGGTACTTTTCTTGTCTAGCTTTCATCCTCCATAATCTGAATCTGTGTAATCCATTAGATCAAAGCCAGAGTTCTTTGGGTACCAGAGACCAATAGTTTTTGTTCATTTGTAGTATCTAAAGATCCTATTCACAACATAAAGATGAGATTCCTCAGCATTAGCTTGGTACCTTGCACAGAGGCATGTGGGATACATGATATCTGGTCTACTTTTTGTTTAGTATATATGAGATCCTATCATGCCTCTGTAGAGTTTGCACTCGACAAAATTGCCCTTTGGGTCCGAGTGTAAGTCGGACCCAGTGGCCATAGGGGTTTTCATTACAGAAGAGTTAGAGAGTTTATATGTTGAAAAAATGTCAGAAACATATTTTGATTGGTTTATAAAGATACCCTCTGTTGTTTGTTTGACTTGAAGCCCGAGGAAGAAATTTAATTCTCCCATCACGCTCATTTCAAACTCACTCTTCATGAGTTTTTCAAATTTCTTGCAATACTCTTCATTTGTACAAGCAAAATCTCACCTTTTCTTCTCTTATAAAACAAGGTAGTATCTGTTGTACATCTTTCAAAATGATTGATAAGCAAGAAATTTAAGAGTCGTTCATACCAAGCTCTGGGGTACCATGTTCAACATGATGCTTCAGAAAGTGGTACCTTATGTCGATATGCTTTGTTTTCGAATGTTGTACGGGATTGGCAAGGATGGCAATGACACTTTTAGAGTCACATAAAACGGGTATTTTCTCGATATCTAGACCATAGTCTCCGAGCTGAGTTCTCATCCACAGAACTTGTGAGCAACAACTCGCAGCAGCAACATATTCTGCCTCTGGCATGGATGTAGACACACAGTTTTTTTTCTTGGATGTCCAACTCACTAGTTTTCCTCCTAGAAATTGACAACTACCAGAGGTACTTTTCTTGTCTAGCTTTCATCCTCCATAATCTGAATCTGTGTAAGCCATTAGATCAAAGCCAGAGTTCTTTGGGTACCAGATACCAATAGTTTTTGTTCCTTTGTAGTATCTAAAGATCCTCTTCACAACATAAAGATGAGATTCCTTAGCATTAGCTTGGTACCTTGCACAGAGGCATGTGGGATACATGATATCTGGTCTACTTGTTGTTTAGTATATATGAGATCCTATCATGCCTCTGTAGAGTTTGCACTCGACAGATTTGCCCTTTGGGTCCGAGTGTAAGTCCATCGCTGAGCCGGAGCGTGAGACGTTAACTCAACCTGAACTGGAGTAGCTGAAGATGAGGCTTCAGCAACTTCTGGAGTATCAGCTAAGAGAGGAATAGGTGCAGTTGTCATTATATTCACTGATTGCTGAGAAGTAGACGGAATGTCTGAGACATTGGGTTCAGAAGCAGGTATAGTGTTTAAAGGAACAGCTGAGACCCATGATGTTTCACCTTCACTATTCTGCATATTTGGGATGATAGTAGGACTATCATCTTCAACTGTATGAGCACGAGGAGTGGGAATTTCTTCTGAATCACCAAGATGAGAAAACATCCATTGATTCAGTTCTTCAGTATCAGCGGACGGTTTAGAGTTCGATGAACGGGATTCGTCAAACGTGACGTGAATAGTTTCTTCTACAGTTTGTCTTCTTCGATTGAATACTCTGAAGGCTTTGGAGATTGAAGAATATCCAAGAAAGATTCCATCATCAGCCTTAGGATCAAACTTTCCAAGGGCATCTCTGTTGTTCAGTATGAAACACTGACATCCAAAGATGTGAAGAAAGCTGATTGAAGGCTTTCTCCCATGAAAAAGTTCATAGGCTGTTTTATTGAATCTTTTGACTATCAGCGACCTGTTTTGCGTAAAACAAGCAGTGTTGACAGCTTCTGCCCAAAACTGAGTAGGCAGGTGAGAATCGCTGAGCATTGAACGTGCAACTTCAATAATTGTTACATTTCTTCTTTCAGCGACTCCATTTTGTTGCGGTGTTCTCACTGATGAAAAGTTGTGAGAAATACCCTTACTCTCAAAGAAGGAATCAAGAGAACTGTTTTTGAATTCAGTCCCATGATCACTCCTTATTGAGCGAACGGTCAAATTGTTCAGGGTTTCCATCTTCCGAACAAAGGTGATGAGTTCTTCAGGGGTGTCACTCTTGGAACGGAGAAACATAACCCATGTATAACGAGAGAATTCATCAACTATGACCAGTGTATATTTCTTTCCAGCGATGGATTGTTTGTTAACAGGGCCAAACAAATCCATATGGAGAAGTTGCAGAGGAGATGACACTGAGGAGACTTGCTTTGAGTTAAAGCTTGCTTTGGTCTGCTTCCCTTTCTCACACACTGAACATAAAGACACTTTGGCGTATGAGTGCTGAGGTAGACCAGTGACTAACTCTTTTGAAGAAAGAGTGTTCAGTGTCTTGAAATTCAGATGAGAGAGCCTCTTATGCCATAGCCAGTTGACATCAGATGAGGCTTTTGAGAAGAAACAGGAGTTCTCAGTGGTTGTTGAGTCCATGTTTATTACATAAACATTTTCCAAACGATAACCGCTGAGAGCTATCTTCTCCTTTTTGTCAGTGAAAAAGCAGGATTTCTTGGTAAAGATTACCTTGTTATCATTGTCGCAAAGCTGACTGATGCTTAAAAGATTAGGCTTTAGTCCTTCCGCATATGCGACTCTTCTAAAGGTGGTTGTACCATTAGAGAGTACACCAAACCCTCGGGTATGTCCTTTTCCATTTCCTCCAAAAGTCACAGAGGGACCCTTCTCTTCTTTGTATTCAGCGAGCAGGCTTTTCTTTCCAGTCATGTGTCTAGAGCATCCGCTATCGAGATACCAGATACCCTTCTTAACCTGCATCACAAAGGAAGATTAGTTTTTCTTGGGTACCCACTTAACTATGTGTACACGTTTGTGAGTGGAAGTAGTTGGAATGGAAGGTTCAGCAATCTTCGCAGCATTTGAAGATTCAGCTTTGTCAGTCTTCACTTTGCTTAATTTCTTAACCTCAGTGGTCTTCTTTGCCTTGGGGGCAATCTTCACCTTAGCTATCTTTTCAGTTTTGGTGGTTGTGGGGCACTTTCTAGGAATATGATCAGTGAGTCCACAGTGATAACATTTCCTGTAACTAAAAGTAGTTCTAGGACCATTTGAATACTGAGCTTTAGATTTTGAATTAGAAGTACCAGCACCAAGTAAGCTGATGGCTTTTGAAATGGGAGGAACATTCAGTTCTTCGGATTTCTTACCAGAGACATCCACTCTGATTCTAGGAGTAGATCGCTGAATAGATCCACGCAGAGTAGATCCAGAGATCTGATTCCTTGATCCAGAGGAATGAATCACTAGAGCTTTAGAAGCATTCAGCTTAGGTACTATGGTACCCTTCTGAGGATTTTGGTAAATAGCAATTCCTTTACCTTTATCTTTAAAGACAGAGGTAGGTTTTGGATAAACCATTTTCTCTTTACCTTTTGAATAGGTAGAAATTTCCTTAGGGATAGGCGGTCTGGACGAGGAACACTGAGAGGATGAAGTATCAGCGACTGAGGATACGAAAGTTCCAAATAAGAGCATGGAACGATCAGTGGTTGGTTCAAGATTATCATCTTTGTAACCAAGACCACGTTTATCACTCAGGGGAATCTGAGACTTAATTATCTCAGTGATCTTTGTTGAAGAATTACACCATCCTTCAACAGTAGCTTTCTCAGCTCTTAAAGTAGAGATAGCTTCTTCCCGCTCGATTTTGACTAGCTGATTTAAATGCACTTGATCTTTAAAATCTTCTTCAATTTTAGAGAGCTTTTCTATTTGAAGGTGACAGTTTTTGAGCTGTTCAGCGAGATCAAGGTTTTGATTTTCAACTACAGTTTTGCCATTCATGGCTTCATATAATATTCTAGTCAAGAGATCGATTTTACGAAGACTGTCAGCTTCATCAATATTTGCAATATTTGTAAAGAAGGAAGATGATACCTGAATAGCAGAGGTTGAAGTAGAGGGAATGTCTGAGCTTTCTTCCTCATCTGCAATCTTGGCCATAAGACATAGATTGGCTTCATCATCTTCAGAGTCAGATGATGATTCTTCTTCATCAGAGGCAGCCCAATCATAAGCCATCAGGCCTTTGCCTTTCTTCTTAAAGCTTTTCAGCTTCGCATACTTTTCTTTCAGCTTAGCTTATTTGTCATCTTTATTCCTGGGAATAAAGGATTTCTTGGGAAACGCTGAGTTTCTCGTAACTTTCTTAGACCTGTACTCGTTAGCGAAATGTCCAATCTTCTCGCAGTTAAAACAAGTAGCAGTAGCCTTATCAACAGGAGCTGATGATCTTGGCTTATCAGTAATAGAAAGGGGTTTGTTCTTTCTGAACATTTTCTTTTTGGCGAATCTCCTGAACTTGTTAGTTAGGAGAGCCAAAGATTCATCATCATCTGAAGAGTCAGATTCTGATGACCTTTCAGAGTTACTTTCTAACTCAGTGATAGTGACCACGGGTCGCTGAGTAGAAGGTTCCTCTGAGATTAAAGCAACAGGGGTGCTTTTGGAATCTTTTACAATATTCTTCTTAAGATGACTCGATTGCTCATGATTCAGCATCGTGCTATATAAGGTAGCAAGGGTCATTGATCTTAGATCCTTTGACAGCTTGAGACACATGGAATAACTGTCCTAGCTTTCAGGTAAACATTCTAGAAACTTTGTCAGCACTTCAAAGTTAGAATATTCCTTACCAACAGTTTTCAGATCTATTATTAAGCAATTAAAATGTTGGTGAACTTCAGAGAGAGTTTCATTCTTACCACAAATGAAACTTTCGTATTGTCTTACCAGGTTTATCTTTCGAGAGTCCTGGACTTCAGACGTACCTTCATACTAAACACATATTGTGTCCCATATGGCTTTTGAGGTTTTCAGGTTCATGACGGAATGGTAGACTTCGTCAGGAAGAGCCATGGATAGTATGGATCTGGCTTTTGTGTCGATAGCCACTTTCTTCTTATCTTCGTCAGTCCACATATGAACTTCCTTGGGTATCAGCCTTTCTGGAATAGCAGGTCTATTCTCAGCGGCTGGAACTGCAGGATCAATTCTTATAGGAATATATGGGCCGTTTTCAAGATAGTTAGGCATAGTAGGGTCTACACCTTCTAAGAAGAGAATCATCCTATTTTTCCATAGATTAAAATTATCTCTGGAGAATCTAGGGGGTTTAGCAAGAGAACCATGGTCAATATAATTGGTGTTTGTGTTCGAAGCCATTTTCAGAAAATAGCAAGGAAGAGAAATCTTAGTATAGATTAGATCTTGTTTATTAGATTAAACAAAACCGCTCTGATACCACATGTTAGGATCCAAGCGCTTACCACTATGCCAAAAGCAATTGCTGGTGGAGAAGGCGCAACTTATTTCCATATAGCGTAGCAGCCAGCGCCACGTTTCGATTTAGGAAGATGTTGGTCAATGACCCAACAATCCCCCCCCCCCCCCCCAGAAGTCAATGGCTGCACAATATGCCTTTAGCATTTTTAAATGCACTCCATGGGATTCTAACCCGTGACCTGCTCTGATACCACTTGTTGGTCCCGAAGGGCTATACAAGTTTGTAGAAGGGGGGGGGGGTGAATACAAACACTAAGATTTTACTTTTCTAAATTGTTTATTGATAAATCATTAACAATTTACAGCTTGTTGCGGAAACAAGATTAAGAATAAACCTAAATCTAAACAAGTTGGAACACTAAGTTTCTTGCACTAAGAAAGAGAAGGAAATTACTAATAATAACCTATCTCAAGATAAGAAGGATGAACTTGTCCAGAGTTAGCAAGTTACTTCAAAATGAAGTGAGTTCTTCTTCTTATATACTGCATGCATTTAATGCATTGCAGTTTACACTTTACACGTAGCAGCAGCTCATTGGTTGTACGTCATTGACCTTTGTTGACAACCTTAGTAGCCGCATGTTTGAACAGTGTAGTATCAGAGTGGTTGTACGATTTCAGACAATAAGGAGGTTCTTTTTCTGACATATCGTACGGAGTCGTGCAAGGGTGGTTAAGACAAAAGTACTTTGTACGGAGGACTTCATGATCAGCTTTTCATTGATTCAGCGATCTATCATTCTATATCAGCGAATGATAGAGTTCAGCGATAGCTAAAGTCTTGTACTTGATACTTCACGTTGAGTGGACAAATCTGAGTCTTCGCTGATCCGCATCAGTTCATTAGGAGACTTGTCGCTGGTTCTTGAGCTTGATCTTCGACTTCAGCGTAGAACCTATGTTGACGTGAAACTTGTCTTCAGAGATCATAAGTAAACAACTAACTTATCAGCGATCACCATAAGGACTGAACATACTCAGAGTATTATGGTGAACAGTGTTCGCTGAATGTTTAATCTAAAGAGCGAGAGTTCCTATCAGCGGTACTGTAAGATCTTAGTACTTATCAGCGATAGTGAAACTCTGATACATATTGTTTACTTACAATTTTCACTAAGTATATAAGAGAGGGTCATTATCAAATCACTGAGGGTTTGGATCAACAATTGTTATTATAAATCCACTTTTCCTTTTGTTGCAAAGTAAACTATTCATGATTTGGCCTACAAGAGTTTGAAACTTTGGGATTTTGAGAGGACAATTCCTTTTGTTTCTGAATTTTCTCCCATTCAAGAGATGTTTTTACCTGTATGCACATGTCTATAAAATCAATGCAGATAGGTATTCTTACATTTGATTCCTTGGGAGGAATTGTTCTTTTAAGAATGTCAGAGAGAAGTTTTGTTCCCTCTGTCGAGTACAACACTATCTCTGATCTGACAGAATTAGTCTATGATGTGACAGATTTTGAGTCATCCTCATATTTTGATTCTGACTCAAGAAAGTATATGTTTGCCTCATCAGAGGCTAGAGGCTAGATTATATGGACATATACCACATTCATTTCCATCTTTATCCTTAAAATAGTTTAAATCTTTTGAAATGCTTGGGACAATATTGGGTTTTCAAGAGATTTGCACTGATAAAAAACTTTCAATAATATTTTCTCAAAAAGGTTTTGTACGACAGAAGTTGTATCAAGATTATCAAAGAAGCATTTTTCAAGAATTTCTCTTAAGTTATTTTCAAAAACGTTTTGTAGCTTGGCCTCTGTAGACGAGTGAACAAACTCAGGTGCCTCTACGCATAACTCCTTTTCAGGGGTTATTATGCAAACAAAGGCAACATGTGCTTGAGTTTCTGGTTGGCCAATTTTGAAGAGACCTATCCGTGCTTGAGTCTTCTGATATTTCTTTGGTTTTGAAAGTGAAGCACTTTTGACAGAGTTTGTGATAAATCTGTGTTTTGATACCACACATTTGTCATCTTCAGAGGATTCCTCTTATAAGGTTCTCCAGAAGTTCTGTGCCTCCTATGTACAGAGATCAAGTTTGGAAATCCCGGATTTCGAACACTCCCAATGTAGAATAGAGAGGACAAAGATTTGTTTCTTTTATTTCTAGTATAGGGATCCAAGTCACGGAATCCAATTCCTCTTCTGCCAATTTGGGTGTTCACTTTCTCATGAACTTTTTTAGCATCTTGATAATTCTTTATCATTAAATCTCTATAGAGCAAGTCCTTATGAAGAACTTCTCTTTCTTTTTGGAAAAAATAATTAAGTGCAAGAATATTCATTATATCACTCTCATTGTCCTTCAGCTCTTTGGATTTGTTTTTCAATGTCAAATCAGGATCAGAAATCTTTCCTTTTAAGAGTTTGACTTCTGATAAATATTCTTCTTGATGATTTTCTTTCTCAAGAGCAATTTTTGCTTTCTCTTGAGTTAGAAGTCTAACTTCTCTCACATAGAAGACAAGTTTATTTTCTATTTCAGAACATTTCTTTTCAAAATCATGAAATTCTTTGGTGAGTTTAAGCAATTTGACTTCTGTTTCATTTATGTTAGAGTTAGATGTGGATACCTCACTATCAGAGTCTGAACCGCTAACTTCTGCCATTCCACAGAATAGGGCGTTTTTAACACCTTCTACGGATGATTCATTAGACACCCAGTTTTCTTGTTTGGTCATAAGTGACTTATGTGTATAATACTCGGCCTTTTTTCTTGTAAAATGCAGAGTCTCTCTAGGGATGGCTTCTGTTGACCTGACTTCTGCACTATGCATCATAATGTCCCGGCTTGCCGCATTTAAAACATCCGTTGTTTTTGTGGGGTTGGTTGGTTAACCTAATCCTTACATGAGTATCTTTCATATTTGATCTGATTGATACATTGTCAGATTCTCAAACAAGTCTTTCGAATTCATTTCATTCTTTCAATATTCTTGTTGTGAGGAATCTTCATAGTTCAAAGCTCAAATATTTCTCGATATTATTGAGGAGCATACATTCTGATGACAATGTTATTTAATTTTTGAGATTCATATTTGTTCAAATTAAAGTGTTGAACAACGCGTCAATTTTAGGACAAAATTTCATTGGAATAAGTGTAAGAACTTACAGAACTTCTACGGATTAACGTTAACTAGTGTTTCTTACCTAAGAAGTTATTCTTGAGTGATTGAGGGGTGAGGGGTCTACATCAAAGAGTGCCAACTCTTGCTTTAACCCCACCAACTACTCATTTCTTTCTCAACAAAGAAATTGTTGGTCCGGGAGGGTTATACAAGTTTGTAGAAGGGGGGGTTGAATACAAACACACAGATTTTACCTTTCTAAATTGTTTATTGATATGTATCAAAAAATTTACAACTTGTTGCGGAACAAGATTAAGGAATAAACCTAATCTAAACAAGTTAAGAGAATCACTAAGATTTCTTGCACTAGAAATAAGATAGAAAGGAGATAAGAATATTAAAGACTAATATTCTAACACACCGAAATAGTAAGAAGGAGATGGCCGAGCACTTCATTTCTGAAGTAGGGTTTCCTTTATATACTGCATGCATTTAATGCACAACAGTACAACTTTACACGTGGCAGCAGCTGATTGGTTGCATGTTTTGACCTTTGTAGACAACCTAGTAGCCGCCTTATGAACAGTGTAGAATCAAAGTTCGTTGTACGATTTAGGACAAAAGGGATGTCCTATCTGACATTATCGTACGGAGACGTGCATGGGGGAAAGACAAAAGTAACTTGTAGAGGAAGACTTCATGATCAGCGTTCATTGAATAGTTCTTTATCAGCGAGTGATAAAGTTCAGCGTTCGCTGAAGTCTTCTACTTGAGACTGCACGTTGAGTGGACAAATCTTGGCTTTGCTGATATCCGCATCAGTTCATTAGTAGACTTGTCGCTGGTTCTTTGGCTTGATCTTCGACTTGAACGTAGAACATAGTTGACATGAAACTTGTCTTCAGGGATCATAAGTAAACAACTAAGATTATCAGCGATCATAAACAAAATTGAACAGGCTCTGGTCCTATTTATGAACAGTGTCGCTGAATGTGTAATTTAAAGCATATGTTTTCATCAGCGATACTAAACAGACTTAGTATATATTCTTTGATGACAAAACATTAATACATATTGTTTACTTGTAATTTTCACTAAGTGATTCTTAGAGAGTCATTATCAAATCACTGAGGGTTTGGATCAACAATCTCCCCCTATTTGATTATGACATAGCAACAAAGAAAAATTGCTAAGTATGAAAACATAAGTATAAAAAGAACTCATAAAATATTTGTCCCTTTTACTGTTTTCTGGGATATTTTGAGTTCTGATGGAGTAAAGTACATTCGCTGAAATTTTTCTTTAAACTTCGTATAAGTTACAGAGGGAAGTGGAAAAATTACAAGTACAACAAATAACATTACAAGTACAAAAGATACAAGATGATAAAAATAGAGGAATTTCAAGGAATCCTATCAGCTATACAGGTTCATCCTTAATGATAAGTTCATCAAGGGACTTTGTTGTAGGGATCATCAGTCAGGGACTTCTTGTCCAAGATCCCATCTTCTCTTAGCTTCTGTAAAGATCAGAGGCTTGAAGAAGTGTCCGAGAAGGTCTTCTCTGAATCCGCATCAATAGACGAGATCTCTGAGCTGTTCGATAGGGGAAATGCATAGCTCAGAGACGCGTTGGAAGCATTCTCGTCCATCATAGTCTTTAAAAAAGATGCCATAAGGATTGCTTAGGACTTTTCCAGGGATAAAGCGTTCACCAGGGGGTAGGGAGATGTCGAGAGCTGAGAGATCAGGTTCTGGACCAAGGACTTCTTCGCATGAAAAACCGATTCCGGTTTCGTTTCTGATAGGAGGACCTGAGTCTGAAGGTATTATCTTTTTCTTTGCAGTGGCCCTTCTTCGTTGAACTTGAGCAAGAGGATGAGGAGGAATATTCACGGCAGATGTAACCAATTCGATATGTGTATTTATAATTTTTTTGACATGGCTTTTAAACGCTGAGCGAGATCGCTGAATGGCTATTCGCATTTCCAACCACTCAGAGAAACCATCCTTCTTGATCGTAGAAACATAAATAGTTTCCTTAGTACCATTTTCTCTGAATATGTCAGCTTCAACAACAGGAACGTTTATGGACGTTCTTCCCCTGATGTTCACTTTCTGATTCTGGAGACATGGAATTGAAAGTTAATTCTTTCTTTGCACCATTCCAAGGTAGAGTCAGATACCTTAGTCTTCTTTTCGACTATCTTTTTGGCGCCCTTCCACAATTGACGTTGGACATCAATGGGAGTCTTCTTCAGATCAGGATCTTTCACTGAACATTGAGCGAGCTCGATAGCATAAGCTTTATCTCTTTCTTCAGCTCTTCTTCGTTCAGCGAGTTGTTTTTCAGGTTTGTGATGTTTAGCGATTTCCTTTCTTGTGATTCTGTATCGAGGAAAGATGATTCGCTGATCTTCAAGCTGTTTGATCATTGCATCTCTCTTTTTCTGATCTTCTTCACTTAGCGTTTGAGGAGCCAATGAAGGTCTGTTTTTGTGAGAGAGCAGTTCTTCTTCTTGTTCATTACTCTCAGCAAAGTCTAAGACTGGGATTATTTCTTCAGCACAAGGAGCTGGATTTATTTGAGTTGCAGCAGGAAAAACTTCAGTTGGATCCTCAAGCAGGGGAGAGGACTAGCTGAAACGTAACGATCGTTTAAGTAAGATCATTTGTGAAGAAGAGATAGAGAAAAGAATGAGGTTTAAGTGTATAGAGGTTTTATGGAGAGGAGAACTGAGGTTGAGAAGGGATATAGGAGGGATGCAGTGTAAGGGAAGAAAATATATTGTACATGACAAACTGGCTTTCGAAGCAAGATAGTCAGGTTTCCTTCTGTAGCGACGCCTTTGTTTTTGCCTTTGTCGACTTCGGTCGCTACAGGCTTTTTCTTAGTCCCCTCCCCTGAAGTGTCTTTGAAGACTACCCCTTTGAGAGCAGGGGTTCTTTTGATCGGCTGGAAGGAACAGTCGATATCTTCATCATCGTCATCATCATCATCATCTTTAGGGGATGATGATGGTTCATCATCAGCGATATCGACTTCTTCATCGTCTTCTTCTTCTTCATCTTAGATTCTTCCTCATCAGCATACGGTTCTGTGACATCAGCATTAGCTTCATCGAGTTGCTCCCCCTCAAATTCAGAGGGAGGTTTCTCGGTTCCCTCAGGGTTTTCAACTCCCTGAGGTTTATCAGCAGCATCAGTAATAATTCCCTCCCCCTCAGAGTTATGAGGAAGGTCTTTTTGAGTTTTCTTCTCCCCCTCAACATCATGGGGAAGGTCTTGATCCTTCTCCCCCTCTTCCACATGATGGATGGGGGAGGTAACAGGAATATCAGCAGCAACAGCATCAGTATGCTTTGGGTCACTGTCTTCCAGGCCAGTGATCCCAACGCATGTTTCAATCTTTGCTAATCTGTCTTCCAGGCCAGATATAGCAGGACTGATCTTTTGGAAATCCTCTTGAGCCGACTGAGTGAAGTATGATGGTGTGTAAGTTGGAGCATTTAGACGTTCAAGGATTTGCTGCAGGAGAGTCTTCACAGTGCTCACATCCGCTTTCACGGAAGACACTTCTTCCTGAATATTTCCAACCACTGTTTTCAATGATGTGACTTCATTGGACAGGGTGGAGTAGTTGGTGTAGAGAGTGATGTTGGTGGAGTTTAGATTGATGATGGAGGTGGAGTTTTCAGCAAGAGTAGTAGTCAAGTTTGAAATGCGACCTTCCACTTTCTCCATCTCAGCACTGGAAGCTTTGCCTTTCACCTCATCAGTGAGCGTCTTGAGAGCCTCTCCAGCGTTTGTAACCACTGAAGAGTTTGTAGAGAGAGTGGTGGTGAGAGATTCCACCTTGTTGGATAAATCCTTGAGCGATGTGTTGATGTCGCCCAAATTAGGACCTGCAATAGTTAAAAACTTATGAACAAAGGAAAGCTCAGAAGTTGGGGATTTTGAGAGAGGAGTGTGTATGTTTTTGTGTATACATGCGGGATGGTTGATGAAGTCATCGAAGTCTCGATGACCTGTAAATGTTTCCATGTCGTCTTCCAGAGAGCCTTTAGGCTGAGAAGTGCCCGCAGGTCCTTTAATTTGATCCATCATCCTCTATAGAGTTTCAGCAGATGTATCGTGAAGGATGATGTTTGTTGCAGAGAGTGGGGGGAATACAGGTGGAGTGACCAAAGAAATGGTGGGAGGAATGAAGGTTGATAAGAGGGATTAGGTAAGAGGTTCAGCGTTGGATCCGCTGAGAATTACTTCCACAGTACTTGGAGGTACGGAGGGAGGGAAGTTATGTTCCAAGTTAATAACCTCAGCGTTTAGAGACGCTGAAGTTGGTATGGAAGGGGTGGCTTTAGCAGCTGTGGCAGAGCATACCACTGAACTTTCCAACGGCTCTTGTATAGAAAGAGTCATGGAGTCTTTAGTCTGGTTAGACTCGGGGGTTGCTCCTTGGTTTTCTTGGCCTTAGGAGCACCAAGAGTGGTTGATGAGTGTTTTCTTTTTCGAGGAGTGGATGTTGCAGCCTGGGTACCAGCGGTTGGGATTACCGTGGAGGTAGCTGCAGAAGTAGAAGAAGTGGGGTTGAGAAGAGATAAAATAGTAGAGAGACGTACCTCGTTTGGCAGGGGCTTGAATTCGAGAACTTTAACGCCAACCAATAGTTGTTTCAGGTCGCCTACCTTCGGGTATTCATCCCCGAGTCCTTGTAGGAAGAGAGCGCTCATAAAGCAAGGATAAGGAACAACTATTGGTCTCTCTGTTGCATCCACTTTGAGCAGCATATCATCAAATATGATCTTTGCCCAATCAATGTGAAGGCCTTTCAGCAGTGCGTATCCCATGGCCTGCTGGGTTTGGAGGCTTGGTCAGTAGAACCAACTTTTGTTGTCATGCAGCTGATCAAGTGAGCAAAGATGAAGTTCATCTCGCTGGGCATTTTTGACTTCTTGATGGCAGTCAGCTTCTTCTCAGGGAGTTTGTCTCTCGCTGTTTCCCATACGTACTGCATTGCATCAAAGAATGCAATGAGGGCTTCCCTATCAGCGGGGTTCTTTGTACGATTTGGCAGAGGGACGAATCGTTTTTCTTTGGGACTACCAGGGAGGTTAAGGGCAGACCTGATAGAGTCAGGGGTAATCTTTGAGGAACCATGTTCGGTGTCAAAGAGGATGACATCGATCTTTTTGTTGGGGTCTTTGGTGGAGGTGATCACAGCTCTTCTGGCAGTATACCAGAACTGAGCTACTAGGTGTTTGTGAGCGGGATGATTGATGGTCAGGGTTGTCGAGAGAGGACATGTTTTGAGGAAATTTACAGCGTCGTCTAAGTGTGTGATTTGCTTCCTTGGAGGAAAGTCAAAAAGGGCATAAGGTTTATTTCCTGGAAAGGTAACTTTCTCCAGTTCGAATGCGACATGAGGAGCTTTGATGAGTTCAAGCTTTTCAGAGGATGAAGTAGGAGACTGAGGAGTGGTTGCTTCAGTAGATGCCATTTCTGTTTATTACATATAAACATGAAGAAGATGTAAAATAATGTCTTAATGTGGAAAGATTTTCCAAAATAAGATGTTTTAGGGTTTTTCACTTTCCATTTAGAAAAAGATGTCTTAACGAAGATTAGGGTTTTTCTAGTTTTGAAAAAGAGGACAAAACATAGTGGTTATTCTCGTTTTCCAGTTTCCTAAAGAAGGGATTCTGGAAAAACGTATGAGAAGTCAAGTTTTAAGATTTTTGTTTTAAACTCGAAGAACAATCTGTTTCCAGCTTGTGTTCATAAAATAATGAAGATAAAATGATTTCATTTTAAGAAAGTTCGTTTGTTTGATCTTTTAAAAACAAGAATAAGATCAAAAACAAGTTTATGCAAGGAAAATAACAGAGATATTAACCTTTAGTGTTGAAGAAGATGAAGATGAACAGTTTCTGGAGAAAAAGAGTTCAAATGAAATAGTTGTTCTTGCTTGAAGGAGATGATGTTCACGTAAAAGGTAAAAATATAAACTCAAAGGGTTTATATAGTGAGAGTAGAGAGAGAAAAACTATTAGTGGGAAAGTTTTTCATGATGACACGGACACGTCCCTTGAATTTGATTTGTCAAGGAAATCGAAACGGGTAAACGTGTCAGAGAAGAAGCGTGCCATGGTCTATCCATTGTGATGACGTCACAACCGTCCTTTCATATTTTAGGATGTCTTTGAGGATTTTGAAAACTCAGGGACATTTTTAAAACATGAAGCACTGATAAGAAATATCAATGTTAGATTTTGAAATTTCAAAGTATCACTGAAAGGAATAGATATTCAGCGATGCAATTTGTTTTGAAATCTTGCATTCATTGGCGAACGTCAGCGATTAAAAGAGAACCTACCTTGATATCAGTGAATCAATTTTGTTCAGAGGGTAGATGATTAATGGGGTTATACAAGTTTATTTTATCCTTGATCAAATGTGAACCGTTGAAGCTTTTACTCTTCTAAGTTCAACATTCCTAGCTCGCTGATGAGAAAGTTGAATCTTGTCTCATCAAGAGGTTTGGTGAAAAGATCAGCTAACTGAAAGTCAGTTGAGATAAAATGAAGTTCTATATCACCATTTATCACCATTTATCACATGATCTTTGATAAAATGATACCTGATTTCGATGTGTTTGGTCTTCGAATCTAGCACTGGATTATTGGCTATAGCGATGGCACTAGTGCTGTCGCAATAGAATGGAATTTTCGAGAGTTGAAGGTCATAGTCCAGTAGTTGATTTCTCATCCACAAGACCTGGACACTGAGTTTTGCTTTTTACTTGTTCAACTCACCAGCTTTCCACCCAGGAGCTGACAGCCTCCTGTGGTGCTTTTCCTATCCAATTTTCATCCCTTAAAATCACTATCTGAATAGGCGATTAGATCAAACCCTGAGTCTTTGGGATACCAAATACCTAGGTTAGGAGTACCCTTAAGGTAACGAAAGATTCTCTTTACAACGATCAAATGAGATCCCTTAGGTTCAGCTTGATATCGTTCACACAAACAGGTTGCATACATAATATCAGGTCGCATAGCTGTTAGACACACAAGAGAGTCGATCATCCCACGGTATGTTGTGACATTAACAGGTTTTCCAGAAGGATCCTTGTTTAGTGTCAGCGGCGGTGCCATAGGGGTTTTCATAGCTGAGCTCTGAGTTAAATAAAACTTTTTCAGCATATCTTTAACATATTTTCCTTGGTGAATGAAAGTTCCTTTTTCACTCTGTTTGATTTGAAGACCTAGGAAATACGTCAGTTCACCCATCATACTCATTTTATATTCAGCTTTCATTCTATCAGCGAAACGAGTACATAAGTCAGGGTTAGTAGAACCAAATTTAATATCATCGACATATATTTGAACAAGAATAATATGAACTTTTACTTTCCTGAAAAATAGAGTTTTATCGATTTGACCACGCTCAAATTTTTCAATACGGAGATAAGAAGAGAGAGTGGCATAACATGCACGATGAGCTTGCTTTAAGACATAAAGTGCCTTATCCAGTTTATAAACAAAACCTAGATGCTTAGGATCTGAGAATCCTGGAGGTTATTCCACGTAGACTTCTTCATTCAGCTTTCCATTGAGGAACGTTGATTTAACATCCATTTGATAGACCTTAAAGTCTTTGTGTACATCGCAAGCTAAGAATAGACGAATGGCTTCAAGTCTTGCGGCTGGGAGAACGTTTCGTCGCAATCTATACCTTCCATTTGTTTGTACCCCTGAGCAACAAGACGAGCCTTGTAGCGGGTTACAGTTTCATGTTCATCCAACTCATTTCGATAGACCCATTTAGTGCCTATCACTGACTTGTCAGATGGTCTAGGAATGAGCTTCCAAACTTTGTTTCTTTCGAATTCTGTCAGCTCTTCTTGCATAGCCCTGACCCAGTTTGGATCTCTGAGGGCATCATCTGTTTTCTTTGGTTCAATCATAGAGATAAAGTTAACAAATAAACAAATATTACCTGCACTTCGGCGAGTCTGAACACCAGCGTTTGGATCACCAAGAATTTGATCAATAGGGTGATTGATAGTCCATCGCTGAGTCGGAGAATAAGTCGCTGACTCAACTTGAACTTCTTGAGGAGCTGAAGATGAGGCTTCAGCAACTTCTAGTATATCAGCCAAGAGAGGAAGAGGTTCAAATGTTATTTCATTCACTGATTGCTAAGAAGTAGATGGCATGTCTGAAACAGAAGGTTCAGAAGCAGGCATAGTGTTGAGAGGAACAACTAAGACCCATGATGTTTTAGCTTCACTTGTCTGCATGCTTGGGATGATAGTAGGATCATCATCTTCAGAGGGATGTGTATGAGATGGAGGAGTATGGGCATCTTCTGAATCACCAAGATGAGAAAACATCCATTGATTCAGTTCTTCAGTATCAGCAGAAAGTCTAGAGTTCGCTGAAAGGGATTCGTCAAAAGTGACGTGGAACGATTCTTCTACAGTTTGTCTTCTTCGATTGAAGACTCTGAAGGCTTTGGAGACTGAAGAATATTCAAGAAAGATTCCATCATCAGCCTTAGGATCAAACTTTCCAAGGGGATCTCTGTTGTTCAGTATGAAACACTGACATCCAAAGATGTGAAGAAAGCTAATTGAAGGCTTTCTCCCATGAAAAAGTTCATAGGCTGTCTTCTTGAATCTTTTGACTATCAGCGACCTGTTTTGAGTAAAACAAGCAGTGTTGACAGCTTCTGCCCAAAACTGAGTAGGTAGATGAGAATCGCCGAGCATTGAACGTGTAGCTTCGATAATAGTTCGATTTCTTCTTTCAGCGACTCCATTTTGTTGAGGCGTTCTCACTGAAGAAAAGTTGTGAGAAATACCCTTGCTTTCAAAGAAGGAATCAAGAGAACTGTTTTTGAATTCAGTCCCATGATCACTCCTTATTGAGCAAACGGTCATGTTATTTAGGACTTCCATTTTCCTGACAAAAGTGATGAGTTCTTCAGGGGTGTCACTCTTAGAACGGAGTAACATTACACAGGTATAGCGAGAGAATTCATCAACTATGACCAATGTATATTTCTTTCCAGCGATGGATTGTTTGTTAACAGGGCCAAACAAATCCATACGGAGAAGTTGTAGAGGATATGACACTGAGGAAACTTGCTTAGATTTGAAGCTTGCCTTGGTTTGTTTTCCTTTTTCACACGCTGAACATAGAGACTCCTTAGTGTATGCTTGTTGAGGTAAACCAGTGACCAACTCTTTTGAAGAAAGAGTATTCAGTGTCTTGAAGTTGAGATGGGAGAGCCTCTTATGCCATAGCCAGTTGATGTCAGATGAGACTTTTGAGAAGAAACAGGAGTTCTCAGTGGTTGTAGAGTCCATGTTTATAACATAAACATTTTCCATACGGTATCCACTGAGAGCTATCTTCTCCATTTTGTCAGTGACAAAGCAGGATTCCTTAGTGAAAATCACTTTGTTATCCTTGTCACACAGCTGACTGATGCTTAGAACATTATGCTTCAGTCCTTCAACATATGCGACTCTTATGAAGGTTGTTGTACCATTAGATAGTATACCAAACCCTCGGGTATAGCCTTTTCCGTTTCCACCGAAGGTCACTGAGGGACCCTTCTCTTCCTTGTATTCAGTGAGCAGGTTTTTCTTTCTAGTCATGTGTCTAGAGCATCCGCTATCAAGAAACCAGATACCCATCTTAACCTGCAAACAAAGGAAGATTAGTTTGACTTGGGCACCTATTTTACCATGGGCCCACACTTGTTAGTGGTGGTAGAGGAAGTGGAAGGTTCAACAATCTTCGTAGCATTTGAAGATTCAGCTTCAGAACTAGTCTTCACTTTGGTTAGTTTCTTAACCTCAGTGGTAGGTTTCACCTTAAGCTGATTTACACCAGGATTGGTCTTCTTTGCCTTGGGGGCAGTGATTTTCACCTTTGCTAACTTTTCAGCTTTGGTGGTTGTGGGGCACTTACTTGTAATGTGATCGGTAAGTCCACAGTGATAACATTTCCTATAGCTAAAAGTAGCTTTAGAACCATTTGCATGCTTAGCCAATATTTTTAAATGGGCAGGGCCAGCACCAAGTATACCTTTGGCATTGGAAATGGGAGGAACAATCAGTTATTCGGATTTCTTACCAATTACATCCACTCTGATTCTAGGAGTAGATCGCTGAATGAATCCAGGGATCTTGTTCTTAGAATTAGATGGATGAATTACTGATGTTTTAGAAACATTCAGCTTACGTACAAAGGTACCCTTATGAGGTTTTTGGTTGTAAACCTTTTCTTTTCCTTTACCTTTAAAGATTAAGGTAGGTTTTTCCTCAGGGATGGGAGTTTTTGAAGACGAATACTGAGATGAGGAAGTGTCAGGGATAGAGGACACGAACATTCCAAACTTAAGCATGGAATGATCAGTGGTTGGTTCTTCAGCGTCAGCTTTGTAACCAAGACCATGTTTGTCACTCAGGGGAATCTGAGACTTTATTATCTCAGTGATCGTTGTTGAGGATTTACACCATCCTTCAACAGTAGCTTTTTCAGCTTTTAATGCAGCGATAGCTTCTTCACGTTCGATTTTGACTATCTGGTTTATATGGACCTGATCTTTTAAATCTTCTTCAATTTTAGAAAGCTTTTCTATTTAAAGGTGACCGTTTTTAAGCTGTTCAATTTTTCGAAGACTATCAGCTTCATTAATATCTGAAATATTAGTAAAGAAAGAGGTTGATACCTTAGAGGTAGAAGATGAAGCAGAGGGAATTTCAGTTTGTTCTTCCTCTTCTTCGATTTTGCCCATGAAGCAGAGATTGGCCTCATCATCATCTTCTGAGTCAGATGATTCTTCTTCATCAGAGGCAGCCCAGTCAAAGTCAGCCATCAGGCCTTTGCCTTTCTTCTTAAAGCTTTTAAGCTGTGCATACTTTTCTTTCAGCTTTTGATACTTGTCATCTCTAGCCCTGGGGTTAGAGGATTTCTTAGAGAAAGCTGAGGGTTTAAAGACTTTCTTTGACCTGCATTCACTAGCAAAGTGTCCTACTTTCTCACAGTTAAAGAAGGTAGCAGTAGCCTTATCAACAGGGGTTGATGTTTTTGGCTTGTCAGTGAGTGCGAGGGGTTTGTTCCTTCTGAAGTTACTCTTTCTAGCGAATCTCCTGAACTTATTTGCTAGGAGTGCCAGAGATTCATCAAGATCTGAAGAATCGACATCTGATGAGCATTCAGAGTTAGTCTCCAACTCAATGATAGTGATAGATGATCGCTGAGTGGAAGGTGACTCTGAGAGTAAAGCAACAGGTGTGCTCTTGGAATCTTTTACAATATTCTTCTTCAGATGACACGACTGCTCATGATTGAGCATAGTGTCAAATAAGGTAGAGAGAGTCATAGATTTTAGATCCTTTGATAGCTTAAGACGCATTGAATAACTGTCCCAGTTTTCAGGTAAACATTCTAAGAACGTTGTCAGGATCTCAAAGTTAGAATATTCCTTACCAACGGTTTTCAGATCAATAATTAAACAGTTAAACCGCTGATGTGCTTCCGAGAGAGATTCATTCTTACCATAAATGAAGCTTTCATACTGTCTTACCAGGTTGATCTTTCTTGAGTCTTGGACTTCAGACGTACCTTCATATTGAACACAGATTGTGTCCCACATGGCTTTGGAGGTTTTCAGGTTCATGACGGAATGGTAGACTTCGTCAGGAAGAGCCATGGAAAGAATGGATTTGGCTTTAGTGTCGATATCCACTTTCTTCTTGTCTTCATCAGACAAGTTATGAACTTCCTTGGAAATGATCCTTTCAGGAATGGCAGCTCTAGTAGTAGTGCCTGGAACTTCAGGATAAATTCTCACAGGGATATATCGACCATTTTCTATGTAATGGGGCATAGTAAGGTCTACACCTTCTAAGAAGAGTATCATCCTATTTTTCCACAGATTAAAGTTATCTCTGGAAAATCTATGGGGTTTTGCAAGAGAACCATTGTCAAAGTAGTTTGTGTTTGTGTTATTAGCCATTTTGGAAAATAGCAAGGAAGAGAAAAGATTAGTATAAGTAAGATCTTGTTTATGAGATTAAACAATCTGCTCTGATACCACTTGTTGGTCCGAGAGGGTTATACAAGTTTGTAGAAGGGGGGGTTGAATACAAACACACAGATTTTACTTTTCTAAATTGTTTATTGATATGTATCAAACAATTTACAACTTGTTGCGAGCAAGATTATGGAATAAACCTAATCTAAACAAGTTAAGAGAATCACTAAGATTTCTTGCACTAGAAATAAGATAGAAAGGAGATAAGAATATTAAAGACTAATATTCTAACACACAGAAATAGTAAGAATGAGATTGCCGAGCATTTAATGCACAATAGTACAACTTTACACGTGGCAGCAGCTGATTGGTTGCATGTTTTGACCTTTGTAGACAACCTAGTAGCCGCATGATGAACAGTGTAGAATCAGAGTTGGTTGTATGATTTATGACAAAAGGGATGTCCTATCTGACATTATCGTACGGAGACGTGCAAGGGGGAAAGACAAAAGTAACTTGTAGAGGAATACTTCATGATCAGCGTTCGCTGAATAGTTCTTTATCAGCGAGTGATAAAGTTCAGCGTTCGCTGAAGTCTTCTACTTGAGACGTCACGTTGAGTGGACAAATCTTGGCTTTCCTGATATCCGCATCAGTTCATTAGTAGACTTGTCGCTGGTTCTTTGGCTTGATCTTCGACTTCAGCGTAGAACATAGTTGACGTGAAACTTGTCTTCAGGGATCATAAGTAACAACTAAGATTATCAGCGATCATAAACAAGACTGAACAGGCTCAGGTCCTATTTATGAACAGTGTCGCTGAATGTGTAATTTAAAGCATATGTTTTCATCAGCGATACTAAACAGACTTAGTATATATTCTTTGATGACAAAACATTAATACATATTGTTTACTTACAATCTTCACTAAGTGATTCTTATAGAGTCATTATCAAATCACTGAGGGTTTGGATCAACAGAAATGTTTCACTTTTTCTTGGGGATGCAACGTATAATCTATCTAATATCCATTCGGAAGGTTTGGATATTCAAAAAGAAGGAAGTTTACCCCACCTTCACACTTCAATCATGCACATTGAGTCCGTGGAAATTTTGTTGTTGTCTCAACAGTTTACACAATTTGAGCCTATATAAGTTGCTTCAATCATTTCTACACTTGCACGTACATACAAGGAATATGATTTCTTGTCATAACGTTCATAGAAATTCCATTGTGTTTTTTGATGATTGAATGGAAGCCCTGGAGGAGTGAACATCAAAAAGCTTCTTTTCAAAGTACATCTGTTGTACTAAGTGGCTTTGTGCAACTTACATGAATTTTAACTGTTTCATTCGTTGATTCAGGGTTACAACTTTCATATTATCTAATTTGAAAAGATTCGGTTACAAATATTTTGGAATTGACGGTTAAACAGATCAAAAGGAGGAGATTGTTTCTGGTGAAATTGAAAAGAGTTTTGATGATGATGATGCTCACAATCATCAAAAAGGGGAGAAAGTGTGAATATTTCAATTTCCAAGAGAGGGTGATATTTGTTAAAGTCAAGAAGCTCGAGATAACAAGTCAAGATGTTTCGAGATGATTCGAGAAAGTTCAAAGATTGTTACTGTTGAAGAGATGAAGATACACAATTCAAGATATTCAAAGCTAAAAAGATTCAAAGTTCAATCAAGAATGTTTTCAAAACCTCAAAGCCAGTTCATGATCCAAGACTGAAGAAATTTGTCAAAGTTCAAAGATGCAAAGATCAACAATACGAAGATTCGAAGATATGAAGATTTTGTTTCAAGACTTTGATCAACGCTACACAGATGTGAAGTTTATGTTTCAAGACTCTGCGACTATTTGTTTCTGAAGAGCCAGGTGAAGATTAAAGCACTCAAAGTGGATTCTTGATGATAAAGCTTATTTGAAGATTCGTCTGAGATATTTCAAAGAGCTGAAAGTGTTAAAGATCTGAAGATTACAGAGTTGAAGACTGATATCATAAAATTTTTAAATCTTGAATCCATAGGGGAAGATTGTTAGTGCCAAAATGTATTTAAGATTTATATATACCTGTAATAGGGTCAAAGTCAATGTAGTTAGTATGTGAAAGTCAATGCTATATATAGTGAGTTGTAAGGGAGTGGAAAGAAGACGTGTCACTTGTAATAGAGAGTGCTTGTAGAGAGATGACTCTAGTGAGAGAGTCTAGAGAGAGAAAGTGAATCTCAATCATATTATTGTATCTTTCTCTCATCTAATCAAGTTCTACTTTGTAAACTCATTGTTACTTGAATTCACAACTTAGGATCATCATACTTCTTTTCATCATACCTCTTCTCTTCTCTCTTTCCATCAACTTTCTTTTCCTCATATTTCTACTTACCCTCAATCCTGTCCTTATGTTCAAAATTTCTCGACCTAGATGAATACCTCACGTTATTAGCACCAGTTTTCTTCACATACTTTTTCTGAAACGCTTTAGTCAACAAGATCATGGCTTGTTTCAAAGTTTCTCCATCATCAGACAAATCTCCATTAACTTCTTCACTTTCCAGATCAAAAAAGTCTTTATCCTTCTTTGATACATGGCTACTCCTAGAGATATTCCTCCCTGATTTATCAGACATAAGGGTTATAGGACCAGCATTTACCTTTTTCTTCTTTCGTTACTTTCTTCTCCTCCTTCTTCCTTTACTCTTGCACTTCATCTACCTTTTCTTCATCCTGCTTCAGAGTTTCAAACGTCTCGTGTAAAGGCATCTCATGTAGCATCTTATGTTGCTTCATCCTTCGACTATACTTCTTCCATTCCAGTTGAAGTACACTCAAGAATTTCACATTGTTTTCGATCAAAGATTTGGTGATTTGAAACTTATTGAGCTCATTCAATAAAGTAGTAAACCGATCATAAGCATCTTCTAGGGATTCACCTTTCTTTTGTTTAAAATTCTCATATTTGTTGATACAGATTGCAACTTTCATTTGATTTTGAATCTTTGAGCCCATGAACAGCTTCTGAATTTGATCAAACATTGCCTTTCCAGAGTGATTATAACTGTCAATCTTTAAGTACACATCATTGGTTAAGCTCTGAATGACCATAGATTCCGGTTGTTTGTCACCATTATATCTAGCTAACTCCTCAGTTGTATATAGTCTGAGAGGTGTATCCTCCATTTCCCAACAACCTCATTCGCAGGAACATCAGGTTTTCTTTGCCTAAGTTTTACCGTAGGACCCTTTTCTAAAGATTCTTTAATGTTTTCACCATTATCATGACGGTCTACATAATCAAGAAATCTGTCCTTCCATATTTTGAACTCTCCGAGAAACAAGACTGGATAACAAGCATATCCTTGGTCGTCATCGTGTTATCAAAACTTGTCTAACTGATCTTTATACAAATCTAATCAAACCCAATTGCCAAAATACCCGTTTGATCGCACACAACTACCCCGACAAAACTTATAATCGCACGAAGTACACCTGGTGAAACTTTGATCGCACAAAATACACGGGATAAAAATAGGAAATCGCACACAAGACACGTGACAAAACAAGTAAGCCGCGCAAATGTTATGTGACAAGTACTATTCAAACTCTTATCGCACAAATGTTATGCGACAAGATATTTAGTCGCACAAGGTTTATGCGACAAAAAATTACCATGCGGTCAAATTTTAATCGCACGAAGAATCACGCGACAAGAATGAAGGTCAACACCGTGCGAAAAGTATAAACACTTGTTCTGCAACAAGTATGAACACAGATCTGAAAAGTTTCTAGGTTTGTCAAATATGCTTCAAATCTTCTGGAACTTTGTAGGGTGGTTCGCGATAGAGTTCGGGTCGACTTTAATTCTTGATCTAGTACCAAGAAAACAACAGAACTCAGAAATTGGATCAAACACAGTGACTTCGACTCACTTTTCAAAACTTCTCTGAATCTTCAAATCCTGATCGAGTAATAGCAATCCAGCGGAATTAAATTGCACAAAAATGATTTTGTAACAAATTCGATCAGTATCATCCTCAAAATCAATCCACATCAATCCATTTTTGATGGAAAATCGAAGAAATAGTCGAAACTCAAGAACTCTTAAAAAATCCGAATATTGGCTTAAATTCAATCAGATTTGCTTGCTCTGATACCAATTGTGGTCCAAGAGAAAAGTAATATACGCAATATAGCAACCAAAGTATTCAATCTCTATCGATATGCAATGGTAGTTACAAGGTTGTAGAGAGAATCACAAATACTGAGTTAGAGTATACGTGCTTACAAGAGATAGCTTTCTAAAAGCTATTTATACCCCAAACTACAAGTTACAAGATTATCCCTCAACTTGATACAATTACATTTTTCACACTAACAAATCTTGAACAAAATAGTGAGATCACTTTTTAATCTAAAACCCTCAAAAACTCAAAATTCTTGATCCAAAACCGTTCTAAAGTGGAATAGATATTATATATCAAAATAGCTCCGAATGAACCAAGAAAATCAATAAAGAACCCTTAAATTTGTAGAAATTATAATTCACAGCCGACTTCCATGTTTTCTTCGAGAAACTTGATAAAACTAATTCGAATCCAAACATCCTCTACTCTGATACCAATTGATAGTTCCAGCAACAAGTGAATTCAACAATAGAATAACAAATCTAGAATTGGGTCCTACGTCAATTCCATATATGGATTAATAACTACATATATTGAAGATAAGAACAAAATCAATGGAAGAATCACTCTTGTCATAAATCTATTGAGATATAATACAAAATTCTCAAAGGCCTCAAAGTACAGAATGATTAGAACTACCAAATTTAGACAAAAGTATTTATACTCGTTGGGTATTCTACAATTAAGCCCCGCAACTTTAATACACTTAAAAATACCCTATCAATTTCCCTTTTGGAGTTTTTGGTTACCCTATTTAAGCTCGTGTACTTCAATAGAATAAAATAATATTATTGAGTATATTCATATATTTTTATTGTTTTGCATAAAACAATATGATTAGTTTGGTAGAACTTGTTCTTGTGAACGACGCTTCATTTGCATGTTTGAGAGATTGTCTGTGTGGGTGGTGCGTCCAGTAAACAAAGTTAATTGGTTTTGTTATATCAGTTGTGCTCTTAGTGGTTTGACTAGTAGAGAAGCAAATGGAGGTTTTCAGTTGTATGTGTTAAGTCTCGACTTTTCATACACATCAACTTTGGGATTAGAATTGCGTTAGAATATCCTTGTACACTTGCGTTCAAGAAAGTTGCAAGACCGAATATCTTTTTTCAAGATTTCGAGTTTCTCACAAGTTTTATCAATGTAGTCTATCGTATAAATTTGGTGTATTTCACATTCGAACTTTGAGTCAAGATTAAAGCTTCTTCCAAGATTTTGAATTTTCTTCTTTTATGGTTTGATCAAACAAAGATGAGTAGTGAAGGCAAATCTGTTGGCTCAAGACTACATATCCCATGGGGTCTTACATGAGAACAAGCCAATAACTTGCGTAAAGATAGCCTAATGAAAGAACTAGCAACAAGACTAGATGAGGTGTTACCAAGATTTAACAAGCAAGAAAAACCATCAAAGAAAAAGTACAAGCCAAAAACTAAATCTAAGTTATCTGGTGAAGGGAGTTCTCCAAGAATTAAACATACGAGTCGTAGAAGAGACTAGGGGTGCTCACGGGTTGGGTTGGCCGGGTTGAAGGCACTTTAACAACCCAACCCAATCATTGCGGTTTGAAAAATCTCAACCCAACCGAACCCAATCGAAAGTGCAACCCAACCCAACTCAAACCGTTCGGGTTGTGTTGGGTTGGTCGGGTTGGGTGGGTTGAAACTTTTATCGATCATTTCACCATTTAACTAAGTTATCGTGTCTAAACAAATTACTAAATGTTTCTAAATATTTAAATGTTCAACAGATTACTAAATTGTCTAATAAAAGATTGCTTATAAATGTTCTGTTTATAAATGTGGCATCAACAATCAATAACAAGATTACTAAAGTAACAAGTGGCCAACAATTGTGTGTTTATAAATGTTCAATAGTAACAAGATTGCTTTGACAATAACAAAAATGACAATAACAAGAATTTAAAATTAGATTTAAATGTTTTTCACGGGTTGTCGGGTTAGGTCGGTTTGTTTTGGGCCTAACCCGTTATCAACCCAGTATATGCGGGTTGGTCAAAAATAGTATCGATTATACATCGGGTTGGCTCAGTTTAAGTTTTTTTGCCTCGGGTTGGTCGGAAATTTTATCACCCCTAGAAGAGACCATTCAAGCAGTGAAGAATCTTCTAGACAATAAGACATCATAAAAGAAAGAATGACGATCGAAACTTGAGACTAGATGTACCAGAGTTTCAAGGAAGTATGACATACCCATAAAATATTTTGAATGGGTTAGGAGAGTTAAAACCGTGTTTACTTTCAAGGGTTAGGACGAGAGGATGTGATGCAATATTGGTCAATTACGCAATCCTATGGTATGATGACTTAAAGAAGAAGTGGTATAAAGAAGGGCGTAGCATGATGCGAACATGGGAGAACCATAAAAGATATGTAAAGAAGAAGTTTGTACCTAAAGATTTTATTCAAGATCTTTTTGTTGGAACCCAGATACAACAAGTAACAATAATAATAGCAATAATCTTGTATTGATTGATAAAGAGAAGAGTTTACAATATAGGAAATGAAGAACAACTCACTCTTTGAAGCTTTCTCTTTCTCTGCGTATGACTGATGAAAATGAGAGGCTAGGAGAAATAGAGGCTACCCTAAAATAACTCTAAAACATGACTTTATAACCAATACAACAATTGGTTATTTACAATTTTAGCCCTTGACACTCAACAAATACAAATAAGTCCTTGACACTATTCTTTATAAAACATTTATATAAATTAGGGGCTAATAAAGCTAACAATCTCCCCCTAATGTTTTATAAAGAAAACATCATCTTGTAGTCCCCCCTTGCTTTCTTTAGAGGCGTTGGAGTGTCAATCTTCAAGTCTTGTGAGAGTCTTCTTTTCTGATCTTCCACAATGTCAGTTGCTTCAATTTCTTCTTTAACTCCCCCTTGATCGTTGCATACTCCCCCTTGAATGTTGCTTTGCTTTTCAGATCCCAGTTATCTCCCATAGATTAAACTCAAACAATCAGAGAACGATTTAAAGTGCGGAAGCTTGTATAACCAGTTTGAGTAATAGTCGTTGGTAGATAAACTGATAAGATGGTTGAGTAGCAAGCATATTCGGCTCATGAGAATCTGTATTAAAGAATAAGTAACCAGGGGTAATCATCTAACATAGAAGCACAATAGCAACTATTATCACAACAATTAAAAAAATTGTGTGGCCTATGCTTAGAGTTGGCAATGATGAAGCTCTGACAGGACTTCCAGTTATCATTGAAGTAAATTAAAAAATAAACTTCTCAAACTGTTCTTGGCAATATCACATAGATAAGCATGTGGAATCACAAAGATTCGTGATATTGTGTGGAAGAAAATAGAATATTATCTATTAAGCTCAAAAGTGTGTAAACTGTTTGGACATAACAGGTTTCCACAGACTCAATGTGCATGAGTGAAGTGTGAAGGTGGGGCAACTTTCCTTCTTTTCAATATCTAACCTACCAAAGAAAGATCAGATAACATATGTGTTGCTTCCCCGTGGAAAAGTGAAACAGTTCCTTGTGGAGAAGGAAGTGAGTAGCTGGTGGGGTTAGTTCAAGAGTTGGCATGGGCTAATTGCCTGTTTCAATGATAATCACCAAAGAGTCGTGATAAATCAGTAATGTGGCTTGCCCGGCTCAGAAAAAGATAGTGCAGAGTTGTATATTTCTTTTGACTCTGTTCTCACACCCTCTTTCTTTTTATCATGTAGCTCACATCTAACCAAACTCTCTTTTTAAATTTTACCTCTTAAGCACGATGAGAAAAACTCAGATGAGTTATCTCCCCCACTCTTTGATGTAGACCCTTCACCTCTCAACCACTCAAGGTTTACTTCTTGGGTAGGAAACACAGGTTTAAGTGATCCATAGAAGTTCTATAAAGCTCACACATTGATCCCATGAAATTGTTGTCCTAGAGGTTGGATTGTTCCACACACTGACTACTTGTAGTCTCAGAAAAGCATTTAAAATCCAAATTTCTATAGTAGATAAAGCATTTTAGCATGTAGAAGTGGTTTGACCATTTGAAAGAGGTTTTATCATTCTAAAGATGGCCTTTCTCTAAAAATGATGAGTTTAAAGGTTTAGAAATTTTACCTTTACACAAACATGGTCAGATCTGATTTGTTTTCTCCCCCTCAAATTGAGCAGTAAATTTCATTTAAGCTCAATTTGAAATCAGATATCCTATAAGAATCAGAAAGTGTTGGTAACCATCTTTGATGATTCCACATTTGTTAGGAATATCCAACAACACAAATAATTCCACTTAAAAAAAATACAAGGTGCGGGGGATCAGAGTTTAGAAATTACCGGCCAAAAACTCTGATTTGAACATATCTGAAGTACTGGTCCTACACTGAATTACGTAGAAGCAATGAAAACACCGTTCTTGAAAGCGGAAGGAGCATGAATTAATTTGCAATGCTTTCGGTCCAGCACCTTACAGCAGACTTTGAAGCTGATTTTGGCATATCAGCACACATAATTTGAGAAAACTCAGACTTCAAATTCGTGCGTCTATGAATTATCTTTCCGATGCAACTGGAATCGAGTAATTTGGAGCACCGAGTCAAAAGTTATGCGCATGTTTCTGAAGCAGCGCAAAGCTGATAGCAAGTAAACATAAATCGGGCTCTGAGGTTGAGTCGCAGACGTTCAGTCCACAGAGGGTCTGTCGGATTTCATAGAGGTTCTGTGGTGAACAGTACCACAGAGGTTGGTCGGCAGAGGTTTTGCGGCAGAGGTTGCTCGTAGTGCCGACAGAGCTCTGATGATGATTTTTGTGAAACACAACTTTCGGTCCAGCAGATGTATACTGATTTAGCAGAGATTCTGATCAAGAAGAACACCGATTCAGACCAAACTCAAAACATGAAAAGGTTTCATCTTTATCTTACGAGTACAACGCAACTGGACTCATCAAATTTGGAGCTTCGAGGAGAGAGTTCTGTTGAAAATACGATAGGTGCGCAAAGCTGACAGCAAGAACTAAGATGTTGCGCTATGGGCTCTGAGGTTCGGTAGCAGAGGTTCAGTCCACATAGGCTCTATCGGGTTTCACAGAGGCTCTGTGGTGAACGGTTCCACAGAGGGTGGTCGCAAAAATCTGAGCCAAAGAATGAGTTGTCGCCAGAAGTTGGTCTGAGTGGTCGACAAAACAAAAATGATCGTGGCTTGACAAACGCTTGACAAAGGCTCTGCAGAGGTTTGGTCGCGGCTCGACAGAGGTTGTCGCTGCTCGGCAGAGGTTGGTCGCGTGCGGCAGAGGTTTGGTCGTGTGCGGCAGAGGCTTGGTCGCGTGCGGCAGAGGCTTGGTCGCCGCTCGGCAGAAGCTTAACAGAAGTGTTACACTTACTTTGACACTGATTTAGACCATTTTACCTCTGGATTTTGCAAGAACTCAAAAGAAAAACATTTTTTATTTGTTTGTTATATATTTAGATCATCTTGAATCACCTCTTTTCGAGCTCGTACGACAAAGATATGGTTGATTTACTACAGTCGTGCAGATCTGTCCATCAACTTTCCATCAGCACACTGTTGTCTACTTCAACGATGCATATGACCCTTATAAATTTCGAATCTCTGAATTCTCAAAACACAAAAATTGTTCGTCTGTGTCTTAGGAATCCAGGGCCTTTTGAATCGCATCAATCGGTGTCTTTATCAGTGAGATATGAACGATTTACTACAACATCGCAAATCTGTCAGCATGCTGTCATCGCACTAGATTGTTGTGCACCGAAATCAATTGCTTTTGACGGTTGAGTCTTAAACTGAGTGTTTAAGAGTCCATTATTCACTGAAGTGTGAGTCCTTAACAGATGTATTAAGGAGTCCATGTACCTGCAAAACAGATTAAACAATTTTTGGTACCCATTTCCAAATGGGTCCTATTTTGTTTGGATTTGCATGAAGTGCTTTGCTGATCTTGTTATGTTCAACATAAACAAATGGCTTTCGAACATTTTGAACTAGTGAAGAGCCTTTGACTATCCAAACCATTTTTACTCTTCTAAAAACTTGATTAACTGATTGATCAGCACAAGAGTTTGCTAAGTCAAAATCCTTAATCCTTTTAGCTAAAACTTCCTTTTCTTTTAAATTCATATCAAACATCTTTTGAAGATCAGATTTATACCTCTTCTCCAACATGATCTTAGTTGACAAAAGAGAAAGTCTTTTTGTCAATTTGGACATTTCAGCTTTAAAAACCTTTCTTTCTTTCTCAAAATCATCTTTCAAACACTTTGTTTGAAATCCTTCAACCTTCAACTTTTCAGACTCTTTTCTTTCAAAATCATGCTCTTTCCTCTCCTTTTCAAGAGTTTTCTGTAATTTTGAAATTTTACAAGAAAATTCCATAGATTTTGTTTTAAAAGTAGTTTTCTCATTTTCAATCTTCTCTCTTTCACAAATCACAAGTTTTTCAAAATCAGAAATCAGTTTAGAAAAACTTAAACATTTAAGTTCAAGTCGTTTCTTCTCTTTTTCAAAAACAGTCTTATCTTCGTCAAACTTCTCTTTCTTCTTTTCACAAAACTTTTCAGACTCAAATAGTTTCCTTTTCAGTTCAATATTCTCATTGGTTAAGAGTTTACCTGCCTCTTCTAGCTTAGAAATTTTATCAGAATCAATAAGAATGCTCTTGTTCCTTTCTTCCAACTCTTTCTCAAGATTAGGAATAATTTTGCGAAAATTAGTACTGAGTTTAGAATAATAATGAAAATCAGCATCAGCACTAAATTTTAGTCTTGACATATTGTTACTTGAAAAAAATGATCGTTAACAGATACTTTGTGAGAAGTAGAATTTGTGCACATGAGTCAATTTTTCAAATCTTATTGGATTGAGCTGAAATTTGGTAGGTAAGGGGCTGTTTACCAAATTTTCTATTAAGTCCTGTATGGATAAATTTGTCTTACCAGATAAATTCGTCTGTCCGGAAAAAAGTGTGGTGTTGTTTACTTTTTCTCCTGAATGAGTTGTCTGAAAGATGGAAATGACCGTTTTACCCTTGAGTATAAATTACACTTGTTTAGTTGAAATTTTACATTTAACATCAATTCATGGTATGCATCAATCATCATCCAAAAAATAAATTTCAAGATCAATATATCAATTTACCAGTGATGACATTACCTTGAGACAATACAAGAATCACTGAATACAACCAAGTGGAAGAGAAAATTGGTCAAAAAAAAAGAGATAAACGAAATCAAAGAGAAGAGAGGCACCAATTGTTCTACGAAATCAAAACGAGATGAACAAAATCAGAGCTGCAGAACTCAAACCTACAGACCACTGAACACCCTTTGCTTGAATTCACCCTTTGCAGAACTTAAAACAACGAACACCCTTTGCAGTACTCAAACCAGCAGAAGACCCTTTGCTTGAATTTACCCTTTGCTCGAACCTAAAATCAGTAATGCAATAGTAGGGGAGCGAGAGGTTAGGAAGTGACGGGAAAATCCATCGCAGGCAGTGACCGGAGCACAGGGGAGCGAGGGGTATGGGGAGGAGTGTCGGTCGCCGTCGAGGCTGGGATCCGAGGAAGAAAGGGAGCGGCGATGTCGAAATGGTTAACAGGGACGGAGCAGGGGCGGCAATGTTGAAGGAGAGTATCGTCGGAGTAGGGACGGCGCCGGAGGAGTGACTTGAAGGAGAGTATCGACGAGGAAGAAACGATCGATGGAGGGGAGAAAGTGAGAAACACGTATGGGAGAAGGAGCAATGGAGGTTAGGGTTTGAAAGGCAAGGCGTGTTCTTTTTAACTAGAGGGTAAAAATGTCAATATTTTAGCTGAATGGGGACAACATACCCCCTAGGTACTGTGCGAATAAGCCACCAACTTTGTGAATAAGTCGCAAGTAAACGCTCCTAAATGGCTGTGCGAATAAGCCGTTTCAGCCATTAAGCTCATTAAGTCACAAGTAAACACCCCCTAAGTGCATGAGAATATTCTGGACAACTTTAATTCTTTGAGTTTTGTCCAAAAACCAACAGAAAAAGGGTTATCGAAGCAAAACAAAGTGCAGAAAAATAAAAGTTAAGGATGAAGATTCAAATGTTCTTGAGTCAAATTTTTCAAAAATGATCGGATTGAGCTGAAATTTGGTACACAGGTTCGTGACACTATTCTGAGAAACTTTAATACTTGGTGTTTTGTCCAAAAACCAACAGAAAGTGGTTTTCCGAAGCAAAACAGAGTGCAGCAAAATAAAACTCCGAAAATTGATAAAAAAACAATGGATTGAAGCACAAATTCGAATCTGTTTGGCTCTGATACCAATTGTTGGAACCCAGATACAACAAGTAACAATAATAATAGCAATAATCTTGTATTGGTTGATAAAGAGAAGAGTTTACAATATAGGAAATGAAGAACAACTCACTCTTTGAAGCTTTCTCTTTCTCTGCGTATGACTGATGAAAATGAGAGGCTAGGAGAAATAGAGGCTTACCCTAAAATAACTCTAAAACATGACTTTATAACCAATACAACAATTGGTTATTTACAATTTTATCCCTTGACACTCAACAAATACAAATAAGTCCTTGACACTATTCTTTATAAAACATTTATATAAATTAGGGGCTAATAAAGCTAACACTTTTTATCAAGTTACAAAATTTAAACAAGGCATGTTAAGTGTCAAGATTATAGTTCTGAATGTGAAACATTAGACATGCTTTGCGATTTGGATGAAAAATCTGAACAAAAGATGGCAAGATTTATTATTGGATTGAACAAAAATATTCAACAAAAGGTCGAAATTCATCCTTATTGGAGCTTTGGAGAATTGTGACAGGTGGCTTTAAGGATTGAGAAACAAGAAAAGAACAAGAAATCGAGTTCTTATAGCATACCAATATCCAAAACATAGGAAAAACCTTGATTTGAAAAGGCCAGTTCTAGTTCAACTTTTAATCAAGATAAGCAAAAAAAACAGAATCTAAAACTAAAGGGGAAGATGTAAGAAAGTGCTTCAAGTGCCAAGGATGGGGTCATATCTCGAGTACTTGTCCTCCTAAACGAGTCATGACTGCCCAAGAGGTAAGTGAGTTAACAAAAGCCGAAGAATAGGAGCTTCAAAAAGAAATCAATGAAGAAGATGATGAGGAAGAGCATATTAGTGAAGTTGAACCAGAAGTAATGGTCAAGTACTTATCTTGAGGAGATCGTTAGATACAAAACTAATGCCATTGTAGGAGACTCAACGAGAGAAGATACTTCTTACGCGATGCAAGGTGAATGATAGATTTTGTGAGATGATAATCGATACGGGGAATTGCACAAACGTTGGGACAACAACTTTGATGGAGAAATTGAAGCATCCAACAAGCCAAGACCCTCATCCTTATAAGCTTCATTGGCTTAGCAATTCAAGTGAAGTCGAGCTAGGTAACTAAACAAACCTTAATCTCATTTCAGTTGGCATATTTCATGACGAGGTTTAATGTGAGGTTTGTCCCGTGGATGCGTGTCATATTTTATTGGGTAGACCATGGCAATATGATTGATATGTCAAATATGATGGTAGAACAAATATATATGTTGTAAAAAAGGCAAAAGGGAGAAGTTCGTTGCCTTACAAATATGAGATTCAAATATGACCGTTAAAGCTACTTCTAATTCTAAGATTGTGATGATGTTTAATGAAAATGGAGTAGAGAGAGAAGTTGTTCGCGATGGGCTGTTATATGTACTTGTTTCTAAAGAGATTGAAGAAGCTCCAAAAGAAGAAGTACTTTTTGTTTATGGTCGAATTCGAGATTTCCTCTTGATCTCATTCCATTCCCAAAAGGTGATTGATTAATCTTGATACACAATCAAAACTTCAAACTATGATGAAGTTACATGATCAAGTTCGTGCAAGAATTGAGAAAGTAAACTCAATGTACAAAGAGAAGGCTAATTGGCATAGAAGGGATCAGAAATTTGAAGTCGAAGGTTTAGTTTGGTTACATCTAAGGAAAGAACGTTTTCCGAATAAACAAAAGAAGGAAAACAAAAGAATGATCTTATTTTGCGAAGTGAAGGTGCATTTAAGATTATTGCAAAGGTCGGTGATAATGCATACAAGTTGGACTTACCAGGTGATTATGGACGTAGTATGACTTTTATTGTTGGTGATTTAGCTCGTTATGTGCCTGTTGATGAACTTCGAGATTTGAGGACAAATTCTTTGGAAGAAGAGGAGGATGGTGAGAAAATAAACGAAGAGAACTTCAAAATATGCTCAGTATTTATAAAGAGAACATTAAGTTTGATATTAATTCAGTCGGAGCTTTAAATTCACAATATGAGTTGAATCAAGAGTTAGAGATTTCTACATGATTTCGCACTCAAACCAATTAACTTAAAGATCAAGTGTTCATATAAATTGTTTTCGTATTTCAAAGATTTTTGCTTCTAGGTTTTTGGGCTTCACTTGAAGTCGTTTACCATGTTTGGGCTTAGGTTTATTTGATAGATAAGTAGATTCATTTCCAGGTAAAAGATAAACATAAATTAGTAGATAATTTTCCATGTTTTAGATAAGCATGTGAGAATTAGAGTCCTCTCCCATGAATAGTTTTCTTTTTGGAGTTTTTGTTTACTTATTTAAACTCATGTACTTTTATGGAATAAAATCATATTACTGAGTATATTCATATGTTTTTATTTTTCTACATAAAACAATCTGATTAATTCGGTTGAACTTGTTCTTGTGAACAAGGCTTCGTTTGCAAGTTTTAGAGATTATTTTTGTGGGTGGTGCCTCCAGTAAACGAAGTAAGTTTGTATCGTTATCCCGGTTGTGTTCTTTGTGTTTCGACCAGTAGAGAAGCAATATGTTGGTTTTCAATTGTGTATGTGTAACACCCTAGAAATTGGAAAAAACAACTAAATAAAATTTTCAATAATACATCCAAAATAATAGAATTTCTTCCTATGAACCAATACGGGAAATATCTCAATTAGATTCTATGATTAACCTCAACAGTTTATAACCCAAGTCTTATTACAAATACTAAATCCAAATCGGGTGTTACTTAACCCAATGTATAATTTACTATTCCTAAAATACATGTGGAAGACTTCACTTAATCAGTTCACCTCTCGAGCACACTCCTAGCACTCATCTCTTTATAGTGTCACTAGAATAATTCTCAACCTGAACCTGTTGCACATGCCGACAAAAAAAAGGTTAGGCTAACTCCTAGTGAGTTCAAGAGTTTACATCATGATTAAATAACTTGTTGAATGAAAGATTGCAACTTAAATCATGATTTCTAAAAGAGTTTATGATAAGTATGTAAACGACTCATTTTCCAACGCACACAAAATCTACGAGAAAAGTTCCCAAAAATGTACATAGTGTTTTCCAAAATGAATCTCAATCCAAACTCACTCAAACGTGAATAAATCTATATTACGCAAAACCTTCCAAAACGGATGATGACATAATACTCAACCCTTAAATCATGGAGTTACAATCTATATAAGTTTAATACATCACCGAAACATGGTACGAAACCCAACACTCACATGAGCATAAAATAGTATGAAATTCAAATATCACTATATGGAAGTGACATGCCTCATTCAAACTTTAATACGTGGAGGGAATTACAATATTAAAGTCATCAATTGCAGTCAATCGCACAAGACCAACGATAATGAAGCAAGGACATTATAATATCCAAAATAATGTTGGCCGACAATGGGGGAGACCCATATCCATTGAGAGTGGAGGAACACAAAAGTATGCCACTCATACAACGTTAATCGTATGACACTTCACGACTTGAAAGCCCAAGTGTCCCTACGAATCCTTTCAAGTCACACCCAAAGAGACAACTGACCTTAGCGGATATTACCATGAATACCACCAAAGGCTCGGCACAAGCGGGGTTACAACCATGGCATTGGCCCGACGTGGCGAAGATCATAAACGCCCATCAATCTTGATAGCACAATCGCGCTCAGCACTCCTAGTGTACATTTGCAAGGTAAAGGTCATAAAGATGGGGCCCGATAAAATCCCGCAACACCCAGTAGACCATCAAATAAAGACTGACTTATGTGCCTATGGATCCAATGCAACACAGTCTAAAGTTACATGCCTCTAGAGGAATGACTAAAGCACTCGAGTATGAAAATATCAATAATATGCAATACGATGAAATATGTTGCAATTAAATGCAAACCATAAATAGGACTCTACATTGAGCCATCAAAATCGGACAAGATGTCCCCAAACACTCCTTTAGAGTCAAAACTGAGCAAAATGCTCAAAACCCATTAGACCAATAAATAACGGTCCTCATAATATAAAAATGCATTTAAACGACACTTATGTAAACGTATACCTCAAAGTCATTATTAACCCAAAACTCGTCACAGATTAGGACAAATGGTTTCTCAAATGGACTCATACTCTCATAATTCCCAAAATAACTCATGACACGAAAATGTGCATTTTCCCCAAGTGGTTTATAAAATCAATTACACCAACATGCTTAAACCATTAAATAAACTCCATTTGGACAATAAATCATTTAAGGACATATTTATTATTTCTACTCATTAAAATATCCGAAAATCCCAAATATGGGTGTTTTACAAAGGTTATAACGTTAAACACTTCAAAAGGTCAAACTCACCAAATAACTCAACAATTGATAATTTTAAGTAAAACACACAAATACTTGGAAAATAACATTTTTGACATGTACAATGTTTTCACAAATCAACTTGAACTCACCTCGCTAGATTTAGGCTAAATTTAGATATTCCCCAAACTTGAGCTTCTTTAAAGAAAACTTGAATCTTCAAGCCAAATCTTCCAAAAACCTAGATCCATAAGTTTCCAACCGTAAATATTCACATCCAGCCATAAGGAATCATTCCCAAAACATTTTTACATCAATATCTCAACTTAAACCAAAACCCTAATTTCTATAGATGAATATAAGAGAAGATTACCTTAACCACAACATGAATCGACCAACCAAATCACCTCTAGATCACCAACAAAACACCACAAGCTCCAACCTTCAAAATGGACAAAAAGGTTGGATGAAACCCTAGAAAGCTTTGGGTGAAGAAGATGAAGTGAAAGGGTTTGAAGATTTGTTTTCCCAAAACATGGTAGATGAAGAAATCACTTACAAATCTTGAATCTTGTGGCTAAATGGCTCAAAATTGACTTTGGGGCTTAGGGTTTTAGGTTTGGGAGAGAAAGGGATGAAGGGGGAGAAGTGGGAAATGAAAAATGGGGTTGAAAGGGTGAAAATCGCGTTTTTATGCTCTAGGTACCCGACGGCTAAAATGACGTGCGAGAGTGACACAAGTGTCACTTTCACTGGGCACTCTCGCCATGGTCCCATGGCTCTCGGTACAAAACCGGCGAGAGTGACATGCGAGAGTGACACCAGTGTCACTTTCGCTGGTCACTTTAGCTGAGGTCGTACCGAAAGTTGTTTTGGCTATAACTTCTTCGTTTTTGCTCCGTTTTTGCTCCGGAAAGGCCCGTTGGGTTCGTATTTGAATTCCCCATCCAACAAGACTATAAAATCTAGGATTTAATCCAAAATCCTATTTTTTATATTTATCTTAAAATGTCGATACCTTCCAAAAGTCGGGATGTTACAGTGTGTTAAGTCTCGACTTTTCATACGCATCACACATTAGGATGAGATGCACCATGATAAGATGCACCGGATCAAACTTTCTAAGACACAATTCATAGATAAACATTTGATTATAAGTGATCAACCATTCAGATTTACTTTTCACGCTTCTCACGTTAATATCAATTTCTTATTTATTCATTTGCATATTATATATATATATATATAGGGTTAAATCATGTGAGAACCACAAAAATGTTATAAACCGTGAGAACCGATATAAAAAATATTTTTTTACATGAAATTTTTTCATCAAATGCTAGGATTTATTATATTCTACTTCAAATATATGTGTTTTCATAATATGATAGTTTCACATGGATTTGTTTCACCATATGAATATTTTTTACGAATATTTTTCATTTCACTAGGTGAAACAAAATTCGTTTTTCACATGTAAACTTATCATATGGTGAACACGAACATATGTGTAACAATATCTTAAATCATAGGTTTTGATGGAAAAAAATCATGTAAACAAAAATTTTTACATTGGTTCTCACGGGTTTATAACCTATTTGTGGTTTTCATTTGATTATCGTCCTATATATATATATATATATATATATATATAGAGAGAGAGAGAGAGAGAGAGAGATAAATGTTCAAACGAGAACGCTAACTATTTAAGAAAACACGAAAAACGACCGTCCATCTACCAATTATATGTGATTTTACACTAACAGCAAAAAACTGGACGCGGACGACCTTGGCCGCGACTTGCAAGTCGCGTGAATCATATATAATTTTGTACGTGAATCATATATAATTTTGTATATAAACGAACGTTTTCGTTTTTCTTAAATAGTTAGCGTTATCGTTTGAACCAACCTCTTAATTATGTATAATGGTGGGATTAAGAAAAATGTATTACGTAATGGAAGTTTGAAAGTAGAAGCAAGATACCGTCCAAACAGAAGGCAAGAAAGCAAGGTGGTCGGTAACGTAAATTCGCGTCTCCTCATTAAATTATCTAGAAAGCGCAATCAATTTTGGCCCTACGTGTCAATTTTACTTCAATATTTGTATTTCCTATTCCCAAACGGATAACCCTACACTACAATTTATTACACTACTAACTTTTCTTTTGTTCCCTTTATATAACCGTTTTTATTTAAACAAGAGTGAATAATGGATTTGGTCGATGTAGTTTTGTGTTTTTTTTATTGTGGTTTTTATTTTATATTTATTATGGATATAATATTTATAGTATGTAATATATTGTGGATATGATCTCTTAACATTAACATCGCTAAATTTGAAAGGTTAAAGGCATCATGTGTCTTACAAATAATGGGTATAATTGGTAATTTACTTTTGCCTTTTTAAAACAAAGAATATTGAATTGTGTATTGGTCTTTCTACGCTACTCGTCATCTTTAAAACCCATATATCATCTCTCTTAATTCTTCTAACAAATTTTTTCATAACATTAATATAGAATTATTATACATTCAATTACATTAAACCTTATATAAACTAATAATACATTCAATTTTATTATTATTTTAATATAAAATAATAATACATTTAATTTTGTTAGACGATTTTCTATTTCTTCGATATTTTCATCATAAAAGAGTCGTTAGAATTACAAGTGGGAGCTCAGTCCCATGGTAGCATCATCAAATAAAATAATCATCCACAATATGGTTAGCTAAAATATATAAAAATAATCTTGGTATCACTAAAAGAATTATATCTAGAATAAATGTTGCATGACATTTTTATTTATATTTTGTTTAATATTTATCCTCTTTAGAACATCTTATAAATATAAAGATTTTGAAAAATTTTAGTATATTCTTTGCATAATTAACATGGATAAAGTAGAGAAAAAAAATAATAACCTATAAATTTGAACGACTTATTTACAATTAAAATATCAAAGAAATAGAAATTCTTCTAATTAAAATAATAATAAAGTTGATTGTATTATTATTTTATATTTTAATGAAATTGAATGTATTATTATTTTATACAAGATTTTAATAAAATTGAATGTATTATTATTTTATATATGGTTTTAACGAAATTGAATGTAAAGTTATGGAAAATTTTGTTAGAATAATTAAGAGAGATGATATCTGGGTTTTAAAGACGATGAATTAGCACAGAGACTATCCATAATAAAAATAAAATAAGGACCATTGTTAAAAAAAACACAAAACCACATGGACGAAATCCACAATTCACTCTTCAAACAATTTTCAAATTCTTTATTTGAAAAATAAATCACTATAATTTTATAAGGTTAGCTCGATTGATATGTAAAAATTCTTGTCAATAATCATCGATTAGGTTCTATAATATCACTGAAAAGTTTCTTTACTATTCTTCAGAAGTTCTTAAGATTAACGCAAGTTAGCCCAAACACTTATGACCAAAAAAAAATTATATTTTAGTAATTGTCAACTAATATAATTTTTTTTATCTAAAATATAAATAAGTTAAACTCCAACAATTTCAATGTATTTTCAAGTTAATAAATAAAAAATATATTTCATGATAAAAAAAAGATATTGTAAATTAAATTTTAATGACATTTAAAAATAAATTAATTAATAGATTAGAAGGTTAATTCAACATGCATTGCATCGTTCCTACCTATTAACTAATTAATATGTATCGATTGCCAATTCGATCACCTTGTTATACTTATACCACACTTAATTAAATCAAATATTGTTTTAATAAATGATTGGTTTGTGCCGTACCTATTATAAACGTCGTTACTAAATGAATTTATCAAACAAATACACAATAATTGCATATTTATATTTTTGAAAAATGTTCGAACTCATAATCCAAAAGTCAGTTGATAAGTGATATTTTTTTTCCAAGTAATTAAATCTCTTATGATAATTCTTAGGGTGTTTCGTTGACAGGATGAAATTTGGTAGAATTGTAATTCGTCGAAATAATTCGACTTTGAAGTAAAAATTGATATGAAATTGCAAAAAGAAAATCACGACAATTTAGTGATTATTTGTATCAAATTCCATACTAATTTCAACAAATCTCATACTAATCACAACACATTAATTCGTATATATACTTATGATATTTAATAATATAATTAAATCAAAAAATATTCAATATTTGGCTCATTTCGAAGGTATTGACAAAACGATTACAATGGTATAATTTGTAAAAATAGAAATGTTTTTTTAATGCATTTTAGTTCATATACATTATTTATGTTTATATGATAAAAGTCTAAAATGAAAAATAAAACAATAAGGGATTAAAAGTAAACTACATACCTAATTATAAGGGTAGTAAAATGTAACATACAAATTAAAAAAAATTGAATTAAGGAGGAGTGAATGTAAGTGTGCTAATTGAACTTATAATGTAAACTGCGTCCATATACATGTTTAGGCTGAAAAATACTGAAGTCGGCTCACCAGAAGGCGACACGTGACATGCTAGTTACTCATTTATTATATGTATAGATTTTTGGGATTACTATACACGATGGAGATTTTTTTGAATTTATTATAAGTATGGATATGTACGTATGTATCAAAAAATATTCAATATTGGACTTATTTCGAAGGTATTGACGAAACGATTACAATGGTATAATTTGTAAAAAATAGAAATGTTTTTTAATGCATTTTAGTTCATATACATTATTTATGTTTATATGATAAGAGTCTAAAATGAAAAATAAAAAAAGTAATGGATTAAAAATAAACTACATAGGTAATTATAAGGGTAGTAAATGTAAGATATAAATATTAAAAATTTAATTAAGGAGAGATTTAAGGAGGAGTGAATGTGAGTGTGTTAATTGAACTTATAATGTAAAGGCGTCCAGATACATGTTTAGGCGAAAAAACAATAAAGCCGACTCACCAGACGACGACACGTGTCAATGTAGTTATTTATTTATTATATGTATAGATTTGCAACTAATAAAATTTCCATTGCATCACAAATAATCAAAATATTTAAAATAAAACAGTACACCTTTTCTTTAAAAGAAATCGTCTGACGTATCTATCTAAACAAATTACATTTTAATTAGTATAAGAAGACTTTTACTTAAGAAAATTATGTTTCTTTCTAAAACAAGAATGTTAAAAATAATATTTTAAATATATCAATTAATAATATTTTCTTAAATAACCTCGTATTTCGAAAAGAATTGATTGTTGCAGCTTGTGAAGGTCAACTCTTTTTTGGACTAATTAAATTTTACATTGAATGTTCTCCATTCATAACCATAGAGTAAAGTACAGTTTTGAATTAGTTTTATATTAATTTTGAAATAATTATTTATTTTGGCTATTATATGTGTTGTCATTTTATTATACTTTTGTTTCCCTGACTACCGTTTGTTAAAACATCAGTTAACTAGGGTTATCTTGGTTTTTTAATCATTTCTTTGATTTAAAATAAAAATAGTTAATCGATTTATATTATATTATATTGTATTATATTATTAATTTAGTGTAAAATAATAGAGTATTCACTGAAGGAAAAATCCGTTGGTAATCTGTCAGAAAATCGATCACTGACGGATGTCATCACCGGAGAAAATATGGTCGGTGATTGTGATTACCGGTAGATTATCAATCACCAACGGAAATATCCGTAGGCTATGCGCTACAAAGCTATCGAAAATTACGTTTGGTCATCTTCTCTGACGTTGAATTGGTTCTAGTTGGTTTCACCTTTGACGATTTGGTTCAAGCTTGTTCATTGTCTCCGCCGATCTGGTTCGAATATCTTAAAATTTCCTGTGCCCCTTCCTTATTTCAGATGATCTACTACGATAGATAGTTATAGAATGTACTTAACGTCATATCTTAAAAAGTTACAATACGCTTATTGAATGCTTTTGGACAACTTAACAAGTATTTAGTACATTTTTAAATTTTGAGAAATATCTAATAAATACAATTTTTTTTGTTTTTATAGTAACAACTGCTTTAGAACATTTTTAGAAATGTTCTGTTAAAGACATATTTCTATAAAAAAAACTTGTTTTCACATAACAATTTTTCGAAAATGTCATATTAAATAGTTAATATGATGCTTTATTTTAAATATATACTAAAAAACTCGCCAAAACGTCTAAAAACGTTCTATATCAACTGAAATTCAAGAAAATAGTCAAAATACTTGGTCCTTTTTAACATGCTAAAAATATAACGTGTAAACTAACTTTTTAAAGTTTTTGATAACAAGCGATATAAAAAACCAGAGTGAAAATCTAGTAACACTAAAATGTTGAATTTAATGACCTAACAAGAAAATAAAATATACACTTTCTTCGGTGGACAAATCCATCTAAAATATGTTGCAAAATAGGATTATGGCGGATTTGCCAACCGGAAAATGTTTCTCGGGAAAACACAATTTTCAACGGAATTTTCGGAGGATTTGCTATTTCTGACAGATATGGCCACAGGAAATCCATCACATTTTTTTAATCTTCTCGAAATCATTGGTTTAATTATTTCAATTAATTATGGGGATTAAATGACCGACAACTATTGTAACACCCTGAAATTTAAACAATATTTATAGGGAAATTTTCCGGAAAAAACAGATAGAAATAAAACTTCTAAAATACGCTAAAATTCGGGATAGTTTAAACAATTCCAAAGTATCGAATATTGAGATATACAACACAACAACCTACTTAATCTAGATTCCATTTAAACTAGATTTACATGGGTGTCGCTATATCTTCAAAAATCTCTCTTCACAAAAGTTTTCCCAAAAGCCCGACTCCTCATGTGCTCCTAATCGCACGGTCGGTAGATCAACACGTCCTAGACGCACAGCTAATGGGACTTGTAATCCACAAACATACAACTACAAGTGTTAGGCCGAAAAACCTAGTGAGATCTTATAAAATTATACAGTTTACAATTATAGTGGCAATATCATAAAACAAAGGTTACCGGCTCCACTAGATATCATATTTACCAATTCCCAACTTTGCCATGATAATCCACACCTGATCATAACACATAAGAGACATCTCATGAAATACGGGGTAGACCCGTTTCCATCGAAGTGACGAGAACACGTGCGTGGGGTCACCTATGATGTTATTAGGTTGCACCTCATGTCCCGGTTTTAGTTCCCATGTCATCAAGACATCACAACCTCAAACCATCACATGCCTTTATTATCTACTCCGTCGAGTTACACCACAAGGACTTACGGGACATTATTGCCTACTGAATCTGGACGAGTTACACCTGAAGTACTTTTATGTTCTTTGTTCCCTACTTGCTAGTGGCCCAAGATGGCCAATAAAAGACGGACACATAATCCACACGGTCTAAATCCTCGTGCACAAGGAAATAGAAACCAAACTCCACAATATGATCAAAAACAAATTTAGATGGTAATACTAATGCATATTACGCTAGTTAACCGATGGACATATTATTTGCCATACTAGGGTCACAAGTTCATGTCGTTGTACATATATTACTCATATTACGTCCAACATGTTATCAACTTCCAAGTAGCCATTAAGTTGAGTTGATAATAGTAAGAACCAACTACAAGTATAGTTCACATGGAATTTAAAATTTTCGTTTATAAAATAAGGCATGGAAAATGTTCATCATGCTGACATTCCCAACCATACTTCTTTTGAGTTAAAAGCTCATGCATATATATATATATATATATATATATCCATTAAATGCAATAGATGAATAAAAACATCAATTAACTATAACCCACAAAACCATAGTTTTAGGTCAAAACCCAAAATGACAACAAAATCATATTTAATGCACATATTAACATTTAATAAGGTTTTGTAGGTAAAGAAGCTCACCAATAGGATTTGTAAAGTAAAAATCCTAATAAGGTTGAAACCCTAAAAGAGATGACTTGAAACCCTAGTTCCTTGATCTTGAAATATCTTGAAGCTTTCCATTAAAGAAGGTAGGTGAGGGTTGGGGATGAGAATCAAAGCTCATAAATGAACTTGATTCAAGTAAAAAATGTAAAGGGGTAGGAAGTTGTTAAAATTGCCATCCAAGATGAGAGAAAACGGTCTAAGGATAAATGAGAAAAGTGAGCCAAAGTTTCCCAAAAACGGCTTAAGTGGAAAAATCCCGTCTGGAAGCGCGCGATAGTGACATGCGAGAGTGACATGGGCATTCTAGCCAGTCACTCTCGCTCAGAATGTACCGTAGCTTTTGCCCCTCCCCGTGACATTGCCATGTGAGAGTGACATGGGCACTCTCGCTGGTCACTCTCGCTTGAAATGTACCGAGACCAGTCGGCTGCATGCGATTTCGCCCTCTGCGACTATGCCATGGCAAGGTCGCAGGGCACAGTCGTAGCCTGACTCCCAAAATCTCATATTTTTTATCCCGAACGGTCCTAAACCCGAAGGTTGGCGGTATCTAATGTAATTTCAACCGAACATCAAGCTCCAACACCCACACGACTATTCTAACCATGACCCTGAAATAAAAGCATACCCATAGATTTTGAGAAATAGCTAGGGAGATGAAAATAGGAATAGATTACATACATGAAATTCGGGGTGTTACAAATATTCCGATAGAAATTTAACTATTTTTTTTTCTGGAAATGAAATTATTTGAAAAACTTATCATGGTACCGATGGATTATCCACCGTTAATTAAGTTATTAAAATATTATTTTCAGTGATTATTTGGAAAATAACATAAAGTTACCGCCTGATATTCCACCACTAATCCACTAGTAATTTCCCAGTTGCAGAATAAATAATTTATTGTTTTTACTGATTTAAAATTTGTGAATCATATAAATATTAAAAAAAACTGCATAAACTGTTAATTAAAATCCCAATACGGTTGTTTGGGCATAAATTAATAAGAATTTGTCACAACAAAAAGTAAGTTGCTCCTCCGACAGTTAAATTGTTCAGTTCATTGACAAACAATCCATGACATCGGAACTCTGGCGGCGTTTGAAGCGGCAACCCGGTTTTTGAGATTGACTAAGCCTCCTGACCAACTCCAGTATCTCCTCATGCTCCTTTTTCTGGATATATTCTCAAAGTAGCAAGTCTTCGTGCTCCTTCTTCTGGATCTCGTCTTAAAGGAGTAAATCATTCACATGGATATGTAATTCGTAAATCTGCAAGTATACGAAACATTAGACTCTTTAATAAGACTTATAGATGAAATAGATAAGCATCAAACCAAAAAGAGGTACACATCCAACCAACAGAAGATGATGCACCACCTGCATTCCCTGTGCGGAAGTCCCATACAAGAAACTATTGAGATCATTGTTATACACAAGGCCAAATAGTCGCCCTTTTCTTGCTTCCATCAACCTCTTGTTGCCACAAATCTAAATCAACTAGGGGATAAGAGGAGGCATCATTGTTGTAGTTTTGGGTGAGATTGGTTGAGCAGTCACCATGTTGTTTAAAAAAACACTACAAGTCAATTTTAACAACATAACGACTGTAATTAAACGTTTCCTAATAAAACAATCCTAACGGTTGCCTAACAAATGGCAACCTAAACTAAATAGAGACATATTCGAACATTCTAACTTAAACAGTCCTAATATTTGGCCAACAAAGTGGCAACCCAAACTACGAAGAAAACACCGTGTTCTGTGAACGAGATTGATCAACCGATGTGTTTGGCTATTTTACCATTCACCTCGGTGTACTTACTCGCACGTGCCCCCCATGGAAACACACTTTCAATGGGGCGTGCTTTAGTGATCGATCATCTCATTGTAGACACAAAGAGAGAACAAATCGGGGGGGGGGGGGGGGGGGGGAGAAGCACTTCAACATATACACATCCTTATTAGGGTCGTCATCTTCATAGGGAACCAATTATTATCTGGCCTTTTTGCCTGCTTTTTTCCTCGCGATACTGAAACCGTCATTGTAGTTCTTAGAACGTTGGGTTGTCATCCAAACTCTCTCATTGATTTGATGAAAACCCTTGTGGTTAGTGAAAATTACATTAACACGTGTATAGTCATTTTAGCATCAGTGATCAGCCACTGAGTTTGTTTAGTGATTGCTAAGTGCATCACATGTAAAATGTTATATGTAATCCCTGAAGACAAACCTCATGCTGAAAGAAACTCATTAGTTGAAGTCGAAGATCAAGCAGATGATAAAGACAAGTCTACTAATGATCTAAAGCAGTACTCAGTGAAACCAAGACAAGTCTACAACGCGTGACAAATCAAGTCCAAGCTTTAGTGATAGTTTATTCATTAGTAATCTCTGATCACTCATCATCAGCGATAGCTGATCATGAAGCTTGTGAATCAAGATTTTTTTGTCTTATCCTCTGCATATAGTCCGTAAAAAGGTACAAAAGCAAACTTTCTTTTGATCATAATCGTACACCCACTCCCTGCCACCACTGTTCATAAAATACGTCTAAAAGAAAGGAAAGGATAAACTCAAGATCATGAATCTTATAGCAAATAGACACGTGGATTGTACCTTATGACATGCACTAAATGTATAGGGTATAAATAGGAGTGTAGCCCTTCATTTTGAAGGATTTTCTCTCCTTAGTGCATCTTTGCAGAAACTATCTTCTGCAAATTTTCTTCTCTATATTCCTTTTAGTGTAAGAAACCTTTGTGATTCTTAGTTAGTTTAGATTAGGTTTGTTAGATTAAATTAGCCCCTAATTTAATTGAATGTTTTTTAAAGAAATTATTGCATAGGCTTTTTAATTAGCTTATGGGCTTTTAGCTAATTGTATGGGTTTAGCCCTTTTTAGCTTGTAAATGGACCCTTTATAAAGGTGTCTAGGGTTTCATTTTTCATAAGGTCATTTATAAATAACACACAAAAAACACACAGAAACTAATGAGAGTCATCTAAAATGTAAAGTGCGGTGTTCTTCATTTTCCTCTCCATATTGTGAATCAATGAATATGAGATGAGTTATTTTATCATTGTTCTTCATGTTCATCTTATCTCTACTTATATATGGATTGTTATTCTATTGTTTGTTTGTCTAAAATGGGATCTACAATTGGTATCAGAGCCGACTGAAGAAACTTTTCTTCAAAATCGGTCATCTGTGGCAATAATAGAAGTATTAGATGATTTATTTGTTGTTTTGGTGCTTAGCTTGATTCAATCATATGAGCCTAAACACAAATATCATTTGTAATGTTTATTTTCTGTTTTATGCTTATTTGGAATCCATTTTTGATTGGAATAAAATCTGGATGAGTGTTGACAGAAAATCTTATTGTTTCTTCACAAAATCTGATTATGCACACCACATGTTTGATGAAATGTCTAAGTGAAGATTTGACTCTATTTGGTTTAAATCTGATATGATTTATTTCATGTGTGTGTTTTGATTCTTTCTCATTCATTGGTCTGATTTGATAAGCACAAAGTAGATGGTTGATCTATGATCCATCCTTGTGTGTGTTTTAGTCCTTTGCATTTTTGCATCTTGGTAGTAAGGTTGTTGATCTTTGATCTGACCATTATTTAAATCCAAGATTGGACTCTCTTTGACCAAGATTTTGTTTATATACCATTGCTCATAATTTTTAAAATGAAAACAAATTCATGTGGGTCTTGGAAAATGTTGATTGAGAAAGATTTGGTGTTGTGCTACGTATTCAAAGTCTGATCTGAAATGTTTTTATAACTTTGAGTGTTTCTAATCAGTTTTCTGACCTGATCAATTAGAGATCTGAGTATTTGTACTCATGGTTCTAAAAGTTATATGGAGATCGTCTTATTATCTACATCAAATCAGTTTTGATGACAACATGCTGATAGATTTGCGATGCTGTAGTAAATTGATCATATCTCACTGATCAAGACACCAAGTGATGTGATTCAAAAGGCCCTGGATTGAAAACACATTGATGAACAACTTTCATGTTTTTAGTTTTTTGAGATTCGGAAATTAGAAGGGGCATATGCATCGTTGAAGTAGACAACAGTGTGCTGATACAAAGCTGTTGGACAGATCTGCGCGACTATGGTACATTGTGAATCCCAGATTGATCAGGTAAAAACGATTCAATGAGAGATAACAAGAACAATTAATGATTTCAACTTGTCATCCCTCTCGTATTCATAAATCAAGATAGTTACAAAGGTTTGAATGAATATCAACTATCTCTCTCTAACAATTAAGCTCTCAACTTGTTTAATGAATCGCTTACAATTGCTAATGAATCGCTCAACCCTAAAACTAAGGTTAACATAACCTTATATACTTAGGCCTTTAGACAAACAAGGCCCAAGCCCAATAACCATAAACTAAGCCCAATTAATGAATAAAAGGCTTTAACAATAAAAAATTAATCTAACTAAGCTCTATATAATTATGTATATATCTTTCTAATATGTAGGACATTTATGGTCCTAACAATCTCCCCCTAAAGATATATAAATAAAAATCGGTCTTGAAATCTTCAGATCTTGATCTTCTCTCCTTCTTGAAACTTTGGAATGCAATGATGTTGCTTCTCTTCATGTCTTTGGAAGCTCCCCCTTGAATAAAGCTCTTGAATTTGATTTCAGCTTTAAAAGAACTTGTAGAACCAATATGTTCGATGGAGGAAATAATTTGAATTGAACACCACTTGATAAGGAATGAGAAGAATTGATCAATCACTTGTATGCACTTTGAACTCTTTGGATCTCGGAACAGATCATTCGATTAAAAATCGATCAACAGTTACTCCCCCTCGGCTTTTGCATGGGGACTTCCTTACTCCACCTCGACTTTAGCATGGGGACTTCTTTACTCCCCCTCGGCTTTACTCCACCTCGGCTTTTGCTAACTCCCCCTCAACTTGATATTCGGTGTCTTTGAAACTATACCCTTTCTCCCCCTCATGATGAGTAGGAGCATCCGGAGCATCATGCACGTTCAAAGACAATAGTGACGAGTAGCAAAGAAACCATATCAAAAACATTAAGTAACCAGAATGGGGTAAATATCTAACACAGAAAAACAAAAGTAACTGTTATCACAACAATTAAAATAATTGTGTGGCCTATGTTCAGAGTTGGCATCGAGGTATCTCTGATAGGACTTCCAGTTATCACTGAAGAAAAATATTAAAACTACTTCTCAAACTGTTCCGGCAATATCACGAAGATATGCGAGTGGAATCACAAAGACTCGTGCATGTGTGAAAGAAATAAATTTTATCTGTTAGGCTCAAAATATTGATTTAACTTGGGACTCAAGTTAAAAATCAATTGACACAGTGATTAGAATATGAAGTTCGAAGACCAGAGATGATGTCTTCCTTTTTCAATATCTAAGACCTCCGAGTGAGGAATAGATAGATTATGTGCTAAATCTCCGTGAATATGAGAAACAAGCATCTTTTGTGAGATACTTGAGTGGCTATGGGGGGTGCCACAAGTTATCGACACTGGGTCCATGTCTGTTTCAATATTCATCTCCAAAGAGAGAAAATGAATAGATTGTGTGGTTACCCGGATAACTGACTCGGTTTGGTAAGGACCAATAATTCTTTTAAGTCCTGTCACATCCTCACCATATTCTTTTCTCTCCAAACTCAACTATTATCTAGACCCCTCACTATAGTCTATAAGGGATGTGTTTCTTGGGTAGGTCCTTCCGGTTTTGGATAGACCATAGAAACGATGCAAGTCCTAACACTTATTCATGCATCGAGTGAAACAGTTTCGAGAATAGTGAAGTACGAGTTCTAAACCGAAGTGTTTAGAAGTCATAGCTTTTAAGAACAAGTCCTGATCTGAGGTGATCAGAAGTCATTTTTGAAATACCAGAATTTCAAGAAACAAGATCAAGCGCAAAACAGATGGACTCAATGAGCACAGCTGCAATAAATGAAACAATGATTAGAAAGTTAATTGTGAAGAACAAGTCACAATTATTATATCAGATAAGAATTGAATCATTTACGAGAAACATCGAACTTGAAAAACAACTAGGAATTCAAACGAGTGTATTTCCATCGAAAAATCAACGAATATGTGAGGCATGGAAATAACTAAGTCAAGGAAAAATGACACGTGGTAATCATGGAATTTTAAAAAAGAAGAATAACAAACACAAGTAAGTTACCCAGAATGAATTACCACGGTCTTTGAATTCAGTTGAAGTTCACTTACCTTTCATAGTACTCCCCCTCAAATGTGGCATAACCTTTTATTGCAGTCATGTGAAAAGAATAATACGAATTAAAACCGCACATGACATTCCTGCAAAATAGATTAGACAGATTTTGGTATCCATCTTTTGATGGATCCTTGTTGGTTAGATGCCCTATGAGGACCTGGGATACTATAAGTACCATACCAATACTTAGCATAGTCTTTATCCACAAACTCACTTGTTCCACAATAAGAACAATACAGCTTCTGTGTAGATAAGCTGATCAACTTATTAACAGAGTAAGCATGATCAGTTTTCACAAAAGGTTTAGTGTGGAAAGCTTTGTTGTTCTTGTCATTCTTAACAGAGACGAATAACTTTGGAGCAGGAGTGGATCCTTTAACTCTCCAAACCATGTTCACTCTCTTGAAAGATTGATTATCTTTATTATCAACACGAGAATTATAGAAAAGATTGGAAGGTCGAATCTGATCTTTTGAAAAATCATTTGATTTGACAAAATTCTTTGAAGAACGATTTGTAGAAAATGAACTTGAAGCATAAGAAGGTTGAACACCTTTGAAATTGCTTTCTTCAAGTGTCTTGACCTTAACGGATAAAGCATTTCGTTCTTTGAAAATTAAATCAAATTTCTTTTGTAAATTAGATTTAACCATTTGTTCTTTCAAAATATCGGTTGCTAATTCAGATAATCTCTTTGTAAGTTTAGAAATCTCAGTCTGAAAGATCTTTCTTTCGACTGCAAAATCATCTTTCACACTTTTTGCCCTAAAACTTTCAACTTTCTTGTTCTCAGACTCCTTAATTAGAACGTCTAATTCTTTCTCCAAATCAGTTATTTTCAAAGAAAGTTCTCCACTCTTTTTAGTAACAGATTTGCGTTCTGATTCAAACTTCTCTCTTTCTGAAATCAACACTTTTTCAAAGTCGGAGATCTGTTTTGAAAGTTTTAAACACATAAGCTCAAGTCTCTTCTTCTCTTCAAGAGAATTGGTTGAAAAACCAGATTGCTTTTGAATAAGCAATTGTCTTTCCTTTTCAAAACTTTCTTTCTCCTTTTCAAAAACCCTTTCAAAAGTAGTTAGTTTACTTTTAAGCTCAAGGTTTTCACAGTTGAGGAGTTTACCTTTCTCTTCTTCTTGAGCCAGCTTCTCAGAACTATTCCAGATTTGAGATTTCAGATCCTTCAGTTCTTTGATGTATTTTTTGCACAAATCATCTGCTTGTTTGATATTCTTTTCATGTGGTTTTGCTGGCTTTTTCTCAATCTCCTTGATATCACCTCGTGTGGATAAATCAGACAGCTTCTTTTTCAGCTCAGTGTTTTCAGACTCTAACGCAGTTGCCTTTTCTTCAGATTTAGCAAGCTTATCAGCACTTTAAGATATTTTCAGTTTCTGTTCCTTCAGTTCTTTGATGTACTTGCTGCACAATTCATCTGCTTGCTGGATATTCTTTAAATATCGTTTTTCACGTTCGTTACAATCCCGATAGAAACAATACGTCATTGTTACCTGAAAAATTATGATCGTTAATCGGTGTTGTTTTGAATAATCAAAAATTGCGGAAGAAAAATCAAAAATTAAATCTAAAAAACAAATCTATAAAATAAATTCGTTTTAAAAAATACAAAATCTGATAATTGTCAGAACGAACGAAGTCAAACTTCGATGGTGAAACCTGCGAGAAAACAAACCAAATTAGATCGAACACGTCAATCTAAAGTCACATAAAGTGATAATCGTCACAAAAAATTGCAAATCAATCGTTAAGAAAATTGCAACTTTTGTTAAAACTCTCAATCACGAGACGTTCGGTAACTCGGGTACCGATCAGAACTCACCAACCAAACTTTATTAAACAAAACTTACCGGATGAATGAGGAACTTACCGGACGTGAAGAGATCCGGATGACTTGAGATTCCGGATGGAAATTGCACTTACCAGTTGATGGACAACTTACCGGGTGAAGTGAGACCTTACCGTATAAAGCACTTTTCGCACAAGCAAACACTTACCGGAAACAAAGGATACTTACCGGTAACTTGTCTGAATGCGATAGCTTATCGGATGCGATGAGAACTTACCGGATAAAGAGAATGTTGTGACTTACCGGACGAAAGTTATTGGATACTTGATTCACGTATGAGAAGCTTACCGGATGAATAAAAATATTACTCAATATCCACAAAAATATGTATGTATGTGATGGATGTTAATAAAAAAATAATGCAATATATATGTATGAATGCAGCCGTGAAGAAATAGATAAAAAAAATTGCATGTTGGATGTGTATGTGTGAATGCAGTGAAGTATGATGAAACTATGTATGTATGCTATGATGATGGTCAATTGAAATTCAAGTAGCCAAAAAACAATTCAACAATAGCATGATGTGGTGTGCAAAGATGGAGTGTCCGGGAAATCAAATCACCCGGAAAGGAGAGGTGTTCGGAAACCAAAAAAAATTTCATCCGGAAAGCTTGGAATTGGTTTTCATCCGGAAACTTTTTGGAGAAATAAAAAGTTATCCGGTAACTAAATGGGTATCCGGGAAGTCTGAGTTATCCGGACAAAAATGGTACCCGGAAAGATTGAGGTGACCGATTAAATTTATCCGGTAACCAAAATCAATCTGGATGATTTGTCCGGATAGTGGTGAGGAATAGGAAACTTACCCGGAAACTGCGACTGGTTGAAAAATTCGGATCAGGGATCGATAGGGTTGCTTGATTTCACTCCTGTAGGGTTAGATTTTGACCAAAAACACAAAAACAAACAAACCCAAATCGATTTCTAAGCAAAATATATCCTATTTTCCAATAAACACCACAAAATATTTTAGAACACCAAAAACTCAAGAATTGATTTTTAAATCACAAAATTGATACTTTTGAGAATTGATGTAAATGCAGTTAAACAGCAGATAAACGCGAATAAACAATCGAGATCAAACAAACGAATTAATAAATCAACGAAAGAACCTTGCAAACCCGATTGATGAACGATTTTACTCAAGAAAAAAACTGCAGTATTACGAAAATAAAACATATGCCTTCTGGATCTCAAACGATTAATCCAACCGTTAAGAATGTAAAACGGAATGTCGTGGAGCTACTGTCCAAAAATCGTGACGATCCGACGGTTCAATCTCGGGGAAAGGCAAAACGGCTCGCTGCGTTTTTCCAGAAAATTCACTACGAATTTCTTTATTTTTCTCGCTTTCGTTCGATTTCTTCTATATCTTCAAATCACCGATTCTGTTCTGATACCAATTGTGAATCCTAGATTGATCAGGTAACAACGATTCAATGAGAAATAACAAGAACAATTAATAATTTCAACTTGTCATCCCTCTCGTAATAATAAATCAAGATAGTTACAAAGGTTTGAATGAATATCAACTATCTCTCTCTAACAATTAAGCTCTCTTGTTTAATGAATCGCTTACAATTGCTAATGAATCGCTCAACCCTAAAACTAATGTTTACATAACCTTATATACTTAGGCCTTTAGACAAACAAGGCCCAAGCCCATTAACCCTAAACTAAGCCCAATTAATGAATAAAAGGCTTTAACAATAAATAATTAATATAACTAAGCTCTATATAATTATTTATATATCTTTCTAATATGTAGGACATTTATGGTCCTAACATACATCAACCATATGTTATTCGTCCGAGCTCCAAAAAGATGATTCTAGATGCTCTGAACAGATAACAAACCAATGCATGCTCTTTATGTTTTGATCTTTTGCAAACTCCAGAGCTATCATGGTCTAAATTACTGTCGAAGTTGGTGTAAAACTGTTGTCAGAGGATGTCCTTTGGGATACGTGCAGAAGGTATAAGTTGTTGTCCAGACTGTTCAGAGATTGCACCTTCAGAGATGCACCTTCAGAGATTGCATCTTCAGAGATTGCGTCTTCAGAGATCACATCTTCAGAGATTGCACATTCAGAGATCGCATCTTCAGAGATGGCATCTTCAGAGAGAGCATCAGAGGTTGGTGGTCAGAGAGTGCATCAGAGGGTAGATCAGATATTGGAGAATCAGAGGTCGGTGACTCAGAGGTCACCACAATTCAGAGCTCTTACCCCAACTTTTTAGCACTTCCTGTCAACTTTGCGCACCTGTCGTATTTTCATCAGAACTCCATCCTCGAAGCTCCAAATTTGACGAGTTCAGATGCGATGGATTTATAAGACAAATATGAACATTTTTCATGTTTTGAGCTTGGTCTAATTCAGTGTTCTTATTTGTCAGAATCTCTATTAAAGTCAGTATATAGCTGCTGGAAAAAAAAGTTGTGTTTCTCTGAACTCATCATCAGAGCCTCTGAAGTCATCATCAGAGCCTCTGAAGTCGTCATCATAGAGCTCTAAAGTCGTCATAAGAGCCTCTGAAGTCATCATCAAAGCCTCTGAACTTAATGCCCAAAGCCCGCATTTTTGTATGGATTTTCTGACAGATTTGCACTGTTTCGGAAACAAGCGCACAACATTTTACTAGTTGCTCCAAATTACATGGGTCCAGTTGCATTGGAAATATAACTCACAGATGTACGACTTTGACGTTTTTGAGATTTCTCAAATTATGTGACCCGACATGCCAAAATCAGCTTCAAAGTCTGTTGTAAAGTACTGGACCGAAAGCATTGCATTTCACTCGTGCTCTTTCCGCTTTCAAGAACGGTGTTCTCTCGACGTTTCTTCATGGTTTCATGCTGCTAATGTGATGCATTACTTGTCACTCCCTCCTCTGTTTTTCAAGTCGAAGGCTCGGAGCTGAACATGTAGGTTTCTCGATTCACGTTGTATCATATTAATGGTAGTGAAATAGACAGCGAAAGCATATTAAATAAAGCCATTAAAATGAGTGATTGTGTAAACGATAAATGAACTATGAGAATCAAATATTGAACAGTAAAAATGATAACAGGATCAGATATAAAAGCTGCTCATATATTGATAATGAATCACACCAAGAACATGTTCGAGTGTGTTCGAAAATCTCATAGGACAACAATACCGTACGGAGGTAGTGCTCGGGATTGCTGCAGTGTGTGTTTAAACAATTGTGGAAAAACTACTCTTCCCAAAGCTTACAATTGTTTGTTCCACTACCTCTCTATTTATAGCCCTGGAAAAGTGAAGGCAGTGTACTATCGTACCCTAGAATGACACGTGGAAAGTGTGTCTCCTATTTTTAGGGCATACGTGGAAAGTATGGACACTTGTCTAACACTTGGGATTTCCTACGAGACTTAGGCTGACAGAGGTCTTCACTTCACCAGAGCTCTTTCGCAAGAGCTCTGTTGGTATTCTGTTAAACACTTGTTCTTCTGTTGGAAGTCTTCGACAGAGCTCTGTTGGTCTTCTGACTTGAACTTCTTCCGAATCTTCTGTCTGATCTCTGTTGGTCTTCTGACTTGAACTATTTTCAATACTTTTACATAACAGATACTTGGGGCCAACAATCTCCTCCTAAGTATTGAAAATAAAAATTTACAATTGACAAGAGATTAAACAAAATAACAGAGAACTTTTACCTCTGTCGAAGCCTTGCACTAATCTTTTGGAATATTACATTGAGATTTAAAAGATCAGTACATTTAAGCATAATTATCTCCCCTAAGAATTCTGTCGAATCTTCTGATTAGAGTGCGGAAGTCCAGCATCATGTCAATCTGGTCGATGAAGAGTTTCTGCTGTTCTTCTGGACACTTGTTTCTTGGGAGATCTTGGATTATGTTCTTGAGGTATACTAGCGACCCACTTGAGTACTTGTGGGCTTCAGCTGCTCTGATGGCCTTCTTTGTGCCCTTCTGTCGGCAGACAAAGACTGGAGGATCTTCTACTACGGTTCCAGTTCTGTGATGGCCATAACCCTCAAGGTTTTAATTTGGTGGTGCAATCGCTAGTTTCTCTACTTCAAACTCTATGCCTAGCTGATAATCAATCTGTATTCTGAGATTGATGTTCTCTTGCATAGCGAATCTGACTTCTGGTAGTGCAGTTCTGGCCGGTGTGTATCTTTCTGAGAAGTTCAAGCAATATGCGTGGAGTAAGATCAGGTCATATGGATTCAGAAGGACGAGATCATTGTCATTGAAGATTTCATTTATGCCTTCTGTTGATTCCACAGTATACTCATGGTATGTGACCCTGTCGTGTTGAAACTTCTTGTGCTTGATGTCCAGAATTCTGCGGATACCGAAGTTTATATTGATGGCTCTGTTCTGATTTGACTTGGTTTGGATGAACTTTAGCCTTGCATCAGAAATGGTGTTTATTTTGATTGGGTTGAGGTATGGGTTAATGGGTACGGCATTTACAGGGATGATGTCTCTGTCAGCATATAGAAATGCAAATACCGTTTCTAAGGCAGGTTTTTCGGTATGAAAGGTAGAGGTTTCTGGGTTCTGTTATGTTACCATCTGGTTTTGGTCATCATGGGTTTCTGCCATAAGAGTGTCGATGTGAGCAGATTTCTAAGTAGTTTGAGGTTGGGCTCGACTTGTTTGTCCTTCAGCAGAGGATGGGTCTGTCCTCTCTGGTTCTTTTGTTGGAGAAGTAGGAGGGGTATCTAGGCAGATGATCTTTGGTGGTTCTTATGTTGACTCTTCTGTCGGTTTGATGATTCTGTTCTTGAACATGTAGTCAAATGCCACTTCAGTCATATCTGTCATGATTTCCTCTGTTATCCCCTTTTCTCCTTCTGTAGTCTCTGCCTCAGTTGCTTCTGTGATTTTCCCTTTACCCTTGGCTTCTCTTTCTTTTTCAACCTCTTTCTCCTTCTCTGCCTCTTTCTTCTTCTCTCTCTCTTTCTCCTTCTCCTTCTCCTTCTCCCCCTTTTGTTGTTCTGAGGACTCACCCAGTTGATCGTCTGATTGACCTTCTTGAGCATCCTGAAAATCATCATCATCGCCAGAGGAGTCAATTCGAGCTTCTGGTGAGGACTAAACAACAAACTTCAGACCAGCTTTGTGTCTCTTGCTTGATGGTACATCTGTGGGTGCTTCTTCTGCAGGTCTTTTTGATGTAGAGGTAGCCTGTAACATAATATCAGTAAAGTTTGAGGCTGCCTTTGCCATTACATCTTCTACCTCTGTTGCAACACCTCTGATCTCGTCTACTTGAGCCTCAAAGTTGAACTTGTGAGTATCAAGGGACGCTTTCACGTGTTTTTCTGTTTCCTTAGCTTTCATTACAAATTTTGATGAGATCGTCATCATTCGGCTAAGAATTGATTTTCTGAAGTCTCCCATTTGTCCAACTGTCATGGGTAGGTCATTTGGGTTAGGGCTGAAGATGTTGAGAGGAGTAGCAGATGAGGTGGTTGCTTCTTTTATGGATTCCTTAACAGAGTTGGTAATTATCTCTGTTAAGGTTCTGACGTTAGATTCTGAAAGAATAATCGTGGGGATGGGAAGGGTTCTGTTCATCTGCGCTGTGTGGTTCTCTGTTATGAGTCACTTTAGCTCGGAAACATCTGTCGAAGTCCTTTTAACTTCCTCTGATCTGACTGATCTTAGGTCGGCTATCTCTGTTGTCAGCTTTCCAATCTCTTCTCCTCTGACCCGTTCAGACTCTGTTCTGAGTGCTTCAGCCTCAGCATATTTTCGAGTTATTTCAGCATGCTTGTTTGAGATGTTCAGCAGTTCTTCCCTAAGAGAAGAATTTTCCTTGCGGATCAGCTCCTCCTTTTGTTCATTGATAAGTTTATACTCGTTCAAAGAGTTGTTGATACTGTCACAGAAGCTTTCGAACTCTGCTCTTGTGATAGTGTCAACGGGGGTGTCCTTGGTTCCAACACATGGATCCAATTCTACCTCGAGTTCAGAGGCGCCTCCGTCAAGAGTTGTGTTGATGTTGGCTCTTGGAGGACTTCCACCTGATCCTTGATGTTCCCTTTGAGGGGAAACAACTACAGGTGTTCTGACCAAAGTTTCCTCTTCCAGCTCAGGTTCTGAAGAAGGGAATCTGGTGTGATGAGAAGCATTTGGATCAAGCAATGTCTTCTCTTGTTCTACTATGGTCTCCCATTGTCCCTGAGTCGGACAGATGCTACGTGAGATTACAAAGATCTCTGGTCTATTTTGTGTGGAGTCTAAATGAGCCACAGAGGCATCATCGTGTGGAGGTGACCTATTGATGTTCTGGGGCGAATGAACATCACTACCAAAGATAGTTTCCCCGGCTTCGTGCGTACCAGAGGCATGAAGAGGTGCCTCTGATGGTATAGGCTGGTTGGGGTTCGAGGTGTGCACCTCTGTTTCAATAATCCTTTGGTCTTGATCACCAAGATTAGATTGTGTGGAAGCACTGGGATTTTGGTTAAGGTTACCCTCAGATGTGCTCTGTTGAGCATCTTTTTCTATTCTCACATTTTCCTCGGCTCCTATGGCTGTAGAAGTCTCTGGATTCTCTCTGATGTTTCCTTCTTGCTCATCATTATCAGAGGAGATAGTTTCTACCTCTGGTGTTTCTTGTACTTCCTCATGGACATCCTCTCTAGGAGATGCTCTGTCCTCTACTTCCTCTCTTCTAGAGGAAGACCCCACTTCGGGTACTCTTGCCTCTGGTCTGTTCACCTTCCTCACCAATCTCCTCACTTAAGCTCTCCAAGGAAGGCTCAGATCCTAAGTATGCTGGGGTTCTCACCTCAGGTTCTTGAGGTTGAGCAGCACTCTGATAGTTTTGGATAGAGACGTGGTCAGGGGCGATAAGGGCAAGCATTTTACCTGGAATTCTTCTTATGAAGGGGTATTCGCCAGAAGTGGTGGGGAGGAATTTTGACATCGTCCAAACAGGTGTTGAGCGACCCTGATGAGTTAGTTCCAGTCTGTCGAAGGCTCTTCTGATCACGAGACTGATAAAGCGTGGAAACTTGATCATCTTCAAGAACTTGTGGGATCCAACGACTCCTCCTTTTGCGATGGATGAGGTTTTTGTGTTTACAGCCGTAAGAAGATCGTTGTAGAGAATGCTGGCGTAGTCAAAGTTTCGATTGAAGAACAATCCATACATGATTTGTAGGATTTCTGTTGTGGCTTGGTCTTGACTACCAGATTTGCTGGTAAGGGTTATGTTTAAGGTGGAGAACATGAAATTCCATATAGTGGGTAGATTCTGTCGCTTGAACTCTCCAATCCTATTCAGATCCTTGTTGTAACCCAGAAACTTCATGAAATCAAGAAGAACAGCTGTTTTTGGTGGTTTCTCATAGGCGTCTATTCCTAGCTGTCGTTTGGTTTTCATTCGGAAGATTCTTCTTAAGGTACTTGCTCTAATACGGATTGTTCTCGCTCCTCCATTACTTGCGTTGACGCTCCCAACTATCCCGTCTTGTTATTCGATGTATTGGCACGTGGTCCACCATTGTTGGACATAGATCGCTGGAAGGTGGTCATCGAACTCTGTTAGGGCTCTGAAGATGTCAGAGTTTCTAAAGAACTCAATGAAGACGTGATACAAGGGTAGATAGAGTCCTGGAGTGGGATCGAATCTATAGTTGTTGTCAGCAAACTCGTATGGAAGAACAATGATATCATCGGTGGGTTCTATTCGGCTTGAATCAGCAGAGTTTTGGGGTTCCGTCATTGTTGCAGGTTTGGGTTTTCTTGAAGAACACTGAGGATTTAAATAAAAAAGGGAAAGGTGAAAGGTTTAGGAAGTTTAGAAAAGAAATGGGTCAAGGTTATGGATATTTATAGTCAGAACTTGTGGCTGGGTAATCGCCGTAGATACTGTAGGTACTCGAGTGACAGAAGGTGGAGTGGCCTGAATTAAGTATCGTGGGGACAGTTAGTGGTTTAGCTTTCAATTAGAGAGTGCCACGTGGATTTGTTCTGACCACTTTTGTGCAAGTAAACCGTCGCGGTTAGAGATGTGTGGGTGACAAGTGGCTGACGCTTAGAAATAACCCGCACCTCTGATGACGTGGCAAAAAAAAAATGACAGAGCTCTGATGGAGCTTTGCAAGTTTTTTGCCTCTGACGAGTGACCCTTTTTTTTAAGTATTCCTTTGGAGTTTCACCTTAACCCAAAACCATTTAAAATTCTGTATCTGATGAGGAAATGGTCAAAGAACGAGAACAGAACTGACTTTAGAAATTTCATCAGAGGTCTGGTGAAAAAACAACAGAGGCTCTGGTGGAATGTCAGAGTTCTGACAGGTTCTTGACGTTATCAAAGGATTTTCATCAGAACAGATTTTCCCTCTTTCTTCAAAAAGATTTGTCGATGAGGATCAAAAAGCAAAGTTAATTTGGATTTGGAGATATGAGTACTGACTTGCTCCCCCTAAAACTATGCTCAAAATCTTATAAAATCCCCCTTAAAATATGAGCAATTCTTTTTTAAACAAACTTGTTGAAAGAGTATGCTTGACAGAGTTCTGGTGAAAGACAGAGACTCTGTTGAACTATCCTTCCTAACCTTTTTAACAGAGCTCTGTTGGAACAACAAAGGCTCTGTTGAGTTTTGAATAGAATTAAGAGGACATGTTCAGCATACCCAGTTTGCTGATTAAGAAGTTAAATCTCCTTTCATCAAGTGCTTTTGTGAACAGGTCAGCAAGCTGGAGGTCAGTTGAAATAAAGTACATTTCAATAGTTCCTTTTTCAACATGATCCTTTATGAAGTGGTACCTTATGTCGATGTGCTTAGTTTTCGAGTGTTGAACTGGATTGGCTGTTATGGCAATGGCACTCTTGGAGTCGCATAGAATAGGAATTTTACCATACTCTGATAAATCCCAATTCTAGCAATAAGATATGAATGTAGTGAGAGAGAATCTAGAGAGCAAATATGTCATCCATGTATTGAGCTCAAAGGATTACAAAAGGTTTCTAAAAGATTACTAAAGCCTTCTAAAGTATTTTGATGTGTTACTTACAAATGAACTAGACAAGCCTATTTATACCCATGACATACAAGGTATAAAGGCATTCACAATACTGTATAGACTCATACAGTACATTGACTTTACAGTAAATCTTGAATACAATAATGCTCTAACAATCTCCCCCTTTGGATTCAAGATTTAAAAAATTTGACAGCAGTCTTCAGCTCTTTGTAAAGTCAATCTTCTTCAACAGACACTCTATCAAACCATCTTCAAATAGCTTTATCTCCACTAGTTCACGGCGAACTATATGCTTTGACACTCTTTAAGAACTCAGCTTTGAAGAATCTTCAGACAAACATGAAAGTCATTGTCTTTTTCTTTGAAAAGTCAATCTTCTTCAATAAAATCTTCAACAGATTGTCTTCAAGTCTTGAACATGAAATTTCGATCTTTGTATAAAACCATCAATTCGGAACAAGATGAATCAGAAACGATTAGAGTTTGGATCAGAAATATGTGAAACCATCCACATTGTTGAACTTTTAGGTGTAAGCACATTCCGAGAATCACTCAGAACTAAGATAACCAAATTCAGCAATATTTAGACTTCACATGATCCTTCTCCCCTGATCTTCAGTCTTTGTTCACGAATCTTTGACTTGAAAGTTCTTTGACATGAAATATCTTTGATTTGAAAGCTCTTTGACATGAAATTGAAATTAAACTTTTCTCCCCCTTTTTCGATGATGGTGAGCATCATAATCAACGAAAACCATTTTCAATTTCAGTCGTGTCTTTGAGTATTGCTAACAATCTCCTCCTTACAGAATAACCTTGCTCCCCCTCAAAATAAGAATTATGGAGCAATTTATTTTCTCCCCCTGAAAGTATGCATATATTTCAATAACGTATAGTATTTGAAATTGTAGCACAAATTTTAAAACAAATTTACACAAGGAAAATAAAATTCATTGAACTTCATTTTATAACTACAAACATTTGATCATTTGAAAACTTTACAAAAGAAATTCAACTTAATTAAATTTAACAGATATTTCAATCAAATGAAATCAAATGCATGTGTTTGGAATCAAGAACAAGTCATCATTGTATATCAAGTTAAAAAATGTTCAGTTTCAACCCCTTTATTAAATCTATTTGGTGTGCTAGCATACGAAATATGATTAGCATCAAGCGTATGCAATTCTTAAACATATAAGAATACTTTGCTCTACTCACACTATGTGTCCAAAATCAGAATTTCATAAATTTACGGGTTTATCGCGACTTTGTATTTTCCCCAAGTTTCAAGAGATGTGTGCTCTTTGGCATCTTTTAATTTTTGCTCATTGGCATCTTTTGATTTGTGCACATTGGCATCTTTTGATTTTGTGCTCATTGGCATCTTTTGATCAAAAAGTTTAGTAAGAATAAGATACACCGTTAAACATGACTTTCTATCTGGTTCTATAGCAGGATTTGGGTCAGCAGATCCCAGACCAGTTGGCCTTAGGTGCTAGGTGACGAGCACCCCTTAGAACTTAATTTCCCAAACCAGAAAGGCCACATCGATATATCTTAAACCCATTTGTACCAGTAGAACATGGCTTTCTATCTGGTTCTTGCAGGATTTGGGTCAGCCGATCCCAGACCAGTTGATCTTAGGGACTAGGTGTCGAGCACCCCTTAGGACTTACTCTCCCAAACCATAAAGGCCACAGGCACAAACTTTCAAACTAAATGATAGTGCAACTTTTTTATCTCAATCACTTGGTTCTAAAACATAGTGCTTTGCCCATATTTTCATTTCCATCCATCATTCTGACTTATAGGCTTTTTGAGCATTATATTCTATATATATCCAGATTCACATAACTTTGAGCATTCAGCATAATTTCATTCATGTTTTGCTGACCTTTCGATTTATTTCAGAGGTGAAAGATGAAACAAATATAACTCAGATAAAACAAAAACACTTGTAAAATCATCTTTTAGCACACATTTAATTCATTGAATGAAAATTGAAAAATTTATCTCATTGAATTAAATTTATAAAGATTCAAGTTTTCAAATCAGTAGAAACAAATATAATCCAATGTTACCTTTTGCCACGTTCCTTGAAACAAAAATATATAGCAGTTAAGGATATTACCTGAGAAGTGTGAGTTCTAAACTGATTTGTTTAGAAGTCTTAGTCTTTAAAGTACGGGTCCTGAACTGAGTTGTTCAGAAGCCATTGTCGTTGAAGCACGGGTTTTGAACTGATATGTTCAAAAGCCATTTACATTTAAGCACGGGTCCTGAATTGATGTATTCAGAAACCATTCATGATTTGTCTCCCCCTTAATGGTACAAATATTCTTTAAAAAAAACAAATCCACCGCTTCTCTTCTATTTTCAGACATGTGTGTGGTATGTATTTACAAATCAGTACAACACATGATGAACCTGCAAAACAGATTAAGCAGATTTTGGTACCCAATGGCACTTGGGTCCTAGTGGGTTAGGTGTAGATTTCTTACAAGGAATACTGTAAGAACCATACCAATAAGAAGTATAATCTTTATGCACAAAGTCATTTGATCCACAGTAAGAACAACAGATTTTCTTATGTGCCAACCTAATCAGATGATTTACATAATGAATAGGATTAGGTTTAGCATAAGATTTACCTTTTGGCGTATTGTTCTTCTTTGCATTTGATGTGGATACAGATGATTTTGGCACATCTTTCTTTGGAACTGTTGTGCCTTTTACTCTCCATTCCATCTTCACCCTCTTGAAGACTGGAACTTCTTCAGGTTTGGAAGTATTAACTTTAGGCACCTTTGTTTTGTTATCTGATTTATCATACAGAGGATTATAGAAGAGATTTGTTGAACGAATCCGACCTTTTGAGAAATCTGTTGATCTATTAAATTGTTTAGAAGAAATGTTTTTAAAACTTGAACTCGAAGCAGTTTTAAAAGAGCATTCAGAATCATTTGAATCAACAAATGGAGTCTGAAAGATAGAATTATGACTAGCCTGCTTTGAGACATCAAATTTAAAAATGACGTCTTCAAGTTCTTTGACTTTGTTTATTAAAACATTTTTCTCTTTAGAAATTAGATCAAATTTCTTTTGGAGATCAGATTTGATCAACTGATCCTTCATAATATCAGCTGATAAACCAGATAATCTTTTGGTAAGATTAAGAATCACATCTTCAAAATATACACGTTCCGATTCAAAATCTTTTTCCAAAAACTTTCTTTTATCAGTAATCTCTTTGAAAATTTCCATATTTTTCTTTTAAGGGTTTTACTTTCCTTTTCAAAGAGATTTTGCTTTTCCGTGAAATCTTTTCTTTCCTTTTCCAAAAGATTTTCTAATTCAGAGATTTTCACGGAAAGTTCAGAACTTTTATTCTCAAAATATTTTCGTTCAGTTTCAAATTTAGCTCTTTCTTTTTCGAGCTTGTCTTTTTCTAAAAATAAAACTTTCTCAAAGTCAGAAACTTGTTTTGAAAGTTTTATACAATTAAGTTCAATTATTTCCTTTTCTTTAAGAATCTTCTCTCTCCTGTCTTCAATGCTCTTCAGATCAGCATTTTCCTTTTTAAGAGTTGTTACTTTCTCTTGAAGTTTCTCGATTTGATCGTGCAGACTTGAGTTGTCTTTGTCTTTCTTTGTTTCAAGACCTGCAATATAAACTTCAAGATCAGTTATTCTTTTAGTAAGTTTAGCATTTGAAGAAGAAATGTCTAAAATTTGTCTTTTCAGATTAACATTTTCTTCTTCCAATGCTTTATTTAAAATAGGAGTTGAAGAATTTGAAGCATTATCTTTAATAGGAGTTTCTGATTTAGGAGATGTTTCTGATAAAATAACTTGTTGCAAAATTCCATTATTTGCCTTAGCTTTTTCTTGTGGCTTTGGAGGTGTTTTTGTTATTATGACTTGTTGCAACACTTCATTATTTGGTTTAACAGATACATGTGAATTAACAGATGTTTCTGTTATAATGACTTGTTGCAACTTTACATTTGGTTTAACAAAAACTTTTGCAATTGGAGGAATCTCCTTTTTCAGAGTTTGCTTCAAATCTTCACCACTGCTTTTAACAATAACTTGTTGTAAAACCATTTTGAATATTGCTAGAAATTGATCGTTCAGAAGATCAAGCAGACAGTGTATGAAAATACACAAAAAAATATATAAAATTTTTTCTTGAAAAGCTCTTACAGTGTATGAAATACACTATAGAAAAAATTTCGAGATAAAAATTTTTCACAAAAAACTCTTTTTTTTTTTTTTTTTTTTTTAAATTCACAAGAATTCGGATGAGTAAGGGTTCGAATTCAACGAATTCGGATGAAGAAGGGTTCGAATTCACTCAATTCGGACTTAACTTGGTTCGAATTCAATGAATTCGGATGCTTAAGGGTTCGAATTCAATGAATTCGGATGCTTAAGGGTTCGAATTCTATGAATTCGGATGCTTAAGGGTTCGAATTCTATGAATTCGGATGCTTAAGGGTTCGAATTCTATGAATTCGGATGCTTAAGGGTTCGAATTCAACACATGGAAAATTTAATCAACTCAATTCGAATCTAACACAGTTCGAATTCTCCTCAATTCGAATCTAACACGGTTCGAATTCTCCTCAATTCAAATCTAGCTGGGTTCGAATTCAATCAATTCGAATCTTTCTTGAGTCGAATTCTACACTTGTATTTCCAAGAACACTCCGAATTCTTCTTTGAATGATCCGAATTCACCAAGAATGATCCGAATTCACCAAGAATGATCCGAATTCTGCACTTCGAACCCGAAAATCACTAAATCAGCCATAACTTTTTCAATTCTTGATCAATTGTTATGAAATTTGCACAGATTTGTTCGAAATTTGATTCCACACACTTTCTTAGTTAATCACAAATCCTAATTCGATCAATTTAATCGAATTTTGATCCAAAAATAGTAGAAAAAGTTTTCGAACAAAAATGATATAAAATGATCAGATCTGCAAATTCTGTGCAGATTTTGGTGTTGATCCAAGAATTAAAGATGTTCAGGAATCAAATCCGAGTGCAATGATGTCAAGAATCAATCCAAAAGATCAAAAATTAAAGAAAAGATGAAATCTGGATGAATAGTAAATGAAGAAGGGTCAGAATTCTTGATGAACAGTGATGAATAGTGATGAACACCCAATCCGAATTCTTCAGCTTTAGTGTAAAAAATCTTCAATTTGGTCTTCGATCTGCTTGAATCTTCTGTTTAGCTCTGATACCAATTGATAAATCCCAATTCTAGCAATAAGATATGAATGTAGTGAGAGAGAATCTAGAGAGCAAATATGTCATCCATGTATTGAGCTCAAAGGATTACAAAAGGTTTCTAAAAGATTACTAAAGCCTTCTAAAGTATTTTGAAGTGTTACTTACAAATGAACTAGACAAGCCTATTTATACCCATGACATACAAGGTATAAAGGCATTCACAATACTGTATAGACTCATACAGTACATTGACTTTACAGTAAATCTTGAATACAATAATGCTCTAACATACTCCAAGCCATAATATTTGAGTTGTGTTTTCATCCATATCACTTGAGAACAACAACTAGCAGCAGCAACATATTCTGCTTCTGCTGTAGAGGTTGAAACACAGTTATGTTTCTTGGATGTCCAACTCAACAACTTTTCTCCAAGCAGTTGACAACTACCAGAAGTACTCTTTCTGTCATTATTGCATCCTCCATAGTCTGAATCTGTATATGCTACAAGCTCGAAACCAGAGTTAAGAGGATACCAGAGACCCAAAAATTGAGTCCCTTTCAGATATTTAAAGATACGCTTGACAGCTGTTAAATGAGTTTCTGTAGGATTTGCTTGAAATCTGGCACATAGACAGGTTGCAAACATTATATCAGGTCTGCTGGCAGTTAAGTACAGAAGTGACCCTATCATGCCTCTGTAATACTTGACATCTGTTGGTTCACCATTAAGAGCAGAGTCAAGCTTAACTCCAGTGGCAATAGGAGTTTTCATCGGTTTGGAATCATTGAGCTTATACTTTTTCAATATATCAGAGATGTACTTAGACCGACTTATGAAAGTCCCTCTGTCTGATTGTTTAACTTGTAAACCAAGGAAGAAAGAAAGTTCTCCCATCATGCTCATTTTGAATTCGCTTTTCATTAAACTTTCAAACTTATCACAGTACTCCTGCCTTGTAGACCCAAAGATAATATCATCAACATATATTTGTACCAGAAGTATTTCATTCTTATACCTTCTAAAGATTAGAGTTTTATCGACAGTACCTTTCTCGAAGTGATTGACCAACAGAAATTTGGACAGAGTTTCATACCAGGCTCTGGGAGCTTGCTTAAGGCCGTACAGAGCTTTGTCTAACTTGTAAACGTGGTCTGGAAACTCTGAACATTCAAAACCAGGTGGTTGCTGGACATAAACTTCTTCTTGCAGTTTGCCATTCAGAAAGGCAGACTTGACATCCATTTGGTAGACCTTAAAACCCTTGTGAGCAGCATAGGCTAGGAAGATTCTGATAGCTTCTAGCCTAGCCACAGGTGCAAAGGTTTCGTCATAGTCAATACCTTCTTCCTGTCTGTATCCCTTTGCAACCAGACGGGCTTTGTTTCTGATGATAATCCCATCTTCATCCTTTTTGTTTCTAAACACCCATTTGGTTCCAATGGCCGCTTTGCCTTTTGGTAGTGGAACCAAGGACCAAACTTTATTTCTTTCGAATTCCAGAAGCTCTTCTTGCATAGCTTCGATCCAATTTGGGTCCTCTAGGGCTTCAGAAATTTTCTTCGGCTCAATCATGCTTAAGAAATTTACAAAGAAGGCTTCGTTGATTGTGGCCGATCTTGTCTTCACACCATCTTCAACAGCACCAATGATAAGATGATGAGGATGATCCTTTGTCCATCGTGTCATGGGAGCATGGACAACAGGCGGGGTTTGTGCTTCTGATGGAAAAAGATGAACTTCAGCATCAAAGCTCTGTTGATTGGGCCGGGGCTCTGTGGCACACGACTTTGGAGAGTGGCCTCATTGCTCTGAGAGTCATTAACAGGGCTCTGTGAAGGTGAGATTTCAAACAAGGAGTCTTTGCCAATATTAGTTAGCAAAGGTGATGATGGCTCTTGTTCAGGTCCTCTCTCGTTCTGATGTGGTTCCTCATTTCTCTGTATCACTCCTGTAGACAGAGAAGTAGATGGTGAAATATTAGAGGGACCAGTGAGAGATGTACCTGTCAGATTTTGTTCTGTTGAGTTCTGAGCTTGATCTCCTCTGTTGATGTTATCAGAGGAATCATCATCATTGAAGAAATCGTTGAACATGAGATTGATATCTTCTTCCCTTGTCTTTGAAGAACTTGTCTTTTTCTGTTCTGTCTGTGTCCCCTCTGTTGATTTACGAACAGAGGAGCTCGATGTGCTTTCATCAAAGGACACATTTACACTTTCTTGAATGACCCGACATCTGGAGTTGTAGACTCTGTAGGCTTTAGAGGTTAAGGAATAACCAATAAAGATTCCTTCGTCTGCTTTCTTATCAAACTTTCCCAGCTGATCTCTGTCATTCAATATGTAGCACTTGCAACCGAAAACATGAAAGAATTTCACGTTTGGTCTTCTATTGTTGATGAGTTCATAAGGAGTCTTCTTAAATCTCTTTACTATCACAGCTCTGTTTTGGGTAAAACAGGCTGTTGAGACTGCTTCTGCCCAGAAGTTTATTGGAAGGACAGATCCAGCCAACATGGTTCTGGCGGCTTCTACCAGCGTTCTGTTCTTTCTTTCCACAACTCCATTCTGTTGTGGAGTTCTTGCAGCTGAAAAGTTCTGGGAAATACCTTCCTCTGATAGGTAGGTATCAATTTTGGCATTCTTGAATTCTGTCCCATTATCACTTCTCAACTTTTGCACTTTTAATCCTAACAGAACCTGTATCCTTCTCAACAGACTTATCAAAATTTCTGGGACATCAGATTTTACTCTGATGAACTCAATCCAAGTATATCTAGAATATTCATCAATTAAAACAAGGATAAACTTCTTGCCCGACAGACTTTGCACAGAGATTGGACCACAGAGATCCACGTGAAGCATATGCAAAGGTCTGGGACAACTATGATCACTCTTTGTTCTATGTGATGATCTTTTCATCTTACCCAGTTCACAAGCAGAACAGAGATGGTCTTTGTCAAACTTTAGAGAAGGGAGTCCTTTTACTAACTTCAGTTTCACGAGCTTGTCAAGGTTATGAAAGTTCAAATGGGCAAATCTTTTATTCCAGAGCCAGGCATCTTCATTTTTCAAAGACACTAAACAGAGTTTCTCTGTTGTAGTGTTTTGGTTTGGTTTAAAATTCATTTTGTAAAGATTGCCTTTTCTGTCAGCTCTTAAAAGTTCTTGACCAGACTCGGAAAGTAACAAGGAACAATATTTCTTCCTGAAATTGACATCAAATCCGTGATCACAGAGTTGACTTATACTGAGAAGATTATGATTTAATCCTTCAACATAAGCAACTTCAGAGACTGGGACACCACCATTTACTAATGTACCATAACCTTTAATCTGTCCTCCATTGTCTCCTCCGAAGGTTACTGCACTTCCCATCTTGTTCTTAAAAGAAGTTAACAGCTCCTTATTCCTCGTCATGTGCCTGGAGCATCCAGAATCCAAGTACCAGATCTGCACATGAGGTTTCTGCAAGACAGATTAGTTCCTTTTAGGTACCCATTGCATAATGGGTCCTTTCCTGTTAGGCTTAGGTGGGTTGACAGACTTTCCTTTGGGCTTTCCATATTGTGATGGTGTGCCAGGGGTTTTCCTCTGTGTATTCTGAACAGTCGTGGGATTTTTCTTTTGAACGTACTGATTCAGTTCTACTGCATTAGAAGCAAGAATCTTAAAACCTTTGTTGTTAAACTCAGTTACCGGTATAAACCTTGATTGTTTCTTGAAGAAAGAAACATCATCTTTTAGATCCGTAGATTCTATCGGTATCTGCTTTAACTTGTGTGAAATTTTCTTTTGACCACAAAAAATCTGTTCATCTACTTCAGAGTCAGAGTCACTGTCAGAGCCTAGAAAGTCTCTAGTGGCTCTGTCGGAGGTTTTCGTTTCAATGGGTATGACAGGGATATTTGTTTTGACAGTTCTGAACCTTCTCAACTTTGGCTTTAAAGAATCTGAAACAGCATTTTCCTCGATAACTTTCAACAAATCTTCCTCAAAAGATGTTCATATGGATTCAGGAGTAGGAAGACTGGGGCTTCTGGATTGAGTTTGCTCTGTGGGATTTCAACAGAGGACTCAGTCATAGAAGTAACAGACTTCTGTCCTTTGAATGAGTTAAAGTTAAAAATCTCTTTTGTATCCATGTCCTTGACAGAGTTAGGAAGTATGATTCTAGCTCTTCCTTGATCAAGAATAAACTCAGAGGATGATTTTAAAACCTTTTCATGATCAGAGGAATCATAGCTGACGTTCCTAAAGTCAAGATTTCTTGGTTTTGAGAAAGCATTTGAAGTTTTGGTTCTTTTGAAAACAGCATTACCAGATATCACGTCCTCTTGGATTTTCCCAACATAAAAGGCAAAGGACAGAGATGCCTTCTTCCTTTCGTCATAGGGTGCAAGGTCAGAGAAACCAAGACCTTGCGTATCCATCTGTGAATTTATCTTGATGTGCACATCTTGTGCATCCTGGTATTTTTTAATTTGAATTTCTTTTCTCTGTAGGGATTGATGCAGAATTTCCCTTTCTCTTTGAAAATAGTCAGTTAGAGCAACAGAGTTAAGTCTCTCTGTTTCAGACTTTTTCAATTTTTCAGACTTCTGTTTCAAAACATTTTCATATTCGTTAATTTTGTCAGAAAACAGGCTCTCTTTCTTCTTTTGCAAGATTTCTAGCTCAGATTTTTCTTTGATGATTTCTTCCTTTTCTTGTTCCAAGAGAGTGTTCTCTCTCTTGTAAAAGGACAGATCCTTCTGAGCTAGCTTTCTTAGCTCTTTTTCTTCAGAAAGTTTTTGTTTAAGAAGTTGAAATTCCTCATTCAGCATAGAAACATGCATTTCTAATTCTGAGTCAGACTTGGATTCAGATGAACATACCTTCGCACTGGGTCTGGTGGTCTCCAGCGCTCTGTCGTCAGACTCTGTCATAGTAAGAGCAAATGCATGAGCTATATCTTCTTCTTCTGTTGTTCCCTTCGTTATCTCTGGTTCTCCAGTCATCCAGTCAACAGCTTCTTCTAAACTTTCATCATCCACAGCAACTCCACAAAAGTTGGCTTGTTCTGGTTCATCATCAGAGGATGAATCAGAAACCCAGTTCTCCATTTCAGCAACATAGCTTCTTTCTCTGTAGTTGTACTTGTATTTGTTCTTGTAGTAGTCCAGGTCTTTTACCAGTTTGCCTCTACAATTAACAGAGAAGTGCCCAGGTTTGCCACATCTGAAGCAACGTCCATCATTCTGATTGATGGGTTGAGCAACATCGGCCTTCTGTTGTGCTGGTGGATTTTCTCTTCTGTTTTGTGGAGGCTGTCTTTGTTCTGTGGTAACTCTGTTGTTACTTTGTTCTGGTGCAGCGTATTCTCTTCTGTCTTCTTTTCTCTCATATCTACCTCTTCTGTCAAACTTATTGCCAAATCTCTTGTTAAATTGTTGAGTTATTAGAGCAAGAGATTGATCAAAAGCTTGAATGTCATCATCCTCTGACGAGCTTTCCTCTGTATCACTCTCTGCAACTAAACTTTTCTTTCCTTTCTTTTTAACGGACTTCTCTTTCTTTTTCTCTCTGTTTGAACTCTCTCTGTTGGACTTTTCTGATGTGGTTTTCTTAGAATCAGAAACTAAAGCGATTGGGCCTGCAATGGTGGATTTGCCTTTTTTGCTTGACAACATCGTTCTCTTGTGCGGCCAAAGTGCCATACACATCTGTTAGAGACCATGCATCTAAGTCCTGGTTGGCTTGTAAAGACATGGACAGATTTAACCATTCATCATTCAAAGTTTTCAAAAACAGAACATTGTTATCTTCCTTCGACCTAACAACCCCACATTTTTTGCATTTGTTGATCAACACATTAAATCTGTTGTAGGTTTGTTGTAAGGTTTCCTCAGGAAGTGCCTTGAAATCGTTGTATTCATTTATACATTGTGTCCTTCTGTTCTTTTGGGTCTTGATACCACCCTCAAGTTGGTTAAGAAGTTGATCCCAGATTTCCTTAGCAGTAACACATGAATCTAGTTCTTGAAATATTTCGTTTGGAATGGCCATTATCAGTAGTCTAACTGCTTTAAGATCATTTTCCATTTTTAGATTTTCCTCATCAGTAAAACCTGTGGTTTTATTCTCATAATGAGCTGGAATCTCAGCAGTAGTTCCTGTTGCGGGTACACGAGGAACAAAAACCATGGGTTGGTATGGTCCGTCCGTGACAGATCGCATTAAGTCTTTATCCATACCATCGAAAAAGTTAACCATCCTGATCTTCCACTGAGCATATTCATCTCTCAGAAGAGTAGGAGGTTTTGTTAAAGAACCAGCAGTATAGATAGCATTTATACCGTTGTTCGCCATTTTGAGAAAGACAGAGTACAGTTGTTAAAAAGAGTTTGAATTCGAAGATGAGTTTTAAACAGTAACTAATGGAACAGTAACTTCTAAGAGAAACATTTAAACTAAGCTAGAAAGCTTTAAACACAGTTATATGAGCTATGAAAGCTTGTTTAGACTAGGAAGCAGTAAAAACTGAGTATGTAATGAAGCTTTTAAAGGCACACAAACACAATCAACAACAATGAGTCAACCTTGGTAGATTGGATCGTTTGGTTTAAGAAAACCAAAGGAGCTCTGATACCAATTGTAGGTTCCCAGATTCACGTTGTATCATATTAATGGTAGTGAAATAGACAGCGGAAGCATATTAAATAAAGCCATTAAAATGAGTGATTGTGTAAACGATAAATGAACTATGAGAATCAAATATTGAACAGTAAAAATGATAACAGGATCAGATATAAAAGCTGCTCATATATTGATAATGAATCACACCAAGAACATGTTCGAGTGTGTTCGAAAATCTCATAGGACAACAATATCGTACGGAGGTAGTGCTCGGGATTGCTGCAGTGTGTGTTTAAACAATTGTGGAAAAACTACTCTTCCCAAAGCTTACAATTGTTTGTTCCACTACCTCTCTATTTATAGCCCTGGAAAAGTGAAGGCAGTGTACTATCGTACCCTAGAATGACACGTGGAAAGTGTGTCTCCTATTTTTAGGGCATACGTGGAAAGTATGGACACTTGTCTAACACTTGGGATTTCCTACGAGACTTAGGCTGACATAGGTCTTCACTTCACCAGAGCTCTTTCGCAAGAGCTCTGTTGGTCTTCTGTTAAACACTTGTTCTTCTGTTGGAAGTCTTCGACAGAGCTCTGTTGAGCTCTGTTGGTCTTCTGACTTGAACTTCTTCCGAATCTTCTGTCTGATCTCTGTTGGTCTTCTGACTTGAACTATTTTCAGTACTTTTCCATAACAGATACTTGGGGCCAACAGAACATTTACTCAACAAGATTTGTAGAGTCGAATTTTCTGTTTTGACGATCGTTCTGTGCAGCCGAGGGAAAACTTGCACAACTCACTTATTTTCATCCAAAATGGATGAATCAAATCTCGTTGGAAAGCTAAGAGGCTGGAGTTCAATGTGCATTTGTTTATGTTTTTTTCTCAAAAAGGCTCCTTGATGGTCTAAAACAACGGTGAAGTTGAGTCATGAAAGCTGGACAAAATGGGGTTAATTGTCTCGGTCTTTCAAGAATATGGGCCTACATTTGAGGGGGAGCTCGTGATGCTTTGAAGACTCGAAGAACAGAACACCAAAGTTTCTAAATAAAGCAAGGGGGAGACTATAAGATGATGTTTTCTTTATAAAACATTATGGGGAGATTGTTAGATTAAATTAGCCCCTAATTTAATTGAATGTTTTATAATGAAATTATTGTATAGGCTTTTTAATTAGCTTATCAGCTTTTAGCTAATTGTATGGGCTTAGCCCTTTTTATCTTGTAAATGGACCCTTTATAAAGGTGTCTAGGGTTTCATTTTTCATAAGGTCTTTTTGAAGTAACACACAAAATACGTATAGAAACTAATGAGAGTCATCAAAAATGTAAAGTGTGGTGTTCTTCACTTTCCTCTCCATATTGTGAATCAATGAATAAGAGATGAGTTATTTTATCATTGTTCTTCATGTTCATCTTATCTCTACTTATATATGGATTGTTCTTATATTGTTTTCTTGTCTAAAATGGGATCTAAAAGGTTTACCTTATCTATTTTCGCAACAAACTGTAAATTGTATTTTGGATTTTCTCATTAATCAATAAAAAATTTAAAAAGTATAACTTGTGTTTGTATTCAACCCCCTTCTACAAACTTAACCCTGTTGATCCAAACCCTCAGTGATTTAATAATGACTCTTTTAGAAACACTTAGTGAAAATTATAAGTAAACAATATGTATTAGAGTTTTACCATCGCTGATAAGTACTATGACTCTACAGTACTGCTGATAGGAACTCTCGCTCTTTAAGTTAGACATTCAGTGAAACTGTTCACCCATCAAGCTCTGAGCGTGTTCAGTACTTTTGGTGATCGCTGATAAGTTTTAGTTGTTTACTTATGATCCCTGAAGATAAGTTTCACGTCAACAATGGTTCTACGCTGAAGTCGAAGATCAAGCCCAAGAACCAGCGACAAGTCTACTAAGGAACTGATGCGGATATCAGCGAAGCAAGACCTGTCCACTCAACGTGAAGTTTCAAGTAGAAGACTTCAGCGAACGCTGAGCTTTATCATTCGCTGATAAAATACTGCTCAACGAACGCTGGTCATGAAGTCTCCTCTACATGTTACTTTGTCTTACCTCCCTTGCACGTCTCCGTACGATAATGTCAGAAAGGACATCCCGTTTGTCCAGGATCGTACAACCAACTCTGATCCTACACGCAACCACTCAGCTGCTGCCACATGTAAAGTAATACTGCCTTGCATTAAATGCATGCAGTATATAAGAAGAACCCTACTTCTGGATTGAAGTGCTCGGCTATCTTCTTCTTTCTCTCTTAGTGTTAGAATATTATTCGTAATTTCCTTATCTCCTTTCTGTCTTAATTCTAGTGCAAGAAACTTAGTGTTCTTAACTTGTTTAGATTAGGTTAATCCTTAATCTTGTTCCGCAACAAGTTGTAAATTGTTTTGATTTATCAATAAATAATTTTGAAAGTAAAAATCTGTGTGTTTGTATTCAACCACCCCTTCTAGAAACTTGTATAACCCTTCGGGACCAACAAGTGGTATCCGAGCAAGTTTGTGTAATCTCATAAACAAGATCTTGCCTATAAAAATCTTTTCTCTTCCTTGCTATCTCTCACAATGGCCACCAACACAAACACCAACTATATTGATAATGGTTCTCTTGCTAAACCCCGTAGATTTTCCAGAGATAACTTTAATCTATGGAAAAATAGGATGATACTCTTCTTATAAGGTGTAGACCCAACTATACCTTATTTTATCGAAAATGGTCCATACATTCCTATCAGAATTGATCCTGAAGTTCCAGCCGCTGAGAATAGAGCTGCTATTCCAGAAAGATTGGTTCCAAAGGAAATTCATATGTGGACTGATGAAGAGAAGAAGAAAGTGGCTCTCGACACCAAAGCCAGATCCATTCTTTCCAAGGCTCTTCCTGATGAAGTCTACCATTCCATCATGAACCTGAAAACCTCCAAAGCCATGTGGGACACAATCTGTGTTCAGTATGAAGGTACTTCTGAAGTCCAGGACTGAAGAAAGATCAACCTGGTAAGACAGTACGAAAGCTTCATTTGTGGTAAGAATGAAACTCTCTCTGAAGTACACCAACGATTTAACTGTTTAATAATAGATCTAAAAACTGTTGGTAAGGAATATTCTAACTTTGAAATTCTGACAAAGTTCTTAGAATGTTTACCTGAAAGCTAGGACAGTTATTCAATGTGTCTCAAGCTGTCAAAAGATCTTAAATCTATGACTCTTTCTACCTTATATGTAACGATGCTTAATCATGAGCAATCGAGTCATCTCAAGAAGAATCTTGTAAAAGATTCCAAAAGCACCCCTTTTGCTTTAATCTTAGAGTCACCTTCCACTCAGCGATCTACTATCACTATCACTGAGTTGGAGACTAACTCTGAATGCTCATCAGATCCTGACGCTTCAGATCTTGATGAATCTATGGATCTCCTTTCAAAAAGGTTCGGGAGATTCGCCAAAAAGAAAAATTTCAGAAAGAACAAACCTCTTGCTATTACTGACAAGCCTAGATCATCAACTCCTAATGATAAGCCTACTGCTACTTGCTATAACTGCGAAAAGATAGGACATTTTGCTAGCGAGTGCAGGTCAAAGAAAGTTTTTAGAAACTCAGCTTTCTCCAAGAAATCCTCTAACCCCAGGTCTAGAGATGACAAGTACCAAAAGCTGAAAGAAAGGTACGCAAAGCTGAAAGGATTTAAGAAGAAAGTCAAAGGCCTGATGGCTGACTATGATTGGGCTGCCTCTGACGAAGAAGAATCATCTGACTCTGAAGATGATGATGAACCCAATCTCTGTCTCATGGCCAAACTTGAAGATGAGGAAGAAAATTCTGACATTCCCTCTGCTTCAACCTCTGCTACTAAGGTATCACCTTCCTTCTTTACCAATATTTCAAATATTGATGAAGATGATAGTCTTCGAAAGATCGATCTCCTGACTATGAGTTTATATGATGCTATGAATGGCAAAACTGTTGTTGAAAACCAAAATATTGATCTCAGTGAACAACTTAAAAACTGTCACCTTCAAATAGAAAAGCTTTCTAAAATTGAAGAAGACTTGAAAGATCAAGTTCATATAAATCAGCTAGTCAAAATCGAGCGTGAAGAAGCTATCGCTGCATTAAAAGCTGAAAAAGCTACTGTTGATGGATGGTATAAATCCTCAACAACGATCACTGAGATAATCAAGTCTCAGATTCCTTTGAGTGACAAACGTGGTCTTGGTTACAAAGTTAACGCTGAAGAACCAACCACTGACCATTCTATGCTTAAGTTTGGAATGTTTGTCTCCTCTATCCCTGATACTTCATCTTCTCAGTGTTCCTCTTCAAAACCACCTATACCTGAGCAAAACCTATTTAACTTCTAAAGATAAAGGTAAAGAAAAAGTTTTCTATCAAAAACCTCAGAAGGGTACCTTTGTACCTAAGCTGAATGCTTCTAAAGCTTCAGTGAGCTATCCCTCTGCTTCTAAGAATATGATCCCTGGATATATTCAGCGATGTACTCCTAGAATCAAAGTGAATATCACTGGTAAGAAATCCGAAGAACTGATTGTTCATCCCATTTCCAATGCCAAAGGTATACTTGGTGCTGGCCCTGCTCACTTAAAATTTATGGGTAAGCATGCAAATGATCCTAAAGCTGCTTTTAGCTATAGGAAATGTTATCACTGTGGACATACTAATCATATTGCTAGTAAGGGCCCCACAACCACGAAAGCTGAAAAATTAGCTAAGGTGAAGATTATTGCCCCCAAGGCAAAAAAAGACCACTGAGGTTAAGAAATTAACCAAAGTGAAGACTGATAAAGCTGAATCTTCAAATGCTGCGAAGATTGCTGAACCTTCCACCTCCTCAATCACCATTGACAAGTGTGTACACATGATGAATTGGGTACCCAAGTTAAACTAATCTTCCTTTGTTTGTAGGCTAAGAAGGGTATCTGGTATCTCGATAGCGGATGCTCTAAACACATGACTGGTAAGAAGAACCTGCTGACTGAATATAAGGAAGAGAAAGGTCCCTCTGTGTCTTTCGGTGGAAATGGAAAAGGCTATACCCGAGGTTTCGGTGTACTCTCAAATGGTACGACAACCTTCGGAAGAGTTACATATGTTGAAGGACTGAAGCATAATATTCTAAGCATAAGTCAGCTATGTGACAAGAAACTAAGGAATCCTGCTTTGTCACTGACAAAAAGGAGAAGATAGCTCTCAGCGGTTATCGTATGGAAAATGTTTATGTAATAAACATGGACTCTACAACCACTGAGAACTCTTGTTTCTTCTCAAAAGCCTCATCTGACGCCAACTGGCTATGGCATAAGAGGCTATCTCATCTCAACTTCAAGACACTGAATACTCTTTCTTCTAAAGAGTTAGTCACTGGTCTACCTCAACACTGATACGCCAAGGAGTCCTTATGTTCAGCGTATGAAAAAGGCAAGCAGACCAAAGCAAGCTTCAAGTTAAAGCAAGTCTCCTCAGTGTCATCTCCTCTACAACTTCTCCATATGGATTTGTTTGGCCCTGTTAACAAACAATCCATCGCTTGAAAGAAATATACTTTGGTCATAGTTGATGAATTCTCTCGCTATACCTGGGTAATGTTTCTCCGTTCTAAGAGTGATACCCCTGAAGAACTCATCACCTTTGTTAGGAAAATGGAAGTTGATAAATCCAGATCCGTGCAACAATATAGAAATCGAATATGATAAGCAATAAGAAATATGATTTCAACTGGTCATCCCTTTCATTAACTTTCAGAGAGAATTTTACAATAAGAGTTGGAAAGCTAAAGAGATGATTAGCTTGTTTTTCCAAGCTAATCACACATTAAATACATCGGGCCCGTGGTTAACAAGCCCACGACCCGTTCACTAATAGGCTCTAATTTAAACAAATACAATTCAACCCTTGAACTTTAAATCAACTATAAAACCGCCCCTAACAATCTCCCCCTTTGATTTGAAGTTCGAGTTGGCGCTCTAGATCTCTCCAGTTGAAGACATGTCTTTTGCGAAGCGCGAAGTGTACCTCGAACCATCTGATTGCGCGGCGGTAGTCGATTCGATTTTCAACTATTTCCAAGGCATTCCGAGCAGTTACTTCATTCGGATTCGGAACATAAGAATACCTTGGATTCTCAGACTCGTGCTAAATAATCTTTCGAAGAGCATCTCTGACCTTTAGAAGCGTGCCGTCACAAAATCTGTCTACCTGACTGAAATGCAGAAACTTCTTTTCGTTCTGTTTGTTGATGTAGACTATCCCAAATCCAGGTTGTAGAAGCAGTGAGTTCTCGGGATACATCTTCAGCTCAGGGGCATCCAGATTCGGCTTGATCAGATTTACCTTTTTCGCCTTGTTCTCGATAGCCATTTGGAAGTCCGTTAGATAAGGCATCATAATGGTGCGGACCACGTATCGACGAACAGCTTCGAGTGCCTTTGTAATCTCTAGCGGTTGGATGGTTCTTGTACGTAAGTCTTTCAGAATAACCATAAAGTCGAGTGGTAGGAGGTTCTTGAAGTCAGCTTCTGAAAATTTCCATTCGTTCCTATCTTCACGTCGAAATGAAAACTGGGTAGACGATCCTCATAATACGTCTTGAATAGATACTGATTACCTCTGTGATTCGAAGTTTGGTTCTGACCTGGTTGACTGGAAGACACCGCTGCATTGTGCTGATATATCGGCGTTGAAATTCTGGGTTAAGGTTGTAAATACCCAGACAGAAGGTCGGCTCGATCGGGCGAAGCTTGTGGACGAACAACTTCTTCAAAGATTCCTCCAAGTGAGGGATAAGTACCATGATCTTCTCCCAACGGATTTGTTGCTGTTGAGGAGGGGGAGGAAGATCAGAAGCTGTCGTGGGAGGAGCAGTTGTCGGAAGATCGGAAGTAGTAGACTCGGGTCTTGTTGATGATGTTCCGGCGGGTTGAGCATAGTGAACGGGGGATGTTCCATACAAATTTTGGAGCAGGAACTGATCATAATCAATGTTGTCATCCTCATCAGTGGGGAAGACCAAATTTACCTGGAGATTTACGGCACTGGCGGCTTTTTCGTACCATGCATCTTCGGTCTGCGGGTTGGCTTCACAATCTGGATCTATCATGTCCAAAATCGGTATGTCTGATGAGTCAAAATCAATCAGTTCCTGTGTTGAACCCTCGGGCTTTTCAACCATCGGGTCTTCTTCATCTGATATCTCCATGTCTATAACCATGTCTGCTAAAGGCAACTCGGCTTCTGGTGCTTCTGTTGTAGCTGCCGCAGTTGGGAGTTACTGATGAACCACAGTTGTAGCTTCAGTCTGGATCAGGGAGGCGGTCTCGATCAGACGTTGTCTTTTCTCCCCCTCACGGTGATCAGGATCATCCTGGTCATCGTGTTTCCGCTTTAGACCGCCTGCTTGACTCTTGCAGGTATCTTCGAGTGAGCGGACTCTCTCGGACAGCGTTGTGAGCGCTAGGTTGTAGTCCTTGAGAGTCGAGTCAATGGCATCTAAGCGAGTGGTAATAGATGAAGATGTAGCCGTGACCTATGATCGGAGAACTGAGATCATGTCTGCCTCAGTAGAGGCGGTTGTATCTGATTCCCGGAGCAGTTGGGCCAATAGCATCGTCTTCAGGGTGTCCACCGAATAGATAGGTTGCGGTTGAATCGGTGGAGGTACAGGGGCGGTTTCAGGTTTGACGAGGTGGCCTTTACCTTTTATAGTGCGCATCGCTTTGGCAAGTTCAGCGGCTACATGTTGCTGCATCTGTTGCTCCACATCCTCGCGGACAACCTTAAGGATGCTGTCCAGGGACCCTGGTGACACAAAGTCTGGGTTACTAACTCCGGGACCACTTAGGTTACCCGTTGAGGCATCTACCGCGGGGGTAGAGCCACCTACGTTCACAGTTGGCGTGATAATAGCTATGGTAGGATTTCCATCCGATCCTCGTGTTCCGGCAGAATGGAGACACTACAGACGTTCCGGTCGGGTCACTAAGAGCCGCGACTTGGTGTTTTTCCGCATCAAGTGTCCTAGTCAAAGAATCTTCAATAATAAGTGGATCTAGACTCGATGGTGCACTGAAAGAAGTCGAGACCGGGGGTTGCTGGTCTCTTGTTTCAACACCAGTACTCTCCGAGTGAGAGACCGATGGAAGTTGTGCTATTTCCCCGTGTGAGACTGAAACATCCGTCTTTTGAGAGACGGATGAGTGGCTGAGGGGGTCGTGCATTTGCTCCGCTGGGTCCACGGAGGCTTCTTCAATACCCCGTCCCAACAAATGAGACGGGATAGCAGATGTGGCTACCCGGATATCGCTCGGTTTGGTTCGCTCAGGAGCCTCTTTTTCTTTACGATTAGTTCTTTCCTGGTTCAACTTTGAACACAGTTCTCTCCGCCTCGCATGATCTAACTCCTCTACTTGTTCTCCCTCAGATGTCCTAATAATAGGTCCGGTTCCAGTATGAGGAGGTGAGTCAAGAGGGATTCCAACAGTGAAATCTGGGTTGGGTCCGATACCATGAGGTATGTGTTTCAGGCGTACGGTACGGTCGGTATCGGAGTCCGTGGAGTCAGATTCCACGTGTTCAACATGGTGAGGTGGGGAAAAGGGTTCAGTAACATATGGTTCGGTCGAACGATGAAGTTCGGGTCTAGATTGGGGTTGGCTGGAACCGGGTCGCGATGCCACTGTACCGCCTACACTCGCTCCCCTTCCTCTCACAACTAACACACCCCGCCCGACAGCACCTGCTTGTCGGGCCCTTCCACCTCTCATCCTCGGACCCTCACGTCCCTCGGGTCTATCTCCCTGGGCAGGTCCCTTCGGCTCTGGCAGGACCATGGGATTACCTAACTCTCCCCTATAAGCAACTACCCCTGGTGCATTGGGATCAGCGACGGCTAATAGAGCTTCAGGGATGGGCATGGCTACCGCATTGGATGGGTTGCGGATAACCATGAACTGAAGATGGCGTATAGGGCATACCAGATATGCAGCACGTCTGGGTATCACTGGATTAGCGTCCATGTGTTGACGCACTGCTAACGATAGGAAACGCGGGTACGGGAGGAACTTCTTCTGTTTCGTTCCTCCGATGTGTCGGATGGTGGTAACAAGTTCACACCAGATGACCATGGCGAAGTCGACATGGCGGTTGTAGCAGACGGCGTGAACTAGGCTTAGAAAGTCACCGATGCACTGATCTATTCCTTTCCATCTAGAGGATAGACACCTGTTCAGAATCGTAAACAAGGTGTACCAGATGGGGGCTAGGTATTTCCGGTTGAACGCTGAAGGTCTGGGAAGATCATGGTTGTAGCCGAGCGCGCGAATTTGTGCGCATAGCGTGTCGTCATTTACGGTAGGATCGTACCGTTCATGTCCTGCGGCGTCGGCAGCCGAAAGAGAAAGGAGTCGGCGAAAGGAGTCAGGCGTCAGGGTGAACGGCTGGTTGTCTATCATTGCCGTTATCGTCTGTGAAGTGCCGGCCATGCGGACCTGTGTCGTGAACCACACTTGAAGAACTTAGATCAACGGGACGTCGGTAGTGCGGTTGAGGGCCTCACGAATAGGATGGCCTATGAGGATATCCAGTATAACCTGGTGGTTAGGGTTGGGTAGGAAGAGCGCCGGGTCCAGATAGTGATTGTTGGCCTCCATCTCGGTGCCATGGTCAGGGTCAACCAAGGCAGCATCTGCTTCGTCGTTTATGATTTCCTCCTCTTGAGGTATATGCTCTTCCGGAGGTTGTTGTGGATTTTGTTGACCTTCCATTGCAATATCTGTAAAAGAAACGCACAGTTAGTTACTGAGATGGATGAACAATTGTCGGCGCGTATCTTTGCTGTGATTGGCTCAATCTGAGACAGATCGAGGTCTGGTAGGAACAAAACAGGTACTAAAATTGCCAACAGGGGTGTCCGGACAAACATGGTCAAGTTAGCATTTTCAGATAATTTGGCCCGTAAGTCTTTAGGTGCTAATGACAGATTTGTGCATTTAATGGTCAAGTTAGCATTTTCAGACATATACTTCTCAGTTAATTTCTTTTGAACATTAAGCTTTTCAGTTATTGAACTAATTTCAAGCTTTTGTTCTTCATTTGTGGCCTTGAGGGAGTTTGCCTTTTCGGTGATAGTTTGCAGTTGAAGTATGAAGTTTTGTAGGCAAGAATCACATACCTGATTTGTTGTTGCCTTTTCTTCATCCGTAGATGATTGATATCCCTTGAAAGCATCAGCACCTTCATAATCGTCCTCATCATCAGATCTTCCTAGCCAGTACTCATTTTCAGCGAACATTGCCTCCCCAGCCTCCTTCTGTCTGGCCAGTGCAAGCTTGGCCTCATAGTAGTCATAGTTCTTCACTGTAGGCTGATGGCAGTCTTTAGCGAAGTGACCGTGTTTCCCGCAGTTGTAGCATTTCACAGGTTCATCTCTCTTCTTCCGGTCACCTTTCTCTGTCTTCTCCTTCTTCTCAGATTGATCTTGCTCTTCTACCTTCTTCTTTCCTTCATACCGATCCTTATAGTCATGACGCTTATTGGAGGAAGTGGAGTAGCGTTGACTATTGGAAGATGGCTTCTTGTAGAACTGTTGTTGTTGAAAGGATTTCGTCAGAAGGGCAATCGCTTTCATTAAGTCTGATACTTCACCATCAGCATCACCGTCTTTCTCGTCTTCAGGTTCTGACTCGGAGGATATTTGCTGTGGACCGCGTCTGGATTGGCTGCCCGAAGATTTCCCTAATTTGGAAGTCATGAGGGCAATAGGATCAGCAGATGGTTTTGGCTCATTCTTCTTCTCTCCCAGAAGCTCATTCACTTCATCTTCGTCTTGGAGAAGTGTCTCATACAGTTCATTGATGCTGATGTTCTCTATCAAGTTGTTGTGCTTGACATGAGAAGCATACACTTTCCATTCATGTAGCAAGTTGTTGAGAAACTTTAGAGCGTTCTCAGTATTGGAACGAACAATTTTATTCTTGTTCAGTTCATTGAGGAGTAGACAGAATCGTTCATAGGTCTGGGTGAGGGATTCACCGTTGCGCTGCTTGAACCCATCGAACTTGGTTATCGCGCTGTTTATCTTCAGCTGATTTCCTACAACGCTCCCACGCATCATTCTGGCTACTTGGTCCCACATTCCCTTAGTCGTCTCTTTGTAACTATCTATGGCAGTGTAGATGAAAATAGGAAGAGCTTGAATCAGATATCTCTTTGCATGCTTTTCACCTTCAATCATGCCTCTTTCAAATTATGTCATTTCAGCAAGAGTCTTGTCCTTACGTGGAGCTACTGCAGTTGAAGTTGCAGCTATGTCCTTCATTGCTTTGGGAATTGGGCCATTATCCAGAGCTCTCTTGATGTACTCATAGTTGTCCTTGGACTCTATGAAGATCATGAACCTATCTCGCCATTGGCTGTACTCGTTCGGATAGAGACACAGTGGCTTGGTGTCAGTGCCAATTGCGAGAGCATCACGAGAAGTAGACATCTTTGGTTGCAACGGAGTGATCGTCAGACAGGTTGATCGATTCAGAGTGTAAACCTAACGCAAGGTACTAAGAGTGATGACCTAACGCAGGTTCTACGAGTGATTGGACTAAACCGAACTTACTGGATAGGAATCCAAATAAGTGATCTGATCTGGAAGTGTCCGGATCAGATTTGATGCAAGTAGATCAATGAAACAAAAGTGTCCGGATAAGATGAAGTGTCCGGATAACTTGAGTTGTCCGGTTAACCAAGGTTTCCGGATGGCTTAAGTTACCGAATAGAAAACTGAAACAAAATGTTTCCGGATACACTGAAGTTTCCGGGTAACTTGAGTTATCCGGGAAAAATGATTTACCGGACACTTTGGGGTTTCCGGATGCAATGAAGTTTCCGGGTACAATGGTTTGTCCGGATAAGATATGTCCGGAAACACTGGGTTTCCGGAAACAAATGTTATCCGGATAGTATAAGGAATAGTGTCAGGATCGATTCCAAACAAGAACAATTATACTTAGAAATCAGAATTAAAGAATCTTGCGGAATAGAACTTTAATTCAAACTCACTCAATGAACAACTCAATAAGAAAACACAAACTGTTTGTATTCAATGCTTCGACTCACAAGATTACAACCAAACCTCAATCTTGTTGAACAGGCTCAACAAGACGACTTCTACTTCTCTAGAAATAGGGTTCTAAACCTTGAGGTTAATTCTCTTTAAAACAAAACGTATTCTAAAACTCTCGTGTACCGAATAGCTATCTATCAACATCTATTTATACAAAATAATTACAAGATAACTATCAAAACAAAATTGATCTTCAGAATATTCTTTCATGCTTATCTTCAATAATTTCATCTTTATCTCCAACATTCTCGCATTCCATAATCATGATCACAAGCAGCATTAACATCTTTATGCACGAGCAGTATTAACCTTATTCCAGCAGCATTAAATTTCACTAGCAGTACTAACCTTGTTCCAGCAGCATTAACTTTCTCTTGCAGTAGTAACTATGCATAAGCAGTACTAACATTATTCCAGCAGTATTAACTTTTTCTTGCAGTACTAACCTTGCTCTGGCAGTAGTATTGTTGTTCTGGCAGTAGTATTGTTGTTCTGGCAGTACTAACCATACTTAGCAAATCTTCAGTTCCCAACAATCTCCCCCTAACTTGACTTTTCAGGTTGAGAAGTCAAGTTCTTCAGATGATGCTTCCAAAACCTAATCATGAACGCATAAATCCGGATTCAAACCCAGACTTTGATTGATAATCCTTCTCACCAAGTATCTTCCCATTTTAGAATCCTTGTTGCAAGCCAACTTAGCATGTAGCATTCCATTCAACCTTTTCATGCTGTGCTTGTATGCAACATCCACCAAATAATATTCATGATATGTATGGTCAAGTGTGATGACATACACTCCACATTTTTCAATGAGCATCCAGTTGGTAATGGCTTGAAAATTTCTTTCTATCATATACTGAACTGCTTCTGGTTTGAACATTAAGCACAGGTATTCAAGAACCATTTTGGTGATAGACATCCCTTTCTCATTCAGCATATTTCCATACACCTTCATTCCAACCTTGTACATCTCCTCTATGTCAGATCTAGAGCACATTCTGATAAGTTTTCCCCATGTAGAACAGACCTCAAACTTCCCATCTGCTCTTTTGACTCTAATGTACTCCTTTCTCTGATCTACCAAGGTATCCCAGAAGATGATCTCAGGAGGCATGGAAGATAATGGGTCAGCTTTGATTGGATCAGTATTAACCACAGTGATATACATATCACATTGAGCATTTGGTTGACCTGATGGAGTTGCTACTTCTTCTTCAGCAACCTTTATATCATCTTTCTTTTCTGGAACATCCTCTTCTTTTTCTTCTTCTACCACTGGTTCTACCCTAGGTTTCTTGACAATTTTACTTTTGGTAGCTATAGACTTGGTTCTTGTTCTTTTCAGTGACACCAGCTTTTCACCCAGTGTTTCTTCTTGCTTTTTAGGAGTGTCATGTTTGGCTTTAATCAAAGCCTCTGCAACTTCAACTTCTTCCAAAGTAGGCTTTTTAGTTTCTGTTGCTTCCTTTGTTTCTGCTGCTTCTTCCTTTGTAGATACTGCTTCTTGCATGGTTTCTGCTGCTTCTTTTGTTTCTGCTGCTTCTGGAATGGTTTCTGCTGCTTCTTTTTGAATTTCAGCAGCATTAACCGTTTCTGCTGTTGGTTCAGTTTCTGCTTCTTTCTGAATTTCAGCAGCATTAACCTTTTCTGCTGTTAGTTCAGTTTCTGCTTCTTTCTGAATCTCAGCAGCATTAACCGTTTCTGCTGCTAGTTCAGTTTCTGCTTCTTTCTGAATCTCAGCAGCATTAACCGTTTCTGCTGCTAGTTCAGTTTCTGCTTCTTTCGCAGTTTCTTCAACACACTCATTCTCCCCCTTTTCCTGTGCACTCTCCATGTTGAATTCAGCTTCTGACTCCCCCTTTTTGGGAGCATCATTGCTGGGGTTTCTTCTTTTAAGAAGATACTGAGCTTTCTTCTTCTTGTGCATCAACTTTGTAATCAGCTTCGTCTGCTTCTCAATCTGTGTTTGTTGATATAGGACCACATTCTTGAGTTCATCTATCTCCTTTTGCTGACTTACAACATCTGTATTGATATTTGCAATGGTGTCCATCAATTCCTCATATGTATATCTATCCTCACCTTGTTTAGGAGTTTTTACTTCCTGTAAAGGATCACTGGAAATTTTAGTAGGTGTCTTTTTCCTAGCAAAAGCACTGCCTACCCCCGTGGTTTCTTGGCACCTGGGACCTCTGAATGATTTCTCATTTTGAGTTGCGGTGAGGAAGGTCTTAGTTATGTTACCACTGTCCTTCTCTGTGCTAGTAGAAGTAGTGGCAGCCTTGCTACTCACATGCTCAACCTTCTCCTTAGTGAGCACCTTCTTGGGGTTGGGAGACACCCCTGTGGTTACCCTTTCGATATTCTCTAATGGAGAATGCTCCACTAGAGGGCTTAACGGCTTTGGGCTTGTAGGAGGTACATCAAGGGAAGGAGCCTTGTGTACCTTTCTTCTTGTAAACTTTTTGGTTAATTGAGGAGTGGGTCTTTGAAGAATGGACTGAGGAATTTCTTTGGTGATTGAAGGTGGGGTTTGGCTCTCAGTGGGTTGGTCTAATGAGGGCCTTGACCCTGATGCCATACCTTCTTGTGTGTGGGACACACCCATCATTGTAGAGAACAATGGAGTGTCAACTCCTTCCGAGTCCCTGGAAGTTCTTCTCATATTTGAGAAGACCTTTCCTTTAGGGGGTTTAGGTACATATACCTCAGTAAACTTAGGCAAATCCGTCAAATCCTTAGTAATCACTGCTTGGACAAACCTTGGGTACATATAAAACTTCTTTTTGGATTCCAGGTTTGACACAAGATCATTGAAAATCATTTGTGAAAAATTAAACTTCCTGGCAGTGGCCAAGCAGACCAGGGCATAAGCAATGGTACTGCTAAACTCACTCCATCCAGTAGTTTTCTTTGAAATGCAATGCATTAAGGTATGAACAAAGAATCGCCATTGTGTAGAAAATTTAGACTTGAAAAACTTAAAGATTCCAATGGGACCTTCATACCCCATTCTCGTTATAGTTGAGTGTAGTTCGTCATTAGGAATAGACGTCATACCCGAGGCATCATCCAATCGAAGAGTGATGCGAATAAGCTCCTCTGTAACATTCAAGGGTTTGTCACACACCCTTGTTTTGATGATTTTCTGCCCATCTTCAGACATCACGGTGGCATTTGCCCAGAACTGCTTCTGATGCTCGGTGTATATTGTCGGGTTCACCGTTAGGGCATAGGATATATGCGTTTTCTTGAGGAAATCCACAATGTCGTGAAAACCTGCGGACTGTTTTGGCTTCTGGAGCATGGCAATCTCGTTGTGTTCGTCAATAAACTCCATTGTACCTGAGGATTCTTGACAGAAAACAGAGTTTCTTGGGAGAGAATAGTTAGAAAGAGAGAGAGATGAATAGAATTCAAAGAGACGTTATGAACTTTGGCGGGCTGAAAGAGGTATTTATAGCAGTATTAGCCCTAATTTTTTCTTTAAAGCAGCATTAACGACACATGCAGTATTAATTACGAAGCAATATTAGCTATGTACTGGCAGTAGTAACTATGTACTGGCAGTAGTAACTATGCACTGGCAGTAGTAACTATGCACTGGCAGTAGTAACTATGCACTGGCAGTAGTAACTATGCACTGGCAGTAGTAACTATGCTCTGGCAGTAGTAACTATGCACTGGCAGTAGTAACTATACTTGCACTTTTCAGCACATGTCAATCTGAGTCACACAGAAGATCCTGAGAAAAAGAGTTAGTAGTACCAAATATAGAAGGAAATACAGGTATAAACACTGAAAATCATGACTTTATTCAAGGTTGATCATGCCCACACTTGTTACCAAGAAAGTGAATCTACCCACATCAAAAGCTTTTGTGAATAGATCAGCAAACTGGTCATTGGTATGAACTTTAGCAACTTGAATTAATTTCTTTTCATTACAATCTTGAATAAAGTGATACCTGATCTCTATGTGCTTTGTTTTTGAGTGTTTGACTGGATTGTTAACAATGCTAATAGCACTGTTGTTGTCAATGAAGATTGGAGTGTGCAGAAATGTTACCCCATAGTCCAGCATCTGATTCTGTATCCATAGAACCTGAGAGCAGCAGCTTGCAGCAGCTATATACTCAGCTTCTGTTGTAGATAAGGACACTGTGGTTTGTTTCTTACACTGCCAAGATACTAGTCTTGCACCCAAAAACTGAGATCCACCTGAAGTAGACTTCCTATCCATGTTAGCTCCACCTAAGTCACTATCTGAGTATGCAAGCAGATCAAAGGATGATTCATAAGGATACCAGAGACCTAATCTAGGTTGCCCTCTTAGGTATCTAAATATCCTCTTGACTGCATGAAGGTGTGATTGCTTTGGTGTAACTTGAAATCTGGCACATACACATACTGGAAACATAATATCTGGTCTAGAGGCTGTGAGATACATGAGTGATCCAATCATTGATCTGTAATGATGGACATCCACATCCTCCCCCTGAAGATCAGCAGTGATCTGTTTGTGTGTCTCCATTGGTGTGCTTGCTGGCTCTGAGTCTGATAAACCAAACTTATCCAGGATGTCTTTCACATATTTGGATTGACATATGAAAATCCCATTCTTCTTCTGTTTCACCTGAAGCCCAAGGAAGAAAGTAAGTTCACCCATGGAACTCATCTTGAAGCTTTTGTGCATTAACTTCTCAAAGTCTTTACACATGTGATCATTTGTGGATCCAAAGATAATGTCATCCACATAGATCTGAACAAGTAGGGTGTCCTTCTTTTCCCTTTTAATGAATAAGGTCTTATCAATGATTCCTCTTTCGAATCCATTTTCCAAGAGATAGGTAGACAGGGTGTCATACCATGCTCTTGGGGCTTGATGTAGACCATAAAGTGCCTTCTTTAACCTGTACACTCTGTCAGGATGCAATGGATTCTCAAATCCAGGAGGTTGACAGACATACACTTCTTCATCTATAGTCCCATATAGAAAAGCACTTTTTACATCCATCTGGTATACCTTGAACTTCATATAAGAGGCATAGGCTAGAAACAACCTAATTGCCTTAATCCTTGCAACTGGAGCAAAGACTTCCTCATAGTCTATACCCTCTTCCTGAGTATACCCTTGTGCAACCAGCCTAGCTTTGTTCTTGATCACAATTCCTCTCTCATCCTTCTTATTTCTGAAAATCCACTTGGTGACAATTGCCCTATGACCTTTTGGAAGGTCCACCAAGTCCCAAACATTCTGTAGCTTGAACTGTATCAGCTCCTCTTGCATTGCTTCTATCCAACTTGGATCTTTCATAGCATCATAAGCCTTTTTGGGCTCAATTTGGGATAGAAAGCTAGTGAGTACAGTATTAACGGTATTTTGTTGATCTTGTAGCTCTTGAAGTCTGCTTTGATTCCTAGTCATCATGGGAGAAGCAATGTCTCCAATTACCAACTCAGGAGGATGATTTTTCTGAGTTCTTGAGGGATGACCAGATTCCTCTTGTAAGATCACATCCAGATTTGACTCATTTAAGTCTGGATTTTCTTCAGCTTCTTCAGTCACTTCAGACTCTCTGGAATTTGGACTTGAATGCTGAGTTTCCTCTATTCTTCTCTCTTCTACATTCTGAATGGGTTCAGCTTCCTTTTCTAGTTCACAGAAGTCAACAGGATCAATGGTAGGGAGTGGAAATATCACAGACTGAATTCTGTGATCTGATGGTGGTGCATCCCTTTGTCCTGCATTTACATCACTACTGAAACCCAAAGAATTAGTGAGTGCATCAATGTCAAATAGCCAATCAGGACCTGAACCAATAGAATTTGGTGTGTTCTCATTGCATTTGACATTGTCACTTTCTTCAATTATTCTAGAAGAGGTATTAAACACTCTGTAAGCCTTACTCTGAGATGAGTAACCAACAAGAAAACCATCATTTGCTTTTCTATCAAACTTACCTAAGTGAGATTTGGTATTGAGAATTGTACAAGGACACCCAAATGGTTTGAAAAATCCAATAAATGGTTTCTTTTTCTGAAAAAGCTCATAAGGTGTCTTGTTTTTAGGCTTTATTACTAAAACTCTGTTTTGAACATAACAAGCCGTATTAACTGCTTCTGCCCAAAAAGTAGTGGGTAGTTTTGAATCAGCTAACAGGGATCTAGCAGCCTCAATCAGTGTCCTATTCCTTCTCTCAGCAACACCATTCTGTTGTGGAGTCCTAGGAGCACTGTATTGTATCTCAATTCCTTTTTCCTCACAAAAGGTGTTTAGATCAAAGTTTTTAAATTCAGTCCCATTATCTGATCTAATGACTTTCACTTTTTGATTTGATTGGTTTTCAATTCTAAGAATAAAAGATTTGATCAGTCCATTTGTCTCATCTTTAGTTCTCAGAAAATATACCCAAGTAAATCTAGAGTAATCATCAACAATAACTAAACAGTATGACTTCTTGCCAATGCTCATGACATTTGTAGGGCCAAACAGATCCATATGCAACAACTGAAGAGGATTTGAGATAGTGTTTATCTCTTTGGACTTATGAGAAGTTTTGTGTTGTTTGCCTTTGAGACATGCAACACAATGATCATCACATGAATACACTTTTGATGGTAAACCCCTAACAAGATTATTTTTAACAAGTTTATTCATTGTTTTAAAATTCATGTGACACATCCTTCTGTGCCAAAGTGATGATTCATCTATTGAAGCTTTTGAAACCAAACAGTTTAGAGATGAATCAGATGAAACACTTTCTAAATCTAAACAATACACATTATCCTTTCTAGGAGTTCTCAATAGTATCATGTTTTCATCAACTACTTTGAATCCAGGAGCAAGAATAATGCATTCAGAATCAGTAAATAATATACTATGTTTCTTGTCACAGACCTATGATACACTTAACAGGTTGTATCTCAATTGCTCAACATAGTAAACATCCTCAAATGTCATCTTACCTTTTGATACATCACCTTTACCACTTATCTTACCTCCTGCAGGATTATTCCCAAAAGCAACATGTCCTCCATCAATTTTTTTGAAATTCTTGAGGCAGGCCATGTTACCTGTCATGTGCCTGGAGCAACCACTATCAACATGCCAGATGCTCTTCCCCTTGAGCTGTTGGTTGCCCTGCACATAAGATAAATCAATTAGTTTTTATTGGGAACCCAAGCCAAAGTGGTCTTGGGTGTCCCTTGCTCATCAAAGTACTTACATTCAGTTTGGATAAGTTTTTCAACCCGAGGAACTTCAGTACTGGAGTACTTTGTTAAGATGATTGGTCTAGCAGCACAAACATTAGAAGAAGTACTAACAGTGTTAACAACACTAACACTGCTAGCAGCAGTATTATCTTTAGAAGAAGTACTAACAGTGTTAACACTGTTAGCAGCAGTACTATCTTTAGCCGAAGTACTAACAGTGTTAGCAACACTAACACTGCTAGCAACAGTATTGCTTCCATAAGAAGTACTAACAGTGTTAGCAGTACTAACACTGCTAGTAGCAGTATTGCTTCCAGAAGAAGTACTAACAGTGTTAGCAGTACTAACACTGCTAGCAGCAGTATTGTTTGAGGCAGCAGTACTATCAGAGGAAGCAGTACTAACACCAGTGCTTTTAGGAACCCACATTGTGACACATTCTTTTTCAGTATTTTTCCTCATGTGGCTTATGGATTTAGCTTGTTTCTTAGCCACATGGTTCCTTACAGGCTTCCTATAACCATTCGATTTATGAAAAGGTCTTTGAAAATTTATCCTGTGGTTAATAGGATTGAAATAACAGTGTTTGGCAAGGTGATTCAATCTGCCACAGATAAAACAAGGTTTTGGTCTGTTAATCCTTTGCAGATCAACTCCTTGTTTTTGAGCCCACTGATTATTCCAGTTTCTTTGATTTCCCCTCTTTTTATCATGTTTTCGGGGCTCATTCTTTTGAAAATTCTTGCAAGAACAATGGTCACAGGTATTGTACTTCACAACAGTGGTCTGTGTATAATGAACTCCCTTTCCTTTTTCAGATCTTTTCATCTCATTGTTCTTATCCCAGGGACTTCCACCATCCTCATTAGTCTTGATGTAATTCTCTAAGGGAATCTCACCACTGACATTCTTGTTCCTTTTCTTAGACTCTTCTTTTTCAGTTTTATCCTCCACAACAACTTCATCTAATGGATCTACTTTAGTAGCTCCTTCAGGTAAGTCCTTCCTATCCATGGTTTCTAACAGGTCTGACCTAGGAGGGATGTATGTGTTGTTGTAGGGTGGGGGTGTGGCATTGTACCCTATGCCTGGTTTCATCTTATTGTGGATTTGAGCATTTATTATGGTGTCAATGACTTTAGAAGCACATGAAAACTTTTCAACATCAAGTTTTACTTTCTCAAGTTCTCCTTTTAATTTCTTACATTCCTCCCTAGACTCTTTCAGTTGGAACTCCAGACAATCCTTTTCCCACTTCCAGTAGTTTGTATCATATGAGTGTTGAAGTTCATTGGCTTGAAAAGCCTTAATTTTTTCTTCAAACCTCTCAACAATTACTACATAATCTCTTCTATCCTTTTCTAATCTCTTAAGGTCATCACACATTCCCTGGTTGTGATCTCTATACCTTTTCACAGTGTCTATACAAGCTTGAGAACAGAGATTATATTTTACCTCAGTAGGAATATCTGAGACTTCTGCCATGAGTGCATGATTCTGAATTGCCTCTTCTGCTTGATCACTCCAATCAAATCCCATTCCTTGTTGAGAAACAAGGGCTTGAACAGAGTTTCTGTTCTGGTTGAAGCTTCCAATCTGAGTTTGTTGATGGTTGTTTTGAGATACTCCACCTCTGCATTCTCTGGCAAAGTGTCCCATCTTATGACACTTGTAGCATTCCACCTTAGACTTGTCAAACCCAGCACCATCTTCTCTTCTTTGGGAAAAGTTGTTTCTCCCAGTCCTCTTTATAAACTTTTTCACCCTCATAGAAAGCATAGCCATCTGCCACTTGATATCCATCTCCTCAAGATCATCAGCATTAATCTGTTCTAAGTCATCATTAATTAATGAGGAGTTAACATGACTAGAAAAGAAAGCTTCTAGTACAGAATCATTGGCCTTCTCTTGATTGACTCCACTAGCAGTACTAACTGATTCAGGGTTAGCAGTAGTATCAGTTGATGCTGATAGGAATGCAACATTATACACATATCCTGAGGGCTTCTTCTTGGCTTCAACCTCTGCTTCAAATACCCTAAGATCATTGTAAAGATCATCAAGCTCTTTATCTTCTAACTGGTCATTCTGTCTGAAAGACACAGTATACATTGTCCATTCCTCACCTAATGATCTTAGAAACTTTCTGTTTACATCATCAGCCTCCATATGAACTCCAACTGTAGCCAATTCTCCAATCAACTTATTAAATCTATCAAAAGTTTGAGTCATGGACTCATTCTTTGTAGAAGTAAAATTTTCATATTGTTGCTTAAGAATTGCCTTCTGGTTCCTCTTGGTGCTCTTGGTACCAGTGAATCTCTTTTCCAATGCATTCCATAAAATCTGAGCATCCGTGCAGTGATGAAATTGGTTCTGATACTCATTGGGAATAGCCAAAAGCAGAGTGCTTAAGGCTTTCATCTCTGTTTGTCTAACCTTTCTTTCTACATCAGTCTTTGGAGGGGGTCTTTTGCCATCTGGTCCAACCTTTCCTTCAGCACATGGACCATTCTCTATTATATCCCAGATGGAATAATCAGTAAGCAAAATATACTGCTTGATTCTAATCTTCCACATGTCAAACTCATTAGGCCTGAGCATGGGAACCTTTGAAACAAGAGTACTGTTTGATTCGACTGTGTTGTCCATAATGATTTTAGATTTCTAAGAAACCAAGCTCTGATACCACTTGTCAGGATCGATTCCAAACAAGAACAATTATACTTAGAAATCAGAATTAAAGAATCTTGCGGAATAGAACTTTAATTCAAACTCACTCAATGAACAACTCAATAAGAAAACACAAACTGTTTGTATTCAATGCTTCGACTCACAAGATTACAACCAAACCTCAATCTTGTTGAACAGGCTCAACAAGACGACTTCTACTTCTCTAGAAATAGGGTTCTAAACCTTGAGGTTAATTCTCTTTAAAACAAAACGTATTCTAAAACTCTCGTGTACCGAATAGCTATCTATCAACATCTATTTATACAAAATAATTACAAGATAACTATCAAAACAAAATTGATCTTCAGAATATTCTTTCATGCTTATCTTCAATCATTCCATCTTTATCTCCAACATTCTCGCATTCCATAATCATGATCACAAGCAGCATTAACATCTTTATGCACGAGCAGTATTAACCTTATTCCAGCAGCATTAAATTTCACTAGCAGTACTAACCTTGTTCCAGCAGCATTAACTTTCTCTTGCAGTAGTAACTATGCATAAGCAGTACTAACATTATTACAGCAGTATTAACTTTTTCTTGCAGTACTAACCTTGCTCTGGCAGTAGTATTGTTGTTCTGGCAGTAGTATTGTTGTTCTGGCAGTACTAACCATACTTAGCAAATATTCAGTTCCCAACAAATAGTGACTTACCCGGAATGCAGAACTTACCCGGAAAAATGAGGAGTCCGGATGGAATTGGAGGTACCCGGATGGAAATCACACAAACGTCCGGACACCTTGAAGTTGTCCAGAAACGTCGGCTGGTTTATCCGGACAAGTCGGCTGTTTGCTCAAATCGATCGAATTTTCGATTAGGGTTGCCCAAAATCGATCCTGGAAGATTATTAATAATGCCAAACACAAAAACAACACTAATCCAATCGATTTCAATGCAAAAACAACAAGTTTTGATGGTTAAAAATCGGATTTTTTTTATCAAGAACACTACCAAAAACTTTTGATCTTAAATTGCTCAATTAAACACTCAAACGATTGAATTGGAATGCGAAAATTTGCAGAATTACTCACAAGTATAATGCTAACACAACCCAATAAACAGAATTGAACAATTTAGCCAGAATCAGGATTTTGAAAATTCAAGATGAACACATACGGGAAAAGTCAAAATATAACCAGAAATCACTAGAGAGGTTTTGAACCGAATCCGTCCGTCTGCTCTGATACCAGTTGATAAATCCAGATCCGTGCAACAATATAAAAATCGAATATGATAAGCAATAAGAAATATGATTTCAACTGGTCATCCCTTTCATTAACTACCAGAGAGAATTTTACAATAAGAGTTGGAAAGCTAAAGAGATGATTGGCTTGTTTTTCCAAGCTAATCACACATTAAATACACCGGGCCCGTGGTTAACAAGCCCACGACCCGTTCACTAATAGGCTCTAATTTAAACAAATACAATTCAACCCTTGAACTTTAAATCAACTATAAAACCCGCCCTAACAGAAGTCCTGACCAACATGACCGTTCGCTCAATAAGGAGTGATCATGGAACTGAATTCAAAAACAGTTCTCTTGATTCCTTCTTTGAAAGTAAGGGAATTTTTCACAACTTTTCTTCAGTGAGAACACTGCAACAAAATGGAGTCGCTGAAAGAAGAAATAGAACTATCATTGAAGCCGCACGCTCAATGCTCAGCGATTCTCACCTGCCTACTCAGTTTCGGGCAGAAGCTGTCAATACTGCTTGTTTCACTCAAAACAGGTCGCTGATAGTCAAAAGATTCAAGAAGACAGCATATGATCTTGTTCATGGGAGAAAGCCTTCAATCAGCTTTCTTCACATCTTTGGATGTCAGTGTTTCATACTGAATAACAGAGATGCCCTTGGAAAGTTTGATTCTAAGGCTGATGATGGAATCTTTCTTGGATATTCTTCAATCTCCAAAGCCTTCAGAGTCTTCAATCGAAGAAGACAGACTGTTGAAGAAACTATCCACGTCACCTTTGACGAATCCCGTTCAGCGAATTCTCGACCCTCTGCTGATACTGAAGAACTGAATCAATGGATGTTTTCTCATCTTGGTGATTCATAAGATATTCCCACTCGTCATACTCATACCGTTGAAGATGATGGTTCTACTGTCATCCTAAACATACAGAATAGTGAAGCTGAAACATCATGGGTCTCAGCTATTCCTTTAACCTCAGAACCTTCTACCTCAGACATTTTATCTACCTCTCAACAATCAGCGAATGAAATGCCATCTGCAATTTTTCCTCTCTTGGCTGATATACCAGAAGTTGCTGAAGCCTCATCTTCATCCCCTCCAGTTCAGGTTGAGTCAGTGACTCATGCTCCGGCTCAGCGATGGACTATCAATCACCCTATTGAACAAATTCTTGGTGATCCAAACGCTGGTGTTCAGACTCGACGAAGTGCAGGTAATATTTGTTTATTTGTTAACTTTATTTCTCTGATTGAAACAAAGAAAATAGATGATGCCCTCAAAGATCCAAACTGGGTCAGCGCTATGCAAGAAGAGCTGACAGAATTTGAAAGAAACAAAGTTTGGAATCTCACTCCAAGACCATCCGACAAGTCAGTGATAGACACTAAATGGGTCTATCGAAACAAGTTGGATGAGCATGGAACTGTAACCCACAACAAGGCTCGTCTTTTTGCTCAGGGATACAGACAAGAGGAATGTATAGATTACGACGAAACCTTTGCTCCAGTAGCAAGACTAGAAGCTATTCGTCTATTCTGAGCTTACGTTGTACACAAAGACTTCAAAGTTTATCAGATGGATGTTAAGTCAGCGTTCGTAAATGGAAAGCTGAATGAAGAAGTCTACGTGGAACAACCTCCAGGATTCTCAGATCCTAAGCATCCAGGTTATATTTATAAACTGGATAAGGCACTTTATGGATTAAAGAAAGCTCCACGTGCATGGTATGACACTCTCTCTACTTATCTCCATATTGAAAAATTTGAGCGTGGTAAAATTGACAAAACCCTATTTTTCAGGAAAGTAAAAGGTCATATCATTCTTGTTCAAATATATATTGATGACGTTATAATTGGTTCTACTAACCCTGACCTTTGTACTCGTTTCTCTGAAAGGATGAAAGCAGAGTATAAAATGAGTATGATGGGTGAGCTAACATATTTCCTTGGTCTTCAGATAAAGCAAAATGAAAAGGGAACTTTCATCAATCAGGGAAAGTATGTTAAGGATATGCTGAAGAAATTTGATTTAACTCAGAGTTCAGCTATGAAAACCCCTATGGCACCGCCGCTGAACTAAACAAGGATTCTTCTGGAACACCTGTTAATGTCACGACGTACCGTGGGATGATCGGCTCTCTCCTGTATCTTACAGCTTGCCGACCTGATATTATGTATGCAACTTGTTTATGTGCACGATATCAAGCTGAACCTAAGAAATCTCATATGATCGCTGTAAAGCGAATCTTTCGTTACCTTAAGGGTACTCCTAACCTAGGTCTTTGGTATCCCAATGACTCAGGGTTTGATCTAATCGCCTATTCAGATAGTGATTTAGTAGGTTCCAAATTGGATAGAAAAAGCACTACAGGAGGCTGTCAGCTCCTGGGTGGAAAGCTGGTGAGCTGGACAAGTAAGAAGCAAAACTCAGTGTCCACCGAAACCGCTGAAGTTGAGTACGTAGCCACTGGAAGCTGTTGTTCTAAAGTCTTGTGGATGCGAAATCAACTACTGGACTATGACCTTCAGCTCTCGAAAATTCCAATCTATTGCCACAACACTAGTGCCATCGCTATAGCCAACAATCCAGTGCTACACTCAAAGACCAAACACATCGAAATCAGGTATCATTTTATCAGAGATCATATGATGAATGGTGATATAGAACTTCATTTTATCCCAACTGATTTTCAGTTAGCTGATCTTTTTACCAAACCTCTTGATGAGACAAGATTCAACTTTCTCATCAGCGAGCTTGGAATGCTGAATTTTGAATAGTAAAATCTTCAGCGGTTCACATTTGATCAGTAAAAATAATGAATTTGTATAACCCATTCTATCATCTTCTCTATGAACAAAGTTGATTCGCTGATATTAAGGTATGTTCTCTCTTGCTAGCTGATGTTTGCCTAGAACTAAAAGATTTCAAAACCATTTGCATCGTTGAATATCTCTTCCTTATCAGCTATATTTTGAAATTTCAAAAACTAACACTGATATTTCTATTCAGTGCTTCATATCTTCAAAATGTCCCTGAGCTTTCAAAAACCTCAGAGACATCCTAAAATATGAAAGGACGTTTGTGACGTAATCAAACGGATAAACCCTGACACGTTCCTTTTTCTGACACACGTTTGCACGTTTCGTTTTTCATCCAATTAAATGCAAACACGTGTCCGTGTCATGATGAAAAACTTTTCCCGCTCATAGTTTTTCTCTATCTACTCTCTCTATATAAACCATTTCGAGTTTATATTTTTCCTTTACGCGAACAACTTCTCCTTCAAGCAAGAATTACTGTTGCATTTCGAACATTTGTTTTCCGAAAACTGTTCATATTCTTCTTCGATAACAAAGGTTTATATTCTCATAATCTTTCCTACATTAACTTGTTTCTGATCTTATCTTTGTTTTTTAAAAGATCAAACAAACGAACTCTTCTAAAATGAAATCATCTTCTATTCGTTATTTTATGAACACAACCTTCATGGTTGTTCTTCAAGTTTATATCAAAAATCTTAAACTTGTTATTCATATGTTTTTCCAGAATCCTTAACTCTAAAGGAAACTGGAAAATATGGCATTCACTAGTTTTTGAATCTTTGCCAAAACTAGAAAAACCCTAATCTCCATTAAGATTTTTTTTGTCTGAATGGAATGTGCAAAAACCCTATAATCTTATTTTGGATATCTTATTCATATTAAGATATTCTGTTTCCTCTTTATTTTAATATAAACAGAAATGGCATCTACTACTGAAGCTCCTACCTCAAAAACTCCTACTGCTGAGAAAGTGGTTCTCACCAAGGCTCCTCAGGTCAAGTTCACACCTGAGAAGGTTACATTCCAACACAACAACCACTATGCTCTCTTCGAGTTTCCCCCAAAGAAGCAGGTCAGCCATCTTGATGATGCTGTGAATTATCTGAAAACTTGCCCCATCTCCACAGCTCTTACTTTTGTACCCCCTGCTCATAAGTTCCTTCTATCTCAGTTCTGGTATACTGCCAGACGAGCTCAGGTTCCTTCACCCAAAGACCCTAAGAAACTCCTTGATGTCTTCTCTGTGACACCAAATTTGGCACCACCAGAATCAACCCCGCCATTATCAGGCGTGCACTCAGCCAACCCACAGCTACTAAAGAAAAACGCTTTGTCCCTATGCCAAACCACAAAAACCATGCTGATAGGGAAGCAATCATTGCCTTCTTTGATGCAATGGGTTACACATGGGACACCGGGAGGGATAAAAAGCTTGAGAAGAAGCTGACCCTGATAAAGAAGTCCAAGATGCCAAGCGAGATTAACTTCATCTTCGCCCACCTGATAAGTTGTATGACAGCAAAATCTGGCTCCTCTGATCAAGCCGCTCAACCTCAGCAAGCCATGGGCTATGCACTGCTGAAAGGTCTCCATGTTGACTGGGCGTCGATGATCTACGACGATCTAGCATTCAGAGTGGATATGGCTGACAAACCTACATACGTTCCATACCCCTGATTCATCAGTGCCGTCTTTCTAATAGGACTTGGGGACAAATACCCAAAAGTGGGTGATCACAGACTCTCTCAGGTTGGCCCTAAGGTACTCGACTTCAGCCCCATGCCAAACGAGGTACATCTACTACTCTCTTATCTATTTTTAATCCTCCTTTTATTTCTGCATCTACTTCAGCGAAAATCCCCACCGCTGATACCCACGCTGCACCATCCACTCCTTCTCTTAAAAAGAAACGCTCTACTTCCCAACTTGATTCCGAAAGGATCAAGAAAACAAAGGAGCAACCCTCCAAGCCATCAACGACTGAAGACTCCACGACTCATCTTGTACAAGAGTCGCTGGATATTTTCGTGGTACGCTCTGCCACAGCTGCTCAAGCCACCCCTTCCATCCCAACTTCAGCGTCTCTAAACGATGAGGTTATAAACTTGGAACTGAACCCCTCTCTTTCAGACCTTCTAAGGACTGAAGAAGTATTCATCAGCGGATCCAACGCTGAACTCCGCACCCAACCATTCCTCTCATCCTTCACTCCTCCCACTCTTTCTTTGGTCACTCCATCTATTCCCCCATTCTCTTCAACAAACGTCATCCTCAGCGATACTACTGCTGAACATCTTCGGAGGATGATTGGTCAATCTACAGGACCTGCGGAAACTTCCCAGCGTAAAGGTACACTGGAAGATGACATGGAAAGTTTTACAGGTCATCGAAACTTCGAGGACTTCGTCAACTATCCCGCAGGTATACACATAACTCCACATACTCCTCTCTCAACACCCCAAACTTCTGAGCTTTCCTCTGTTCATAAGTTAATAACTGTTTCAGGTCCTAATTTGGGGGATATCAACACCTCCCTGAAGGCCCTGGAAACGAAGATGGAATCCTTTACCACCACACTCAGTGCTAACTCTTCAGCGGTTACAAACGCTGGAGATGCTCTAAAGACGTTGACAACTGAGGTTGAAAAGAAAGCCTCCAAAGCTGATATGGAGAAGGTGGATGGTAGCATAGGAACTTTTGCTACCACTCTCGCTGAAACTTCCACAATCATCAACGATCTCAACCTCACCAACACCACCCTCACAACAAACTTCACAAATCTGTCCAATAAAGTCACATCATTGAAGACATAGGTTGGTTCTCTTAAGGGTGAGGTCACCACGATCAAGGATCTCCTTCAGAAAATACTCGATCGCCTGATCACCCCAACGTCTCACTTCAATCAGGCCGATCGAAGGATCTTCAAAAGATCAGTCCTATAATTTTTGGCCTGGAAGACAGAATTGTAGTGATTGAAACCTTCATGAGATCACTGGCCTGGAAGACAGTGATCCTGTGACTGCTGCTGCTGCTGAACATTCTATTACCTCCCCCACTCATCATGTGGAAGAGGGGGAGAAGAACGATGAAGGTCTTCCCCATAATGCTGAGGGGGAGACAAATGAAATTGTTGCTGCTGCTTCTACTACACAACCTCAGGGAGTTGAAAACCCTAAGGAAACCGAGAAACCTCCCTCTGTATCTGAGGGGGAGCAACTTGAAGAGCAACATAAGGAAGTTGTTGCTGATTTGACTGAACCTTACGTTGATGAGGACGAGTCTGAAGAAGAAGCTGAAGACGATGAAGTTGTCGACATCTCTGACGATGAACCATCATCAATTCACAAAAATGATGATGATGATGACGATGATGACTTCTTCTTTGTTGAGCCCAAAAAGGTCCCTGTGAAAGGGATTCGATAAATGAACCATCAGGGGAGACGACTAAGACAAAGCATGCAGCGTCTGAAGCTGATAAAGGCAACAACAAAGGCCTCGCTGCAGAAGGCAATCTGGCCATCCTTCAGATAAAGCCAGTTTGTCAGGTACAATATCTTCTATTCCCTTAGTCTGCATTCCTCCTCTATCCCTTCTCAATCTCAATCCTTCTGTCCATAAAACCTCTATACACTTAAACCCCATTCCTTTCTCTATCTCTTTCTTCCTAAAATGATCTCATTTAAACGATCGCTGTGTTTCAGCTAGTCCTCTCCCCTGCTTGAGGATCCAGCTGAAGTCCCCACTGCTGCACCAACAATAATCCCAGCCACAAGAGCTGAAGAAATAATCCCGGTCTTGGATTTAATCACTGAGACCGATGAACCTGAAGAATAGCTGCTCTCTCACAAAAACAGACCTTCCTTGGCTCCTCAAGAGCTGAGTGAAAAGGATCAGAAAAGGAGAGAAGAAATGATCAATAAGCTTGTTAGATCTGAAGTTTTGTCAATAAACCAAGTGTTGAAGATCTGATAAGAAGATTCAGAAGTTCTGAGAAGAAGAGTCAGAAGTTCTGAGAAGAAGAGTCAGAGATCTGAGAAAGAGAAGTCAGAAGTTCTGAGAAGCTTGATCAGAAGAATGTTCAGAAGTTCTGAACTACCTGTTCAGAACTTATGACGAGTTTCGTTATTTAGTAATGTGTAAACTAATTAGGACACGTGTTATGTTCTTATTAGTCTTTCTTATTTGTACTGTAGCTTTAAGATGTTTGTTGCAGTATAAATAGAGTGGTTAGCACTACGTTGCTAACTGATTGATTTTCCCATATTACTTGTATTCTTTCCTTGTAATCTTTGAGGTGATCTCTCTCTTAGATCTGTAATTCTGTGCATCATTGAATACAATTGGGCTTGATCATACAATTTCTCAATTACTTCTTTCTATATTGATTGTAAGAATAGATCCTGCACTTTCAATTGGTATCAGAGCTAATCAACAAACAAATTCGTTCAAGATTGTGATTGCGAAGATCGATTGATCAATTTCTTGAAGATTTCTTGATTCATTCAAAATTCGATTCCGCTGCTAGGGCTAGTTCTTGAATTCTTAGCAATTCTTGAATTACCTGCTACTTTTCGATCAAGAAAATCGAATTTGTCTTTCTGTTGAATTTTCTTACAATCATGTCTTCTAAAGAATATCTAGCCATGGGATCCGAAACCAAACCGCCTGTTCTTATACCAGAAGAGTATCAGCAATGGAAAACTCGTATGATCCAATTCCTTGACAACATCGATGAAAATCTTATGATTTCTATACGAGAAGGTCCAATCGAAGTATATATCGATGTCGCCGCAACCCCTGCTACAGAGACAACTCCAGAAATTCCAGCGACCAGAGTAAAGAAGAATTATTCCCAATACACTGCTGAACAGAAAAATAGGCATGCTATTGACAAAAGAGCAATTACTTTGATGACTTTGGCTGTCCCGAATGAGGTTCTTAACAGGATTGACAGTGGATCATCAGCTAAAGAAATGTGGGACGAATTGGAAAGGCAAATGTTAGGAACTGTGAGATCTATTCAGGCAAAGTTAAATCAAAGCATAAATGCTTATGAAAGGTTCAAAGCAAAAGAGTCAGAAAGTTTGACACAGACATACAGTAAATTTTGCACTATTCTAAATGACTTGAGAAGAAATGGACTGAAGAAAACAAAATCAGAAATAAATTACAAATTTCTGAACAGTCTAAATTCAGAATGGTCATCATTTGCCATAAGTCTGCAAATGAACAAGGATATGTGTGAAGAAGACTTAAATGATTTGTTCTGTGTTCTTAATCAACATGAAGACTCTGTCAAGTTAGTTGTGGAAGAAAAGAAAAATGTTGCTGATCAGTTAGCGTTCTTATCAAAGTCCAAAGCAATCAAAGCACCCAAAAAGACTGCATATCTATCAGAAATACCGAGTCTGGAGGAATCTGACAAAGAAGAAGGATCAGAAGATGATGAAGACATCAAGATAATGGCTGAAAAGCTAGCTTTGCTGACAAATACTTTCAACAAAAGGTATGGGAAGGGCAGATTTCAAGGAAATTATAAGAGAGCTGGAAGTTCAGATTATAAGAAGAAAGATGACAGAGAAGAAAATAAGATTGAAAAGAGAATAGAGAGAAGTGAAGAAAACAAGGAAGAGAAGGAAGAGAGAAAAGAAAAGAATCTGTGTTTCAAGTGTGGAAAATCTGGCCATTATGCCAAGGATTGCAGAGTTAAAGTTGTGAAAGATTATGAATACTACACGAAGAAGGCTCAGCATGCAAAGAAGAGAGATGACGAGAGTGCGCTATTGGCTGAACAGGAGAATTGGCTGTACTACACTTCTGATGAAGATGATCATATCAACTTTCCACAGATGCGAAGCTATATGGCAAAAATGAGGAATGAGGATGATTCTGATTTTGAAGATGCTGATTCTGAGTCATCTGCTGAGGTACATTCTTCACTTGAATTAGAGTTAATGACACAGATTGGTGAAATGAAAACTGAATTTGCTAACCTAAGAAAACAGATAAAAGGAGAAAGAACTTTGGTTAACAAATTCAGAATTGAAAAAGAAGTAATAAATGAACAATATGAAGAATCTGAGGCTGAGAAACAGAAAGTTAAAGATGAAAATTCTGAATTGATGAAAAGGCTTTCTGAACTAAAAGTTGAGTTTTCAAAAATAAAGGATGAAAAAGGTGATTTACAAATAAAATTTGATATGTTATTTGAAGAAAGAAAGAATTTATACTCCAAAATCAAAGAATTGGAAGATTTGAATTTGAAAAGAGGTCAAACTCAGCAAACATTAAATCTTTTATTAAGCAATGTTAAAGATACAAGATTTTACAATCCAAAGAAGGGATTGGGATTGGAAGAAAATGTCATTTTAAAAAGAGCTCCAATACTTCAAGTTTCTAAGCCAAAAATCCCAGAAATTGTTGAAGTTTTCATAAGACCTGCTAGTTCTATAACAAGTTCTGACAATTTGCAAAGACCAAACTCTAAAAAGTCAGATGAGACAATTTCTGAGTCTAAAACAGAAAAGTCAGTTGGTTCAGAAGAAAAGGTTAAGAAAGAAGTTTCTAAACCAACAGATGAAAAGCCAAGATACAATGATACTAAATTCAAGTATGATTCCTTAAATGTCAGCTACAAAAATAAACAACCAAGTTTTTCATATCATGACATTGAGAGCATATTTGATACAAGTAAAAATTCTGAAACAGTCAATCAGAAGTCTGAAACTTCTAGTCAGGATTCTGAACTTTGTAGTCAGAATTCTGAGTCTAAAGATCAGACATCTGAGTCTGTAAATCAGAACTCTGACTCAGGTAGTCAGAAGTCTGATTCAACTGGATTTTCTGAAACAAAATCAGATGAATTTTTGCAACTTGAAAAGAGATTTAATCTTGTGAGTCAAGAACTTGAGGATTTAAGGAAAACTTATGATGAACTTGAAAATGATTTCTGTGAGGTGGATATTAAACTTGAAGAAGCTTTGAAAGAAAAGAATATTTTTATTCAGAAAATAACAGAGCTTGAAAAACTGAAGACTGAGTATGATCTTTTTAAAATTAATGCTTCAAGAGAAAATGATAAATTCTTTAATGAATCAAGTACATATGAAAAAGGTGAATCATCTAATTCTTCTAACAAAAAGAACTTGAATTTTTCAGAAAAAGAAGAAAGCAAAAGGAAAGATGATCTTGCAAAGTTGAACGATCTGAAAAGGGAACTTGAGAAGCTTAGAATGAAATCTACTTCTGAACTAAACGCTAGAAATTCTTGTAATAAGGGCAATTGTACTCTGAACAGTATAAATAAAAATGAAATGATCTATGTTTCAGATTTATTGTCACTTGCAAAGAAAAATCTTGTTTGTGTTAGATGTAAAAATGATTCATTCCAATATTCTCACAAATGTCAAGTCAAAATAACTTCTGTTTCATACATAAGAAAAGATATTCAGAAAGTTTCTGTTTCTCAAAATACAGAAAAGAAGAAATTTTTTGTTCCTCAGACTCAGAAGAAAGAAAAGATAAAAGAAAAGAAAGTTGAAAACATAGCAAAACCAAAAGTTACAACTCTCAAAAAGAATTTGAACAAACTTGTAAGCAGAAAATGTTCTGACTTCATAAAAGTTCAAGGAAAGTGGTGTTTGAAGAAAGATTTTGAGTGGAGAGTAAAAGGTACTGATGTTAAATCCAATGACAAAGCTAACAAAGATGGACCCATTCCAAAATGGGTACCTAAACCTAACTGATCTTTTTGCAGGGCTGTCATGTGTGGTTTTTAGATTCAGGAGCTTCAAGACACATGACAGGTCAGAAGTCTTTTCTATCAAACTTCACAGAAAAGGCTGGAGGAGCAGTAAACTTTGGAAACAATAGCAAAGGTCAAGTCAAAGGTTATGGGGATTTAACTAAAGGGGATCTAACTATCCAAAAGGTTTTCTATGTTGAAGGATTACAACACAATCTTTTCAGCATAAGTCAGTTTTTAGACAGTCTTTGTCAAATTAAGTTTCAAATAACAGGTTGCATGATTCTAACTGAAAATGATGTCAAAGTCTTCTGGGCCAAAAGACATATGGACTTATTTGTAGTTAATTTTTCAAAATTGAAAACATTAAATACAGTTTGTCTTTTATCAAAATCAACTGCAAATGAATGCTGGCTTTGGCACAGAAGATGTTCTCATCTGAATTTCAAAGATCTTAATAATCTTGTTGCAAAACATTTGGTTAAAGGCTTGCCAAAGCTTAAATTTGAAAAAGAATCATTATGCTCAGCTTGTGAAATGGGCAAGATGAAAAAGAGTTCTCACAAATTAAAAATGGACTCATCTTGCAAAGCACCATTAGAAATGATTCATACTGATCTTTGTGGTCCAATTTCAGTTCAGTCGATGGGAGGAAAGAAATATATGCTTGTGATTGTTGATGAATTATCCAGATACACGTGGGTTGAGTTCCTAAGAGCTAAGTCAGAAGCTGCTACTACATTGATAAATTTTATCAAAAGGATTCAAGTTCTCTTACAACTTCAAGTTCAGAAAATCAGAAGTGATAATGGAACGGAGTTCAGAAATGAGACTCTTCAGAATTTTCTAGAAAGTTCTGGGATTTCTCACAATTTTTCTGCTGTCAGAACTCCTCAACAAAATGGTGTTGTTGAAAGGAAGAATAGAACTCTAGTTGAGGCTGCGAGAACAATGTTGGCTTATGCAAATCTTCCTACTTTCCTATGGGCTGAAGCAATTGCAACTGCTTGTTTTACACAAAATAGAACTTTAATCAATAAGAGATTAAATAAGACTGCTTATGAACTGATAAATAAAAGAAAACCATTAATCAAATTCTTTCATATTTTTGGTTGCAGATGCTACGTTCTCAGAGACAGAGAAAATCTTGCCAAATTCGATAAAAAGGCAGATGAAGGATACTTTGTGGGTTATTCTTTAACTTCCAAAGCATTCAGAATCTACAATAGAAGAACCAAGAGGATGATGGAGAGCATAAATGTAACTTTTGATGAAGCCAGAATGCGGACTTCTGAACAAGACAGTTCAGAACTCATGCTGAACAAGACAAAAATGACTTCTGATACAAATTCTAATCCTATTTGTTCAGAACTCAATTTACTGTTTAAGGATGCTTTTAGTGAACTAATTTCTGATTCTTATGCAGAATATGAAAACCCAAAGATGGTCAAAGAGATGAAAAATAAGACTCCAGAAATAGTTCAATCAACTGTAATTTCTGACAAAGGTCCATCAGAGGAGTGCCCAAATCTAATAAATACAAGTGGTGAAAACTCTGAACCTTGTAATCAGAATTCTGATTCTTGTACTCAGAACTCTGAACAAGTCAATCAGAACTCTGACTTCATTAATCAGAACTCAAACTTGGATGCAACTCCTACTCATACGTCAGAACAAGGTGACAGTTCAGAATTACAAGCAATCATTGATGAGAATGATGCAAACAACAACTATTCAGAGATTGATGTACTCCCTAGTGCTAACAAATGGACTAAAAATCACCTTATTCATCAAGTAATAGGTGATCCATCAGCAGGAGTAAAGACAAGATCAGCTACAGCAAATGAAGTAATGTTTGCTGGTTTCTTAAGTGTAATTGAACCAAAGAAAGCTAATGAAGCCCTAGAGGATCCAGACTGGATTTCAGCAATGCAAGAGGAATTGCTTCAATTTGAAAGAAATAAAGTTTGGAGACTCATTCCAAAGCCTGAAGGTAAATCTATAATTGGAACTAAATGGGTGTTCAGAAACAAAAAGGATGAATCAGGTGTTGTCATCAGAAACAAGGCAAGATTGGTTGCTAAGGGATACTGTCAACAAGAGGGAATTGATTATGATGAGACATTTGCACCAGTGGCAAGAATAGAGGCAATCAGAATATTTTTAGCCTATGCTGCACATAAAAACTTCAAGGTGTATCAAATGGATGTCAAATCAGCCTTTCTAAATGGCAAACTTAATGAAGAGGTGTATGTCCATCAACCTGAAGGTTTTGTTGATCCAGAATTCCCTGATCATGTTTATATTTTAGACAAAGCTTTATATGGTCTAAAACAAGCACCACGAGCCTGGTATGACACTCTTACTAAACACCTGTTAGGTTCAGGATTCAAGAAAGGTAAGATTGACACAACTTTGTTTTTAAAGAAACAGGGTAATGATTTGATTCTGATTCAGATTTATGTTGATGACATAATATTTGGTTCTACCAGTCCAGAATTATGTGATAATTTTTCAAAAGTCATGTCATCTGAATTTGAAATGAGCATGATGGGTGAACTGAATTTTTTCCTTGGTCTTCAAGTCAAACAACTACCAAAAGGTATTTTCATAAATCAAGGAAAATATGTCAGAGATATTCTGAAAAAGTTCAAAATGTCTGATTGTGCTTCTATGAGAACACCTATGGCAACTAACATAAAGTTAGATGCTGATCTCAAAGGTGTTTCAGCAGATATCAAACTTTATAGAGGCATGATTGGATCATTACTTTATTTGACTGCAAGTAGACCAGATATCATGTTTTCTACCTGTTTCTGTGCTAGATTTCAATCTAACCCGAAAGAATCACATATGTTGGCTGTCAAAAGGATTTTAAGATATCTCAAAGGAACACCTGATCTAGGTTTATGGTATCCAAAAGAAACTGACTTCAAATTGACTGCTTTCACTGATGCTGATCATGCAGGAAGTAGGTTGGACAGAAAGAGTACATCTGGTGCTTGTCACTTTTTGGGAGATAAAATAGTGAGTTGGGCATCAAAGAAACAGAATTGTGTATCCACTTCAACTGCTGAAGCAGAGTATGTTGCTGCTGCTGCTTCATGCTCTCAAACATTGTGGATGAGAACACAACTCATGGACTATGGATATCAGCTTAATAAGATTCCCATCTATTGTGACTCAGAAAGTGCAATTGCTATTACTCAGAACCCTGTTCAACATTCGAAGACTAAGCATATAGACGTGAGGTATCATTTTATAAAGGACTATGTGGAAAAAGGAACTATAGAGATGCACTTTGTGCATACAAAGTATCAATTGGCTGACTTGTTCACAAAGCCTCTTGATCACAAAAGGTTTTCTTTTCTCATATGTAAAATAGGAATGCTTAATCTGCCTAGTTGAAAATATTTTTTTCTTAAAAATGCTAAATTTTTCTAAGTGAAGTTGTCTGAGTAGTGTATTCAGAACTTCTGAGTCTTGAGTTCAGAACTTCTGAGTCTTGAGTTCGGAAATTCTGAATCTTGAGTTCAGAACTTCTGAGTCTTGAGTTCAGAACTTCTGAGTCTTGAGTTCAGAACTTCTGAGTCTTGAGTTCGGAAATTCTGAATCTTGAGTTCAGAACCTCTGAGTCTTGAGTTCAGAACTTCTGAGTCTTGAGATCAGAACTTCTGAATCTTAAGGTCAGAAATTCTGAGTCAATACTTCAGCAATTTAACTTTCAAAAATTTATTTTTGAGAAATACAAATAACTTCAACTGTATGGATTATGCTTCTTCGATTATCTTGTTATCTCATCTTTATGTATCATTAATACTCAAATGCATGCTCAAGTCAAGGGGGAGCATCAAAATTCTTTTGGAAATCATTTTGTGATGCTTAAAAGATTTGTTTTCATTTCTTATCTGTTCAAACCTCTTCTGAATAATCAAAATGTTTTATATTGGTCAGAAGTTGTTTTTAAAAGACATTTTGGTTACAAGGCAAAATTCTTCTGAGTCATGGAATCAGAACATCTGCGCGTGTTATTCAGATCTTTGACTTGAGTCAAAATTCTATCCACTAACACGTGTCAGCTTCATATTTGTTTGACAATGCCACGTATTTCATTTAAATCCTTTGTGGTATTTCACGTGTGTTGACTCCGTTATAACATTGATTTCGCTTTTCCGTTAAACCTTTCAACTTCGCGGATTTTAAATAGGTCTTAAAATCCCTATTTCAAAGTTCTTTCAAATTCCTGAGCGAAACGTGAGATACGAATCAAATCCAGAGTTCTTTGAATCTGTTTTCTTCTTAAATCATGTCTGAAATACGAAGAAGTGGTCCAATTTCTCTACATTCTACAAAATCGATAATGGATTCATCTGATTCGGAAAATGATGAAGTACAAAATAGAGTTGCAGAGGAAGGGGCAATAAGAAATGATGAAGAAGATGAACAAATGGATGAATCTGAAGGAAATGCGGATGAGGTAAATGTTAATATTGAACATGATCAGAGTGCTGCAGGTTCTATTATGTCAGATAGATCTATTCTAGTGGAAAGAGTTGTTCCTGAGAGTGAATGGTTGAAATTATCTGAAAATAACTGTGTTATATTGTTTGAGGAAAGTCGTTTTAAGCCTGAACACAGAATTATCATGGAGTTATTCAAACATCATCCGTACAGAAAATGGTTTACAAGAAGTAAAAATGTGCCTGTTCAGTACATACAACAATGGTGGAAATATCTTAGGTTAGAAGATAATAAGTTTGTGTCTGAAATTGGAGGAGTGACATTTGTCTTATCTATCTCTGCACTAAGAGAGATGCTGAATCTACCAGAGAAAGATGATGTACAAAGAAGAACAGATTTTGAGGATTTACCCCTAACAGAGGAATTAATAGCAGAGTTTATGAAGTTGGGATACAATGAAGGATTGAGGACTCTCAGTTTGTTCAGAAGAAACAAATTACCACCTATTTGGGCTTGCTTCTTTCATGTGGTAAATAAATGTTTGTCAGGGAAAAATAGTTCTGCTGATCAAGGCTCTAAACAAATTCTTCAGATATTTCAAGGTTTAGTGAAGAATAGGCATTATGACTATACTTTAATACTTTGGGAAGATATGAAGAATACATTTGAGAAGAATCAGAAAGCAATTCAGAAGAAGACAAAGGATGCTCCACTGACATACATTCCCTACATAAGGTACTGGCAAATTGTTATTTGGTATGCCATGCAGGAAAACAGAACAATCTCAAGAAGAACAAATGAAGAGCATGGTCCTACATTTTATTTGGGTAAGATGACCTCAGTAACAAGACTTGAAAATTATCCCAATCATAAACTGTTGCCAAAATCACTTAGGAACTATATTCCAAGGGAGAGTGAGATTTTAAAAGCTTATTGCACCTCTATGGGAATTGAATTACCTCAAATCCCTACCCAAGAGGACCAACCTGAGAAGAGAGGTGAGGGGTCTAGTCGAATTAGAGAGGGGGAGGATGTTCAGATGGGTGAACATTCTGAGAGACTTGAGGGGGAAAATTCTGAGAGCTTGGTTAGACTCAGTGAGGAAAAACAGAATGAGAGTGGTGAGGATGAGAGATTGTTAACAGAGGTTCAAACAGAAAGAGATGCCTCTGAACCAGCTAATCTTGACCAGGTAACCACACATGCTATTGGTTCACATCTCTTGGTGTCCAATATTGAAACAAACACCATGGACCTAGTGGTGGATCTTGAACAACCCATCCATACCCACTCAGAAGCATTTCAACATGCTACTGTTTCACACAAATCCGGGGAACCATCCCAAACTCATTTGGAGGGAGGTGATAAATCTCAACTTATTTTTCAACACATTGAGTCTGAATATCACAGTCCTATTCATATTGAGCCTGAAATTCCTTTTGACACTTGCACAGATCAGGAATTTCGTACTCCTGAAACAACATTCATAGACATGCCTAATGTTGGGTGTCGAGGATTGGATGGAAGTCCTGGTGAGGTGAACATTACAAAAGCCTCATTCAAACGTGCATCTGTTGTACAAGATGACTGTGTGTTATCTACAGGCCATGAGCTCTCTGGGCACATGAAAACTGGACCATCTGTTGGTTCAGGTTCACTGTTAGAAACTTCTGAATTTGAAAAGATTCAGAAACAAAACAAGGAGATGGGGGAAAAAGTAGAAAATTTGGAGAAGAGGATGGAGGATCTGAATGATGAGGTATCAGATTTGAAAGTTGTGTTGGAGAAAAAGTTAATTTCTGTTGAAACCAAGGTAGATGATGTAAAGAAATCCTTGGATTCTCACAAAAAGGAGATCATGGATATAATGTCTGGTTTTCAAAAAGATATGTTAAAACAGATGCAGGGTATGCAGGAATCTATATTGAAAGCACTGAGTGTATCTTTGGCTTCTACTTCAAAGCCTCTTGATCCTGTTCCTATTGCAGAAGCTGAACCTGAAGTTGCTTTTAATCAGAACTTGAAAAGGAAGTTTGATGATAATGATCCTCATAATCATCAAAAGGGGGAGAAAAGACAAAGGTTAAGTTCTGATGATGATATTGGCATAGAAGATTTTGAGATAGCAGACATGCACTTAGCCAATACAAAAAGTACAGAAGATCAGACACAGGAAAATTTAAAGGAGATGATTCAGATAGTACAGCTTGACAGTTCAGATACAGAAGAAATGGAGTTGGGAAGTATTGATAGTAATGAATCAGATAAAACAGAGGAATTGAACTTGGATACTGAGATGGAAGGAAACTCAGATGAAACTGTAGCTATTGAGGAATCTGATTTGAGAATAGAAGAAATAGTGGAAAGTACAGTGGTAAACAGGTGTACAGATATTGTGGTTTATAACAGTGAAAGGGCAATGGAGTCTGAATCAGAAGAAAGGAGGTTGAATGAAGAATTGATCAGAAGAATGCATAATGAAGTAGTCAGAGCTTTGAGTGTTCAGAAAATTCATAAAGGAATAAAAGTGATAAGACCCATTGATCTAATGGGAGAAGAAGACAGAACTGTGGATTACACTCAGGATTTTAAAGATGATTTTAGGTTTAACTTTTGTGATGAGTTAAATACAGAAGAAGAGTATGTGAAAGTGAAAGACTTCTTTATGCCTTCTGAATATGTATTCAGAAAACCAATCGAGATTCCAAAGATTAAATTGCAAAGACTAGAAGAACCTGTGTGTGACTTCATTCTAGAGTTAAGTGATGTACCTTTAGCCAGACAATTTCATGATGATATTTTTCCTGAGGAAATATATGATAATCTCTACTACACAGAAGGAGAGTATGAGCTTTTGGAAAGTAACATTGATGGTTTTATGGATGACAGAGCTCAGATGGTCTACTCAGAAGCTTCTAATATGTTCAGAGTTCCTGACTCAAAACTGCATATTCAGAAAAGAATCGAGAAAGTTCTGATGTTTCAACAAGATGAATTCAATGGTTTAATGTTCGTTAGAATGGAAACACTGAAAGAAAGAAATACAAAGGTTTCCATGTCTACATTTGATTTTCACAGATTGACTCTTGATGATCAGATCTTTCTAGTCAAGTTCTTTGCTAGCACTGAAGAAGCCTTGATAGAAATTGAATGCAGAAGACTTCTGGGTATTTATGTCAGAAATACATACTTGTATGACTTCCAGTTGGCTATAGAAGAAAGAAAAGAAAAGTGCAATCTGAGTTCTCCCACAAAGAAAACAGAAGTTGATCTGCATGTGAAGGGTTTTGTGAATGAAGGAATGGAGACAGAAGGGTTCACATATATGGTTCACGAAAGACTTGAATTGTTCAGATTAAAAGAGTTGGTGAAGTACAGTGATGCAACTCTGAATTGGTTGTTGATTAGAATGGAAGTAAGTATGGATACTGAAAAAGAGAGTTTAAAGAAGAGATGCATAAACTGTGTGAAGAGGAGGTTGGATTTTAGAAGAAAAATCAGAAACAGTAGTGAATGGTTGCTATCTGAGGTGAATCCCAAAAAGATTCTACATAATGATTTTGTGTTCCCAGCTGAGTATGAAGTGAATGAAATTTTGTCAGATGAGGCTGAAGAAGTTCAGGACACAACACCTCAGAATGTGCAGATAACTAATATTGATCAAGCTGAACAGTCTGAACCCAAAGAAGATGAAATATTCATTGATCTGAATGGATACTTTTTTGAATTTGATCTGCCTGAGTTCTTCAAACCAAAAGAGGTACAATTCTTGGATGTGTATTATGATAGGTCTAAGGAGACTCAGATCTGGTTGGCTGAAAAATCAAGATGTCTTGGCAAAACAAAGCAAGCCGTTTACTCAGATTTTCTAATCACTGGAATCAGAGAATTGAAGGTTAAGAAATTCAGAAAGATGGAGTACTTATCCTTTGAAGTTTTGAGAGAAGATGGCAAGGTTTATTATTTCACTGATGCAGATTTTGAGAAACTGTCAGTGGTTGACTTCTACAGATTACACAGCTTTCTATGTTTTAAAGAGTCAAGTAAAGACAGAAATGAAAGGAAGGCAAGAAGTGTGGTGATTGAGGCCATGTTCTATATCTTAAGGTGGCATTGCTATACAGATTTCCAAATAGCTCTGTATTTGCAAAAGTCATGTGTTTATCTGGCAAATCCCAATACAGATCATGAGCAGAAAAAGATGTTAAAGACTGGAAGTGTTCACAGATATCCAGAGTTGGGAGTATTTTTGAAGAACAAAAGTGGAAAGATCTTCTTCAGAGCAAAGGAAACTGCAAAATATTGTTCTGGAACTTTAAGGATCATAAAGCACAATTTGGAGAAAAAGATGCTGAAAGTGAAGGAAGCAAACATGATTCAAGAAGTAATTAATCAGCAAGTTGAGATTATTCAAGAAATTATTGACAAGATTGATAAGAGGCTTAATCTGAGGAATGTGCTACTTCAGAAAATTGTTCCTGCTCTGAAAGAATTAGATGATGCAAAGTTTAAGTTTATTTGACAAAAAGGGGGAGATTGTTAGATCTGAAGTTTTGTCAATAAACCAAGTGTTGAAGATCTGATAAGAAGATTCAGAAGTTCTGAGAAGAAGAGTCAGAAGTTCTGAGAAGAAGAGTCAGAGATCTGAGAAAGAGAAGTCAGAAGTTCTGAGAAGCTTGATCAGAAGAATGTTCAGAAGTTCTGAACTACCTGTTCAGAACTTATGACGAGTTTCGTTATTTAGTAATGTGTAAACTAATTAGGACACGTGTTATGTTCTTATTAGTCTTTCTTATTTGTACTGTAGCTTTAAGATGTTTGTTGCAGTATAAATAGAGTGGTTAGCACTACGTTGCTAACTAATTGATTTTCCCATATTACTTGTATTCTTTCCTTGTAATCTTTGAGGTGATCTCTCTCTTAGATCTGTAATTCTGTGCATCATTGAATACAATTGGGCTTGATCATACAATTTCTCAATTACTTCTTTCTATATTGATTGTAAGAATAGATCCTGCACTTTCAAAGCTTGAGGATCAACGAATCATCCTTCCACGAGACAAAGTTCCTGTTCCTAAAAAGTTCAGACTATCAAGGAAAGAATTCACTGATCACCTCAGAACTGAAAGACTACTCGCCGAAAGAAAGGAATCTGAAGAAAAAGATAAGGCTCTCGCCATTCAGCTTGCCCAACAATCGGCGAAAGTCCCCGCACTGAAAAGAACTCCCATCGAAGTCCAACGTCAGTTGTGGGAAGAAGCCCAAAAGATTATCGAAGAAAAGACCAAGGTATCTCAATCTACCTTGAAATGGTGCAAAGAAAAGGTACACTTTCGATATCGGGCTGCCAGAATTAACAAGATACATATCACTCAAAGATTGACCATCAAAGTTCCAATTGTTGAGGTCGAGATATTAAGAGAAACCTTCTATGTTGATGCTATCACGAAGTACTGTCTCTCTGAATGGTTGGAGATCAGAATAGCCATTCAGCGCTCACGTTCTAAATACAAGGATCATGTCAAAAAACTGATAAATCGACAGATCGACTTGGTTTCGTCTGCTGTGGGTATTCCTCGTCCCACTCCTCTTGCAACTCAACAAAGAAGGGCCTCTGCAAAGAAAAAGTCTAAACCATCAGATTCAGGTCCTCCTATCCGGAACGAAACAAGTATTGGTTTTTCATGTGCTGAAGTACTTGGTCCTGAACCTGACCTCTCAGCGCTTGACACCTCTCTGCCTCCTGGTGAACGATTCATTCCTAGAAAAGTCATAAGCGAACCTTATGGGATATTCTTTTATGACTATGATGGATGACAACGCTTTTAACGTGTCTCTAAACTTCCCATCACTCCTATCGAACAACTTAGAGATCTCGTCTATTGGTGTGAATTCAGACACGATATCTCAAGCCTCTGATCTTTGAAGAAGCAAAAAATAAACGAGATCAAGGAGTAACGGTCCCTGACTGGATGATACCTACAACAAAGACCCTTGATGAACTTCTCATTAAGGAAGAACATTATGGCTGATAGGATTTCCCTGTAATTCTTCTATCCTTTATCAGCTTATATCTTTTGTACTTGTAAATTTATTTGCCGTACTTGTAACTTTTCCACTTCCCTTTATAACCTTATACGAAGTGTAAAGAAAAATTTCAGCGAATGTACTTTACTCCATCAGTACTGAAAAGATCCCAGAAAACAGTAAAAGGGACAAATATTTTATAAGTTCTTTTTATCCTTATGTTTTCATACTTAGCAATTTTTCTTCCTTGCTATGTCATAATCAAATAGGGGGAGATTGTTGATCCAAACCCTCAGTGATTTGATAATGACTCTTTTAGAAACACTTAGTGAAAATTGTAAGTAGACAATATGTATTAGAGTTTCACTATCGTTGATAAGTACTATGACTCTACAGTACCGCTGATAGGAACTCTCGCTCTTTAAGTTAGACATTCAGCGAAACTGTTCACCCATAAAGCTCTGAACCTGTTCAGTACTTTTGGTGATCGCTGATAAGTTTTAGTTGTTTACTTATGATCCCTGAAGACAAGTTTCACGTCAACAATGGTTCTACGCTGAAGTCGAAGATCAAGCCCAAGAACCAGCGAAAAGTCTAATAATGAACTGATGCGGATATCAGCGAAGCAAGACCTATCCACTCAACGTGAAGTTTCAAGTAGAAGACTTCAGCGAACGCTGAGCTTTATCATTCGCTGATAAAGTACTACTCAACGAACGCTGATCATGAAGTCTCCGCTGCATGTTACTTTGTCTTACCTCCCTTACACGTCTCCGTACGATAATGTCAGAAAGGACATCCCGTTTGTCCAGGATCATACAACCAACTCTGATTCTACACTTTACACCATGCGGCTACTAAGGTTGTCTACAAAGGTCAAAACATGCAACCACTCAGCTGCTGCCACGTGTAAAGTAATAATGCCTTGCATTAAATGCATGCAGTATATAAGAAGAACCCTACTTCTGGATTGAAGTGCTCGGCCATCTTCTTCTTTCTCTCTTAGTGTTAGGATATTATTCGTAATTTCCTTATCTCCTTTCTGTCTTAATTCTAGTGCAAGAAACTTAGTGATCTTAACTTGTTTAGATTAGGTTAATCCTTAATCTTGTTCCGCAACAAGTTGTAAATTGTTTTGATTTATCAATAAACAATTTAGAAAGTAAAAATATGTGTGTTTGTATTCAACCCCCCCTTTTACAAACTTGTATAACCCTTCGGGACCAACAAACCCTTGTAGAACCTTTTGGACCAATAAGTGGTATAAGAGCAGATTGTTTAATCTCATAAACAAGATCTTTCTTATATCTCTCTTCCTTGCTATTTTAATTATGACACTCAATACAAATACAAACTATTATGATAATGGTTCTCTTGCAAAACCTCCTCAACTTAACAAAGATAATTTTTCTCCTTGGAAAAATCAAATGACTCTTTTTCTAGAAGGTGTAGACCCTACTATTCCTCACTACATTGAAAATGGACCATTTGTTCAATTCATCATAGCCGCTGTGGTTCCTGCCAGTGCCATAACCGCAGCAATCCCTAAAAGAGAAGTGACCAAGGAGATCCATCAGTGGACTGAAGAAGACAAACAAATAAGTGGCTCTAAATGCAATAGAACCATAATCTCTATGGAACTCCCTGATGAGGCTTATCACTCTGTTATGAACCTTAACGCTGCGTTCTCGAGGTTTGGAAGGAAAGAAAAGAAGAGAAAGGGAAGAGAAAGAAAAGAAAGAAAAGGAAAGGGGAGGAAATAAATATTTGTGTTTGTGTTCTTGAGATTGAAGAAAAATAAAGGAAGGAGAGGGAAAGAAAATAAATTTTCATGTTCTTGAGTAGGACAGAAAGGAAAGGAAAGATGTTACTTTTACCAATATACCCTAATTTATTTCATAATGAAATGTAATTAATGGGTATATGTGTAATTTTATAAATATTTTTAATTCTTTTTATTTCATTTATTTTATTTCCTTCTGTTTCCTCCCACATTTGGGCGAAAAGTTTTGGGAGGAAAAACAACAATATTTTCCTTCCCCTTCTCTTCATTTCCCTCTTTAAAAAAACTCGAGAACACAACATTTTTTTATCTTCCTCCTATTTTCCTCCCGTTTCCTTTCCTTTCCTTCATAAAACAAACTCGAGAACACAACGTAAAACTTTTAAAGCCATGTGGGACACTATATGTGTTCAATATGAATGTACCTCTGAAGTACAAGAATCCAGAAAGATAAATCTTATAAGACAATATGAAAGTTTCATTTGTGGTAAGAATGAATCTTTGTATGAAGTACACAAACGTTTTAATTGCCTATTAATTGATTTAAAAGGACTGTTGATAGGACCTACTGTAACTCCGAGACTCTGACAAAATTCTTGGAATGTCTTCCTGAAAGCTGGGACAGTTATTCAATGTGTCTCAAGCTATCAAAGGATCTCAAAAATCTTTCCTTAGGCACTCTTTATGACATTTTGCTCAATCATGAGCAATCTTGTCAACTTACGAAGAATCATGTCAAAAATTCAAAAGATTCCAAAAGCACACCTGTTGCTTTAGTCTCTTTAGAAATTATTCCATCTCAGTGAACATCTGTTATTATCACTGAGTTGGAATCTAACTCAGATGACTTATCAGACACTGATCTTTCAGAGTTTGATGAGTCTCTAGCACTCTTGACAAACGTCTTTAGGAGATTTGCAGGAAAGAGTAATTTCAGAAGAAATAAACCTCTTGCTATCATTGACAAGCCAAAATCAACTCCTTTTAAGAAGGGAACTGCCACTTGCTATAACTGTGAAAAGAAAGGACATTTTTCCAGTGAGTGCAGGTCAAACAAAGTCTTCAAGCCTTCTTCATCATCTAGACCCAAAGATGACAAATACCTGAAGCTGAAGGAAAAATATCAAAAGTTGAAAGTACAACTGAAAAGCTAAAGGTCTAATCGCTAAAGAACATGATTGGGCTGAATCGGATGAAGAATCAGATTTTGATGAAGAAGATGTGGCCAACCTATGTTTGATGGCCATGATCTCAGAAGTAAAATAATAATCCACCGAAGCTGATAGACGTCGTGCCATCAATTATCTGATGGTTTATTTATGTAACGCCTTGAATGGTAAAACTCAAGTTGAAAAACAAAATCTAGATCTAACTGAACAGCTTAAAAAGTGCCATTTAAAGATCCAAGACCTATCTAATATTGAAGAAAGTTTAAAGGACCAGGTACATGTAAATGAATCTAACCAACATCAATTGCGAACAAGCTATCGCTGAGCTGAAAGCTGAGAAAGCTATTGTTGAAGGATGGTGCAAGTCCTCAACAAACATTAGTTAGATAATTAGTGCTCAGATCGCTATTCCTGATAAAAGTCATCTTGATTTTGAATCTGAAAAGATGAACCTAGCAGAGATCGTGCCATGCTTAAGTTTGGAATGTTTGTCTCTTCTATCCCTGACACTTCTTCATCTCAGTGGTATTCTTCTTCTTCCATTCCTATTCCTAAGAAAATCCCCAAGAGTTCCAAATTCTTGGAGAAAGGCAAGTCTATCTCCCATGTTCCTTAGAATAGTATTAAAGTACCTAAGCTGAAAAAGATTCCTTCTAAGCCTTCAACGAGTCAACCATCATCCTTCAAATCTACGACCTCTAGACATGTTCATAGATCTACTCGACGGATAAAGGTTAATGTCAAGCTTAAAAATTCTGGAGGATCAAAGGTTCCTCCGATATCTGAAGCTAATGGCATTCTTGGAGCTGGCCCCGCTTACTTAAACCTTTATAATGCTTATGCTTTTGGTCCTAAGTCTACCTACAGCTACAGAAAATGTTATCATTGTGGACTTATTGATAATATTTCTAGTAGGTGCCCCAGGGCCACCCAAGTTGAGAAATCAGCTAGAGTGAAGATGAATGCCACCAAGGCAAAGAAGGTCACTAAAGATGAAAAAAATCTGCCAAAGTGAAAAATACCACTAATGTTAAAAACGTTAACCAATGTGAAGTTACCACTGAAGCCGTGTCATCATATGCTGTGAAGATTGATAACCCTTCCATCTCCACTAACACTTATGGACCCTTTACCAATTCAAACTTAATATTCTTTATGATTGCAGAACTCGAAGGGTATATGGTATCTTGATAGTGGATGCTCTCGACACATTACTGTTCAAAAGAACATGCTCTCTGAATACAAGGAAGAGAAAGGTCCCTCAGTGACCTTTGGTGGAAATGGAAAAGGCTATACCCGGGGGTTTGGTGTAATCACAAATGGTACAACTTCCTTCAGAAGAGTAGCTTATGTAGAAGAACTGAAACACAATCTTTTTAGTATTAGTCAGCTTTATGATAAAGACTATAAAACATGCTTTACCAAGAAAGCATGTTTTGTCACTAACAAAGAAGGAAAACTTGCTCTCAGTGGTTATCGTATGGAAAATGTCTATGTTATCAGCATGCATTCATAAAAAACTGAGAACATTTGTTTCTATCAAAATTCTCCTCAGATGTCAACTGGCTATGGCATAAGAGGCTCTCTCATCTCAACTTCAAGACACTGAATAATCTTTCAAAGAATGAGCTAGTCACTAGCTTACGTCAACACTCATACAATAAGGAATCTCTCTATTCATTGTGTGAAAAAAGGAAAACAAACCAAAGCTAGCTTCAAGTCTAAGAAGTGTCATCAGTGACAACACCTCTTCATCTACTCCATATGGATTTATTTGGCCCTGTCAATATACAATCCATAGATGGAAAGAAGTACACTCTAGTCATAGTAGATGAGTACTCACGTTACACGTGGGTGATGTTTCTCAGATCTAAGAGTGACACTCCAGATGAGATTATTTCATTTGTTAGAAAAATGGAAGTTCTCAACAACATGAGAGTTTGCTCAATAAGGAGTGATCATGGAACTAAATTCAAAAGCAGTTCTCTTGATAACTTTTTTGAGAATAAGGGTATATCTCATAACTTCTCTGCTGTAAGAACACCACAGCAAAATGTAGTCGCTGAAATACGAAATTGAACAATCATTGAAGTTGCTCGATCTATGCTCAACACAACATGTTTTACTCAAAATCGATCGCTGATCGTTAAGCGATTCAAGAAGACAGTGTACGAACTATTCCATTGGGAGAAAGCCACCTCTCAGCGTTCTTCACATCTTTGGTTGTCAATGTTACATTCTAAACAACAGAGACAATCTGGGAAAGTACGATCCCAAAGATGACGATGGAGTCTTCCTAGGATACTCTTCAGAGTCCATAGCCTTCAGAGTCTTCAACAAAAGAAGACAAACTGTTAGTGCAAGAATTGTATTCTAGATTTAGTGATGAGTTAAAGTCAAGGTCAATGTATTGTAATACTTGGAAAAATAGTCTACGTCATAGAAAAGTCAATGTAATTAGAGTAATAGTCAAAGTTATAAATACCTTTGATGTAAGAGAGTTGTAAGTAACACTGAGAGAGAGACGTATGAGAGTGTATCATTTGTAACTGTAGAGAGATGACTCTAAAGAGAGGGTCTAGAGAGAGAAAGTAGATCTAACTCCTATCTTGTATTCTTTCCCTCATCTAATCAAGATCTCTTAGATTCTAACATTGTTACTTGTGAAGATTGGACTCACAATTGGTATCAGAGCCTAACAAGGTGAATTTGTGCATCGATTCCTACACTTTTCATCAATTTTTGAGAAATTGATAAGTTTTTGAGTTTTGAAGTTTTTTCTTAAAAATTGTCAAGAATTTGGAAGTTTTGGTTTGAATTTGTAGTTGTTTTTGGTGGTTTGATTGAGAGTATATCATTCTAAATCAATTAGATCAATCAAAATGTTTTTGTTTGCATCAAAAATCTGTTTTGAATTTATTTTTTCATATCAACGGTGTTCTTCGAAGGTTGTGTTCTTACCATCAAAATTGTGGTTTTAAAGGTTGTGTTCTTATTTTTGAGTGTTTTTTGTTATTGATACTTATCAGATCTCAACCTGTTTGGAATTTTCACCATCGAAATCGTAGTTTTGAATCAGATCTAAGTCTACGGGTAACAAATTCAAGTTTCATGTTCATTGAAGTTTTCTTGATAATGATGATAGATCTTGATTAGTTAATCTGTTTTTAATGATTACTGACTTCACAGATTGATTAGATTTGCTATTTCCAACAGAATGCAAGTTCCAGATTCGAAAAACAATATCAAAAATCATTGTTCGAGTCCTTGCAAGTCGACAAAATATGTTCATCGATATTCTCGTTGATGAAGATCGATCTTGATTATTTGGTTATGTTTCGATCCACCTAAGTTCAACAGACCTGTCCATAGAAGAAACCATTCATGTCACCTTTGTTGAATCTCGTATAGCAAATTCAAGACCCATTGTTTAAAATGAGGAATTGAATCAGTGGATGTTTTCTCAGTTTGGAGAGCCTGAAGCATCATTCAACCCCAATACTCATTCCGACTCACGCAACGCTGATTGTGACTCTATTGTCGTTCCAAGCATGTAGACAAGTGGAGCTGAATCGTTGTCATGGATCTCAGCTATTCCCATCAACACAATACCACCATCTGAACCTTCAAATTCTAAAAAAACCAACAACCTCTATTCAACAATCAGTTAATGAAGTTCGTTCAGAATCTCAGCAACGGTTGTTTGATGATACAAATGTTGAAGCTTCATCCTCTACACCTCCCAATATTACCTCAGTGTTGGAATCTCAAATTCCTGCTCAGAGATGGACAAGAAGTCATCCAATAGAACAAATACTTGGTGATCCAAATGTAGGTATTCAGACTCGATGCGGTTCAGGTAATATATGTCTTTTTGTAAAATTCATCTTTCTTTTTGAACTTGACGATGCACTCAGAGATCCAAACTGGTTCAGCCCTATGCAAGAAGAGCTGACTGAGTTTGAACTAAACAAAATTTGGAACCTCGTTCCCAGACCATCTGAAAGACTGTTATTGGCACCAAATGGGTGTATAAAAACAAGTTAGATGAACATCGGATTGTAACCCGTAACAAGGCTAGACTTGTTGCTCAGGGATACATACAAGAGAAAGGCATAGACTATGATGAAACCTTTGCCCCTGTGTACAGGATCGAAGCAATTCGATTATTCCGAGCATATATAGTTTACAAAGACTTCAAAGTACATCAAATGGATGTCAAGTCAGCATTCCTAAATGGAAAACTGAATGTGGAAGTTTTTGTTGAACAACCCCCGGGGTTCTCAGGCCTTTAAACATCCAGATTATGTTTATAAACTGGATAAGGCTCTCTATGGGTTAAAACAAGCCCCTCGTGCTTGAACGTGGAAAGATTGATAACACTTTATTTTTCAGAAAGGTTAAAGTTCATATCATACTTGTTCAGATATATGTCGATGAGATTATATTTGGATCCACTAACCCATCGATGTATACTTGATTTGCTGAACGTATGAAGAAAGAATATAAAATGAGTATGATCGGTGAACTAACACATTTTCTTGGTCTTCAGATTAAGCAAACCGATAAAGGTATCTTTATTCACCAAGGTAAGTATGGTAAAGATTTGCTGAAAATGTTTGATCTTACTCAAAGCTCAGCTATGAAAACTTCTATGGCCCCTCATCTGACACTAAACAAGGACCCAAATGGAAAACATGTTAATGTCACGACCTATAGAGGAATGATTGACTCTCTGTTATATCTGATAGCTAGTCGACCTAATATCATGTATTTTACTTGTTTAGGTGCACGATATCAATCCGAACCCAAAGAATCCCATCTGATCGCTGTCAAGCAAATCATCAGATATCTGAAGGGTACTCCCAACCTAGGTCTCTGGTATCCCAGAGACTCAGGGTTCGATCTAACCGCCTATTCATATAATGATTTTGCAGGTTGCAAACTGGATAAAAAGAGCACCACTGTATGTTGTCAACTTCTAGGTGGATAGTTGGTAAGTTGGACAAGGAAAAAGCAAAACTCAGTGTCCACATCAACAGCTGAAGCTGAGTATGTAGCCGTTGGTAGTTGTTGCGCTCAGGTCTTATGGATGAGAAATCAACTTCTCGACTATGATCTTCAGCTATCAAGGATTCCTATCTATTGTGACAGTACTAGTGCCATAACAATAGCCAATAATCCCGTGTTACACTCAAAGACCAAAGACATTGAAATCAGATACCATTTTATCAGAGACCATGTGATGAATAGAGACATTGAACTTCATTTCATACCTACTAATTATCAACTCGTTGATATCATTACCAATCCTCTTGATGAGACAACATTCAGCTTTCTCATCCGCAAGTGTCGAATGTTGAATCTTGAAGATTAGCTCTTCAAATATTAACGATTACATTTGCGATTAACTTTCATTGTTTCTTATTCACCTTATAATACATGACTCAAATGCTATTTGACAATCAGGTATGACCATCTATCTCTCTTCACTAAAGATCCCTACAACGAGAAGCTCTTTCAAAATAAAATGAATCACTGATTTCTTTAAGTGATTAAAAGCTTTTTCAACATTCTCTCATCACTGACTTTCCTATCAATGATATATTTCTTCAAACTCGCACTGATTTTTAAATCAGTGCTGCATTAAGGAAATGAAAAGAAGTTTCTTTTTATGACGTCACTCTTTGGACACGCATTAATTCATGACATGCATTTATCTGAGACACAACGCCCATTTCAATTCCGTGTCCAATCACATTCGTTGGATATGCTGTTAGCCCCAACTATCTCTAATGTAAAAGTATTGAAAATACTCCAAGTCATAAGACTTCTGAGATAGCACTGAACACCAAGCAAAGGAGCGTCAAAGATCAAACTTCAGAGACCACCGCTTCAGAAGATCATCAGAGCTCTGGAGAATGCCCTCTGATGACCAAGTCCTCTATTGAGCTCAAGACTCATAGAAATCTCTCAGGTGTTGATGCAGTGTTTGCACTTTCCACGTCAGCCCTAAAGGACCACAATACACTTTACACGTGTCATTCCAGGGTTAGATAGTACATTGTTTTTCACTTTATCAGACTATAAATAGTGAGTAGTGGAGCACACAATTATAAGAATTTTGTAAGAACACACTGCACTCTAATTTGCAATTCCACTACTCTTGTACGAATTATAGCTGAGAGATCCTTGAAGATTACACACACACTTTGGTGTTCTTGGTATTCTTCAGTATTGTACGAGCAAGTTATTTTCATATCTTATCTTATTATTGTTCAGTATATTATCTCTTTTAGCTGTTCTTATGAAAAAAAATCACTCACTTACAAACATATATTTATGCTTCCGCTTAACCTATTCAGTTTATTAAGTGAGACAAGGTGAACCCGGGAACCAATAATTGGTATCAGAGCAGATTGATTTGGTTAAATCAAATCGATCCAATCTATCCAGGTTGATTCACATTTGTTGATTGTTTATTGTTCTTCAGTTTAAGAGCTTACTGTTTTATTACCCTGTTTTATCTCAGTTTAGTTAAAATACCTGTAACTTTTGATTTTAAGCTCTAAATCGATTTCCAAGTCGGAAATCATAGTTTAGAACTTGTTTACAGTGTAGTTGTGATACTACTTTCATCTCAGTTTCTCTCATTTTAAAAATAAATTGATCGCTGGCATTTTCTTTAGTGATTCCTTTGAAATAACAAACCTCATAACTAATATTTCTCCTCAGTAATTCTTCATTAAACAAAATCATCTCTGATGCTTTCTGTTGATCCCGATATTACTCAACAATGATATTAATATCTATTAGTTCAAACAGATGAGTATGCGGAAGTGTTTTTAACGAACTAAAGAGATATTCTAGGTAGAAAAACACACATAATCAAATACGTGAAACAGTAAGAACACAAGAGCTTTATCTCAAAGATTCACTTTGTATTGATTAATCAAGAACACCACGAATACCGAAGGTATGAATAATATTCTGCTCTAATAGGTGTGTGTGTTTTGCAAAGTTAATAGAAGAGATCAACATGAGCCTTCTATTTATACTACATTTACAGGGGACAAGTAAGAGACAATAAGTACTAAGGTACAAAACATGATCGTGGGACTGCATCAGGTACAACGTTAATGTAGTGCGCCGTTTTCTGCAAAGGCTGTAACCCATAAGAGGTTGACACGTGGAGTGTGCAGGGCACGCCTTGTACGGATGATCTTCAGGATCTTCGTACAGCATAGGCACATGAGGTGCACGATCTTCTTTGTCTTGATCTTCATGAAACTTCAGTCTTCCAAGTCTTCATACCACAGAGGCTCTGTCAAGTGTGACAGAGGCTCTGTGGCCTTGTCCTCTGAGAATGTCTTATGTAGAGTCTTCTCTTGGTGTCTCGGTAGAGGCTCTATCGAAGTCTTTACACTTACACTATTTTTCAATACTTCTTTTAATCATAGAAGTTGGAGCTAACAATCTCCCCCTAAGTATTGATAAATAAATTAAAAATAGAAATTGCATGATTTTCTAGGCTAAGAACACGACAAGAGGTATTTGACCTCTGTTGAAAATTTACTTTCATACAAGGATATGCCAGAGGCACTTACATTTGATTACAATACAAGATATAAAAAGTAAACTTGCAGAGGATGGTTGAGGATTTCAGATTCTGTCATGTGGGAAGTCGTCGATTTTGTGTCCTGAGATTCCTCCACCTTTGTGTTCACGATATATTCTGATGCAGAGGTTTCTGAAACTTATGACAGATTCGATGACCTCTATTAATCTGTCGGCAAGTGCTCGATCCATGAACCCTGTTCCTCTGTGCTCCAGGAGATTGGCTCTAAACTCGAGCAGAGTATTTGTTGCATATTTTTGACAATCAACCTCTAGGAATAACTTCAACTTTCTAGAGGGATCACGAAAGACGTACCCAATCTTTGGACTTGTGATAATTGAGTTTGGTCGGATGTCCGCAGAGGAGGGGCATTGGTGTTCTGGTGGTGGGAGAATTAGTCTTTGTACTTGTTGGTCCCGAAAGGCTTAAACAAGTTTGTAGAAGGGGGGGGGGGGGGGGGTTGAATACAAACACACTATTTTACTTTTCTAAATTGTTTATTGATAAATCATTAACAATTTACAGCTTGTTGCGGAAACAAGATTAAGGATAAACCTAAATCTAAACAAGTTGGAACACTAAGGTTTTCTTGCACTAAGAAAGATAAGGAGATTACTAATAAAATCCTATCTTGAGAGATTTGAACTTGTCCAGAGTTAGCAAGTTACTTCAAATGAAGTGAGTTCATCTCTTTATATACTGCATGCATTTAATGCAATCCAGTATATACTTTACACGTGTCATTAGCGGATTGGTTGCATGTCATTGACCTTTGATGACAACCTTAGTAGCCGCATGAATGAACAATGTAGTATCAGAGTGGTTGTACGATTTCAGATTTTCGGAGGTTCTTTTCTGACATTTCGTACGGTGGCGTGCAAGGGAGGTTAAGACAAAAGTACTTTGTACGGAGGACTTCATGATCAGCTTTCGTTGATTCAGCGGTTATCATTTACTATTCAGCAGATGATAAAGTTCAGCGATAGCTGAAGTCTTGTACTTGATACTTCACGTTGAGTGGACAAATCTGAGTCTTCGCTGATCCGCATCAGTTCATTAGGAGACTTTTCGCTGGTTCTTGAGCTTGATCTTCGACTTCAGCGTAGAACCTTTGTTGACGTGAATCTTGTCTTCAGGGATCATAAGTAAACAACTAACTTATCAGCGATCACCATAAGGACTGAACAGACTCAGCGATATGGTGAACAGTGTTCGCTGAATGTTTAATCTAAAAGTGCGAGAGTTCCTATCAGCAGTACTGTAAGATCTTAGTACTTATCAGTGATAGTGAAACTCTGATACATATTGTTTACTTACAATTTTCACTAAGTATTTAAGATAGGGTCATTATCAAATCACTGAGGGTTTGGATCAACAATCTCCCCCTATTTGATTATGACATAGCAACAGAGAAAATTGCTATTTAATGAAAACATAAGGATAAAAAGAACTCATAAAATATTTGTCCCTTTTACTGTTTTCTGGGATCTTTTCAGTACTGATGGAGTAAAGTACATTCGCTGAAATCTTTCTTTAAATCTTTGAATCAGGTTACAATATGAATAAGAAAGATTACAAGTACAAGCGAAATAAATTACAAGTACTGAAGGATGACTGATACAATAGAGAAAATGGTGATTGTTGTCAGCCTTCAAAGGGTTCTTCCTTAATGAGAAGTTCATCAAGGGTTGTCTTTTCAGTTGGAATCATCCAGTCAGGAACCTTTTCTCCTTTATTCTTTAGCTTCAGAGCAGCTTCAAAAATCAAGGGTTTTAGGTGTCGTGCCTGAATGTCTTTTCTGAAGTCGCACCAGTAGATGAGATCTTTGAGCTGTTCGATTGGAGTGATTGGAAGCTCAGCGATCCGTTGAAAGCATTTACGTCCGTCGTAGTCAAGAAAGAATATTCCATAAGGATTACTGATGACTTTACCAGGGACGAAAAGTTCACATGGTGGCAAAGAGACATCAAGGGCAGATAGATCAGGATCAGGACCAAGTACTTCAGCGCGAGAGAAACCAATTCCAGTTTCATTTCGTATGACAGGACCTGAGTTTGAATCTTGACGTTTCTTCCTTGGAGAGTCCTTTTTTCTTTTCGGCTTTAGATCAGGAACAGGAGGAATATCCACACAAGAAGATATCAAATCGATCTGTCTGTTTATCAGCTTTTCGAAATGATCCTTGTACTTAGATTTTGACGGTTGGATAGCTAACCTCATCTCCAGCCATTCAGAGAGACCATACCTTTTTACAGTGTCAGCACGAAAGGTTTCAGATGAGTCATCTTCTCTGAACAGTTTGATGTCAACAATAGGTACTCCGATGGAGGTTCTTCCAGAGATGAATACCTTGTTGATATTCGCTGGACGATATCTGAAGTGGATTTTCTCTTTACACCAGATCAGGGTGGTCTGAGAAACTTCAGCTTTCTTTTCCACGATCTTCTGGGCTTGTTCCCAAAGCTTTCGTTGGATTTGAATGGGAATACGCTTCAGCTTGGGGTCTTTGACAGATTCTTGAGTGAGCTTGATGGCGAATTCTCTGTCTTTATCTTCAGCTTCCTTCCTTTCAGCGATGAGGCGTTCAGCTCTGAGATGATCTTGGTATTCAGCTTTTGAAATTCTGAACTTAGGAGGAACTGAAGGTAGTTGATCGCGCCTTAGGATGATTCGCTGATCCTCGAATCGCTTTATCATTTCTTCTCTCCTCTTTTGATCTTCTTCACTCAGCCTTTGAGCAACTGAGGAAAGTCTGTTTCTGTGCGAGAGAGGTTGTTCTTCTGGTTCATCAGTCTCAGAGATTAAATCTAAGACTGGGATTATGTCTTCAGCGGTAGCTGGAATTATTGGTGAAGTCGCAACAGATCTTTCAGCGATATCCTCAAACAGGGGAGAGGACTAGCTGAAACGCAGCGATCTTACAAATAAGAACTGGGTAGAAGAACTTGGGTAGAAAAGATAGAAAAAAAAATGTGGATGTGTATAGTGTTTGTGGAATGGATAACTGATTTTTCAGAGATGATCAGGGAAGGAAAAATAAGTTTAGTGTACCTGACAAATCGGCTTTGCAAGTAGGATCGCCAGATTATCATCTTCAGCGATGCCTTTGTCTTTGCTTTTCTCAGCGCCAGAGGCTGAGTGCTTTGTCTTTGTCTTCTCCCCTGAAGGTTCTTTTATTGAAATACCTTTAAGAGCTTTGGTTCGAGGAGCAGGTTTGACAACAAAGAAATCATCGTCATCTTCATCATCATCATCATCGTTCCTTGGAGAGGAGGATGGTTCAGCTCCAGGGATGTCGAAGTCTTCGTCTTCTTCTGCTTCAGATTCCTCAGCATCTTCATCGAGTTGCTCCCCCTCAGATATAGAGGCGAGGTTCTCGGTTCCCTCAGGGTTTTCATCTCCCTGAGGTCCAGTAATCCGATCTTCATTACCCTCTCCCCTGATAGATTCATCATGGGAAAGGTCTTCAGCGCTCTTCTCCTGTTCAGCGCTCTTCTCCCCCTCTTTCTCATGATGGGCGGGGGAGGAATGGGTAGATTCAGCATTGGTGTTGTCTCTGTCTTCTGGGCCAGAGATTTTCACACAACCTTCAAGCTTAGCTATTCTGTCTTCTAGGCCAGAAATAGCAGGCGTGATTTTCTTCAGCTCTTGGCGATCCTCTGCGGTGAATGAGTCCAAAACAGGTGCAGGGGCCGGAGCAGGAGCTGGATTATTTGCCTTGTTCACCAGCGTCTCGATCATTGTCTTGACAGAACCAAGGTCGGTCTTCACTGAGCCCAAGTCGGTCTTGACCACTGACATATCACCTTCGAGTGTACCAACCGATTTCTTCAGCGTTGTAACTTCGCTGGAAATGGTGGAAACTGATGATTTGAGGTTGGTGTAGTCAGTGTAGATGTCGGAGAGCACTTTGGCAAAGTCGGCGAGAGTTTTATCAAGGTCTTTGATGTCATCAGAGGAGGCCTTCTTTTCCACCACAGTAGTCAGCTTCGTCAGATTCTCTCCAGCGTTTGTTACAGCTGTAGAGTTATTTGATAGACCGGTGGTGAGATCCGTAAGTTTCATCTCCATAGACTTCAGAGACTGGTTGATGTCTCCCAAAAAAGGACCTGTAACATATAAGTACTTGTGAACAAAGGAAAGCTCAGAAGTTTCAGGTTTAGTTACAGTGTTTAAGGTGGGATCTGTACCTGCAGGAGCGTTGACGAACTCATCAAAGTTTCGAGTCCCTCCATAGTGTTCCATATCTCCCTCAAAAGTTCCATGAGGAATGGAGATCTCTGCAGGTCCTTTCTTCGTCATTCGCTGAGAAGCTTCAACGGCTTCTTGAATGATGGCATCTCCAGTTTTGACTGGAGGAGTGTCCAAAGAAGTAGAGGGAGGAGCGAAGGATAAGAATTAGGGTTGGGGTTCAAGTTCAGCGTTGGATTCGCTGAGAAGTACTTCATCAGTCTTTTGAGAGACTGACGAAGGTTGGGTAGATTCCAAAGTTCTAACCTCAGCGTTTAGGGACGCTGAAGTAGGTTTAGAAGGGATGGCTTGAATTGGTGTGGCAGAGCGTACCACGGAACTTTCCTTCAGCTCTTCAGAATGAGCTGAGGAGTCTTCAGCATGCAACTGCTGGGGTTGCTCCTTGGTTTTCTTGATCCTTTTGGAATCAAGAGGGGTAAGAGATTGTTTCCTTTTCTTAGAAGGAATGGATTTTGTGGCCGGGGTATCAGCGATGGGTATTGTCGCTGAAGGAGCCACAGAAAGCGGAGAATTAAGAAGAGTGAGAAGAGTAGAGAGACGTACCTCGTTGGCGACAGGCTTGAAGTCGAGAACTTTAGGGCCAATCTGAGAGAGTTTCAGATCACCCTCTTCAGGATAGCTGTCCTTCAGGCCATATTGAAAGATGGCGCTGATGAATCGCGGGTAAGGAACCCATGCTGGTCGGTCAGCGGCAGAATCAACACGTTGAATGAGGTCTTCATAGATGATGGAGGCCCAGTCAATGTTGAGACCTTTCAGCAGTGCGTAACCCATGGCCTGCTGAGGTTGAGCGGCTTGATCAGAAGATCCGGATTTCGCTGTCATGCAGCTGATCAGGTGAGCGAAGATGAAGTTCATCTCGCTGGGCATCTTGGATTTCTTTATCAGCGTCAACTTCTTCTCAGGTAGCTTGTCTCTTCCAGTCTCCCAGATGTAACCCATCGCATCAAGGAAAGCAATGATTTCTTCCCTGTCAGCGTGCTTCTTGTGGTCAGGAAATGGAATGAAAGGATTTTCTGAGGTAGCGTTAGGGAATTTCAGAGCTTTGCGGATTATTGCGGGGGTTATCTTGATGGTGCCATACTCAGTATCGCTGAGTATGCAGTCGATGGTTTTAGATGGATCTTTGGCTGAGGGTAGGTTGGTGTGTCTGGCAGAGTACCAGAATTGGGATAATAGACGCTGACTGGCAGGAGGTGTGATTGTCAGTGCTGTGTATATGAGGCTATTCTTCAAAAAAATCACAGCGTCGTCTAGATGGGATACCTGCTTCCGAGGAGGAAACTCGAGAAGCGCTGAAAGGTTGTTTGCCTTTGTCCAGTCTAGTTGATCCAGCTCAAACTTAACCTGAGGAGCTTTGGTGATTTCCAGTTCCTCAGAATCACTGGAGATGGACTCAGCGGTAACATTCAGCTTTGAAGTTGCCATTTCACTGTATTATCAGTTCAACCAAAGATGTTAACAAATAAGAAATATCTTAATGTGGAAAGAGAATTTCCATTAAGATTTTTCGAATTTTGTCCATTTCATTCAGACAAAAAAAAAGTCTTAATGAAGATTAGGGTTTTTCTTGTTTTTAAAAAAAAACGAATATAACACCTATAAGCCTTGTATACCAGTTTTTTTAAAAAAATGGATACGAAAGAAGAACAAGTTTAAGATTTTAGATTTAAAACTTGAAGAACAACCATGAAATGGTTGTGTTTATAAAACCATGAAAGAAAATGATTTTATTTTTGAGTTCTTTTGTTTGATTTTGTGTAAAACAATGATAAGATCGAAAACAAGTTATTTGCATTTGATAAAAGATAAGAACATATTGACCTTGAGTTTGATGAAGAAGATGATGAACAGTTCTTGAAGATCGAGAGCACAAAATGCAACAGTGTTCTTTTCTTGCGGAGAAAGATTGATTCGCATAAAAGACAAATATAAACTTTGAGAGAGTTTATATAGGAAGAGAGTAGAGAGAGAAAAACTTGAGCGGGAAAGTTTTTCATCATGACACGGACACGTGTTTGCATTTGATTGGATAGACAACGAAACGTGCAAACGTGTGTCAGAAAAAAGAAACGTGCCTGGTGTTATCCGTTGCAATGACGTCACAACTGTCATTTCACATTCTTTCGTTGTCTCTGAGGTTTTGAAAGAAAAACTCAGGGACTCTTTGGAAAATATGAAGCACTGAATAGAAATATCAGTGAGGGTTTTAAGAAATTTCAAAATATTATTCAGCGATGAAAGAATTTGAAATCTTGCATTTTCATGCGTTTTGTCAGAGAAAACATACCTTGATATCAGTTTAACCCAATTTATTCAGAGAGAAGATGATGAAATGGATTGTACTAGTTTATTTTATCCAGAGCCTATACAAGAATGTATAAACGTATCACTGATTAAATGTGAACCGCTGAAGATTTATCCTTCAAAGTTCAACATTCCAAGCTCGCTGATGAGAAAGTTGAATCTTGTCTCATCAAGAGGTTTGGTAAACAAATCAGCTAACTGATAATCAGTTGGGATAAAATGAAGTTCTATATCACCATTCATCACATGATCTCTGATAAAATGATATCTGATTTCTATGTGTTTTGTCTTTGAGTGTAGCACTGGATTGTTTGCTATAGCGATGGCACTTGTGCTGTCGCAATAGATTAGAATTTTGGAGAGCTGAAGATCATAGTCTAGTAGTTGATTTCTCATCCACAAGACTTGAGAACAGCAGCTTCCAGCGGCTACATACTCAGCTTCAGCTGTGGAAGTGGACACCGAGTTTTGCTTCTTACTTGTCCAACTTACCAGCTTTCCACCCAGGAGCTGACATCCTCCTGTGGTGCTTTTCCTATCCATTTTGCAACCTGCAAAATCACTGTCTGAATAGGCGGTTAGATCGAATCCTGAATCTTTGGGATACCAAAGACCTAGATTCGCTGTACCCTTAAGATATCGAAAGATTCGCTTTACAGCTTTCATATGAGATATCTTAGGTTCAGCTTGATATCGTGCGCACAGACATGTTGCAAACATAATATCGGGTCGGCTAGCTGTAAGATACAGTAGTGAGCCGATCATCCCACGGTACAGCGTGACATTGACAGGAACACCCTTTGTGTCCTTATCAAGTATCAGCGGTGGTGCCATAGGGGTTTTCATAGCTGAACTTTCAGTTAAGTCGAATTTTTTCAGCATATCTTTAACATACTTTCCCTGATTTATAAAAGTTCCTTTTTCAGTTTGCTTAATCTGAAGACCAAGGAAATATGTTAGTTCACCCATCATACTCATTTTATACTCATCTTTCATTCTATCAGCGAAACGAGTACAAAGCTCAGGGTTAGTAGAACCAAATATAATGTCATCAACATATATTTGAACTAAAATGATATGACCTTTTATTTTTCTAAAAAACAAAGTTTTGTCAATCTTACCTCTCTCAAATTTTTCAAGGTGAAGATAAGTAGAAAGAGTGTCATACCATGCACGAGGAGCTTGCTTCAAGCCATAAAGTGCCTTATCAAGCTTATAAACATAACCTGGACGCTTAGGATCTGAGAATCCTGGAGGTTGTTCCACATAAACTTCTTCATTCAGCTTTCCATTTAGAAACGCTGACTTAACATCCATTTGATGTACAGTGAAGTTTTTGTGTACAGCATATGCTAAGAAAAGACGAATAGATTCAAGTCTTGCTACAGGAGCAAAGGTTTCGTCATAATCTATACCTTCCTCTTGTCTGTATCCCTGAGCAACAAGACGAGCTTTGTTGCGAGTTACAGTACCATGTTCGTCCAACTTGTTTCGATAGACCCACTTAGTGCCTATCACTGTTTTGTCAGTTGGTCTCCGAACAAGTTTCCAAACTTTGTTTCTTTCGAATTCAGTCAGCTCTTCTTGCATAGCGCTGACCCAGTTTGGATCTCTGAGGGCATCATCTATTTTCTTTGGTTCAGTTAGAGAAATAAAGTTAACAAATAAACAAATATTACCTGCACTTCTACGAGTCTGAATACCAGCGTTGGGATCACCAAGAATTTGATCGATTGGGTGATTTACAGTCCATCGCTGAGCCGGAGCATGCGTCGCTGACTCAGTCTGAACTGGAGAAACTGAAGATGAGGCTTCAGCTACTTCTGGATAATCGGCTAAGAGAGGAATGCTTGCATTTGTCACTTCATTCACTGATTGCTGAGAAATAGATGGAATTTCTGAGACATTTGGATCAACTGCGGGTATAGTATTTATAGGAACAGCTGAGACCCAAGATGTTTCAGCTTCACTATTCTGTATATTGGGAATGATAGTAGGACCATCATTTTCAGTTGTATGAGTATGAGTAGTGGGAACATCTTCTGAATCACCAAGATGAGAAAACATCCATTGATTCAGTTCTTCTGTATCAGCGTTCGGTTTAGAGTTCGCTGAACGGGATTCGTCAAACGTGACGTGTATAGTTTCTTCTACAGTTTGTCTTCTTCGGTTGAAGACTCTGAAGGCTTTGGAAACTGAGGAGTATCCAAGAAAGATTCCATCATCAGCCTTAGGATCAAACTTTCCAAGGGCATCTCTGTTGTTCACTATGAAACACTGACAACCAAAGATGTGAAGAAAGCTGATTGAAGGCTTTCTCCCATGAAAAAGTTCATAGGCTGTCTTTTTGAATCTTTTGACTATCAGCGACCTGTTTTGCGTAAAACAAGCCGTGTTGACAGCTTCTGCCCAAAACTGAGTAGGCAGGTGAGAATCGCTGAGCATTGAACGTGCAACTTCAATAATTGTTACATTTCTTCTTTCAGCGACTCCGTTTTGTTGTGGTGTTCTCACTGACGAAAAGTTATGAGAAATACCCTTGCTCTCAAGGAAGGAATCAAGAGAACTGTTTTTGAATTCAGTTCCATGATCACTCCTTATTGAGCGAACAGTCATATTGTTCAGAGTTTCCATCTTCCGAACAAAGGTGATGAGTTCTTCAGGGGTGTCACTCTTAGAACGGAGAAACATTACCCATGTATAACGAGAGAATTCATCAACTATGACCAGCGTATATTTCTTTCCAGCGATGGATTGTTTGTTAACGGGGCCAAACAAATCCATATGGAGTAGTTGAAGAGGAGATGACACTGAGGAAACTTGCTTGGACTTAAAGCTTGCCTTGGTCTGCTTCCCTTTTTCACACGCTGAACATAAGGATTCTTTGGCGTATGAATGTTGAGGTAGACCAGTGACTAACTCTTTGGATGAAAGAGTATTCAGTGTCTTGAAGTTGAGATGTGAGAGTCTCTTATGCCATAGCCAGTTGACATCAGAAGATGCCTTTGAGAAGAAACAGGAGTTCTCAGTGGTTGTTGAGTCCATGTTTATAACGTAAACATTTTCCAAACGATAACCGCTGAGAGCTATCTTCTCCTTTTTGTCAGAGACAAAGCAGGATTCCTTGGTGAAAATCACTTTGTTATCCATGTCGCAAAGCTGACTGATGCTCAGAAGATTATGCTTCAGCCCTTCAACATATGCGACTCTTCTGAAGGATGTTGTACCATTTGAAAGTACACCATACCCTCGGGTGTGTCCTTTTCCATTTCCACCGAAAGTTACAGAGGGACCCTTCTCTTCCTTGTATTCAGCGAGCAGGCTTTTCTTTCCAGTCATGTGTCTAGAGCATCCGCTATCGAGATACCAGATACCCTTCTTAACCTGCAATACAAAGGAAGATTAGTTTTGCTTGGGTACCCACTTCACCATGTATACGCGTTTGTCAGTGGAAGTGGTTGGAATGGGTTCAGCAGTCTTCGCAGCATTTGAAGATTCAGCTTTGTCTTTCTTCACTTTGGTCAATTTCTTGACCTCAGCGGTATGAGTCACCTTGACCTGACTTGCAACTGGTTTGGTCTTCTTTGGTGCTATCTTCACCTTAGCTATCTTATCAGCTTTGGTGGCTGTGGGACACTTACTTGCAATATGATCGGTAAGTCCACAGTGATAACATTTCCTATAACTAAAATTAGTTCTAGGACCACTTGTGTGCTGAGCTTTTAATTTGGAATTAGAAGTGCCAGCACCAAGTACACTATTGGTTTTTGAAATAGGACGAACATTCAGTTCTTCAGATTTCTTACCAAGGACATCTACTCTGAGTCTAGGAGTAGGTTGCTGAACTGATCCAGAGGTCTGATTTCTAGAACCAGATGAATGAATCACTAAGGCTTTGGAAGCATTCAGCTTAGGTACTAAAGTACCCTTCTGAGGATTTTGATAAATTACAATTCCTTTACCTTTATCTTTAGAGACAGAGGTAGGTTTTGAATAAACCATTTTCTCCTTACCTTTTGAGGAGGTAGGAGTTTCCTCAGGGATTGGGGTAATCGACGAGGAGTACTGAGATGAAGAAGTGTCAGCTACTGAGGATACGAACGTTCCAAATTTAAGCATTGAACGTTCAGTGGTTGGTATTGGAGTATCATATTTATAACCCAGACCACGTTTATCACTCAGAGGAATCTGAGCCTTAATTATCTCAGTGATCTTTGTTGAAGAATTACACCATCCTTCAACAGTAGCTTGTTCAGCTTTTAATGCAGCGATAGCTTCCGCTCGTTCAATTTTGACTAGCTGATTTAAATGGACTTGATCTTTAAAATCTTCTTCAAATTTAGAAAGCTTTTCTATTTGAAGGTGGCAATTTTTAAGCTTTTCAGCGAGATCAAGATTTTGGTTTTCAACCACAGCTTTGCCGTTCATGGCTTCGTATAAGCTTCTAGTCAGTAGTTCGATTTTACGGAGACTATCAGCTTCATCAATATTTACAATATTGGTAAAGAAGGAAGGTGATACCTGAATGGCAGATGTTGAAGTGGAGGGAATGTCTGAACTTTCTTCCTCTTCTTCAATCTTGGCCATGAGACATTGATTTGCTTCATCATCTTCAGAATCAGATGATGAGGCTTCTTCATCAGAAGCAGCCCAATCATAGTCAGCCATTAGGCCTTTTCCCTTCTTCTTAAAGCTTTTCAGCTTTGCATACTTTTCTTTCAGCTTTTGATACCTGTCATCTCTATACCTGGGGTTAGAGGATTCTTTAGGAAAAGTTGAGATTATCATCCTATCGTTCCATAGATTTAAACTATCTTTGGAGAATTTAGGGGATTGTGCAAAAGAACCATTGTCTACATAATTTGTGTTTGTGTTTGAGTTGGCCATTTTCAGATAATAGCAAGGAAGAGAAATATCTTAGATTAGATCTTGTTTATGAGATTAAACAAATCTGCTCTGATACCACTTGTTGGTCCCGAAAGGCTTAAACAAGTTTGTAGAAGGGGGGGGGGGGGGGTTGAATACAAACACACTATTTTACTTTTCTAAATTGTTTATTGATAAATCATTAACAATTTACAGCTTGTTGCGGAAACAAGATTAAGGATAAACCTAAATCTAAACAAGTTGGAACACTAAGGTTTTCTTGCACTAAGAAAGATAAGGAGATTACTAATAAAATCCTATCTTGAGAGATTTGAACTTGTCCAGAGTTAGCAAGTTACTTCAAATGAAGTGAGTTCATCTCTTTATATACTGCATGCATTTAATGCAATCCAGTATATACTTTACACGTGTCATTAGCGGATTGGTTGCATGTCATTGACCTTTGATGACAACCTTAGTAGCCGTATGAATGAACAGTGTAGTATCAGAGTGGTTGTACGATTTCAGATTTTCGGAGGTTCTTTTCTGACATTTCGTACGGTGGCGTGCAAGGGAGGTTAAGACAAAAGTACTTTGTACGGAGGACTTCATGATCAGCTTTCGTTGATTCAGCGGTTATCATTTACTATTCAGCAGATGATAAAGTTCAGCGATAGCTGAAGTCTTGTACTTGATACTTCACGTTGAGTGGACAAATCTGAGTCTTCGCTGATCCGCATCAGTTCATTAGGAGACTTGTCGCTGGTTCTTGAGCTTGATCTTCGACTTCAGCGTAGAACCTTTGTTGACGTGAATCTTGTCTTCAGGGATCATAAGTAAACAACTAACTTATCAGCGATCACCATAAGGACTGAACAGACTCAGCGATATGGTGAACAGTGTTCGCTGAATGTTTAATCTAAAAGTGCGAGAGTTCCTATCAGCAGTACTGTAAGATCTTAGTACTTATCAGTGATAGTGAAACTCTGATACATATTGTTTACTTACAATTTTCACTAAGTATTTAAGATAGGGTCATTATCAAATCACTGAGGGTTTGGATCAACAATACTCCAAGATCGAGTCCCACTTGGAAGTTTGTCAGGCAGTATATCAGAAGTCTTTCGCGCATAGCCTTTCTGATTTCACGGTAAGCTCTTTGGACTTCCAGTCTGTGGTTGTAGTTCTGCCTTGCCCAACTCAGAAGATCAGGTATATCATAGATGTTTAGATTTCTCAAATCTGCATTCGAGAACTTGGTCTCGGATCTGTCCGCCCTTTTGACATTGTAGAGGTTGTAATAAATCTATGTTCCTCTAGTATGGTACAGCTTGCAGTAGATGACCTTGTCGATCTTTGAGTTTGAGAAGACTTGGTTGATGGGTTTAGCTTTATCTCTATAGAAGTCAATTCTCATCTGCTTGAGCATATCAGGTTGCAGAATGGATGGCGGCAGAGGATCGTTGAAGGCTCTTCTATATAAGTACATGTGCACCACCTCTTCCATTTGTCTTTGTTGAACAGGAGGTGGTGGCATGGGTTTCCACAGAGCATCAAGATTACTTATCAGTTGGGCCACTCGATCTTCTGATGGTTTTGCCTTTGGATCTAGTACGGGCTTGGTTAACAGATGGGGAATTCCGAAGTCTCAGTCTTCTTCTTCTGGCTTAGGTGTGACAAAAGCATCGAAGGCGCTTTTCATCAGTTTCTCTGTGGGTTGATGCTTATGCTTTTTCTTCTTCGATTCCTCTGTCGCAATCCCCTTTCCCTTATCTTTTGCCTTCGGCTTTTGTTGTTCTGCTGGTTGGGGTTGGGTTACCTCTGTTGGTTTTAGCGGTTGAGCCTCTAAGGTGTTTGCTGATGGAGCTTATTCTGTTGTTTTTGGTGGGGTAGCCTCTGTTGATTTAGGCACTTGTGCTTTTGAGGTCTTTGATGGAGGTGCCTCTGTTGGTTTGACATAGGGCTAGGTTGATGAGGTGGGTTTGGTTGGGATTTTGCTCAGATATTTCTTTGGTTTTTGAGCTAATGTTTTGGTTCTAGGTTTGGTTTTGGGCTATTCTGTTGTTTTTGGTTTAGGAGACGGAGATTTTGTCGTTTCAGCTTCTGGTGTAGGGGATGGTAATTGGGTTTCTTCAGTTGGTTTAGGTATTGGTGATGGTTGATGGGTTTCTTCTATTGGTTTTGGTGTTGGGGAAGGGAGGTCATCTTCTGAGGAAGTAAGTATTTGTACATGTTCAGTAGTTTTTGGTGAGGGTGGGTTCTCCTGGTGAGTGGTTTCACAGAGGTGGGTATGTCCTCTTTGGCTTGTTTCTGTTGTTGATCTTCAGTGGTTTCAGGTATTTGGGTTATTGGTTCGGCATTAATTGGTGGTGGAGCTGGTAGACCTCTGTTAATTGCTCTTTCTTTCCTATGTTTCTCCCCCTCAGGATGACCTGATGATCCATTAGAATCATCATCAGAGTCATCCTGACCCTTATCCTTTGTACACTCTGCTCGGCATGTAGTTTTTGGCTTCTTGGGTTGGGAGGCACATGCGGCTAGTATTTTAGCACACAAGTCATCGCAGATGCTAAGAAGGTAAGCGACATCTGCCTCTGAGTTGAAGCGCAGTTTCCCCACACTGGTTTGGAAATCTCTGACATAATTGGCGTTGGCAGCGGTAAAGGCCCTGATGAATTCGGTCATCTCATTCAGAACACCTTGACCCAATTCTGTGATTTGGGCTCTGGTGATATAGTCTGTAGGCTTCAGTTCCTTGGTTTGATCGAGAGTATGCTCTTGGACTTTATCCAGAGCCTTATGAAGATCTTCGGTGGTGATGACGGGGGGCAGAGGTTTGTGGGATGTTCTTCGATGCATTTCGGGCCTTCTTCAGATGTTTTGAAAGATTGGCGATGGAGGTTTCCAGAGCAGAAGTGGATACCGGTGTTGCGGTTGCAGAGGTTGTTGCAGAAGGTGTCATTTTCGCCATGGCAGTTTTCACCTATGTGGACAGGTGGTCCACTTTGGTGGTCAGATCTGTAATTGCCCTTGTAGAGGACTCTGTAAAAGTATCAAAGGAGATTTTCAACTCCTTTAATGAATTGGTCATAGAGGTGACAAGGGTTTGGAAGTCACCCCTTGCGAGGTATGAACCAGGTGTAACCTCTCGGGGAACAGATTCTTCCCTAGAGTTTGTCCCTGTTCCTTGGACACCTTCTTTCACCCATGTTTTGATGTTGAGGGTGAAAGGATTTCCTTCTGATCCTTGAGCAGAGGTTTTTGAGGCCTCATACTCTACAGAAGTTCTGTTAAGAACATTGTCCTGATCCACTCCAGAGATGGGTACAGGAATATCCTTAAGTTGACTAGGGGACTTGTCTAGAGTCCCTTCATCTCTGTGCGCTCTAAGCTCCTCTGAAGAGCCTTGGGGTCCTGAGTGTGTGTGTGTGTGGCAGCTGAAACAAATTCCTCTGCAGGGATTTCTGATGTGATCTGGGGCAATTGATCACTTACTAAAGGTAAGTCCTTTGGAGAGGACTCCTTTGGAATGGTTTCCCCGGATTCTAATGGCACAGAGGAAGAAAGAGGTTCCTCTGTCCGGTTTGCAGGGGTTGGGCTCGAGTTGTGCTTCTCTTTTTCAATGACACCTTCTGCTACTAGACTGGCGGCGTCAGAGATGTGGGTTGCACTGGGAGGGGGTTGTGGTTGTGTGCCTCTTTCAACTTCGACATCTTTTTGGACTTGAGCCTCTGTCAAACACCCAATCATTGGAGATTCTATCCTAAATTCTAAGGAGTCGTAGCTTGGATGGGAGCCAAGTAGGTTCTGTACATGTGGATGCAGAAGTCCTGGTGTTTGTGCCTGGATACCCTCAGAGGTTCTGCCAACCTCCATATTAGAATCCACCTATGAGACGATGACGGATGTTTTTGTGGTGGTATCTTTTGAAGCTTCCTCCTGTGTCATGCAGCCTAGATTGGGGGATTCTAACCTAAATTGAACTTCTACCCAAGTATCTTCAGTTTCAATCATCTCCTCTGTGTTTTGTAGTTCTGGATCATAGCTCGGAGGAGAGGGAAACTGATCACTGTGTGCCTCTATGTCAGAGTCAACCACTGGCATATGATAGCCTTTTTAGGCTTCTTCAGGGTTGAATTCTGGGAGTGCTTCGGCATTCCATATAGATGTATCCAGAGATTCGGCAATGTCAGGTATTTGGATGAAAGCAGAGAAGTCAGTCTCCTCTGCATAATTGATTGGAGTGGGGGATTGCAGAGGTTGTTGAAGGACTTCATTTTCAGCTTCCTCTGCGATTGTCTGCAGAGGAGTACTGGGTTTCTTGGTTTTCCTCTTGGGCTTCGGTGCTCCCTCCTCTGAAGGTTTAGTCTTGCGTTTCTTTTTCCCTTTTGGAGGAGGGGTGCAGAGGATGTGACAACCGTTTCTGGTGGAGGTTGGGGGATCTGTGCAACACTGGTAGATGTACCCTCTGAGGGTTTCTTTGCTCTGGGAGCCTCTAGAGTTCTGGAGGGGGTTGCTGGTTTTTTCGTGGATACAGAAGAGATCATCTTTTTCCTCTGCAGGCGTATTTTGTCTCGTTTTTGCTCGTGTTTGGCCACTGCTTTTGCGTGCTCTTCTAGGCTCGTTCTCTCTACAACTATGGATCCTATGGGGGCTCCTAAACGCGGGGGTGTCGCAGGACTCTGTTCTGGAGTCCTGTGATCGCGTATATATGCTAACCTAAGCTGTTCATCAGAGGCATAGGTCAGAAGTTTGGCTGTTAGAGGTCTGCAGATCGCATACCCCTCTGCGTGCTTTGTGGCAACCATTCTTGCCATGGGGTAAGTCTTGACTATAGGCCCTTCCATTGGCCATTTGTTGAGGAGTAGCAGAGGTTCCAGAATGACTCCGATAGTCCTTTGGAACTGTAAGGATGGAAGGTCTTTGACGTTTGGGCCCTTGTCCTTCTGTGTAGATATGCAATGGTCGATGGTGTTTACGGCTCTTGCATCATCAAAGCTGCAAAGTCGAGGGGCAGATCATAATATACCCCATACATGATGTCAAGGATTTCGTGTGAGGTTTGATCTGGGCTGCCTACTTTGCCTGTGAGGTACCTGTTAAGGATTGAGAATAAGGTATTCCATAAAGGTGGAAGACGGTTTCTTCTGAAGGCGTTCCTCTTTTCTAGGTACGAGTTGTAGCCTAGCATTTCTGCGAAGTCGCAGAGTTCTCTGTCGGAGGGGATCTCTGCGTATTCCTTAATCCCTAAAAGGCCTCTTGTGGGAAGGTTAAGCTCTAGGAATAGCATCGTTCTGTTGAATCTGAGCTTTATGTTTTCAGACTTATCAGGTTTGGAGATGTAGCCTCTGATTTCTCTTGTTTCTACATCATAATAGCAGCTCTGCCAGAATTGGTTCACGTATCTGGCAGGGATACAAGTTACGTTCTTGGTAAGCAGAGTATTTAGGGGATGGTTTTCAAGGATGTTCAATAGAATGGCGTGTTCTACCCCAAATCCTGTTCTTGATGGCACAATGTAGTGATTGTTTGGTTTTAGGGGTAGGGAGTTCTCGAAATGGTTATTTTCGTAAAAGAACTGTAGATGAGTGGTCGGAGTGAAATCAACAGATTCACCTTTATGTTCTTGTTCTTGATTATGAGGCATGGATTGGTGTTGAGAGTGCTCAGATCGAGCATGGGAGTTCGCCGGGGAGTTTATGGTGGAAGCCATTGAAGATTTCTTGCAGAAAGGAGGAGAAAAGAGAATAGTTGCAGGTTTCGCCGGAGATATTTGGAGAAGAAGATCGTAAAAGATGAAGAAGAGGGGTAAACGGGGTTATATAGTGAGGGGTAGCAACGGATATAATTCCATAGTAAAAGTGAATTTAATGTATTTTGGGGTCCGCACTCGAGTTCTCTACAGCTGTTACCATGCTCTGAACCGTCGTCTGACTGACACAACCAATAGAGGTGTGCCACGTCAGAGGTGGTAGAGCGCGTGGGCGTCTCTATTCACAAATGACTGTCACTGTAGAGAAATAACCCGCATTTACAGAATCCTGTTTCTGTGCATAAGTGTCAAATCGACAGAGACTCTGTGGTGGAATGAGCTCTGTGATTTGAAACCATCTTTCATGACATCTGAGCTTGCACCTTTACCAAAAGCATTTGAAAAGACAGTGTATATGATCGATGGAGTTTTCGTACAAAATTTGCATTCACAAAGGCTCTGGCTCACAGAGGCTCTGTTGAGCTCAGCAGAGGCTCTATGAGTGAAAACTTCTTATAACTGAAAATTCATAAAACGTTTTGACCATCCAAAGTTTTAATTGTTTTAAACAATGTTTTTAGGATATATTTGGAAATTGGTGTCCTAGAAAACTGTTTTGGAAAATTGTTTTGTGCGAGACAGACTCCTTTTGATTCTTCTTTGCTTGGCAAGGTACCTGACTTCTTTGTATTTGGTTGATCACTACTCTCCTTTGGCTCCCCCTTGAATGATCAACCTCTGTGGATCATTCAAGGTCTCCTTCTGCTCCCATTTGACCTAAGCTTGGATCATATGTGATAAGTGAAGAATAAAACATAGGTGAAACTCACCAGAGCTTCTGTGAGAATTGACAGAGGTTCTGAGCAATTTCACAGAGGCTCTGTTGGGTACAGAACATTCAAAGATGAAGAATTTACATACTAGAGAATTGAAATATATACATATGTACAGGAAGATTAAGTCTTACTTACAGAGGAGTCAACTCATGTTTAGCATACCTAGCTTACCCACCAAGAAAAGGAATCTTTTCTCATCGAGTGCTTTGGTGAATAAGTCAGCAAGCTGGAATTATGTTGACACAAAGTACATCTCGATTGTTCCTTGTTCAACATGATGCTTTAGAAAGTGGTACCGGATATCGATATTCTTTGTTTTGGAGTGCTGTACAGGATTGGAAGAGATCGCAATGGCACTCTTTGAATAACAGAGGATGGGTATGTTGTATATGTTGAAACCGTAGTCCTTTAGTTGAGTTCGCATCCACAGAACCTGGGAGCAACCGCTAGCCACAGCAACATATTCAGCTGCTGCTGTAGATGTCGACACACAATTCTGCTTCTTTGAAGTCTAGCTGACTAGTTTACCACCCATGAATTGACAACTCCCAGAGGTACTTTTTCGGTCAAGCTTGCATGCTCCATAATCTGAATCTGTGTAGGCCATAAGATCAAAACTAGAGTTCTTCGGATACCAGAGGCCAAGATTTTTGGTTCCCTTTAGGTATCTGAAGATCCTCTTTACAGCAAAAAGGTGGGATTCCTTTGGGTTAGCTTGATATCTTGCACAGTGGCATGTGGCATACATTATATCATGTCTAATGGCAGTTAAGTATAAAAGAGACCCTATCATGCCTCTGTAGAGCTTGCACTCTACAGACTTTCCACCAGGATCTGAGTGTAACTTATTTCCAGTTGACATGGGGGTCTTCATGACAGAGGCATCAGAGAGCTTGAATTTTGAAAGAATGTCAGAGACATATTTAGCTTGATTTATAAAAATTCCCTCTGATGATTGTTTGACTTGGAGTCCTAGGAAGAAGTTTAATTCTCCCATCATACTTATTTCAAACTCACTCTGCATGAGTTTTTCAAAATCTGTGCAGTGTTTTGCATTTGTAGAACCAAAAATAATGTCGTCCACATAAATATGTACAAGCAGAATCTCCTTACCTTTTCTTTTATAAAACAAAGTAGTGTCAGTTGTACCTCTTTTGAAATTGTTATCAAGGAGAAAGGTTGAAAGGCGTTCGTACCATGCTCTTGGAGCCTGTTTCAGTCCATATAGAGCTTTATCAAGAAAATAAACATGGTTTGAGTACTTGGCACTTTCGAACCCCGGTGGCTGCTGGACGTATACTTCTTCTTGAATTTGACCATTTAGAAAGGCAGATTTTACATCCATTTGAAACACTTTGAAAACTCTGTGGACTGCGAAGGCTAAGAATATTCTTATTGCTTCGAGCCGTACGACAGGGGCAAAAGTCTCATCGTAATCAATGCCTTCTTCTTGGCAATAACCCTTGGCCACCAATCTCGCCTTGTGTTAGTGTCAATTTTATATGTTGTATTCAAGTTGAGGGGTTATTTTGTAAATTGTTAGCCTAGGTATAAATAGCCTAGTTTAGCTTATTTTCACAAACACTTTTGATATTCATATCCTTAGAACTCTCTGTGAGTTTCTCTCTATATTGTATTACTTGATCTTGATGTTAATGAGAGATGGACAGAGTTTTGGATAGATCTTGATTTCATTACTTGTTAATTGGGATAACAAGTGGTATCAGAGCCTAGCAGATCGAATTTGTTAAGATTTTTGAAGTTTTTGGGCACTTTTTGATATTTTCGGGTTTTACATGAATTCTATGATTTGAGGCTGTTTTGGATCGAGCTATAGGCACAGACTTGTTAGAATTGATTATCTGGATCAATTCGTGCAAGGATTCAGACTCAAAACAACAAAATCAAAAGATTTGGCAGATTTGGAGTTTTTGAATATGTTTACTGTTCAGATCAATTTGGCGGATTTCTGTTTGTTTCTTGGTGTTTCTCGCTGAACAAAAGGTGTTCAGAAAGTCCTCGCGACCTACCCTACGATGTTTCAAATCAATTGGAGTTGATTTGAGAATTTTGAGCACTTAGAAAATTTTCACGTTAAAACTCAAAACTGTCGTACGCGTAACTGTTCTTGGTGTTCATAACTGTCGCACGATACTTAGCATCATAATTGACGCATGATCCTTGCAAGTGTTGTACGAGAGTTACTGTACACAAAGCTTAGTCGCACAAGTTCCATACGACAGTTACTGTTTACCTGACCAAGTCGTACAAGGTTCGTACGAGAGTTGGTCGAAGTCGCACACTTGTTGTATGAGAGTTACTATTGCTGAGTCCAAGTCGTACACGTTCTGTAAAACAGTTACTGTTCACTTGTACTGTCGCACACGTACTATACGACAGTCGTACATTTTTGCCCGACAGTTTGTCAAAATTTCACAAATTCAATTTTCTGTGTAAAGATTAATACAAGTAATTTTCAAGATGAATTGAAACGACATAATGAATTCTTTGGGAAGTGATACTGACCTCCGATATTGATCGAAAAAGAGTATGAACAATGGAAAGAGAGGTTTGAGGATTTCCTTGAAAGACAATCGAATGGTGATCACTTCATAGATTCTCTTCATAATGGTCTAATGAAACCTGTTCTTAAGTATTATCGTGTTGAAGGTGCACCAGAACCAGATAATAGATTGGTTCCTCTTTCCGAGTACACTGTTGATCAAAAAGCAAGATTCGATGCTGACAAGAAGGCAAGATCATATGTGATTATGGGGATTCCGAATGAGGTGTTCAATAAGATTGATAGTTACAAAGATACGACAAACAGTATGTGGAGACAGTTAGAAAAGATGTTACAAGGGTCTCAGATTGGAAATCAGATGAAAATCACAATATGCATCAATAGGTATGAAGAGTTTAAGGCAAAGGAAGATGAGTCACTTCATGACACATATGACAGATTCATGATTTTACTTAATGAGCTAAGTAAAAACAAGATCAAAAAGGATCTGATCGAATTAAATGTCAAATTTCTTACCTCACTACAACCCGAGTGGAAGAGTGTGGCTAGAAAAATGAAACAAAATCCGAGACTCTCCGATATGCCACTACATGAATTGTATGAGACGATGTTGCAAGATGAGGAAGAAATAGATGAGATAAGAGAGGAGAAGGACAAGAAAAAGAAGAAAGATTTCTCTCAAGAACCGATTTCACTACAAGCCGAGGTACAACCGAATAACTTTACAACTGATGAATCTGGAATGTTTGATACAGGGTTCAGGGGAAATATTTCTGATGATGGTGTTGAACTACATCAAGCTTTGGTTCTTCTCACAAGGCACTTTCAAAAGAAGTTTTACAAACCTTCGTCATCAAACAACAATCTGAGGTATACATCTGGTTCGAGAAAGTTTGAGAGCAACAATTATGAAAGGAAATCTTTTGGAGAGCAAAGAGTTGAAAATACTGATAAAAGATTTGAGCAAAGATCGGAGAAAGCTGAAGGAAAGAAGGTGTATGAGAACATGGAGAAAAAGTTCGAAGATAAGAAAGCTGTTGAGATTCAAAAGTGCTACAACTGTGGTAATCCGGGTCATTATGCAAGAGATTGTCGAAAGAAGGTAGTAAAGAACACGAATTACTACAAACAAAAGTTGCTTCTTGAACAACAAAAGGAAGATGGAAAAGCTCTTATGGTAGAGGAAGAGTATTTTCTAGATTATTCTGATGACGAGGGAGAAAATGAAGAGCATGCAAATATGTGCCAAGCAGAATTCAATTCTGACGATGAGGATAAGTCTGATACTTACTCACAGGTAAATTCTTTTCCTTTACCTGAATCATTAAATCAAGAAGTCATAAATCTGCGTAATGAACTGAATGACACACTAAATAAATTAGCATGTTCTGAAAACGAGTATGCTAGTTTATTTCGTGAAATTGAAATAATGGAACCATGTGTTGGAGAATTAACAAAAAACTCTACAAAACGAAAGAAGTTGCATTTTTGGGGCAACCCAAAATAGTGAATTGAAACAACAGGTTGATAATGCTGAATTTGAGATAAAAGACAAATGTTCTGAAATCAAAAATCTCAAAGCTCAACATGATCAATTTGAATCAGAAAAATTAGTACTTGATTCTCAATTATCTGAATTGAACAAGCAAATCAAAGATTTAGAATCAAAGAATAAAGAAAGTGATTTTTCTTTGACAAATCATTCAGAAAAGAATTCAGAATTTTTAAACAAAATTGAATGTTTGGAAAAGAAGCTGTATTTGAGAGATCAATCTGCTCAAACAATTTTCATGAACAAGCCAAGACATGTAAACAATGTCAATAAATATTGGGGACTTGGTTATGAATGTCCAAAATATGGTGCCAAAGCTATCAAAGCAGTATCGACAGTGTATAATTTTGAATGTTTAAGGTACGCACGATATTGGCCCGATTTTGAAGTTTATTGGACTGATGAAAAGCAAACACAAAAAGAAGAACAAAGAAAAAGAGCTTTAACAACTCATATTCAACTTCCATTTTGCTATACTAATGAGACGTTGAAGATTCTCAACAATCTAGATAAACCACTTCCAGATAACTACTTTGACATAAATGCTACAAAGCAAGTTACTAACAATCAAGTTGTTGTAACTAAGAAATATGTTCCTACGTTAGTTCTAGAAGGGACAATAGCTGAACTTGAGATCTCTTTTGCTAAACATAAGATCAAATATGATTATGAAAATGATCTCCTTTCAACTATTTTCTCAACTACTTTTAAGGAAATATCTTCTTGTTACAATGACGAAGTGAAAAAGGAAACTGTTAGAATTGAACATGCTTTGATCAAAAAGTTTTCTGAATCATCAAAGAACATTTTTGATGGTAAACAAAAGATTGATAAAAAATGTCTCAAACTCTCAAAGAAAGTGGTAGATCTTGAGAATATTCTTCTTTCTGAGCATACCAATTTGGAAAATGAGAAAGTCAACTTTGTAAACCAAATCAATTCATTTGAAAAGAAGTTGACTGATTTGTTAAAGACAAAAGCTGAATTAGAGATTTTGTTAGAAAACGAAAGAAAAGAATTTGCTTTGAAAAACTGGTTCAATCTTCAAGAAAGCATCTTTCTTAAAGAACAGAACTGTGAACTTTCTCAAAAAGTGATGACATTAGAAAAATATTTGAAAGAAGAAAAACCTAATATAATGTCTGATTTTGAAGATTATTTCAATCTTGAAAGAGCACAGTTTGAAATTGAGAAAGTAATTTTTGAAAATGAGAAACATTCTCATGAAATGAGAATAATTGAGCTTTCTCAAGAGGTGGATGAGTTAGAAAAGGAATTAGCAAAAGAAAGAAAAGAAAATGCTTTCAAAAATTGGAGTTCACCTGAGTCCACCAAAGATTTTGAAGTTCACAACGCCGATTCTGATTCGGATTGTGATTATGAACCAAACGAGAAAGTTTTTGAAACCAAGTCAAAACCAATAGAAAATGAAAAAGGAAAAGCTTGTGCATTTGATTTCTCAAAGAAACTTCCGGACCATACTGATTTTATTATTTCTGAATAAAAAGAAGAAAGCAAAAGGAAAGATGATCTGAAAAGGATTTCTAAGAAGATTGAGTTGAATACTACTTCTGAACCTAAAATCAATAATTCTTGTATGAAATGCAATAATAGTGAAAAGACTTATGTTTCATATCTATTATCACTTGCAAGAAAGAATCTCAATTGTGTTCAATGTGGTAGTTATTCATTTCAATCATCTCAAGAAAGTCCAATTATAATAACATTTGTTTCTTATATAAACAAAGAAAAATCTTCGAGTACTTTCTATAAAGGTGAGTGTTCAAACACAAAGAATCGACCTTTAGAGAAAAGAAAGAAGGATAAAATGTCAAAGAATTCTCAAGTTCAGAGTTCTAAGGATTCTAACTCTAAATCTTCTGTTCTTTCAGATAAATCTGTGAATCCGAAGAAGAAAGAACAAGAATGGCGGGTAAAGCAAACGACGTCTGATTCATCCAAACAAAATGACAAAATAGTAGTTTTTCAAAGAATAAACAAGTTGCTGTGAGTAATAAAAATTATTTTGTAAAGTCATACAAAGATTACTCGAAAGACAAGTTGTTGGATTTCAAAAATGGTGAATGTTTTTGTTATGTTTGTGGATATGAAAGTTCGTTTGCTATGCCTGGTTCTTGTTGTTGGGATAATTCTTATTTTATTCCAAGTGTTAAAAGAAAATCAAATTTGAAGAAAAAGAAGAAGACACAAATGTCTAAACTCAAGGTTTCTCAAGCTAATAAAAAAGGACCCAATACTCAATGGGTACCTAAAACTGTTTCAATCTGATTGATGCAGAAACATAAGTTATGGTATTTAGATTCGGGATGTTCGAAGCATATGACAGGCCAAAGACACATGCTAACCAATTTTGTGGAAAAAGATCTTGGTCGTGTAAGGTTTGGAAACAATCAGGTTGCTCCTATCAAAGGTTTTGGAGATATCATTCAAGACAATCTTACGATAAAGAAGGTTAACTATGTTGAAGGATTGGAGCACAACCTTTTCAGTATAGGACAGTTTTGCGATAAGGATTTGGAAGTGCACTTCAAGAAGACAAAGTGTTGTGTCAAAATCGAGAAAGGAACAGATCTTCTTGTTGGAACTTGCAAGTCAAACATGTACACAATCAACTTGGCAGATATCAAACCAACCAATGAAGTGTGTCTTTTATCCAAAGCTTCCGAAGAACAAAGTTGGCTATGGCACCGACGGTTATCTCATCTAAATTTTCGATACATTCAAAAGCTAGTTTTAGGAGATTCGGTTCGGGGGCTTCCAACTTTGAAATTCAATGCCGAAAATCTATGTGATGCGTGTGAGAAAGGAAAGATGAAGAGGGTTCCTCACAAGCCTAAACCGGAACCGACAACGAAGAGTGTACTTGAGCTGTTGCATGTGGATTTGTGCGGTCCAATGAAAACGGAAAGCATAAATGGGAGGAAATACGTCTTGGTAATAGTCGATGATTTCTCAAGATATACGTGGATTAAGTTTCTTCGGTCAAAATATGAAACTTTAGAATTTCTCATTGGTGTTATCAAGGCAGCTCACACAACATGCATATCTCAGTAAAAATCGTGCGTTCGGATAATGGTACTGAATTCAAGAACAGAGTCCTAGCTGATTTCTATGAATCAAATGGGATTATGCAACAATTTTCTGCTGCCAGAACTCCTGAACAAAACGGTGTTGTAGAACGACGTAAAGAACGTTAGTCGAGTCTGCGAGAACAATCTTGGCATACTCAAAGCTTCCTCTCTCCTTATGGGCCGAAGCTGTAGCAACCGCATGTTACACACAGAATCGTTCTGTCATACACCACCAGTTTAATAAAACTCCTTATGAAATCATGAGTAACCGGAAACCTAACATAAAACATTTTCGTGTTTTTGGTTGTAGGTGTTATGTCTTGAACGACAAAGAACAAAGGAACAAGTTCAGTCCAAAGGCGATTGATGGTATATTCGTTGGATACTCTTTCTCATCGGCGTCATATAGGATATATCTGAAGCAATCTAGAAATATAATGGAGAGTGACAATGTCAAATTTGACGAACATCACGAATTGGCTTCTGATCAAAACAGTTCAGGACCCATTATAACTGGAATATTAGCTTCTGGACATCTCAGTTCAGAACCTGCTTCAACTTCTAATCAGGATCAACCTTCAACCTCAAAATCTCAATTAATTGATCTTGATTTATTATTTGATGAATTCTATGATGAATTTTATGGTACTTACAATAATTTTACTAATTCTAACAGGATGGTACAAGCACCTACAACTATTTCCGCTGCGACAACTACTCAAAATGGTTCATCTAGTTCAACACCGGTTGATGTTTCCCCTCCTGTTCAGAATGTTCAAGTACTAGAAGTTGTTATTCCACAACTAGAGACTACAACTACTGTGGAAGGATCAACACAGAATCCAAGTTCTTCGGTTACTGAACCAACCATTCCGCAGTCACAACCGGAATCTTCTAGTATTCCTACAGAATTTCCAAGTGCTGAACCACTGGTTTCTCCAACCGAAGAAGAGACGAATGCTACTCTTGAAAATGTTCAAGAATCCTATGCTCCTCACCCTCATACAACCAAGTGGACGAGGGCTCATCCGATTCACCAAATAATCGGTGACCCAAGTTCACCAGTTCAAACTCGTTCATCTGCTTTATGTGCTACCATAAATGAGTGCATGTTCTCAATGTTTTTAAGTAACATTGAACCACTCACAGTAAAAGAAGCCTTAAATGATCCGGATTGGATTTTAGCTATGCAAGAAGAGCTAAATCAATTCGAAGCGTTAACGGTATAGAGGTTAGTTCCAAGACCAGCTGATAAAAACGTCATTGGAACAAAGTGGGTGTTCAAAAACAAGAAAGATGAAGATGGCATCATAGTTCGTAACAAAGTGAGACTTGTAGCTAAAGGCTATCGACGGCAAGAAGGGATAGATTGCGATGAGACTTACGCTCCAGTCTCACGCATTGAAGCAATCATAATATTTTTGGCGTACGCGGCATACAAAAACTTTACGGTCTATCGGATGGACGTAAATACAACATTTCTTAATGGAATACTAAAAGAGGAGGTATATGTCTCACAACCCGAATGCTTTGTAGACAAGGAGAATCCAAATCACGTTTACATTTTGGATAAAGCCTTATATGGGTTGAAACAAGCCCCGCGCGCTTGGTACGATGTTCTATCTCAATTTCTACTCGTCTCGGGCTTTGAAAAAGGTAAGGTTGATACGACTTTGTTTGTCAAACGTTAAGACGGTGAGATGGTAATAGTATAAATATATGTAAATGATATTATATTCGGTGCATCTAACCCTGGTTTATGTACATGGTTTTCTGATCTGATGACTACTAGATTTCAGATGAGCATGATGGGGGAGATTAACTTCTTCCTAGGATTGCAAGTGAAACAATTTTCCACGGGGATATTCATCAACCAGTCAAAGTATATATTTGACATTTTGAAGAAATTCAAAATGGAAAATTGTACTTCTATTGGAACACAGATGGCATCACAATCAAAGATCGGTCCAGATCCTCATGGTAAGGAAACTGATATACGACACTATCGAGGTATGGCCGGATCTTTAATGTACTTAACTGCTAGTCGCCCGGATATTATGTTCGCTACTTGTTTTTGTGCGAGATTTCAGGCGAATCCTAAGGAATCTCATGTAGGAGCCGTCAAACGCATCTTCCGCTATCTCAAAGGAACTCCCTACCTTGGTCTATGGTATCCCAAAGGCACGGGATTCGAGCTAACAACCTACTCCGACGCGGATTATGGTGGTAGTTTATTGGACCGGAAAAGCACATCCGGACATATCCAATTCTTGGGTGATAAGTTTGTAAGTTTGGCGTCTAAGAAACAGAACTGCGTGTCACTTTCTACGGCGGAGGCAGAATATGTCGCGGTCGCTAGTTGTAGCTCACAAGTCATCTGGGTGAAAACCCAACCGACGGATTTTGCGTGTAAGTATGAAAAGATTCTAATCTATTGTGATAGCAAGTCCGCAATAGCAATATATGTGAATCCGGTTCAACACACGAAAACCAAGCACATCGAAGTACGGTATCATTTTATTAAAGATCACGTCGAAAAAGGTACAATTGAACTCTATTTTGTTTCTACTGAATTTCAATTAGCCGACTTGTTTACCAAGGCTTTGGATGAGAAACGTTTCAACTTCTTGTCTCAAAGCTAGGCATGTTGAATTTGAAAGTTTGATAAGTCATAATTTTTATTCAACATTTTGAAAATAATTCGTAGTCATTCAAATTTTAATAAATTTGAGTGAAGAATACTTATTTTCATAATATTGAATATTCATTATGATTTGTTCAAATTTAGATTTCTTTCAGTATTTTACAAAGTAGATTTCAATTTTAATCTTTTTACCGTATGTACTTCAATTGCTTTTACCTGTGCAGTTTATGTGTGGTTCATGTGTTTAGGGGGAGCTATAAACGTTTGTGAGCATGTTTCAAGGGGGAGCATTTAACAAAGAAGAGGTGTTTGATCCAAACAACAAAGGTATGTGTTCTATCCTAAATGATTTTCGCAAACCCTACTTGATGAAAATGATTTTATCAAGACTTATGCATCTTTGTAGGGGGAGCAAAAAATATTTTCAAAGAACACTGAACTACTTTTAATTTGAAAAGTTCAAATTTTTGAAAAGTTCAAAGTTCAAAATTTGAAAAAATTTCCAAGTCTGGAAAGTAGTCGTACAAGTCTTCTACGACTAACAATCCTAGTCGTACACACCTTGTAAGAAAGTTATTGTTCCAGCACGACAGTCGTACATCTCTTGAACGAGAGTTACTGTTTCCGCATGACAGTCGCACAAGCCTTGTCCGACTAGCAATCCTAGTCGTACATGCTTCGTACGACAGTCACTGTTCATATGGTCAAGTCGTAGACGCTTTGTCCGGCTAGCAATCCTAGTCGCACAAGCATCGTACGATAGTTACTGTTCATCATTATACCTTAGTCGTACACTTCATCCTACGACTAAGACTAGATACTCGTACATTGTATCGTATGACTATCTGACACGTGTTGGTCAACCTTTGGACCATTCATTTCCTGACACGTGTCCACACAACCTATGTTCTATATATAGTGCAATTTTGAAAGTTGTTTCATTTTTTGACTTTTGTACTGTCTGATTCTCTCACAACTTTTGACATCGATTTGGATCATTGTTGCTGTTTCATTGCTTCTGTGGATTCAAATCGATAACATGTATCATTTTATACTTGTTTACATCGCATTTCATCATCATTATCATTGTCTATGTTAGTTTGTTAGAAAAGTCGAAAAGGGGTTTTAGTAAACCCTTTAGATTCTGATTTGTATGTTAGAGTTAATAAGAAAAGATGATAGGATAGCATATCTGTTAGAAAAATGCACTTAGGGTACTTGTTTTTGCATGCTATCATTTCGAAACTCTTAGATCTGGGTTTGAGTGTTCAAGTTTGTTCGAATACTCATAACTGTCGCACAACACTATGTTCTTCACATTCAAAACTGTCGCACAAAACAGATATTCATAACTGTCGTACGAGACGTGTCCGACAACTTTTAGTCGTACAGTTTTATCCTACAGTTAGTGTCATGCGATTTGGTGTGTTGTACGACAGTAGCCCATACTTAGAATATTTTTTTTTGGAAATTTTCTGTTGAAAAAGCACTGATATCCAAGTGGTCTAATTCTGTCTATAATAGACCATGGAACACATACAAGAGCAGGATGATGGTAATTCTTCTGACGAGAACACAGTGTTCCCGTCTCATCGTTCATCACATACATCGGTGAACGCTCGAGTTTTAGATGCTGAACTTATTCTTGCAAGAGATAAGAAGGATATAAAGCCGAACAACTACACTCTAGATTTCAATGTCACTATGGATTATCATCTTGTTATGGAAATACTCAAAGGTCACCCGCTTTGTATTGCTCTTGAAAGAACTCAACAAGTTCCGGAAATCTATCTGCAACAAGTATGGCATAACATCTGATACGTACCACAAAACAACTACTTTACTCTTAAAGTAGGTCATTTTGATGCCAAGCTGACTCTGAAAAGGTTGCGGACAGTTCTTGATCTTCCTTATTCTTCTAATTTTGAAGATATGTTGTCTGAAGAAGATTTGTGCCGAGATATCATTCTAATGGGTTACAATCATCCACGTCCGAAGTTTAGAGTGCTGACCAGTACATCTAAGTTGAAAAGGAACTATCTACTGCCGATCTATTACACATTATTCAGTGTTGTGAATAGATGTATGACTTCAAAGCACACGGGAGTCGACACGACCAGTATTTTAGTAATCAAAATGTTCCATGCGATTGTTTTCGACCGGAAGATTGACTTTGCAATTTCTATTTGGAATGATTTGATCGAGGTGGTCACCGACAAAGCAAAGCCATCAAAAGACAGAACGTTTGTACCATTTCAAAGAGATCTTCAGATTATTATCCGTTCTATCATGGATTCTAATGATCAGATTCCGAGACGCGAGAATGCAGTTCTTGGTCCAACCAGTTACATGAAGTATCTCCGACTTCCGAAAGGTCTATCTTTTCCAACTATTATGATTTTACCTGAAGCACTACTCGCCTACGCTGACCAAGAGTCACCATATTTGAGTGAGTATAGAGAAGAGAAGGCAATGATGGCCCGGCCAGGACCGGTAGGGCCTACCCATGGTGCCAACCAATTAGGTGAGCTTAGTGAGGGTTCTAGAGTTAGAAAGAGAGTTCAGGATACTGGGGTACCTGAACAGGGCGTGTTGAGAGGTAAAGTGATGTAAGGGGAAAAGGAGTTGGGGGTGCTCTTGGTCAGTCGTCCAAAACTTCAAAGCTTCAAATCTTTGAGGACGATGACGAGGAAGATCTTGGTTCCGATGATACTGACGAAGAATCTGAGGATATTGATGCAGATATTGATGATCCTGCTAATCTTGTATATAGTTCAGATGATGATAATGCGAATGCTGATGATGAGAAAGACGATGATAGTTCTGATGATAACAATGATGATAACAACAACGATCGAGTCAAGGAGAATATTGATACTGTAATTGAAAAGGTCGTCACTACTACTTCTGGTGGTGATGGAGGAGTGATAAGGGGAAATGAGGGAGTATTAGTTGAAACAGAAAAACAAGTGAGGTTGAGTGAGAAGGAAAGACAAAAAGATAGTGAGTGTAAGACAGGATCAACAAAAGTTTTAACAAATGATCCTAACCAAACCGTGTCTAGCCGGGTAGCCACATCTACTGTCAGTGAGCGTCAGTCGCCACGAGACATTGAAGAAGCCATAGTGGACCCAGCTATGCAATGCACAACCCCACTCATCCACTCATCAACTTCTTCACAAGTTGATGTTTCATCTTCTCACAGGGGATTAGCACAAACACTATCGGCGACACACTCGGTGTCTACTGATATTGAAACAGGATGGCACTTGCCCTGGCCACCACCTTCATTTGGTCACAGATTGAGTCTAGAACCGTTTGATTTTACTTCCTTTACTAGGACACGGAGACCGTTTGTCACTTCATCTATGGGGAAACAAAACGTTGGTGTTATGTGTGACTCAACCGGAACGCCCCGAGTGCAGCCGCCATTTGTTGGTACTGTACGAGGACCAGGAGGAAGTCCTACCAACGTTAACACTATGCCAACGTTGAACGTAGGCCATACAGTCTCTATGACGGCTAGGCAAACCAGTAACCTAAGTGGTCTGGGTGTTACCTTGGAACAAGCGCGTGATATTCAGTCTTTAGTGGGTCCTCCTCCTCACAACTATGTATCTAAAAAGTTGCTTGAAATGGCCATCCAGTCTCTCTCCAACACTCATAAAGCTCAGGTGTCCGAATTGACTGATATTGTTAAGAAATTATCTACCGAAGTACCAAAGTTTGTTAAAGGAAAGTATATTCCTGATTCTTTGTTGATCCAAACCCTCCGTGATTTGATAATGACCCTCTCTTAAATACTTAGTGAAAATTGTAAGTAAACAATATGTATCAGAGTTTCACTATCGCTGATAAGTACTAAGACCTTACAGTACCGCTGATAGGAACTCTCGCTCTTTAGATTAAACATTCAGCGAACACTGTTCACCATAATGCTCTGAGCCTGTTCAGTCCTTATGGTGATCGCTGATAAGTTAGTTGTTTACTTATGATCCCTGAAGACAAGTTTCACGTCAACATAGGTTCTACGCTGAAGTCGAAGATCAAGCTCAAGAACCAACGACAAGTCTCCTAATGAACTGATGCGGATCAGCGAAGATTCAGATTTGTCCACTCAACGTGAAGTATCAAGTACAAGACATCAGCTATCGCTGAACTTTATCATTCGCTGATAAACAATGTTAAAGCTCTGATTCAACGAAAACTGATCATGAAGTCCTCCGTACAAAGTACTTTTGTCTTAACCACCTTGCACGACTCCGTATGATATGCCAGAAAAGAACCTCCTTATTGTCTGAAATCGTACAACCACTCTGATACTACACTATTCAAACATGCGGCTACTAAGGTTGTCTACAAAGGTCAATGACATACAACCAATGAGCTGCTGCCACGTGTAAAGTGTAAACTGCCATGCATTAAATGCATGCAGTATATAAGAAGGACTCCATCATCATTTTTGAAGCACTCGAAAACTCTGGACTAGTCACTTGCTAACTCTGGTCAAGTCATCTTTCTTATATTGAGATAGGTTATTATTAGTAATTTCCTTCTTATTCTTAGTGCAAGAAACTTAGTGTTCCAACTTGTTTAGATTTAGGTTTATCCTTAATCTTGTTCTGCAACAAGCTGTAAATTGTTAATGATTTATCAATAAACAATTTAGAAAAGTAAAATCTGTGTGTTTGTATTCAACCCCCCCCCCCCCTTCTATAAACTTGTATAGCCCTTCGGGACCAACAAGTGGTATCAGAGCAGATTTGTTTAATCTCATAAACAAGATCTGATCTATACTAAGATTTCTCTTCCTTGCTATTTCTGAAAATGGCTACCAACACAAACACAAACTATATTGACAATGGTTCTCTTGCAAAACCCCCTAGATTCTCCAGAGATAATTTTAATCTATGGAAAAATAGGATGATTCTCTTCTTAGAAGGTGTAGACCCTACTATGCCTTATTATCTTGAAAATGGCCCATATATTCCTGTAAGAATTGATGGTGCAATTCCAGCCGCTGAGAATAGACCTGCTATTCCAGAAAGGCTGATTCCTAAAGAAATTCATATGTGGACTGATAAAGATAAGAAGAAAGTGGCTATCGACACTAATGCCAGATCCATACTATCCATGACTCTTCCTGACGAAGTCTACCATTCCGTCATGAACCTGAAAACCTCAAAAGCTATGTGGGACACAATCTGTGTTCAGTATGAAGGTACTTCTGAAGTCCAGGACTCTCGAAAGATCAACCTGGTAAGACAGTATGAAAGCTTCATTTGTGGTAAGAATGAAACTCTCTCTGAAGTACACCAACGTTTTAACTGTTTAATAATAGATCTGAAAACTGTTGGTAAGGAGTATTCTAACTTTGAAGTGCTGACAAAGTTCTTAGAATGTTTACCTGAAAGCTGGGACAATTATTCTATGTGTCTCAAGCTGTCAAAGGATCTAAAATCAATAACCATTTCTACCTTATATGGCACGATGCTGAATCATGGGCAATCGAGTCATCTTAAGAAGAAATCTAGTAAAAGATTCCAAAAGCACACCTGCTGCTTTAATCTCAGAGGAACCTTCCACTCAGTGACCCTCGGTCACTATCACTGAGTTGGAGAGTAACTCTTAAAGGTCATCAGATTCTGACTCTTCAGATGATGATGAATCTTTGGCTCTCCTCACTAAAAAGTTCAGGAGATTCGCCAAAAAGAAAATGTTCAGAAAGAATAAACCTCTTTCCATTACTGACAAGCCAAGATCATCAGCTCATGTTGATAAGGCTACTGCTACTTGTTTTAACTGTGAAAAGATAGGACATTTCGCTAACGAGTGCAGGTCAAAGAAAGTTTCGAGAAACTCAGCGTTTCCCAAGAAAAACTTTATTCCCAGGAATAGAGATGACAAATACGCCAAGCTAAAAGAAAGGTATGCGAAGCTGAAAAGATTTAAGAAGAAAAGCAAAGGCCTAATGGCTGACTAAGATTGGGCTGACTCTGATAAGGAAGAATCATCTGACTCTGAAGATGATGAAGCCAATCTCTGTCTTATGGCCAAACTTGAAGATGAGGAAGACAACTCAGACATTCCCTCTACTTCAACTTCTGCTACTCAGGTATCACCTTCCTTCTTTACCAATATTTCAAATATTGATGAAGATGATTGTTAGCTTCAATCTTCCTAATCATAGAAGTATTTAGAAGTAGTGAAAAATAGGCTAAGTGAAGAAAACCTCTTACAGAGGCTCTACCGAACTTACCGAGAGATCAAGGTCGAGAACCTACAGAAGCTAAAGAGGCGTCCTACAGAAGCTCTGTAATACGCGCAAAGAAGACCAAAGACTCGGAATCTGGTGAAGACTGCTCTTCTAAGGACCAAACCGCAGAACCTCTGTGACACTTCACAGAGCCTCTGCGGTCTTCAACAAAGACTTAAAAGATATTTATAATATCTTTCTACTGTTCCTGGACCTGTTCATCAACTTGCATGGCAACGTACCCTGTCCAACTGCAACGTGTCAAACTCTGATTGGATTCAATAGGGCTTAGTACATAATAGACGTCTGCTGCATTAAATGCAATACAGCACGTCCAACTGTTCATGCCATCCGTCCAACTATTCATACCGTCCTTTTTGAATTGTAGCTTATGCTTTATGGTCCCCTTAGAGTAGTATATAATGAAGACTCATGTTGAGTTCTTCCTATCCATCGATCGATCGATCAATCGAACAATCGAAACAAGAATTCAAGAGAGAAAAACATCACAACAACACATAGCTTTAAACACTTTGAGAGTCATATCTGTTTTAAAAGCTTTGCTTACTCACTGTTCTTGAATCTGTTCTTAATATATATATTCAGTAAACTTTGAGATATTATTTCCTGTTCACTGTTTATTTATATTATGTTCTAAATCTATCAATCATATCTGTTAGTTTTTCAAGTACGCTTCCGCATCAAACTCATACTTGAACTAATAGATCTAATAATCTTGTATAAACAAACCGGGAACCAACAATTGGTATCAGAGCGAAGCTTGATTTTCAATTACAAGTGATCCTCATTTTTACAAGATTAGTGATAGACATCATTTTTTTTACCTATTCCTCATCTATAGGTTAAAACTCCATTAAAGTGTACTCTGGGAACTGTTCAAACCCAGAAAACTTTCCAGATCTTCAGACTCATACTCTTTAAATCATACTATATTTTCAGAACCTTAACAATGACAAATACAAATAACTTCTTTACTGCTGGTTCACTCACCAAGCCTCCTACTCTCCTACGAGATGAGTATCCTCAATGGAAAATAAGAATGGTTCATTTTTTTGAGGGTACTGAAAAAAATCTAGTACAATATCTTTACAACCTTCCTCCTGTTCCCATGATAGCAGTACCACGAGTACCAGCCACTGCTGAATCTCCTGAAATCCCTGAACATCAAATACCAAAGCCAAAAGAAGAATGGTCAAATGAAGATAAGGCAGAAGATGAAGTTGCACAGAAAACAAAAAGAATCCTGATAATGGCTATCCCCAACGAGCTTTTTCAATCATTAGATGCATGCGAAACTGCGCACGATCTTTGGAAAGAATTAGAAAGACAGTTGGAAGGGGGTGCTAAAACACAGAAGAACCGAAGGGCACAGTACATAAATGAATATCATGCATTCAGAGCCTCTGCAACAGAATCTCTGCAAACAACGTACGACAGGTTCAACTCTCTCATAAACAAATGTAGAAAGTCTGGCATTCACAGAACCTCGGAAGAAAATAACGTCATGTTTCTAAAGAGTCTAAATGATGAGTGGCTTCAACTGTCTATGTCTTTACAAACAAACCAAGATCTAGACTCATGGACACTCTCTGATCTCTATGGGACACTATCATTTCGAAACTCTTAGATCTGGGTTTGAGTGTTCAAGTTTGTTCGAATACTCATAACTGTCGCACAACACTATGTTCTTCACATTCAAAACTGTCGCACAAAACAGATATTCATAACTGTCGTACGAGAGACCAAGAAATGAGAGAGCAACAGAGGAGAAGAAGAAGGAGAAGAAGAAGATAGTGATGGTCGATAGCGAAGAAGACGAGCTGATAGAGGAAGAAATAACTCTTGCGTCATTAGCTAAATCATTGGCTCTATTGACAAGAGAGTTCAGAGGTAACCAAAGAAATTTTGGAAATGACAGATATTGCAGAGACAACCAGAGAGATAAAAGAGATGATGAAAGAAGAGAAGAATCAAGTGACCGACAGAGGTCAGACTACAGAAGGGACCGACAGAGGTCGAGCGACAGAAACTACGGAGGAAATGACCGACAGAGGTCAGATGACAAGGTAGGCCACACACAAGAATGCTACAAATGTGGTAAGCCTGGTCATTACTCAAACGAATGCCGAACAGAGAAAGGTGGAGACCAACAGAAGTCCGACGATCGAACTGGAAACACCTCCCAAGGATGCTTCAACTGTGGCAAGCCATGCCATTTCGCAAAAGAATGCAGAAGTAGACAAAATAGCCCACAGAAGGACTCAGCTTTTTACAAAAAGAAGGCTGAATATTATGCGCAAAAATCCTTAATGGCGAACAAAGGACATTCTGAAGAAAATAAGGAGGACTTCGAGTCAGACTCTACCTCTGATGATGAATTCACCACCAATGCCCTGTTCTGTGGCATGGCAGAAGTCGACTCAAGCACTTACAATGAGGTATCCATTTCAAACTCTACCTCTTGTATTAAATATCTAGGAAATGATTCAATTAGACTTAACATTGAACTGATTGAACTCAAAGAGATAAATGAAAGTATTCAGAAAAGACTCGCCTTTAATGAGAGAGAAGTAAGGCTTCTCACTCAAGAAAAAGCTAAAATTTTTGAAGAAAAGGAAAGAGTAGAAAAATATTGGAGCAAAAATGTAGATCCTTTAAAAAGGCAAATTTCTGAATTAACCACTGCTTTAAAAGTCAAAACTAAAGAGCTTTCAGTTTCTAGGAGTGAAACAACTGACATAAGAGCTCTCAAAAATACTTTCAAAAAGAGAGAGAGGTACTTTGGCAAGATCTACTCAGAAGAGAGGTTTTACTTAAAAACTATAAAGATGCACAGAAGGTGTATGAGAAAGTAAACTCACAAATAGGAAGACGAGGTATAGGATACGATGATATTACTCTTGGTGTTGAAGGCAAAAAAACTTAAACCTCTGTCTTCTTTGTTTGTAATAGGAAATACAAATAAACCATCTTTTCCAAACTTGCTCTTTGTAAGTAAAAGGGTTAAAATCTCTGCAGAACCTCACTTAAGGAAACATACGAAGATGATCAATGTGTGGTTTGAAAACACATATTCATCATCTTCAACCTCTGTCAATAGAGGAATCAAACCAAAGAAATATCTGAAAACACAAGATCAGATTGGTATCTTTAAGTTTGGTAAACCAGAGACTCAAACACAGGTCGCTTTTGTCTGTATGATAGATGTCAAAAAAAAAATATCTGCAAAAGCTCCCGAATTTAAACCCATCTTTTCAGAAGAAAATCTTAAAAGATCAATTGAAAAAGAAATTTTGGAAGTTTTGAAATCAAATGTTTTAGAAAATCTCTGTACATCTTCTATAGATCAAATTCTCGCTGAAGAGATCTCATCTGAAACCTCTGCCATCTATGAAAGTTTTTCAACAGAGGAAGAAAGCTCGTACGATACATGCTCAGAAAATCCAGCCTCTGTCGAAAGAAATGACTCAACCTCTGTATATGAGGATGATTCATCCTCTGACGACTCAGAGACTGATTCTAAATCAGGGATAATTCACTGTGACACAGAGGATATTAAATTCTCCTCTGAAGTTCTTAACAGAACAATTTCTCCAAAAGAGAAAATCACAGAGATACCTATCTGTCCAGATTTTCTAAAAATGTGTATACAAGTCAAAACCTCTACAGAGCTTGATAAATTGAAAAAGGCCTCTGAAAATCCTAAAAGCTCAAAATTTTCAAAACCTTCAAGGCCTGAAGTTAACAAATATCTTTCCTCTTTGACAGTGAAGATAGACGTTCACCACAGAAGAGACTCACAGAAGGCAGGACCTAAACAAGATTTTTGCAATGAAAAGTTCAATGGATTCTTCTTGTAATAGGAAATCTAATGTTAAGAACAAATGTAATGCCTCTGTGACTCAGTTCAATGGATTCAATGAAAAGTTCAAACAAATCACGTCTCATATTAAATACTGTCATTGTTTTGATCTTATGTTCAAATTAAAAAATCACTTCTCAAGTCCAGATTGCTTAATCTCCACTAAAATTCAAACTCCAAAGTCAAAACCTAGAGAGAAACAATCTGATCTTTCTACAAAAGATAAAATGTATTTCAAGAATGCTAAGGCAAACTTGAAAAATTCTAACAATATTGGACCCATATGGATATGGGTACCTAAGTCTCTGTGATTGTCTTACAGAAGCAGTATGTGCCAATTTGGTATCTTGACTCCGGATGCTCAAGGCACATGACTGGCGACAGAAGTTTACTATCCACGTACAAAGAAACACACGATGGTGGATCTGTAACTTTTGGAGACAACAAGAAGGGACACATCAAAGGCTATGGAGTCATACAGAAGGAAAACGTCTCTGTATACAAAGTTGCATATGTGAATGGCCTTAAACATAACCTACTCAGTGTAAGTCAACTCTGTGATACAGGATTTGATGTCGTGTTCAAAAGGACTTTCTGCTCTCTGCAAAGTGAAGACATGGGAATGGAACTTCTGCGAGCCGAAAGAAAAGGTGATCTGTATCTGATGAACTTTTGTTCAAAAACCAAGGACAATGTTTGCCTTGTAGCTTGCGAAAGTAAAGAAGCATGGTTGTGGCATAACAGGTTCTGTCACTTGAACTTTCACACCTTGGATAAACTGGTCAAACTCGAACTAGTTAAAGGTTTGCCTAATGTTAAATTTAATAAGGATCACTTTTGTTCTGCCTTTGAAATGGGAAAACTCAGAAGAGCTTCCCACAGAGGCATAACAGATGTGTCTTGCACTAGGCCTCTGTACATGCTTCATGTCGACCTCTGCGGTCCTATTGCCATACAGAGCCTAGGTGGCAAGAAATATATACTTGTCTTAATTGATGAGTATTCGCGCTTCACATGGGTTGAATTTGTTCGAAAGAAATCGGATGTTCCAATCATCTTGATTAATCTAATGAAAAGAATCCAAGTTCTCTATGAATGCAGAATACAGAAGTTAAGGAGTGACAATGGCACAGAATTCAAAAACTCTGTCATTGAAGCATATCTTTCTACAGAAGGAATATCACAGAACTTCTCTGCAGCACGCACTCCACAACAAAACGGCGTGGTCGAAAGGAAAAATCGAACGCTCGTGGTGGCCGCAAGAACTATGCTATCAGCATACAGATTACCGATGAACTTTTGGGCAGAAGCAATTTCTACCGCTTGTTACACATAGAATCGGTCAACCATTGTGAAAAGACACATCAAGACTCCTTACGAACTGATCAACAAAAGGCGGCCAAACATCATGTTTTCCATGTGTTTGGATGTAAATGCTTTGTTTTAAACGACAGAGATTCCAGAGGAAAGTTTGAAGTAAAAGATGACGAAGGAAAATTCATTGGATACTCTGCCACTTCCAAAGCCTACAGAGTATACCTTACAAGATCTCGCAAAATCGTAGAAAGTATCAATGTTTCTTGTGATGATTGATTCCAAATGACTTATGAGCAAATCAGTTCAGAACTCGAACTTAAAAGAGAAACCTCTGGCATCTCGCAAACGAAAGAAGACTTGAATCTTCTATTTTTAGAGATGTTCCACGGTGACATTGATCCTTCTGTTGGAACCATCAGAGTTTCTGAAGAACCATCCTCTGTTGGACAAAATCCTACAGATATGACTCTAACTGGTCCAAATAATGCTTCATCTTCTTCTATAAATACTACAAATGCAAATGCCGAAGAAGAAAATACAGAAGATGAAACATCAAGAAAAACGACCACAGAAGCTGCTGAAAAACAAACTCCACAATCCACAGAAGAACCAATTACAGAGGAAAGTGAGGACCAAGACTATACGTCCTCAGAGGAACAAACTCCACCACCACTCATACCAATCATTCCACAAATGGTAGAATCTTCTACCAAGGTAAGAAGAACGACAGAGGCTATACAAGAAGAAGATCCACAAGGAGCTTCTGAAGAAAGGTTCGATGACATTGATGACCATCTTCCACGCACCACTCAGTGGACAAAAAGCCATCCTCCAAGCCAAATAATCGGAGAACCTTCTGACTCAGTAAAAACCAGGTCTGCCACTGCTAATTTTTGTTTCTTTACAAATTTTATTAGTGTGGTAGAACCAAAGAAGATTTCTGAAGCACTAGATGACCCAAACTGGGTAGACGCCATGCAAGAAGAACTTCTGCAGTTTGAGCGTAACAAAGTATGGACTTTAGTACCTCTGCCACGAGGGAAACAGGCCATTGGGACTAAGTGGGTCTACAGAAATAAGAAGGATGAAGATGGAGTGGTCATCAGAAATAAAGCACGATTGGTGGCCAAGGGTTATAGACAAGAAGAAGGCATAGATTACGATGAGACTTTTGCTCCTGTCGCACGACTCGAAGCAATAAGAATATTCTTAGCCTTCGCAGCCCACAGAGGTTTTAAAGTCTATCAGATGGACGTAAAATCAGCTTTTCTCAACGGTGAAATCCAACAAGAGGTTTACGTAAATCAGCCACCAGGGTTTGAAAGTTCAAAGTTCCCAAGGCATGTATACTACCTTGAAAAGGCTCTGTACGGACTGAAACAGGCTCCAAGAGCATGGTACGAACGACTTTCTACCTTTCTTCTAGTCAATGGCTACGACAGAGGTACAACATATACTACCTTATTCTATAAACGTAAAAACAGTGAAATAGTGCTTGTACAAATCTATGTGGATGACATAATTTTTGGATCTTCTAATACAGAAGAGTGCAAAAGTTTTGAAAAACTCATGCATAGTGAGTTTGAAATGAGTATGATGGGAGAACTAACATTCTTCCTCGGACTCCAAGTCAAACAAACATCAGAGGGAATTTTTATAAATCAGGCCAAATATGTCTCTGACATTCTTTTCAAGTATAGCCTCTCTGATACCTCTGCAATGAAAACTCCAACGGCCACTGGAAATAAGTTATCCTTAGATCCAGATGGCATCTCTGTAGAATGCACTCTCTACAGAGGAATGATTGGATCTCTGTTATACTTAACTGGAAGCAGAACTGACATTATGCATGCCACATGTCTTTGTGCACGATATCAAGCTAATCCAAAGAAATCACACTATGATGCTGTGAAGAGAATCTTTAGATATCTAAAGGGGACCAAAAATCTCGTTCTCTGGTATCCACAGAACTCTGGTTTTAGCCTTAAAGCTTATACAGATTCAGACTATGGAGGATGCATGCTTGACAGAAATAGTACCTCTGGGAGTTGTCAATTCCTAGGTGGTAAACTAGTCAGTTGGACCTCCAAGAAGCAAAATTTTGTCTCAACATCCACTGCAGAAGCTGAATACGTTGCTGCTGCAACCTGTTGTTCTCAGGTTTTATGGATGAAGACACAGCTAAAAGACTACGACCACATCCTATTCAAAATACCCATCTTCTGTGATTCCAAAAGTGCCATTGCTATCTCTGCCAATCCTGTGCAACACTAAAAAACCAAGCATATCGATATAAGGTACCATTTCTTGAAACATCATGTTGAATACGGTACAATCGAGATGCATTTCGTGCCCACAGAATACCAACTCGCGGACTTATTCACCAAAGCTTTAGACGAGAAAAGATTCAATTTCTTGGTGGGTAAGTTAGGAATGATCAATATGACGTGAAAATCCTCTGTAAGTATAGCTTTATCTTCTGTAAATATGTATATATTTCTAATTATTTTTGCTTTAATTAATTTATTTCTGTATGTAAGTTCTCAATCTTAAATAGTTCTTAAAATCACAGAGCTTCTGTAAGTCTACTCAGAACCTCTGACAACCCCTACAGAACCTCTGGAAAATATGACCTATGTTCTATGCAAAACTTATCAATCTTTGATCCAAGCATAGGTCAAGGGGGAGCAAAAGGAAATTACTTAATCTACAGAGGTGATTAGATCAAGGGGGAGCAAAAAGGGATCCTGAAATGATCTACGGAGGTAAAACTTTCAAGGAAAAGCCAAAGAAAAATGTCAATGAATCTATATCGACAGAAGTCAGACATCACTGCCGAGAAAAGAAGAACCAAAAGGTATGTCTCTCGCACAAAAGGTTTTTGAAAACAGTTTTCTAGGACACAAATTGTCAAATATGTCCTAAATATACTGTGGATAACATTTCAAAAATCAAAAGATCAAAAAGTTTCATAAAATTTGAGTTATGAGAATTTTAAGGTCATAGAGCTTCTGCTGAGCTCAACAGAAGCTCTGCCAGAAATATGCTCTGAGATCGCAACTTTAACCTCTATCGATCTTTTGGAATGTTATCTCGGAAACCAAACAGACTCACCATGACCTTCTCGAACAAAACTTTTTCCATAACAATTTTTTCGGACACCAACTTTCAAATATGTCCGAAAAACGTCTCTTAAAACAGATCAAAAATTGGATGATCAGAAAAGTTAATAGAATTTTTGTTATGAGATTTTTCCCTCATAGAGCTTCTGCTGACCCTCACAGAGCTTCTGCAAGTTCCAACAGAGCCACAAAACCTCTGCGAGTAAAAATTCTTAACTAAAAATCCTATTTGATCCTCTCCAATACCTTTACAAAACGTTTTGGTTAAAAAGGAACCCCACATATGTCATGATAACAATGAGATATATGAGAAAGGGATACACATCAAAGATTTTCAAAATCACAGAACTTCTGTAAACTACAGAAGTTCTGTCAATCTGTTACTTGGGCATTTCTGTAGTAATAACGGTTACTTTTACTGAGAGTGAATTACATGTGGCTAAGAATAACCCCACGCGCCTAGCATTAATGGGCCGCGCACGACGTCCTGTCATCCTCTGACATGGCCTACGTATCCCATTTTCATTGGGCGTACATGGAACGTTTTCTGTGGAAAGTTGAACCCGCCGTTCTAACTTGAGTTCGGATTCCAAATTTTAATCCATTCCCATATATTTTACTCTTTCGAATTCTACCGTTTTACCCTCCTATAAAAACCAAGCTTACCCTCTCATAAACTTTTTACGAACCCTCATTCTTCTCCGGCGAAACCCTGCAAAAACCTGCAAGTATCTTATTCTCTTTACCAATGGCTTCATCTTCTCAAGCTATCTCCCCTGCACACTCTCCGACGACCTCACCAGAACATTCACCTGCTCATTCTGAACATTCAGAAAACCCCAACCCTGCCCAAAACATTGAACTAGAAGATTCCGGCGATTCAGCAGACTTTGCTCCAACCACACATCTTCAAAACTTCATAGCAAAGGATCATTTCGAAAAAGTACTACCAATCAAATCCAACAATTGCTATTTGGTCCCCTCACCCACTGCTTTCGGCGAAGCCCATGCTATTCTTCTAAACATAATGGAAAATCATATCCTCTTCCCTTTACTCTCAAGAACCCCAAAGAAAATTCCAGTTAGATATCTGAAACAGTTTTGGCAAAGTTGCCGATTTGATAAAGATGATTCTCTTATCAAATGATACATTTCAAGACCCGACAAATCTGAGCATCTGGAAATCAAGTTCAATAGAACAATGTTCTCACTTGAATTCAACCTACCAACAAGGGGTCTTCTTGGATTGAAGAAGTACGCAGAGCAACCAACAGACGACGGGATCTGTCGTTTCCTAGAAATGCTTGGGTACAACACACCACTGAGGAAGAGAAATGACTTCCGCAGAGGCAGATTACCACTTCTGTGGAACACCTTGTTCTCAATTCTTAACAGATGCCTGATAGGGAAGATATGCAGTATTGACCAGAGCTCACATTAGATATTAACCATCATGTATGGGGTTTACTATGATCTCCCACTGGATTACGCGACCATAATGATGCAAGAGATCAGCAACACCATCGACAGAAAGAACAACACAAGAAGGGTCAAAGAGAACGATCCTAAGTTTCTACCACCTCTACAATTCCAAAGAATACTGGGAGTCTTGTTCGAACCTCTGTTGCTGATACAGAAATGGCCAATGGAAGGGCCAATTCCCAAACAGTTCCCAATGAGCAAAAATATCCCCACTGATCATGTAGATGGTTACACACACTGCAGACCTCTGTCAAAGAAATTTCTGAAGTATGCCTCGAATAAAACCCTTAAAAAAGAGTATATACGCGATCATAGAACTCCTAAACCGAGTCCTATGACACTCCCGCGTTTAGGTGTCCCCCTAGGAACAATGATTGCAGAACCTCTTTCCACTCAAGAAGAAAAAGATAACAAATTAGCAAAACACATGGCTATTCAACTTAGCTTCATAGCCAAACGTGCAGAGCTCATGGGAAAGAAGTCCTCTTCGAAATCTTCTGCCTCTACTCCAAAATCAAAGAAGAGGAAAATTGCAGAAGGCACCTCTACAAGCGCTACAGAAAATCAACCTTCACCTCCTCATGCCACAGAAATTGGCTCCTCTGCTCCTCCCTCCTCTCCAAAACTAAAGAAGAAAAGAAAATCGAAAACTACAGAGGAAGGGGCACCAAAACCTAAGAGGAGGAAAACCAAAAAGAAGCATGGTAAATCACTTGAGAAATTAGTTTACCATAGAAGAGGAAGCAATCGCAGAAGAAAGAACTGCAGAAGAAGAAGATGCAGAAGAAGAAATGACAGAAGAGGGATATCAATCGCCCCATCAATCCCCAGATCGATTTGCTCACCAAGGAAACATTAACGATTTCCTACAGAACCCTGACATTGCCAACACTTTAAATACAACAGGGTGGACGACACAACCTCTCGACCACCACTCCCCAGAAGAACAATACTTCTCTATTTCTGGCATTGACACACATCTGCAAGAAGATGATCAAACACCCAGAGATCAATCAGCTGAGACACCTGTTATTTTACAGAACCCTTTCATTCAACAAGGATTAGACGTCCACAGAAAGGGTCCAAGCCCAGCTTCAGAAGAAAGAGAACAAACAGAAGCTCGGTGGAATAGAGATAAAGTAACAGAGACATGAATGGAGGTCTCAGAGGTAGATTCAGACGAATAAGAAGCTGTCTGGATACGAAAAGGTCTCTATCATCCACATGTCATGAAGTTATACGACTCTCATCAAATGTATGACTTCTTAGGCACAGAGCAAGGAACTTCAACAGGGGATAGGGTAGAAACATCTGGAGGAAAAGAAAATGTAAAAGAAAAAGATGCCGAAGATGAAGAAGGCACACATCCCTCACCCCCTCCCAGTGCAACCCACACATCTAACTCCGCAGGTCTAGCTGCAGAAGGAGTTATTGAAATAGAGTAGCACAACTCGATCCAAACCCAACCCAACCAGCCAGAAGTCACTCTTTCGACTTTTGCGCCCACAGAAACCGGGGAATCCATTCCTAGGGAGTCTCCTCAGAGAGACTCACCTATAGTTCATGATCAATCGCCCCAGATCACACTAGAACACCCCACAGAGGAATTCGTTTCCTCTGCCACGCACGAAATAGGGCCAACCCTTCTTTCAGAGAGAAGTAGTGAGCACAACGACGAAGAGACTCTAGACAAGTCTCCGAGTCAACCGAAGGATAATCTAGTACCCACCTCTGAAGTGGATCTAGACAATGTCATTCACAGAATTTCTGTAGAGTTTGAAGCACTAGATGCTTCTGCTCGAAGATCAGATGGAAATCCTTCCACCCCCAACGTACAAACAAGGGTGAACGAAGGTGTCCCAGGAGCAGGGACTCACTCTGGAGACGAATGTGTTCCTCCAGAGGTTACACCAGGGACACAAGTATCAAGGGATGAGTTCCAAACCCTTGTCACCTCTGTGAAACAAACCATGAAAGAGTTGCAAAGCTCTTTCACATCTTTTGCAGAGAAAACATCAACGGCCTTGCTGAATCTAAACACCAAAATGGACAATCTGTCCACAGAGGTGAAAACAGCCATCACAGAGATGAAATCTTCTGCGCAAACAACTGCAACAACTACAGCCACTTCTGCTACTAAAGATTTTGGAATTGCCGTAACTTCTGCATTCAAGGAATCAGTCAAACATTTCCTTGAACAAATGAACAAGCAATCCAACAAATCACAGAGCATCACACCCGCAGATCTATAGAAGGCTCTGCAAAACGTTCAAGCAGAAGCAATGCGCAACACAATACTGATGCAGCCTAAAGACTACATGACCAGAGCACAACTAACAGAGCTCGGCCAGAATGACATAAACCAGGTCATAGAAGTCATTGTCTCCTTCACTGCTGCAAATGCCAACTACGTCAAAGAGTTCAGAAAAAGTGTCGGCAGAATGCGCTTCAACACAGAAGCAGAGCTTGCAACTCTTTTCGGCCTCTGTGATGATGTATGTGCGAAGTTGGTGGCCGCAAGAGCAGAACTACCAAAGAAACCCAAAGCTTCCTGCAGAGCAGAGGGTACTTCTGATAAAAGTCAGGATGATTCTGATGATGACCATCCTGGTCCATCAGATAATCCTGAGGGGGAGAATATAAGGGAGAAAGCTACGACCAGAGGAATACAAGCTCCACCAATCGCAACAGAACCAATCAGTCAAGCCCCTCCAGAACAAACCCAAGATCATCAACAAAATCAACAGACCACGGAGACAACACCCATCTCTGTGGAATCAAGTCCCGAAGAAACCAATATTCCAGAAGCTGATCAGCATACCACAGAGGCAACAACCACCCCTATGGTAATCAACTTGGAAAAGAGTCCTTCAACAAAATCAACAGAAAAACCCCAAACCATACCAAGAAGAAAGTCGATTGCCACCAAACCAAAAAGAGCAACGACCTCTGCTTTTTCTATTCTGAGAAAGATGCACAATACAATGACTGATCGAATGTTGCAGAGAGAAGAAGAAAGGCACAAGTTCACATTAGCTTTCAAAATGGCAAGAAGATTCGACATACCTCAATCCACAGAAACCGAGCTTACAGAAGAAGTCACCAAAGAACCTCCAACAGAGGTTACAGAGCAACTCAAGCCAACAGAACCATCGCCACAAAAGTCCTCTAAAACACAAGTGTCAAAACCTACAGAGGCAACCATCAAGCCAACAGAAGCACCAACCTCCAAACCTACAGAAGAAACAGGTTCTGCACCTCCAAAAGCCAAAGACAAGGGCAAAACAATACTGACAGAAGAGCCCAAGAAAAAGAAATAATTACCCAAGCCTACAGAGAAATTGATGAAGAGCGCCTTTGATGCCTTTCAAACTCCAAAGCCTGAAAAAGAGGACTAGGCATATGGATTGAAGCCTCTGTCAGACATTCCACTAACAGGTAGAGCTGCAGAAGTTGTTCAACAGATGGATAGTCTCAGAAGACAAGTACCACAACCTGGTCCAACACATGAAGAGATGGAAGAAGTGGTATACAAATACCTCTACAAACAAACCTTTCAGACCAATCACCCAACAGATCATGTGACAGATCCAAGGATCAGAGAAGAATTTAAGAACATCTTCAGCAGAACAAAGCCAAGAACCAAAGCAGAAGTCTTCTCTATCCACAAGATCAAAAAGGTAATCTTCTGCAGATTCTCCTTCACAAGAACCTATCCAAGAGTCAGGTACAATCTTTACAGAGTCAAAAGGGTAAATAATTCAGAAACCACGTTCGCCGATGCTGACATAAGGAATCTGAATCCCTATGATCTACCTGAACTTCTGCAATGGACAAAGGACAACTATAACACAGAGCCAAACACCAGAGCCTATCAAGTGTTAAGAAAAACAATGAGGGAAAAGCTTCTTATCTTCAGTATGATAGATTTTCAACTGGGAAAGGATCTTGGTCTCAAACATCTAAATTTACGACCACCAGAAGATCGCTGCCCACCCAACGCCGTGCCCAACTCTATCATTACAGAACCAAAATTCGGGTTAGTATTTCAAAACCCACAAGGCGAAATCAAACTATTTGTGTGCATGGATTGTCAAAAGTACGCAACTAGTACTCTGAACAAGTTCATAGCAAGCCTTGTAAAATACAGAGGTACAGAGAAAATGGATAAAGATGCTGCAGATACTTTCATAAGAGAGATTGATGCCACAATTCGCCTAAGAGAACTCTGCATCAGTTTCTACAAAGAGATCAGAAGAATCGGAAGAGACAACAGAAGCTACAACGATTTCAAAGATGCCAAAATCTGATTCTCAAACCTCAAATCTCTGCAAACCAAGTCAAAAGTTTATCTTTCATTGTACTCAAATGTAAAATGCCTCTGGCATATTTCTGAATGAAAGAACTTTCGAGGTATTGTTTAACCTCTGTCTTATCTAACTTAGCCTAATTAAACTCAAGTTCAATTTTTTATTTTTCACTACTTAGGGGGAGATTGTTAGCTTCAATCTTCCTAATCATAGAAGTATTTAGAAGTAGTGAAAAATAGGCTAAGTGAAGAAAACCTCTTACAGAGGCTCTGCCGAACTTACCGAGAGATCAAGGTCGAGAAGCTACAGAAGCTAAAGAGGCGTCCTACAGAAGCTCTGTAATACGCGCAAAGAAGACCAAATACTCGGAATCCGGTGAAGACTGCTCTTCTAAGGACCTAACCGCATAACCTCTGTGACACTTCACAGAGCCTCTGCGGTCTTCAACAAAGACTTAAAAGATATTTATAATATCTTTCTACTGTTCCTGGACCTGTTCATCAACTTGCATGGCAACGTACCCTGTCCAACTGCAACGTGTCAAACTCTGATTGGATTCAATAGGGCTTAGTACATAATAGACGTCTGCTGCATTGGCTACCAACACAAACACAAACTATATTGACAATGGTTCTCTTGTAAAACCCCCTAGATTCTCCAGAGATAATTTTAATCTATGGAAAAATAGGATGATTCTCTTCTTAGAAGGTGTAGACCCTACTATGCCTTATTATCTTGAAAATGGCCCATATATTCCTGTAAGAATTGATGCTGCAATTCCAGCCGCTGAGAATAGACCTGCTATTCCAGAAAGGCTGATTCCTAAAGAAATTCATATGTGGACTGATGAAGATAAGAAGAAAGTGTCTATCGACACTAAAGCCAAATCCATACTATCCATGGCTCTTCCTGACGAAGTCTACCATTCCGTCATGAACCTGAAAACCTCAAAAGCTATGTGGGACACAATCTGTGTTCAGTATGAAGGTACTTCTGAAGTCCAGGACTCTCGAAAGATCAACCTGGTAAGACAGTATGAAAGCTTCATTTGTGGTAAGAATGAAACTCTCTCTGAAGTACACCAACGTTTTAACTGTTTAATAATAGATCTGAAAACTGTTGGTAAGGAATATTCTAACTTTGAAGTGCTGACAAAGTTCTTAGAATGTTTACCTGAAAGCTGGGACAATTATTCTATGTGTCTCAAGCTGTCAAAGGATCTAAAATCAATAACCCTTTCTACCTTATATGGCACGATGCTGAATCATGAGCAATCGAGTCATCTTAAGAAGAAATCTTGTAAAAGATTCCAAAAGCACCCTTGTTGCTTTAATCTCAGAGGAACCTTCCACTCAGCGACCCTCGGTCACTATCACTGAGTTGGAGAGTAACTCTGAAAGGTCATCAGATTCTGACTCTTCAGATGATGATGTATCTTTGGCTCTCCTCACTAAAAAGTTCAGGAGATTCGCCAAAAAGAAAATGTTCAGAAAGAATAAACCTCTTTCCATTACTGACAAGCCAAGATCATCAACTCCTGTTGATAAGGCTACTGCTACTTGTTTTAACTGTGAAAAGATAGGACATTTCGCTAACGAGTGCAGGTCAAAGAAAGTTTCGAGAAACTCAGCGTTTCCCAAGAAAAACTCTATTCCCAGGAATAGAGATGACAAATACGCCAAGCTGAAAGAAAGGTATGCGAAGCTGAAAAGATTTAAGAAGAAAATCAAAGGCCTGATGGCTGACTAAGATTGGGCTGACTCTGATAAGGAAGAATCATCTGACTCTGAAGATGATGAAGCCAATCTCTGTCTTATGGCCAAACTTGAAGATGAGGAAGACAACTCAGACATTCCCTCTACTTCAACCTCTGCTACTCAGGTATCACCTTCCTTCTTTACCAATATTGCAAATATTGATGAAGCTGATTGTTAGCTTCAATCTTCCTAATCATAGAAGTATTTAAAAGTAGTGAAAAATAGGCTAAGTGAAGAAAACCTCTTACAGAGGCTCTGCCGAACTTACCGAGAGATCAAGGTCGAGAAGCTACAGAAGCTAAAGAGGCGTCCTACAGAAGCTCTGTAATATGCGCAAAGAAGACCAAAGACTCGGAATCCGGTGAAGACTGCTCTTCTAAGGACCAAACCGCAGAACCTCTGTGACACTTCACAGAGCCTCTGCGGTCTTCAACAAAGACTTAAAAGATATTTATAATATCTTTCTACTGTTCCTGGACCTGTTCATCAACTTGCATGGCAACGTACCCTGTCCAACTGCAACGTGTCAAACTCTGATTGGATTTAATAGGGCTTAGTACATAATAAACGTCTGCTGCATTAAATGCAATACATCACGTCCAACTGTTCATGCCATCCGTCCAACTATTCATACCATCCTTTTTGAATAGTAGCTTATGCTTTATGGTCCCCTTAGAGTAGTATATAAGGAAGAGTCATGTTGAGTTCTTCCTATCCATCGATCAATCGATCAATCGAACAATCGAAACAAGAATTCAAGAGAGAAAAACATCACAAGAACACATAGCTTTAAACACTTTGAGAGTCATATCTGTTTTAAAAGCTTTGCTTACTCACTGTTCTTGAATCTGTTCTTAATATATATATATTCAGTAAACTTTGAGATATTATTTCATGTTCACTGTTTATTTATATTATGTTCTAAATCTATCAATCATATCTGTTAGTTCTTCAAATACGCTTCCGCATCAAACTTATACTTGAACTAATAGATCTAATAATCTTGTATAAACAAACCGGGAACCAACAATTGGTATCAGAGCGAAGCTTGATTTTCAATATCAAGTGATCCTCGTTTTTACAAGATTAGTGATAGACATCATTTTTTTTTACCTATTCCTCATCTATAGGTTAAAACTCCATTAAAGTGTACTCCGGGAACTGTTCAAACCCATAAAACTTTCCAGATCTTCAGACTCATACTCTTTAAATCATACTATCTTTTCAGAACCTTAACAATGACAAATACAAATAACTTCTTTACTGCTGGTTCACTCACCAAGCCTCCTACTCTCCTACGAGATGAGTATCCTCAATGGAAAATAAGAATGGTTCATTTTTTTGAGGGTACTGAAAAAAATCTAGTACAATATCTTTACAACCTTCCTCCTGTTCCCATGATAGCAGTACCACGAGTACCAGCCACTGCTGAATCTCCTGAAATCCCTGAACATCAAATACCAAAGCCAAAAGAAGAATGGTCAAATGAAGATAAGGCAGAAGATGAAGTTGCACAGAAAACAAAAAGAATCCTGATAATGGCTATCCCCAACGAGCTTTTTCAATCCTTAGATGCATGCGAAACTGCGCACGATATTTGGAAAGAATTAGAAAGACAGTTGGAAGGGGGTGCTAAAACACAGAAGAACCGAAGGGCACAGTACATAAATGATGTAACATCCCTTATCTTTAAAACACTCATTTAACGGAAAGTAACCTTAAAATACAGCGAAAGATTTGTAATTAAAACATTTAGATAAAATCCCATAATCTTATAGAAAAGAGTACAAGTTTGCAACTTAAAACCAATAAGTTTGAGAAAACAATATTCAACTGAAAAGCTTAGAGAATCCAAAACTATCATTCATCAAAAGCAAATATAAGCTGCTGAGCTGCCGCAAATCCAAAAGCTTCAAGCTGGAGCCTTTCCTTTATTCTTCGAAGATGTACCTGCCACTAAAAGATGAATAACAACGGGGTAAGCTTTCGCTTAGTGAGCACGCACCTATACCACATATCATCATGCATACATACTTGCATAAACATAGCAATCACATACATGTAACATCCTTCCATTCCTTAAGGCACAAAGCCAACAAGGAAGGTCATAACTAGACACTGGTACCAGGCCTCTTCATACATAACATATTCCCTAGGGGTATTACTACCACCATAGGTACTCTTTCCTTTGGCAAAGCCAAACATACACATAATCACACATGCAATCCAACTACATACACATAACTTACATAATATAGGTAGAGTACTCACCTGTCAAGATGTCAATTACCAAGTACTTCACAGTGTATAATAATCACCTCGTACCACCTATAACATTCATACATACACATATCATAACAAGCCCAAAAATGGAACTCTAATTCTATCCCAACTCTCATCCCGAAATGATATAGCTAGGATAGTCCAAATACCATAAAACTTTGCCAAACATCCTATTTCATACACCCCATTTCTATTGATTTCTAAACATAATACACATACCTTGCAATTCTAGACCGCGAACAACAATCCTCCTAGAACCTTTCACAACTTGAATCTTCCAAAATCACCAAATCTTTCGCCTGGAAAATACAACAACTTCGGACACTTGGTTCTCTCTACTGGGAACTCCGATGCCAAATCCCTCCGGTCAGAATGTATATTAGAGGGTCGTGAAGTCGCTGTCCAAATTTCACGACGATCCAACGGTTAACGAAGGAGAACCGGTCGATCTTTCACAGCAGCTCGCAAGAACTCCGCCTGGAAAATACAGCAACTTCGGACACTTGGTTCTCTCTACTGGGAACTCCGACGCCAAATATCTCCGGTAAGAATGTATATTAGAGGGTCGTGAAGTCGCTGTCCAAATTTCACGACGATCCAACGGTTAACGAAGGAGAATCGGTCGATCTTTCACAGCAGCTCACAAGAACTCCGAAAATCCCTTTCTCTTTTCTCTCTTTTTGCTAAAGAAACAAATGGCTGCAAATGAGGGTGTTTAGGGTTTCCATCCCTTTACATACATGCCAAAACACACCCTCATCTTACAAAATTGATAACTGGCCCCTAGATTCCTGAACACGTACATAACGACCCAAAAATTAACTCCACCCCAAAAGAGACAGTTAAATCACGTAAATTGGGAAACGGGGTGTTACAACTCTCCCCCACTTACCAGGATTTCGTCCTCGAAATCGATCAGACTTGGAAGAGTTCCGGATAATTCGATCTCATCTCAGCTTCCGGTTCCCATGTCCATTCTGATCCTTTTCGGTGTTCCCACTGAACTTTCACTAAGCTGATCTCCTTGTTTCGCAAGGATTTGGTCTTCCTTTCCAAGATTGCTATCGGTCTCTCAATATAATTCAACCGTTCGTCGACCTGTATGTCATCTATAGGGACATGCGCCGACTCGTCAGCTAAACACTTCCTCAACTGAGACACGTGGAAGGTGTTGTGTATCAGACTGAGTTCCGGCGGAAGCTCCAGCCGGTACGCAACCTTCCCAACCCGTGCTATCACCTTGAAAGGTCCGATAAACCTAGGGCCTAGCTTGCCCCTCTTCCGGAATCGGATCACCCCTTTCCAAGGTGACACCTTCAACAAAACATTATCTCCCACGTTGAACTCCAAATCCGACCTTCGCTTGTCGGCGTAACTCTTTTGACGACTCTGTGCGGTTCGTAGCCTATCCCGAATCATCTCAATACTTTCCGTCGTTTTCTGAACCACTTATGTGTTGCTTAACTCCCGCTGGCCTACCTCTCCCCAACAGATAGGAGTCCTACACCTTCTCTCGTACAACATCTCATACGGAGGCATGCCAATACTGGCATGGAAACTGTTGTTGTATGAGAACTCAGCCAACGGTAAATACGTATCCCAGCTGCCCCCAAAATCCAAAACACAGGCTCTCAACATATCCTCAAGAGTCTGAATTGTTCTCTCGCTTTGCCCGTCCGTCTGTGGGTGAAAGGTTGTACTGAACTGAAGTCTCGTACCCAAATCTTCATGGAACTTCCCCCAAAACCGCGACGTAAACCGAACATCCCTGTCTGATATCACTGTTACCGGTACCCCATGCCTTGCTACAATTTCACTGACATAGATGTCAGCTAACTTTTCTGCAGATGAACTTTCACGGATCGCGATAAAATGGGCACTCTTTGTCAGCCTATCTACAACCACCCAAATGGCATCATGATTCCTAGGTGTTCGAGGCAACTTGGTAATCAGATCCATTGTTATATGCTCCCACTTCCACTCTGGTATCTCTAATGGTTGTAACTTCCCGTGCGGTCTCTGATGCTCTGCTTTGACCCTTAAACAAGTCAAACATTTCTCCACGTACTTAGCCACGTCCCTCTTCATCCCCGGCCACTAGTAGTCAGTCTTCAGATCTCTATACATCTTAGTAGCACCGGGATGGATAGAGAACCTTGACTTATGCGCCTCGTCCAGAAGTGTCTGCCTTGCCTCACACGATACTGGAACCCATACCCGACCGTACCGAGTCAATAGATCTCGACTGTCGGGCACTAACTGATCCACCTGTCCCTTTATCCGTTCCTTCTTCTGGTTCTCACCCTTGATCGCTTCCTCTTGAGACCTTCTTACCAAGTCGTGAAGCGACGTTGATACTGTTAGTCTCATCAACGGTACCCGAAGTAGAACACTACTCGCTCTTCTACTCAAGGCATCCGCTACGACATTTGCCTTCCCCGGGTGATAAAGAATCTCGCAATCATAATCCTTCACCACATCCAACCACCTCCGCTGTCTCATGTTCAAATTCTGTTGATCCATGAAATAACGAAGACTCTTGTGGTCCGTATAGATAGTACACTTCACCCCATACAGGTAGTGCCGCCATAACTTGAGAGCGAACACCACTGCCGCAAGCTCCAAATCGTGAGTCGGGTAATTCACCTCATGCGTCTTCAGTTGACGAGACGCATAGGCAATCACCCTTCCCCTCTGCATAAGAACGCAGCCTAGCCCGTGATAAGACGCATCACAGTAGACTGTCATGTCTTCAACTCCCTCCGGTAGTGTCAACACCGGAGCCTCGCATAACTTTCTCCTTAAGGTTTCGAACGCTGTTTTCTGTTCCTCTCCCCAAACGAAACGTTCGTTCTTCCTCGTCAGCTTCGTCAACGGAAATGCTATCTTGGAGAAATCCTGGATGAACCGGCGGTAGTACCCGGCTAATCCAAGGAAACTCCTAATCTCAGTGGGAGTCTTCGGGGTTTCCCACTTCATCACTGCCTTCACCTTCGCTGGGTCTACCTTGATACCCTCTCGGTTCACAAGATGTCCAAGAAATTGAACCTCTTGTAACCAGAAATCACACTTGGAGAACTTTGCATATAACTGCTCCTTACGCAAAATCTCCAAAACCTCTCGTAGATGATCCATATGATCCTCCTTCGACTTGGAGTAGATCAGTATATCGTCTATAAACACGATGACTGACCTATCCAACATCGGTCTGCAAACTCTATTCATAAGATCCATGAATGCCGCCGGTGCGTTCGTCAGTCCAAATGGCATCACGATGAACTCGAAATGCCCGTACCTGGTTCTGAACGCTGTCTTGTGAACATCCTCTTCCCTGACCTTCAACTGGTGGTACCCTGAGCGAAGATCTATCTTAGAGAACCAAACGGCTCCCTGAAGTTGATCGAAGAGATCGTCGATCCTCGGCAACGGGTATCTGTTCTTCATCGTAAGCTTGTTAAGCTCTCTATAGTCGATGCACATCCGCATCGACCCGTCCTTCTTTTTCACGAAAAGGATAGGGGCTCCCCAAGGTGAACTACGGGGGCGGATGAAACCCTTATCCAACAGTTCCTCCAGCTGCTTAGACAGTTCATGCATCTCCGGAGGTGCCAAACGGTAAGGAGCCTTTGCTACCGGTGCCGCCCCCGGAATCAAGTCTATTCGGAACTCCACTTGCCTCTCGGGAGGAATGCCAGGCAAGTCATCCGGGAAAACATCCGGAAACTCGCTGACCACTGGTACATCTGCCACTGTTCTCTTCTTTTTCTCCTCCCGTTCATCAACAATATACGCCAAGTAACTGCTACCACCATGGTGCACATATCTTCTAGCTTTGGCCAAAGTGCACACCTTTGGTACCCCTTTTCTTCCTTCACTCGAGATAGTTAATTCTCCCCCACTTGGGGTTCGAATCACTACCTGCTGTTTTTCACAATCAATGCGCACTCCATTCCGACTAAGCCAATCTATCCCAACTACTACATTTATTTCCCTCATCGCAATAGGAATAAGATCTATACTAAACTTCACTCCGGCTATCTCTATTACATTACCTTTATACACATCACTCACAAAACGAAACTCCTCGTCCGCTATTTCTACTTCTAGCGGACTCTCTAACTTGTCCTTTACAATAGCAAAGTCTTTACAAAACGATAAAGAAACAAAAGATTTAGTAGCTCCCGAGTCAAATAAGACAAGGGCAGGTGATGCATTAACAGGAAAAATACTTGTCACGACATCTGGCTCCTCCTTTGCTTCATCTACGGTCATCTGGAACACTCGCCCCCGAGTCCTGGGTGCGTCGTTCTTCTTTCCCAATCCACCCTCTAGCATCTTCACCGGTGCGGTTCCCGAGTTCTGGACCGACCCGGTATTCATTGGGCACTCGTCAGCAAAGTGGCCCGGCTTGTAGCACTTAAAACATATCTTTGCGGTCGCCTTGCAGTCTCGACTGATATGACCCGGTTGCCCGCATTTGTAACAGGTTCCGGAGCCCATACGGCATTCTCCCTGATGCTGTCGTCTACACTTCCCACAGCGGGGATGCTCTCTCTTGAACTCTTTCTTTACCTCCGGTTTATGACTCCCAGTTTTGAACCTCTTAGTCTGCTGAGGTTGAGTCTGAACCGTTTCTGCCCTTCTGGTCTTTCTTTGGCTCTCTAATTCGAGCTCTCTAGCCCGAGCCGCCTCGTGCATCTGCTGAAAATCAGTGCACCTTGCCATAACAACAAATTCTCTAATCTCATGTTTCAAAACTCTCCCATATCTGTACATTTTGGCCTTTTCATTCCTGACATACTCAGGACAGAAAAGGGACCGCTCCAAAAATTTGTCAGTGATCTCGTTCACTGACTCCGTAGTTTGCTCCATAGATAGAAACTCATTTGTGAGTCTCTCTACCTCAATTTGGGGCACATACTGTTCCATGAACAGTTCCTTGAACTGTTCCCAAGTCATGCTATCCACTTGTTCTGGCGTCCGAGCACGAACAATAAGGTTCCACCAGTCTTTCGCTGCCTTCCTCAGAAGGTTCGATGCGTAGCGAACCTTGACTTCCTCGGCACAAAAACTGGTGCGGAAAGCACCCTCCACCTCAGCTATCCAACGAGTGCTGGTTACGGGGTCCTTCTGCCCCTCAAACTGTGGCGGCTGACAGGCCGAGAAATCTCTGTAGCTTGTCCCCCGTGGTTGTACGCCTGACAAGCCCCCTGATCCACTGGCCATGCTGGCCACAGTTGCCTCTACCTGACTACGAATTTCATTAGCCAGTTCCTGCTTTACCTGCTCAAAGAGACTTGGGAGTAACTCGTGAAGAACCTCCCCGACCTCAGCAGCGATCACACCTCTCAGATCAGGAATTTCCTGATCCTCTTCAATAATCGGTCTCTTGCCTTGCCTTCTAGTGTTCACCATTCTGATACATAAACATGATACTTTAGAATAATTCATCTACATCCCCCCCCCCCCTGAGCAAACTCCTAGCATAGTCCAGAGGTCCTAGCTTAGTTGTCTTTCTTTCTAACATGCTCCTTAGAAACCCTCTACTTATACTCTCTTAACAAAATCCCTTTCTAGCATGTTACTACCCAACCCTAAACCTTGTCTGGTTCATAGAATTCTTTTGCAACTATATCAAGTCCCGGCATGTACAATGTAATTGCAATTGTATGGGCCCTTATACCATTATAATTACACCCTCCATGTTTAGACTCAACACCGTCACTAAGGTTCCAATTCCCAGCTTAGTTGGTACCTTTAACATATATATCACAACATTTTCCATATCTACCACTTATCATATAAACATTATAATCATATTCTAATTCACATTATGCATCAAACAAAACATACTTGAAACCATAACCTTGTCACATTGACCATATCTAGCATACATAAACATAATTACTCATCCAATACAGTTATAAAACTGGTCTTTCACAAAAACTGAACATGCTTTATCATAAATCCTAATATGGAATAGTGTGCTCACCCCCGTCTTGATGCTCTGGACCGCAGCTCAGCCGTGAAAACGTTTTCTTTTAAAACACCCCTTTCCTTATAAACCATTTTCTTACACGAAACAGCTTTTTTTTAAAGGTTACTTATTTGAAAACTTGAGCACTTGGGTTTAAGTTCAAACACTCACCACTTGTGAATGCCCGAATCCCTTAAACCAAGGCTCTGATACCAACTGTAACATCCCTTATCTTTAAAACACTCATTTAACGGAAAGTAACCTTAAAATACAGCGGAAGATTTGTAATTAAAACATTTAGATAAAATCCCATAATCTTATAGAAAAGAGTACAAGTTTGCAACTTAAAACCAATAAGTTTGAGAAAACAATATTCAACTGAAAAGCTTAGAGAATCCAAAACTATCATTCATCAAAAGCAAATATAAGCTGCTGAGCTGCCGCAAATCCAAAAGCTTCAAGCTGGAGCCTTTCCTTTATTCTTCGAAGATGTACCTGCCACTAAAAGATGAATAACAACGGGGTAAGCTTTCGCTTAGTGAGCACGCACCTATACCACATATCATCATGCATACATACTTGCATAAACATAGCAATCACATACATGTAACATCCTTCCATTCCTTAAGGCACAAAGCCAATAAGGAAGGTCATAACTAGACACTGGTACCAGGCCTCTTCATACATAACATATTCCCTAGGGGTATTACTACCACCATAGGTACTCTTTCCTTTGGCAAAGCCAAACATACACATAATCACACATGCAATCCAACTACATACACATAACTTACATAATATAGGTAGAGTACTCACCTGTCAAGATGTCAATTACCAAGTACTTCACAATGTATAATAATCACCTCGTACCACCTATAACATTCATACATACACATATCATAACAAGCCCAAAAATGGAACTCTAATTCTATCCCAACTCTCATCCCGAAATGACATAGCTAGGATAGTCCAAATACCATAAAACTTTGCCAAACATCCTATTTCATACACCCCATTTCTATTGATTTCTAAACATAATACACATACCTTGCAATTCTAGACCGCGAACAACAATCCTCCTAGAACCTTTCACAACTTGAATCTTCCAAAATCACCAAATCTTTCGCCTGGAAAATACAGCAACTTCGGACACTTGGTTCTCTCTACTGGGAACTCCGATGCCAAATCCCTCCGGTCAGAATGTATATTAGAGGGTCGTAAAGTTTCTGTCCAAATTTCACGACGATCCAACGGTTAACGAAGGAGAATCGGTCGATCTTTCACAGCAGCTCACAAGAACTCCGCCTGGAAAATACAGCAACTTCGGACACTTGGTTCTCTCTACTGGGAACTCCGATCCCAAATCCCTCCGGTCGGAATGTATATTAGAGGGTCGTGAAGTCGCTGTCCAAATTTCACGACGATCCAACGGTTAACGAAGGAGAATCGGTCGATCTTTCACAGCAGCTTACAAGAACTCCGAAAATCCCTTTCTCTTTTCTCTCTTCTTTGCTAAATAAACAAATGGCTGCAAATGAGGGTGTTTAGGATTTCCATCCCTTTACATACATGCCAAAACACACCCTCATCTTACAAAATTGATAACTGGCCCCTAGATTCCTGAACACGTACATAACGACCCAAAAATTAACTCCACCCCAAAAGAGACAGTTAAATCACGTAAATTGGGAAACGGGGTGTTACAAATGAATATCATGCATTCAGAGCCTCTGCAACAGAATCTCTGCAAACAACGTACGACAGGTTCAACTCTCTCATAAACAAATGTAGAAAGTCTGGCATTCACAGAACCTCGGAAGAAAATAACGTCATGTTTCTAAAGAGTCTAAATGATGAGTGGCTTCAACTGTCTATGTCTTTACAAACAAACCAAGATCTAGACTCATGGACACTCTCTGATCTCTATGGTACACTATCATTTCGAAACTCTTAGATCTGGGATTGAGTGTTCAAGTTTGTTCGAATACTCATAATTGTCGCACAACACTATGTTCTTCACATTCAAAACTGTCGCACAAAACAGATATTCATAACTGTCGTACGAGACGTGTCCGACAACTTTTAGTCGTACAGTTTTATCCTACAGTTATTGTCATGCGATTTGGTGTGTTGTACGACAGTAGCCCATACTTAGAATATTTTTTTTTTGAAATTTTCTGTTTAAAAAGCACTGATATCCAAGTGGTCTAATTCTGTCTATAATATACCATGGAACACATACAAGAGCAGGATGATGGTAATTCTTCTGACGAGAACACAATGTTCCCGTCTCATCATTCATCACATCCATCAGTGAACGCTCGAGATTTAGATGCTGAACTTATTCTTCCAAGAGATAAGAAGGATATAAAGCCGAACAACTACACTCTAGATTTCAATGTCACTATGGATTATCATCTTGTTATGGAAATACTCAAAGGTCACCCGCTTTGTATTGCTCTTGAAAGAACTCAACAAGTTCCGGAAATCTATCTGCAACAAGAATGGCATAACATCCGATACGTACAACAGAACAACTACTTTACTCTTAAAGTAGATCATTTTGATGCCAAGCTGACTCTGAAAAGGTTGCGGACAGTTCTTGATCTTCCTTATTCTTCTAATTTTGAAGATATGTTGTCTGAAGAAGATATGTGCCGAGATATCATTCTAATGGGTTACAATCATCCACGTCCGAACTTTAGAGTGCTGACCAGTACATCTAAGTTGAAAAGGAACTATCTACTGCCGATCTATTACACATTATTCAGTGTTGTGAATAGATGTATGACTTCAAAGCACACGGGAGTCGACACGGCCAATATTTCAGTAATCAAAATGTTCTATGCGATTGTTTTCGACCGGAAGATTGACTTTGCAATTTCTATTTGGAATGATTTGATCGAGGTGGTCACCGACAAAGCAAAGCCATCAAAAGATAGAACGTTTGTACCATTTCAAAGAGATCTTCAGATTATTATCCGTTCTATCATGGATTCTAATGATCAGATTCCGAGACGCGAGAATGCAGTTCTTGGTCCAACCAGTTACAAGAAGTATCTCCGACTTCCGAAAGGTCTATCTTTTCCAACTATTATGATTTTACCTGAAGCACTACTCGCCTACGATGACCACGAGTCACCATATTTGAGTGAGTATAGAGAAGAGAAGGCACTGATGGCCCGGCCAGGACCGGTAGGGCCTACCCACGGTGCCAACCAATTAGGTGAGCGTAGTGAGGGTTCTAGAGTTAGAAAGAGAGTTCAGGATACTGGGGTACCTGAACAGGGCGTGTTGAGAGGTAAAGGTGATGTAAGGGGAAAAGGAGTTGGGGGTGCTCTTGGTCAGTCGTCCAAAACTTCAAATCTTCAAATCTTTGAGGACGATGATGAGGAAGATCTTGGTTCCGATGATATTGAGGAAGAATCTAAGGATATTGATGCGGATATTGATGATCCTGCTAATCTTGTATATAGTTCAGATGATGATAATGCGAATGCTGATGATGAGAAAGACGATGATAGTTCTGATGATAACAATGATGATAACAACAACGATCAAGTCAAGGAGAATATTGATACTGTAATTGAAAAGGTCGTCACTACTACTTCTGGTGGTGATGGAGGAGTGATAAGGGGAAATGAGGGAGTATTAGTTGAAACAGAAAAACAAGTGAGGTTGAGTGAGAAGGAAAGAAAAAAAAGATAGTGAGTGTAAGACATGATCAACAAAAGTTTTAACTAATGATCCTAACCAAACCGTGTCTAGCCGGGTAGCCACATCTACTGTCAGTGAGCGTCAGTCGCCACGAGACATTGAAGAAGCCATAGTGGACCCAACTATGCAATGCATAACCCCACTCATCCACTCATCAACTTCTTCACAAGTTGATGTTTCATCTTCTCACAGGGGATTAGCACAAACACTATCGGCGACACACTCGGTGTCTACTGATATTGAAACAGGATGGCACTTGCCCTGGCCACCACCTTCATTTGGTCACAGATTGAGTCTAGAACCGTTTGATTTTACTTCCTTTACTAGGACACGGAGACCGTTTGTCACTTCATCTATGGGGACACAAAACGTTGGTGTTATGCGTGACCCAACCGGAACTCCCCAAGTGCAGCCGCCATTTGTTGGTACTGTACGAGGACCGGACGGAAGTCCTACCAACATTAACACTATGCCAACGTTGAATGTAGGCCATACAGTCTCTATGACGGCTAGGCAAACCAGTAACCTAAGTGGTCTGGGTGTTACCTTGGAACAAGCGCGTGATATTCAGTCTTTAGTGGGTCCTCCTCCTCACAACTATGTATCTAAAAAGTTTCTTGAAATGGCCATCCAGTCTCTCTCCAACACTCATAAACTCAGGTGTCCGAATTGACTGATATTGTTAAGAAATTATCTGCCGAAGTACCAAAGTTTGTTAAAGGAAAGTCTATTCCTGATTCTTTGTTGATCCAAACCCTCAGTGATTTGATAATGACCCTCTCTTAAATACTTAGTGAAAATTGTAAGTAAACAATATGTATCAGAGTTTCACTATCGCTGATAAGTACTAAGACCTTACAGTACCGCTGATAGGAACTCTCGCTCTTTAGATTAAACATTCAGCGAACACTGTTCACCATAATGCTCTGAGCCTGTTCAGTCCTTATGGTGATCGCTGATAAGTTAGTTGTTTACTTATGATCCCTAAAGACAAGTTTCACGTCAACATAGGTTCTACGCTGAAGTCGAAGATCAAGCTCAAGAACCAACGACAAGTCTCCTAATGAACTGATGCAGATCAGCGAAGATTCAGATTTGTCCACTCAACGTGAAGTATCAAGTACAAGACATCAGCTATCGTTGAACTTTATCATTCGCTGATAAACAATGTTAAAGCTCTGATTCAACGAAAGCTGATCATGAAGTCCTCCGTACAAAGTACTTTTGTCTTAACCACCTTGCACGACTCCGTACGATATGCCAGAAAGGAACCTCCTTATTGTCTGAAATCGTACAACCACTCTGATACTACACTGTTCAAACATGTGGCTACTAAGGTTGTCTACAAAGGTCAATGACATACAACCAATGAGCTGCTGCCACGTGTAAAGTGTAAACTGCCATGCATTAAATGCATGCAGTATATAAGAAGGACTCCAGCTTCATTTTTGAAGCACTCGAAAACTCTGGACTAGTCACTTGCTAACTCTGGTCAAGTCATCTTTCTTATATTGAGATAGGTTATTATTAGTAATTTCCTTCTTATTCTTAGTGCAAGAAACTTAGTGTTCCAACTTGTTTAGATTTAGGTTTATCCTTAATCTTGTTCTGCAACAAGCTGTAAATTGTTAATGATTTATCAATAAAAAATTTAGAAAAGTAAAATCTGTGTGTTTGTATTCAACCCCCCCCCCCCCTTCTACAAACTTGTATAGCCCTTCGGGACCAACAAGTGGTATCAGAGCAGATTTGTTTAGTCTCATAAACAAGATCTGATCTATACTAAGATTTCTCTTCCTTGCTATTTCTGAAAATGGCTACCAACACAAACACAAACTATATTGACAATGGTTCTCTTGCAAAACCCCCTAGATTCTCCATGGCTCTTCCTGACGAAGAAGAAAGTGGCTATCGACACTAAAGCCAGATCCATACTATCCATGGCTCTTCCTGACGAAGTCTACCATTCCGTCATGAACCTGAAAACCTCAAAAGCTATGTGGGACACAATCTGTGTTCAGTATGACGGTACTTCTGAAGTCCAGGACTATCGAAAGATCAACATGGTAAGACAGTATGAAAGCTTCATTTGTGGTAAGAATGAAACTCTCTCTGAAGTACACCAACGTTTTAACTGTTTAATAATAGATCTGAAAACTGTTGGTAAGGAATATTCTAACTTTGAAGTGCTGACAAAGTTCTTAGAATGTTTACCTAAAAGCTGGGACAATTATTCTATGTGTCTCAAGCTGTCAAAGGATCTAAAATCAATAACCCATTCTACCTTATATGGCACGATGCTGAATCATGAGCAATCAAGTCATCTTAAGAAGAAATCTTGTCAAAGATTCCAAAAGCACCCCTGTTGATTTAATCTCAGAGGAACCTTCCACTCAGCGACCCTCGGTCACTATCATTGAGTTGGAGAGTAACTCTGAAAGGTCATCAGATCTGACTCCTCAGATGATGATGAATCTTTGGCTCTCCTCACTAAAAAGTTCAGGAGATTCGCCAAAAAGAAAATGTTCAGAAAGAATAAACCTCTTTCCATTACTGACTAGCCAAGATCATCAGCTCCTGTTGATAAGGCTACTGCTACTTGTTTTAACTGTGAAAAGATAGGACATTTCGCTAACGAGTGCAGGTCAAAGAAAGTTTCGAGAAACTCAGCGTTTCCCAAGAAAAACTTTATTCCCAGGAATAGAGATGACAAATACGCCGAGCTGAAAGAAAGGTATGCGAAGCTAAAAAGATTTAAGAAGAAAAGCAAAGGCCTGATGGCTGACTAAGATTGGGCTGACTCTGATAAGTAATAATCATCTGACTCTGAAGATGATGAAGCCAATCTCTGTCTTATGGCCAAACTTGAAGATGAGGAAGACAACTCAGACATTCCCTCTACTTCAACCTCTGCTACTCAGGTATCACCTTCCTTCTTTACCAATATTGCAAATATTGATGAAGCTGATAGTCTTCGAAAGATCGATCTCTTGACTAGAAGTTTATATGAAGCCATGAATGGCAAAAATGTAGTTGAAATTCAGAACCTTGATCTCGCCGAACAGCTTAAAAACTGTCACCTTCAAATAGAAAATCTTTCTAAAATTGAAGAAGATTTTAAAGATCAAGTTCACCTAAATCAGCTAGTCAAAATCGAGCGCGAAGAAGCTATCGCTGCATTGAAAGCTGAGAAAGCTACTGTTGATGGATGGTATAATTCCTCAACAAAGATCACTGAGATAATTAAGTCTCAGCATCCCCTGAGTGATAAACGTGGTCTTGGTTACAATGCTGATACTCTAGAACCAACCACTTATCGTTCCATGCTCTTATTTGGAACTTTCGTATCCTCAGTCGCTGATACTTCATCCTCTCAGTGTTCCTCTTCTAAACCGCCTATCCCTGAGGAAATTTCTACCTCTTCAAAAGGTAAAGAGAAAATGGTTTATCCAAAACCTAACTCTGTCTTTAAAGATAAAGGTAAAGGAATTGCTTTTAACCAAAATCCTCAGAAGGGTATCTGTATACCTAAACTGAATGCTTCTAAAGCTTCAGTGACCTATCCCTCTGGATCAAGGAATCAGATCTCTGGATCTACTCAGCGTGGATCTATTCGGCGATCTACTCCTAGAATCAGAGTGGAGGTCTTTGGTAAGAAATCCGAAGAACTAAATGTTCCTCCCATTTCAAAAGCCAATAGCTTATTTGGTGCTGGTCCTTCTAATTCAAAATCTAAAGCTCAGCATTCAAATGGTCCTAGAACTACTATTAGTTATAGGAAATGTTATCACTGTGGACTTACTGATCATATTGCTAGTAAGTGCCCCACAGCCACCAAAGCTGAAAAGATAGCTAAGGTGAAGATCATTGCCCCCAAGGCAAAGAAGACCACCGAGGTTAAGAAATTAACCAAAGTAAAGACTGACAAAGCTGAATCTTCAAATGCTGCGAAGACTGCTGAACCTTCCATTCCAACTACTTCCACTGACAAATGTGTACACATGGTTAAGTGGGTACCCAATAAAAACTAATCTTCCTTTGTAATGCAGGTTAAGAAGGGTATCTGGTATCTCAATAGCGGATGCTCTAGACACATGACTGGAAAGAAAAGCCTGCTCGCTGAATACAAGGAAGAGAAGGGTCCTTCTGTAACTTTCGGTGGAAACGGAAAAGGACATACCCGAGGGTTTGGTGTACTCTCAAATGGTACAACAACCTTCAGAAGAGTCGCATATGTTGAAGGGCTGAAGCATAATCTTCTAAGCACCAGTCAGCTTTGCAACATGGATAACAAGGTAATCTTTACCAAGGAATCTTGCTTTGTCGCTGACAAAAAGGAGAAGATAGCTCTCAGCGGTTATCGTTTGGAAAATGTTTATGTAATAAACATGGACTCAACAACCACTGAGAACTCATGTTTCATCTCAAAAGCCTCATCTGATGTCAACTGGCTATGGCATAAGAGGCTCTCTCATCTAAAATTCAAGACACTGAACACTCTTTCTTCAAAAGAGTTAGTCACTGGTCTACCTCAACACTCATATGCCAAAGAGTCCTTATGTTCAGCGTGTGAGAAAGGCAAGCAGACCAAAGCAAGCTTTAAGTCAAAGCAAGTCTCCTCAGTGTCGTCTCCTCTACAACTTCTCCATATGGATTTGTTTGGCCCTATTAACAAACAATCCATCGCTGGAAAGAAATATACATTGGTCATAGTTGATGAATTCTCTCAATATACATGGGTAATGTTTCTCCGTTCTAAGAGTGACACCCCTGAAGAACTCATCACCTTTGTTCGGAAGATGGAAACCCTGAACAACTTGACCGTTCGCTCAATAAGGAGTGATCATGGGACTGAATTCAAAAACAGTTCTCTTGATTCCTTCTTTGAGAGTAAGGGTATCTCTCACAACTTTTCATCAGTGAGAACACCACAACAAAATGGAGTCGCTGAAAGAAGAAATAGAACAATAATAGAAGTTGCACGTTCAATGCTCAGCGATTCTCACCTGCCTACTCAGTTTTGGGCAGAAGCTGTCAACACTGCTTGTTTTACGTAAAACAGGTCGCTGATAGTCAAAAGATTCAATAAGACAGCCTATGAACTTTTTCATGGGAGAAAGCCTTCAATTAGCTTTCTTCACATCTTTGGATGTCAGTGTTTCATACCGAATAACAAGAGATGCCCTTGGAAAGTTTGATCCTAAGGATGATGATGGAATCTTTCTTGGACATTCTTCAATCTCCAAAGCCTTCAGAGTCTTCAATCGAAGAAGATAAAGTGTAGAAGAAACTATTCACCTCACGTTTGACGAATCCCGTTCAGCGAACTCTAAACCGTCCGCTGATACTGAAGAACTGAATCAATGGATGTTTTCTCATCTTGGTGATTCAGAAGATATTCCCACTCCTCATACTCATACAGTTGAATATGATAGTCCTACTATCATCCCAAATATGCAGAATAGTGAAGCTGAAACATCATGGGTCTCATCAGTTCCTTTAAACACTATACCTGCTCCTGAACCAAATGTCTCAGAAATTCCATCTACTTCTCAACAATCAGTGAATGAAATGACATCTGCACCTACTCCTCTCTTGGCTGATATTCTAGAAGTTGCTGAAGCGTCATCTTCAGCTCCTCCAGCTCAAATTGAGTCAGCGACTTATGCTCCTGCTCAGCGATGGACTGTAAATCACCCAATTGATCAAATTCTTGGTGATCCAAACGCTGGTGTTCAGACTCGACGAAGTGCAGGTAATATTTGTTTATTTGTTAACTTTATTTCTCTGATTGAACCAAAGAAAATAGATGATGCCCTCAAAGATCCAAACTGAGTCAGCGCCATGCAAGAAGAGCTGACTGAATTCGAAAGAAACAAAGTTTGGAAACTTGTTCGAAGACCAACTGACAAAATAGTGATTGGCACTAAATGGGTCTATCGAAATAAGTTGGACGAACATGGAACTGTAACCCGCCACAAGGCTCGACTTGTTGCTCAGGGATACAGACAAGAGGAAGGCATAGATTACGACGAAACATTTGCTCCAGTAGCAAGACAAGAATCTATTCGTCTATTCTTAGCATACGTTGTACACAAAGACTTCAAAGTATATTAGATGGATGTTAAGTCAGCGTTTCTAAATGTAAAGCTGAATGAAGAAGTCTATGTGGAACAACCTCCAGGATTCTTAGATCCTAAGCGTCCAGGTTACGTTTATAAACTGGATAAGGCACTTTATGGCTTAAAGCAAGCTCCACGTGCATGGTATGACACTCTCTCTACTTATCTCCATATTGAAAAATTTTAGCGAGGTAAAACCGACAAAACTCTATTTTTCAGAATAGTGAAAGGTCATATTATTCTTGTTCAGATTAATATTGATGACAGTATATTTGGTTCTACTAACCCTGATCTTCGTACTCGTTTCGCTGATAGAATGAAAGAAGAGTATAAAATGAGCATGATGGTTGAGCTAACATATTTCCTTGGTCTTCAGATAAAGCAAAATGAAAAAGGAACTTTCATTAATCAGGGAAAGTATGTTAAAGATATGCTGAAGAAATTTGATTTAACTCAGAGTTCAGCTATGAAAACCCCTATGGCACCACCGCTGACACTAGATAAGGATACTAATGGTATTCCTGTTAATGTCACGCTGTACCGTAGGATGATCGGCTCTCTCTTGTATCTTACAGCTAGCCGACCCAATATTATGTACGCAACCTGTTTGTGTGCACGATATCAAGCTGAACCTAAGGAATCTCATATGATCGCTGTAAAGCGAAGTTTTCGATACCTTAAGTGTACTGCGAATCTAGGTCTTTGGTATCCCAAAGACTCAGGGTTCGAACTAATCCCCTATTCAGATAGTGATTTTGCAGGTTGCAAATTGGATAGGAAAAGCACCACAGGAGGCTGTCAGCTCCTGGGTGGAAAGCTGGTGAGTTGGACAAGTAAAAAGCAAAACTCAGTGTCCACCTCCACAGCTGAAGCTGAGTATGTAGCCGTTGGAAGCAGTTGTTCTCAGGTCTTGTGGATGAGAAATCAACTACTGGACTATAACCTACAGCTCTCAAATATTCCAATCTATTGCGACAGCACAATTGCCATCGCTATAGTCAACAATCCAGTGCTACACTCAAAGACAAAACACATCGAAATCAGGTATCATTTTATCAGAGATCATGTGATGAATGGTGATATAGAACTTCACTTTATCCCAACTGATTATCAGTTAGCTGATCTTTTCACCAAACCTCTTGATGAGACAAGATTCAACTTTCTCATTTGCGAGTTTGGAATGTTGAACTTTGAAGAGTAAAATCTTCAGCAGTTCACATTTGATCAGCGATAGGATAAAATCAACTTGTATAACCCATTCTATCATTCTCTCTCTCAACATAATTGATTCGCTGATATCAAGGTTTGTTTTTTTCTCGCTGACAATCGCATGAAAATGCATGATTTCAAGACAAATTGCATCGCTGAATATCTCTTGCTTAATCAGCGATACTTTGAAATTTCTAAAACCAACACTTATATTTCTATTCAGTGCTTCATGTTTTCCAAAGTGTCCCTAAGCTTTCAAAACCTTAGAGACATCCTAAAATATGAAAGGACATCCGTGACGTCATCGCAACGGATAAGCCCCGGCATGGTCTTTTTCTGACACACGTTTGCACGTTTCGTTTACCTTCAAATCAAATGCAAAACACGTGTCCATGTCATGATGAAAAACTTTCCCGCTCGAGTTTTTCTCCCTCTCTAATCTCATTGTATAAACACTTTTTGGGTATATATTTTTCCTTTATGCGAAAAACTTCTCCTCCAAGAAAGAAAAAGATTTACTGTTGCATTTGTGCTCTCAAATTTTCAAGAACTGTTCATCTTCTTCTCCCTTGACGAACCAGGTTAATACTCTTGTTACTTACCTACATTACTTGCTTATGATCTTCTCATTGTTTTTACAAGATCAAACAAAAGAACTTTTTCAAATTAAATCATTTCTTTCATGGTTTTATGAACACAACCTTTCATGGTTGTTCTACAAGTTTAATTGCAAATATCTTAAACTTGTTCTTCATACGTTTTTCCAGAATCCTAATCCTCAAAGGAAACTGGAAAACAAGATCTTTTTAGTGGGTTTGCATTTCGTTTTTCAAAAACAATAAAAACCCTAATCTTCATTAAGACATTTTTGTCTGAATGAAATGGAAAAAATTCGAACCATCTTATTGGAAAATCTTTCCACATAAAGATTATTCTTATTTGTTATATCTTTGGTTGGACTGATAATACAGAAATGGCATCTACTGATATTCCAACTGCTGAGAACACGACTGCCGCTGAGGAACTGGAAATCACCAAGGCTCCTCAGGTCAAGTTCACACTTGAGGAACTGGATTGGACAAAAACAAACAACCTCTATGCGCTTCTCGAGTTTCCTCCTCGAAAGCAAGTCACACATCTGAATGATGCTGTGAAATTCCTTAAAACCTGTTGCCTCTCTACAGCCCTGACCATAACACCTCCTGCACATCAGCTACTACTATCTCAGTTCTGGTATTCTGCCAGACACACTCAGCTACCATCAGCCAAAGACCCCACGAAGACAATTGATTGCATCCTCTGTGACACTGATTTTGGCACCATAAAAATCACCCCTGCCATTATCCGAAAAGCACTGAGCCTTCCCATCGCCACAAAAGAAAAACCCTTTGTTCCTCTCCCTGACCATAAGAAACATGCTGATACGGAAGCCATCACTGCATTCTTTGATGCAATGGGCTATGTATGGGAAACTGGAAGGGACAAGAAGCCTGAGAAGAAACGGACCCTCATCAAGAAGTCAAAAATGCCCAGCGAGATGAACTTCATCTTCGCTCACTTGATAAGCTGCATGACTGCAAAGACCGGCTCCTCTGATCAAGCCGCTCAATAATCTACGATGACCTTGTGCTCAAAGTAGACTCTGCCGCTGACCGACCATCATGGGTTCCTTATCCTAGATTCATCAGCGCCGTCTTCCAAACTAGCCTGAAGGACAACTACCCACAAGTAGGAGACCTGAAACTCTCTCAAGTTGGCCCTAAGGTACTACACTTCAAACCAGTGGAAAACGAGGTACGTCTATCTACTCTTTTAACTCTTCTCAATCCTTCTTCTTCTACTTCTGCAGCTCCTTCAGTGGAAAAACCCACCGCTGATACCCCAGCTGCAACCTCCATTCCTTCTAGAAAAAGGAAACACTCTACTACCCAACTTGGTTCCAAAAGAACTAAGAAAACCAAGGAGCAACCCCAGCAATCTCTTGCTGAAGACTCCTCAGCTCATGTTGAAGAGCTGGAGGAAAGTTCAGTGGTACGCTCTGCCACAGCTGAACAAGCCACCCATTCCATCCCAGCTTCAGCGTCTCTAAACGCTGAAGTTATAAACTTGGAATCTACCCAACCTTCTTCAGTCTCTCTACAAACTGAAGAAGTGATTATCAGCGGACCCAACGCTGAACCCCGCACCCAACCATCATTCTCAACCTTCGCTTCTCTCTTTACTCCATTGGACTCTAATCCAGTTTTCACCACGACCACTGGAGCAACCGTCATTCTTCCAGATGCTAAAGCTGATATTTTTCAAGGAATGATGGATGCAGGACCTGCAGGAATGTCCATGCGTACACACACTCTAGCTGACGACATGGAACTCTTTTCAGGACACAAAAGTTTTGATGACTTCACCAACCCTCCTGCAGGTATACACCAACCCATATACACTGTAACTAAACCTGAAACTTCTAAGCTTTCCTTTGTTCACAAGTACTTATCTGTTACAGGTCCTAATTTGGGAGACATCAACGCATCTCTGAAGAACATGGATACAAAGCTGACAGGTCTCACCACTACTCTCTCGGTCAACTCTTCAGCTGTAACAAACGCTGGAGAGAATCTCAACAAGCTGACAACAGTGGTTGAACAGAATGCCTCCAAAGTTGATCTGGAGAAGGTTGATAGAACTCTTGGTGACTTTGCCAAAGTTCTTGCTGACATCTACACAGACTACACCTCTCTCAAAACAACAGTTCAATCCATGTCCAGCGAATTCATAACGCTGAAGACATCGGTGGGAAATCTTCAGGGAGAGATGACTGCTGTAAAGACTGACGTGAGTTCTGTAAATACCGACATGAATTCAGTAAAGACTGACGTAAGTTCAGTGAAGACGATGGTACAGCAGATCCTCGAACGCATGAATGCCCCTGCCCCGCAACTTCGCATTTTACTCCGGCAGATCATGCTGAACTTTTCAAGATCACTCCTGCTATTTTGGCCTAGAAGACAGAGTAGAAGCGATTGAAACCTATATTGGAATCCCTGGCCAAGAAGACAGGAACCAATGCCTTTTGCTGAGTCATCACATTCCTCCCCCACTCATCATGAGGAAGGGGGGAGAAGAACTCTGAAGACCTTCCCCACGATGAATCTATCGAGGGGAGAAGACTGAAAACCTTACCCTTACTGAAGAGGGTGAGAAGACAACTGAAGAAACAACTGCTGGACCTCAGGGAGATGAAAACCCTGAGGGAACCGAGAAGCTTACCTCTGTATCTGAGGGGGAGCAACTCGAAGAAGATGCTGAAGAATCTGAATCTGAAGCTGAAGATGAAGAAGCCGTCGACATCTCTGACGATGAACCATCATCCAGTGATAAGGGTGATGATGACGATGATGATGATGATGACTCCTTTATCGTCAAGCCTGCTCAGAGGACTACAACTCTTAAAGGGATCTTGATAAACGAACCTTCAGGGGAGCGGACCAAATCAAAGCCTTCAGCGTCTGAAGCTGACAAGGGCAAAGGAAAAGGTGTCGCTGAAGACAATGACAATCTGACGATCTTGCTTCCAAAGCCAGTTTGTCAGGTACACTAAATCTTACTTCCTTATACTGCATCCCTCCTCTATCTATACACATTATCAGCTCTACTCTCCACAAAAATCCTATACACTTAAACCCATTTCTTTTCTCTGTTCTACCCAAGTTCTTATTCGTACGATCGCTGTGTTTCAGCTAGTCCTCTCCCCTGTTTGAGGATATCACTGAAGTTCCTACAGCTGCGACTTCACCAACAATAATCCCAGCTCCCAACGCTGAAGAAATAATCCCGGTCTTGGATTTGATTTCTGAGACTGATGAACCTGAAGAACAGCTGCTCTCTCACAAAAATAGACCTTCCTTGGCTCCTCAAAAGCTGAGTGAAGAGGATCAGAAAAAGAGAGATGCAATGATCAAGAGATTCGAAGATCAGCGAATCATCCTGAAGCGTGATCAACTTCCTTCTATTCCTCCAAAATTCAGACTTTCACAAAAGGAATACAAGGATCACCTCAAAGTTGAACGTCTAATCGCTGAAAGAAGGGAAGCTGAAGAAAAAGACAGAGAACTCGCCATCCAGCTTACTCAAGAATCAGTCGAAGACCCCAAGCTGAAACGAATTCCAATCGAAGTTCAACGTCAGCTATGGGAAGACGCCAAGAAGATCGTTGAAGAAAAGGGAACTGTGTCTCAATCTATTTTAATCTGGTGCAAAGAAAAGGTACACTTCAGATATCGACTTGCCAAAATCAACAAGGTACTTATCACTGGAAGATCAACCCTCAAAGTTTCAATCGCTGAAATCGAGATATTCACTGGAAGATCAACCCTCAGAGTGATGGGAAGCTCAGAGATACGTTGAAAACGTTTTCGTCCACCATAGTCAATAAACAATATCCCATAGGGTTTGCTTATGACTTTCCCAGGGATGACAGTCTCACCAGGAGGAAGAGATGTGTCAAGTGCGGAAAGGTCAGGTTCTGGACCAAGAACTTCAGCACGAGAAAAACCAATACCTGTTTCGTTCCGTATAAGAGGACCTGAGTCTGAAGGTTTAGACTTTTTCTTTGCAGAGGCCCTTCTTTTCTGATTTGCGAGAGGAGGGGGAGGAGGAATATCCACACAAGAAGAGACTAAATCGATCTGTTTATTTATCAGCTTTTCGACATGATCCTTGTACTTAGATTGAGACTTTTGGATGGCTAATCTGATCTCCAACCATTCAGAGAGACCATACTTCATGATGGCTTCAGCATAGAATTTTTCGTACTGAAGGATGTTGCTAATAAAGTGGATTCGTTATTCACCAACCTGACTTCCAACACCTCATCAATTAATGGCGCTGGGGTGACACTGAAGATGTTTCCACTATCCTTGTCAGCAAGGACAACACTGCAGACATCACAACGCTGCAAGGGGGAGTGACGAATTTAGAGGCTGGCTTCAACACCACCACCGCCATCCAGAATCTTCAATCCACCATCGCTGAACATTCTACCAACTACACCAACCTCAGCAGCGAGGTTGGTCCGCTGAAGACAGGGCTCACTGGCTCTAAGGTGAGGTAAGTAAATTAACCTCCACCGTCTCTGAATCGAACTCCCTGCTCAGTAAAATCCTTGAGCGTTTGGAGGCTCCCACTATCCCTCTCTCTCCCTTCACCCTGGATGACCGAGCGAAGATGAAGATGGTAGTGGATTTTATTCTTCAGGTAATACCTTTCATTTCTGGCCTAGAAGACAAAATGAATCAGGTGGAAAAGAACCAAGATTCTTGTTCAGGTGCTCCTGGCTTAGAAGACAGGGACCTTGAATAAGTTGTTGCTACTGCTGCCGTCATTACCGCTGATCCCCCCTTCCTCCGTTTTGCTGAAGAGGGGGAGAAGAACGAAGAAGACCTTCCTCAAAACGTTGAAGGGGACGTAAATGTTGAAGACCCTACCCATCCTGAGGGGGAGGGAACCACTGAAGACCCTGCTCTCTCTGAGGGGGAGCAAGGCGAAAAAGAAAAAGCTCCTAATCCACCCTTCTATCACACTGTGCAAGAAACCGTTGAAATTCTCACTGATGAGGAAAATGAAGAAGAGGAAGAAGAGGTGGAAATCGATGATCAAGAACCATCATTCCATCCTGACTCTAAGGATGATGATGATGATGAAGATGAGCATTTTTTGTTCCAACCCACAGAAATCAGGGTTCCGGCGCCAAAAGGCATCTCCATAAATGAAGCAGGGGAGAAGACCAAGTCTCATACAAAGAAGACTTCCCATGGCAAGCAAAAGGGCCTTGCCACTGAAGACAACTTGTCAGGTGTGTTACCTTCTCTTTCCCTACCCTGCTTCATCCTTTATCCCTTTTCTACTTCTACCCTCCATCTCTTAAAACCTCTAAACACTTAGCCACATTTCTTTATCTATATTTTTCTTCTACCAACAAAAGATCTAACTCTCTGATCTTTTGATTAATCTAGTCCTCTCCCCTTCTTGAGGATACTGCTGAAACTCCTCCTTCACTGCAAATTATCCCAGCTGTCCAGGCTGATAAAAGACAAATAATCCCGGTCTCTGTGAATGAGACTGATGAACAAGATGAAGAACAAGAGCTACTCTCGCACCCCAACAGACCTTCTTGATTACTTCATAGATCAGAAAATGATGAACTTAAGAGAAGAGCAGCTATGATCCAACAGCTAGAAAATCAGTGGATCATCCTTCCAACCGGCTTCAACTGTCTGACTCCTGAGGAAATCGCTGAAAGCCTCAAAGCTGAAAAACTCTTAGCTGAACAACAAAGGAATGTGCTTAAAGACAAAGAGTTCGCTCTTAAAGTTGCCTAAAGGTTCAGTGAAAGATCAACAGCTGAAACGCTTTCCCCTCATAGTCCAACAAGAAATTCTCAAACAGGTTGGTAAAAGAAGACGAAGAAATCAAATATCAGTGACACCATTGTGGCTTGGTGTAAGAAGAAAGTCGACTTCAGGAATCTTCCAAGAAGAACTACTAATGTAAACCTGAAGGGTCGAACTGTCAAAGGTGTTCTAGTGATTGGGGTCACCACACTCAAAGAAAATGGAGTGACGAAGACTTGCTACCTTTCAGCTATTGAGCACTATGGGTTAGATGAGTGGCTGGATAATCGAATTGCAAGTCAGCGATACATATCAAGCTTCAAGCCTTGTGTCGAAAGGTTTATCAACAAACTAATCGATCAAGTCTCCTCAGTGGTCAATTTGCCTACTCCTCCAGAGCTCCATTAAAACCGAAGAACTCCAAAGAAAAAGAAAGAAAGGTCATCTTCAGGCCCTACTATCCGGAATGAGACAGGGATTGAATTTTCTCGTGAAGTAGTGCTTGGTCCTAATGCTGATTTGTCAGGACTCGACGTATCGTTGCCACCTGGTGAAGAATTAGTAGGCGCAAAGGTGGTCAGTGAGCCTCTAGGATTTTTATTCTTAGAATACACCGGTCACCAATGCTTTCAACGCGGGTCAGAGTTGCCTATTGCTCCATTGGAACAACTCAGAGACCTGATATATTGCTGTGATGGATCCAGATTAGGAGTCTTCATGAAGCCTCAAGGTTACAGAGAAGCCAAACTGACGGGGAGAACAAGTCCCTGACTGGATGATTCTTGAATCTAATACCCTTGATGAACTTCTCTTCAAGGACGAACCTACTTAGCTGATAAGATCACCTTTTGTATTCTTCTATCTTATTAGTTGTAAACTTTTTGTACTTGTAAATTTTTTCATTGTACTTATATTTTTCAATTTCCCTTGTAAACTGATTACGAAGTTTAATGAAAAGATTCAATGAAGAACCTTACACCATCAGTACTAGAAAAGATCCCTGAAAATAGTAAATGGGACACGTATTTGATGACGACCCTTAAAATCACTTAGTGAAAATTGTAAGTAAACAATATGTATTAATGTTTTGCCATCTATGAAAAATATATAAGTCTGTTTAGTATCGCTGATGGAAAACATACGTTCATTAAATTACTTCAGCGATGAATATACATAAGTGAGACCTGAGCCTGTTCAGTCTCGCTGATGATCGTTGAATACTTATCATGTAATTGTTTGCTTATGATCCCTGAAGACAAGATTTGCGACAACAGAGTTCAAAGCTGAAATCGAAGACCAAGCTGACGAATGAGTGACTATGTCTACTAGTGACCTGATGCGGATATCAGCGAAGCCAAGACTTGTCAAATTTACGCAATGTTTCAAGTAGAAGACTTCAACGAGAGCTGAACTTTATCATTCCTTGATTATATCGCAACAAATTGTAAATTGTTGATTATATCAATAAACAATTTAGAAAGATAAAACTTGTGTGTTTGTATTCAACCCCCCCCCCCCCCCCCCCCCCCCGTCTACAAACTTGTATAACCCTTCAGGACCAACAGATAGCTCTGTTTTGGGTGAAACAAGTTGTTGAAAGTGCTTCTGCTAAGAAGTTGGTTGGTAGGTTAGATCCTGCTAACATTGTTCTGGCAGGCTCTACCAGTGTTCTGTTCCTCCTCTCAAGAACACCATTCTGTTGAGGAGTTCTTGCTGCAGAGAAGTTCTGAGAGATGCTTTTCTCTGTAAGGTATGATTAAAGTTTAGCATTCTTGAATTTCGTCCCATTATCACTTCTCAGCTTTTGTACCTTTAAACTAAGCAGAACCTGAATCCTTTTCAACAGATTAATTAGTACCTCTGGGACATCAGATTTTGCTCTGATGAACTCAACCCAAGTATATCTAGAATATTCATCAATTAAAACCACGATATACTTTTTGCCAGAAAGACTTTGCGCAGAAATGGGACCATAGAGATCCACATGTAACATGTGCAATGGTCTTGGGCAACTGTGATCACTCTTTGTTCTGTGTGAAGCTCTTTTGAGCTTACCCATTTCACATGCAGAACATAGATGGCCTCTGTCAAATTTAAGACATGGTAACCCTTTTATCAGATTTAGTTTCACAAGTTTGTCAAGATTTGAAAAGTTTAAGTGTGCAAATCTTTTATACCAGAGCCAGGCATCTTCTTTGTTCAAAGAAACTAAACAAAGTCTTTCTGTATTAGATTTTTGATTTGGATTGAAATTCATTTTGTAAAGATTGCCTTTTTTGTCAGCTTTGAGCAAATCTTGACCAAACTCTGAAACTAACAGTGAACAGTATTTCTTCTTAAAATTGACATCAAAATCATGATCACAAAGTTGACTTATGCTAAGCAAATTATGATTTAACCCTTCAACATAACCAACGTTAGAAACTTATACACCTCCATTTGTTAATACCCCATAGCCTTTGATCTGTCCTTGCCCATCTCCACCAAAAGTTATTGCACCTCCCATTTTATCTTTGAATGAGGTTAGCAACTCTTTATTTCCAGTCATGTGCCTTGAACATCTAGAGTCCAAGTACCATATTTGCACAAGTTGTTTCTGTAAGACATATTAGAATTTATTAGGTACCCATTTCATAATGGGTCCTACTTGTTAGGTTTGGGTTTGACTGATTTACCTTCTGGATTTCCATTCTGTGATGGTTTGCTAGAGGCTTTTCCTTGCATTCTCTGAGACATGGTCTTAGAATCTTTCTTCTCTGGTGACCAGTTCAGAATGCAATAAGGACCATTAAGATGATTCTGAAGTTTCAACAGTAGAAAGCAATTGCAATTAACATAACATGGAGATGATTGTGATAAACTTCTGTTTTGATTCATCATCATGGGATTACATACCTTTTGGAAATTAAAAGATCTAGAGTCAGAGGTTTTGCTAAACTTCCTATCTAGATGATATTTTTCCTTGTCCCAAAAAGATTGGTTTTCTCTATGATTCACTGCAGATTGAGAATTAGCAGTATCATTAACTTTCCATTTTTCTTTATGTTATGGAGTGATCTGATTGGTTTATAAACATAAGGCACAGAGGATTGAGTGGTTGAGGTACTCATGGCTTTTTCTTTCATCTTCTTTTCTAATTTCACAGAAGATAAAGTTCTGACACCCATACCCTCAAAAGTAGGACAAATTGGAACTCTGGGTTTGTTCTTTGGAACAGAAATGCCATTATTTAAAATCCCAGATCCAACGAGTGTCTGTTTTGATTTGTGCAAGACCTTCTCTGGTGCACATAAAATTTTCTCACCAACCTCTGAGTCAGAGTCAGAGTCCAGAAAGTTTCTAGTGACTCTGTTAGAGATGAGAGTCTCTAAGGGATTTTGATAGAAGCTTGCTTTCTTGGAGTCAAAGAAGTTCAGATCTCTGATAATACATGTTTTAAATTTTCTAATCTTAGGTTTCAAGGCTTCAGAAGCAGAGTTTTCCTCAAGTACTCTTTGCAAATCCTTTTCAAATGTTGTTCTAACGTCCTTAGAGTTGGGAGTGAAATCTGGTGCTTCTGGATTAAGCTCACTCTGAGTTTTAACTTCAGAGGGACTACTCATAGAAGTAACAAACTTCTGTGATTTGAAAGAGTAAAACTTAAAGATATCTTTTGGATCAGAACTTTCAGCAGATTTTTAAATAATAAATTCAGATTTTCCTTGATCATGTATTAATTTACAGGATGGTTCTGAGACCTTTTCCTGATCAAGGGTGTCATAGGACACGTTTCTGAAGTTTAGCTTCTTGGTTATTGACCCTTCTGAGGTTTTTATCTTTTTGAAAAATTTTATACCAGAGGATGAACAAGAATCTGGACATTCCCAACACAAACGGTTGAGGGCAGAGATGCCTTCTTCTTTCTAGTGAAAGGATCAAGGTCACTAAAACCAAGACCTTGAGTGTCCATTTGAGAATTGATTATAATATGTACATCTTGTGCATCCTGGTACTTCTTTATCAGAAGTTATTTCTCTGTAAAGATTGATGTAAAACTTCTCTTTGTTTCTGAAAATAGTTCTTTAAAGCTACAAAGTTAAGCCTTTCATACTCTGATCTCTTAACATATTCACCTTTTAGTTTCAAAACATTCTCATACTCTTTGGATTTGTCAGAAAAAGATAGTTCTTTTTGCTTCTGTAAAGCTTCTAGCTCAGATTTTTCTTTTGAAAGATAAAACTTGTGTGTTTGTTTTCAACCCCCCCCCCCCCCCCCGTCTACAAACTTGTATAACCCGTCGGGACCAACAGATAGCTCCGTTTTGGGTGAAACTGGTTGTTGAAACTGCTTCTGTCCAGAAGTTGGTTGGTAGGTCAGATCCTGCTAACATTGTTCTGGCAGCCTCTACCAGTGTTCTGTTCCTCCTCTCAAGAACACCATTATGTTGAGGAGTTCTTGTTGCAGAGAAGTTCTGAGAGATGCCTTCCTCTGTAAGGTATGATTCAAGTTTAGCATTCTTGAATTCCGTCCCATTATCACTTCTCAGCTTTTGTACCTTTAAACTAAGCAGAACTTGAATCCTTTTCAACAGATTAATTAGTACCTCTGGGACATCAAATTTTGCTCTGATGAACTCAACCCAAGTATATATAGAATATTCATCAATTAAAACCACGATATACTTTTTTCCAGAAAGACTTTGCGCACAAATGGGACCACAGAGATCCACATGTAACATGTGCAATGGTCTTGGGCAATTGTAATCACTCTTTGTTCAGTGTGAAGCTCTTTTGAGCTTACCCGTTTCACATGCAGAACGTAGATGGCCTCTGTCAAATTTAAGAGATGGTAACCCTTTTACCAGATTTAGTTTCACAAGTTTGTCAAGATTTGAAAAGTTTAAGTGTGCAAATCTTTTATACCAGAGCCAGACATCTTCTTTGTTCAAAGAAGCTAAACAAAGTCTTTCTGTATTAGATTTTTGATTTGGATTGAAATTCATTTTGTAAATATTTCCTTTTCTGTCAGCTTTGAGCAACTCTTGACCAAACTCTGAAACTAACAGTGAACAATATTTCTTCTTAAAATTGACATCAAAATCATGATCACAAAGTTGACTTATGCTAAGCAAATTATGATTTAACCCTTCAACATAAGCAACGTTAGAAACTTATACACCTCCATTTGTTAATACCCATAGCATCTGATTTGTCCTTGCCCATCTCCACCAAAAGTTATTGCGCCTCCCATTTTATCTTTGAATGAGGTTAGCAACTCTTTATTTCCAGTCATGTGCCTTGAACATCTAGAGTCCAAGTACCATATTTGCACAAGTTGTTTCTGCAAGACATATTAGAATTTATTAGGTACCCATTTCATAATGGGTCCTACTTGTTAGGCTTGGGTTTGACTGATTTACCTTCTAGCTTTTCATTCTGTGATGGTTTGCTAGAGGATTTTCCTTGCATTCTCTGAGACATGGTCTTAGAATCTTTCTTCTCTAGTGACCAGTTCAGAATGCAATAAGGACCATTAATATGATTCTGAAGTTTCAACAGTAGAAAGCAATTGCAATTAACATAACATGGAGATGATTGTGATAAACTTCTGTTTTGATTCATCATCATGGGATTACATACCTTTTGGAAATTAAAAGATCTAGAGTCAGAGGTTTTGCTAAACTTCCTATCTAGATGATATTTTTCCTTGTCCCAAAAAGATTGGTTTTCTCTATGATTCACTGCAGATTGAGAATTAGCAGTATCATTAACTTTCCATTTTTCTTTATGTTATGGAGTGATCTGATTGGTTTATAAACATAAGGCACATAGGATTGAGTGGTTGAGGTACTCATGGCTTTTTCTTTCATCTTCTTTTCTAATTTCACAGAAGATAAAGTTCTGACACCCATACCCTCAAAAGTAGGACAAATTGGAACTCTGGGTTTGTTCTTTGGAACAGAAATGCCATTATTTAAAATCCCAGATCCAACGAGTGTCTGTTTTGATTTGTGCAAGACCTTCTCTGGTGCACATAAAATTTGCTCACCAACCTCTGAGTCAGAGTCAGAGTCCAGAAAGTTTCTAGTGACTCTGTTAGAGATGAGAGTCTCTAAGGGATTTTGATAGAAGCTTGCTTTCTTGGAGTCAAAGAAGTTCAGATCTATGATAATACATGTTTTAAATTTTCTAATCTTAGGTTTCAAGGCTTCAGAAGCAGAGTTTTCCTCAAGTACTCTTTGCAAATCCTTTTCAAATGTTGTTCTAACGTCCTTAGAGTTGGGAGTGAAATCTGGTGCTTCTGGATTAAGCTCACTCTGAGTTTTAACTTCAGAGGGACTACTCATAGAAGTAACAAACTTCTGTGATTTGAAAGAGTAAAACTTAAAGATATCTTTTGGATCAGAACTTTCAGCAGATTTTTAAATAATAAATTCAGATTTTCCTTGATCATGTATTAATTTACAGGATGGTTCTGAGACCTTTTCCTGATCAAGGGTGTCATAGGACACGTTTCTGAAGTTTAGCTTCTTGGTTATTGACCCTTCTGAGGGTTTTATCTTTTTGAAAAATTTTATACCAGAGGATGAACAAGAATCTGGACATTCCCAACACAAACGGTTGAGGACAGAGATGCCTTCTTCTTTCTAGTGAAAGGATCAAGGTCACTAAAACCAAGACCTTGAGTGTCCATTTGAGAATTGATTATAATATGTACATCTTGTGCATCCTGGTACTTCTTTATCAGAAGTTATTTCTCTGTAAAGATTGATGTAAAACTTCTCTTTGTTTCTGAAAATAGTTCTTTAAAGCTAGAAAGTTAAGCCTTTCATACTCTGATCTCTTAACATATTCACCTTTTAGTTTCAAAACATTCTCATACTCTTTGGATTTGTCAGAAAAAGATAGTTCTTTTTGCTTCTGTAAAGCTTCTAGCTCAGATTTTTCTTTTGAAAGATAAAACTTGTGTGTTTGTTTTCAACCCCCCCCCCCCCCGTCTACAAACTTGTATAACCCGTCGGGACCAACAGATAGCTCTGTTTTGGGTGAAACTGGTTGTTGAAACTGCTTCTGTCCAGAAGTTGGTTGGTAGGTCAGATCCTGCTAACATTGTTCTGGCAGCCTCTACCAGTGTTCTGTTCCTCCTCTCAAGAACACCATTATGTTGAGGAGTTCTTGTTGCAGAGAAGTTCTGAGAGATGCCTTCCTCTGTAAGGTATGATTCAAGTTTAGCATTCTTGAATTCCGTCCCATTATCACTTCTCAGCTTTTGTACCTTTAAACTAAGCAGAACTTGAATCCTTTTCAACAGATTAATTAGTACCTCTGGGACATCAGATTTTGCTCTGATGAACTCAACCCAAGTATATCTAGAATATTCATCAATTAAAACCACGATATACTTTTTTCCAGAAAGACTTTGCGCACAAATGGGACCACAGAGATCCACATGTAACATGTGCAATGGTCTTGGGCAATTGTAATCACTCTTTGTTCAGTGTGAAGCTCTTTTGAGCTTACCCGTTTCACATGCAGAACGTAGATGGCCTCTGTCAAATTTAAGAGATGGTAACCCTTTTACCAGATTTAGTTTCACAAGTTTGTCAAGATTTGAAAAGTTTAAGTGTGCAAATCTTTTATACCAGAGCCAGACATCTTCTTTGTTCAAAGAAACTAAACAAAGTCTTCTGTATTAGATTTTTTATTTGGATTGAAATTCATTTTGTAAAGATTTCCTTTTCTGTCAGCTTTGAGCAACTCTTGACCAAACTCTGAAACTAACAGTGAACAATATTTCTTCTTAAAATTGACATCAAAATCATGATCACAAAGTTGACTTATGCTAAGCAAATTATGATTTAACCCTTCAACATAAGCAACGTTAGAAACTTATACACCTCCATTTGTTAATACCCATAGCATCTGATCTGTCCTTGCCCATCTCTACCAAAAGTTATTGCGCCTCCCATTTTATCTTTGAATGAGGTTAGCAACTCTTTATTTCCAGTCATGTGCCTTGAACATCTAGAGTCCAAGTACCATATTTGCACAAGTTGTTTCTGCAAGACATATTAGAATTTATTAGGTACCCATTTCATAATGGGTCCTACTTGTTAGGCTTGGGTTTGATTGATTTACCTTCTAGCTTTTCATTCTGTGATGGTTTGCTAGAGGCTTTTCCTTGCATTCTCTGAGACATGGTCTTAGAATCTTTCTTCTCTAGTGACCAGTTCAGAATGCAATAAGGACCATTAAGATGATTCTGAAGTTTCAACAGGAGAAAGCAATTGCAATTAACATAACATGGAGATGATTGTGATAAACTTCTGTTTTGATTCATCATCATGGGATTACATGCCTTTTGGAAATTAAAAGATCTAGAGTCAGAGGTTTTGCTAAACATCCTATCTAGATGATATTTTTCCTTGTCCCAAAAAGATTGGTTTTCTCTATGATTCACTGCAGATTGAGAATTAGCAGTATCATTAACTTTCCATTTTCCTTTATGTTCTGGAGTGATCTGATTGGTTTATAAACATAAGGCACAGAGGATTGAGTGGTTGAGGTACTCATGGCTTTTTCTTTCATCTTCTTTTCTAATTTCACATAAGATAAAGTTCTAACACCCATACCCTCAAAATTAGGACAAATTGGAACTTTGGGTTTGTTCTTTGGAACATAAATGACATTATTTAAAATCCTAGATCCAACAAGTGTCTGTTTTGATTTGTGCAAGACCTTCTCTGGTGCACATAAAATTTGCTCACCAACCTCTGAGTTTGAGTCAGAGTCCAGAAAGTTTCTAGTGACTCTGTTAGAGATGAGAGTCTCTGAGGGATTTTGATAGAAACTTGCTTTCTTGGAGTCAAAGAAGTTCAGATCTCTGATAATACATGTTTTAAATTTTCTAATCTTAGGTTTCAAGGCTTCAGAAGCAGAGTTTTCCTCAAGTACTCTTTGCAAATCCTTTTCAAATGTTGTTCTAACATCCTTAGAGTTGGGAGCGAAATCTGGTGCTTCTGGATTAAGCTCACTCTGAGTTTTAACTTCAGAGGGACTACTCACAGAAGTAACAAACTTCTGTGATTTGAAAGAGTAAAACTTAAAGATATCTTTTGGATCAGAACTTTTAGCAGATTTTGAAATAATAAATTCAGATTTTCCTTGATCATGTATTAATTTACAAGATGGTTCTGAGACCTTTTCCTGATCAAGGGTGTCATAGGACACGTTTCTGAAGTTTATCTTCTTGGTTATTGACCCTTCTGAGGTCTTGTCTTAGTTTGCTTAGCATAAGTCAACTTTGTGATCATGGTTTTGATGTCAAGTTTAAGAGAGAATATTGTTCTCTATTAGATTCAAATTTTGGTCAAGAATTGCTTAGAGCTGATAGAAAGGGAAACCCTTATCGCATTAATTTCACTCCAAACAAATATTCTAATTCAGAGAAACTCTGTTTAGTCTCTTTGATCGATGAGGAAACTTGGCTCTGGCATAAAATATTTTCACATCTAAAATTTTCAACTTTTGACAAGCTTGTGAAATTTAACTTGCTAAAAGGTTTACCACCTCTGAAGTTTGACAGAGAGCATCTCTATTTTTCATATGAAATGGGTAAGCTCAAGAGATCTTCAGACAGAACAAAGAGTGATCACAATTGCCCTAGACCTTTGCACATGCTACATGTGGATATCTTTGGTTCCATTTCTATGCAAAGTCTATCTGGTAAAAAGTATATTCTTGTTTTAATTGATGAATATTCAAGATATACATGGGTTGAGTTCATCAGAGCAAAGTCCGATGTCCCAGAGGTACTTATAAATTCGTTGAAAAGAAATCACGTGCTGCTTAGCTTAAAAAATGCAGAAGCTGAGAAGTGACAATGGAATAGAGTTCAATAATGTCATACTTGAATCATACCTTACAGAAGAAGGTATTTCACAGAACTTCTCTGCTGCAAGAACCCCTTAATAGAATGGATTTGTTAATAGAAGGAACAGAACGCTTGTAGAAGCTCCAGAATAATGCTAGCAGGCTCTGATCTTCCAACAAATTTCTTGGCCGAATCAGTCTCAACAGCTTGTTTTACCCACAACAAAGCTATCATAGTGAAGAGATTCAAGAAGACTGCTTATGAACTCATCAACAACAGAAAGCCATATGTGAAATACTTTCATGTCTTTGGCTGCAAATGCTTTACTCTGAATTACAGAGATCAACTTGGAAAGTTTGATAAAAAGGCTGGTAAAGGAAAATTCATTGGATATTCCCTAACTTCAAAAGCCTACAAAGTCTACAATCTTAGAACAAGAGTCATTCTATAAAGCATCAATGTGTCCTTTGATGATAGAGCATCAAAGTTCTCTGACATTCCAACATTAGAGAAGATACACATCAGAAAGGATTCTAGTTCCTCTAAATCAAAAGAATCAGAACTCAAGATAATATTTGATGACTTCTTTGATGATGAATATTCCTCTGACCCCATCATTAAAGGCAATCATGTTCATCGTTCAGAAGGATCACGACAAACAAGTACATCTCTATCTGGACCCTCAAATACATCACCTTCTACCTCCTTGACTACAGGTCCAAATCAAGATAACAACTCAAACCAACAGTCAGAGGAAGAGGAACTTGAAACTGAACCTGAACCATCATCACCATTGATGACAAACACTGGAATAAACTCCATATATAACAGCACACCATCACAGAGCCCTGACGGTATCTTTCAGAGCAATGAAGCTACTGTTATGGTCTAATTTGGTTGAATAGAAGTTCAAGGTCTATTTTGTTATTCTTGTATTTTGAGCCTTAATTTTGTAAACGGGCCGTAGGCTTCCATGCCATGGGCCCATAGTATATAATGTTCAATAGATTAGAAAATTAAGCTAGTTGTCTATATTCACTTTCAGAAACATATTGTAATTCTCTCTATATTGAAAGTAAATTGGATGACTATTGGAAATCATACTATTCGTATTCATATCTATTGATTTCTATTGTTCGTTGCACGAATCTGGAACTCATAATTGGTATTAGAGCAAACGGACGAATCGATTCAAAAAGTATTTTCTTGATTTCTGGTAAGTTTTTTGGAAACATTCGACTGTGTTCTTGGCATTAAAACCCATTTTTTTTATTATGTGAAAATTGATTGTTTTCGTTTATCACATTCCGTTAGCATCATCATTATAAACGAATCTGCAAGTTTTCATCATCTAATTCGATCATCTTAGTTGGTTTTAAGCAAAATCAAACTTTCAAGTTTTTGGTCTCTGTTCTTGCAAAAATCCAATCTTTTCTATCAAAAACGTGTTATTTGGCTTCAAATTCGATTTGGGTATTGTTATTATTGTGTTTGTTCGAGTTCCTAACTTTTCAGGAATGATTTTAAGCAACCCTAATCGATTTCCAATCGACTTGGAAACCACAACCGCAATTACCGGATACCACAGCCGTGGTTACCGGGTCCATCAACTAGTTACCGAGTAAGTTTCCTATTCCTTGAATTGTTACCGGGTAACTCCAAATTACCGGGTAACTTCTCATTTACCGGTATTCTCAATACTTTCTGGACAAGTTCCCGGTAAGTACATCCAGTAACTACCTTTCATCCGGTAAGTTATCTCACCCGGTAGGTGTGTTAATTGCTTTACTCGGTAAGTTCTTATTTCCTTTGTTTCATCCGGTAAGAATATCATCCGGTAACTTCAAGTCATCCGGTAAGTCTCTCTTCTAGTAAGCTCTTCCACAAGGTAAGTTTCATTTTTGCTTATTTTTAATTCATCCGGTAACTTGTCTCACCCGGTAACCCTCTGTTACCCGGTAACTCAAGCTTATCCGGTAACCTTAGCAAATTTACCTGTTTTTCACAATCCGATCCGGACACTTCCAGATTAGATATCTTTTCATCCGGATTCCTATCCGGTAAGTTCAGTCTAGTCGATTTCTTACCTGATTTAGCATAATCCACTCTTAGAACCTGCGTTAGGACTTCACTCTTAGTGCCTTGCGTTAGGTTATCACTTTGAATCGAATCAATTGTCTGACGATCACTCTATTGCAACTTAAGATGTCTTCGCACGACGCTTTTGCTATCGACACCGACTCCAAGCCGCCTTGCCTCTCCCAAGGTGAATACAGCCAATGGCGGGACAAATTTCTGATCTTCATTGAGTCAAAGGATAACTTCGAGTATATCTGGCAAGCCCTATCTAACGGGCCGATTCCTGAACCCATGAAGACTATACCAGCAACTGAAGAAGGTGGTCAAGTTCGTTAAGAGGCTATGACACTCTCCGAAATGACTGCCGACGAAAGAGGCATGCTTGAGGGAGAAAAGCATGCTAAGAGGTACCTCGTTCAGGCTCTACCCAACACGATCTACACAGCCATCGACAGCTACAAAAAGACAGCAAAGGGCATGTGGGATCAGGTGGAGAAAATGATGCGCGGGAGCCAAGTTGGGAATCAACTTAAAATCAACAGCTCCATAACCAAGTTCGATGGGTTTAAGTAGCGCACCGGCGAACTCACCCAAACCTATGACCGCTTTTGTCTCCTTCTCAACGAGCTTCACAAGAACCAAATCACTCGTTCTAACACGGAGAATGCACTCAAGTTCCTTAACAACCTGTTGCCTGAATGGAAGGTATTTTCATCTCACGTCAAGCACAACCACTTGATGGAGAACGTTGGCATCCACGAACTCTATGAGCTGCTTCTTCAAGACGAAGATGAGGTGATGGAGATTCTGAACGAGAAGAAGACTGCATCCAAGCCAACTGCTGATCTACTTGCTCTTATGTCCTCCAAACGAGGGAAATCTTCCAGCCGTCATTCTAAACGTGCCAAAGAGCCTAGTGAATCTGAGCCTGAGTCTGAAGAAAAGGAGGACAGTGTTTCTGATCCTGAAGTATCTGCCATTAAGAAAGCAATAATCCTTCCAACAACAGAAGTTCTACAAGAAGCCGACGTCCAATAATCAGCGCTACTCCACCTCCTCCAACAAGCGTCATGATTATCAGGACAAATATGAAGGAAAGAAGAAAGCAGATTAGCCCAACCAGTCTGACAAGAAGGAGAAGTCAGAGAGAGATGACCGCAAGTCTGAATCAAAAAGGAAAGAAGAACCCGTGACATGTTATAACAGTGGGAAGCTAGGTCATTTTGCCAAAGACTGTAGAAGGCCTGTTGTGAAGAATGCACACTATTACAAGGCTAAGCTCGCTCTGGCAGAACAAAAAGAAGCAGGAGAAGCTCTATCTGTTGAAGATTACTACTGGTTGGGTCGTTCTGATGATGAAAGCGAATCTGATAGTGCTGATTCGTTTATGGGCTACCACTCTCCTACTGATGAAGAAAAGGCAAAGCCATGTCAGGTATGTGAACCTATCCATCAAAATTTCTTTACTCAAATGCAATAGATTCCTATAAGACCACCTCTAAAGAAAAACGGCTTGAGATTAAATCATTATCTGAAAAGCTAGATGTTCAAAAGCGAATAACTGAGAAACACAAGTCCGAAAATGATAATTTAAAAGAAAAATGCAAAAATCTTTCAATAGCACCTAAGGACTTAAGGGCCAAATTATCTGAAATACATTCACAGCTTGATCAGTGTGAGAATGAGAAACCATAAATTGTTTATCAATGCTCTGCTCTTCAAATTCAACACAAGGAGTTTGTCACTAAAATAGTTGATCTTGAAACTAAACTCCACAAAAGAGGTCAAACTGATCAGACCATTAACATGAATAAAGCCAAGGAGTTCACTTACTTTAACAAGGAATGGGGAATCAGATATGATAACCCACACTACTTGAAAAAGGGTATATTCAAAAGACCTACACTGTATGATTTTGGCTGTCTTGGAATAGACAAAAAGTATCCAGAATATGGGATTAAATGGACTGGTCCTCTTGAACCTGAAAAGGAAGAGGAAACTAAGGAATATAAGCGAAAACACACGATAAAAATGCAACTTCATTTTTGTTATGAGCCTTTGAACTATTATTATGAGAAAAATCAAAAGAAATACCTCTTGAATGACTATTTTGACTACTATAAGGTTGTGACGCCCAAGGATTCTTCCAAAAAGGATGAGGTCCAAGAAACCGAATCCAAGACTGAGACGGATGAGTTCAAACTATATGTTCCCCCACTCGTCTTGGAAGCAAAAATAGAACTTGAGGAACTAAAATCCGTAAAAACCGAAGGAAATGTCTTGTTTTCAAAAAGAAAAGTCAGCGCTTATCAAAGAACTTGAGGAACTAAAATCCGTAAAAACCGAAGTTGTGTCTGATGAAGGACAGGAAATCCTTCGGTGTGAAATCAACAAGCTCACATCAAAACTGTCTGCCTTGGGAACAGAAGCGATGAAGGAGCATACGAGCAATGGTCAGCTCAAAGAGCAGATTGACCTACTCCAATCTGAAAAGTTGATTTCACCCGACTCCTCCTCCAACTCATCTGACACGTCTTCATGTAAAGCTTTTATTGGAAAAATCTCTTCTACACAAGACGGTAAAGAATCTCAAGATAAGAGTGTTTTAAGGAATTTAAACTCTGATTTTTTCCTAGCTTCCGCACCAAATTCCCCGAAACACACAAGCACAAAGTGTTCCTCGCCTTCCTCGACTGATCCAAGTCCTGTAATTCCGGATGTCATTTTTTCATAATTCATGAATTCCGAGGGCAATTCTGATGAAGAGTTTGAGTCGTTTCCCTTCGAAAAACCTCTTCCAAGTCATACTGACTTCCTTTCACCAGTGGTCAATCGACCGGTCAATTTTCTAAAGGGCGATTATTCCAAAACAAAGACCCCGACTGTGATTAAGATTTCTAAATCTAAGTCAGATTCTCAAGTCGAGGCAAAAGACCAATCGATCGACTGCCAAAAATCATGCTTCCTCAAAAGCCACTAACCATGCTGTCAATGTTGTTTCAGATAAAACCGGTCGAGCTAAACAGGACAAACAAATGTGGCTAGCTAAGGAATCTATCAAGAATGCTGCGTCGAAGTCATTTAATACCGTTTTCTATCCTAGAATGAACAAAAATGATTGTGCTTGGAATCATAGGAATGATTTTGTTAAACAAGATATTAAATTTCCGATTAAACTTTATTACATTCAGCAATTGATTCAATTATCGCATGATTGTTTGTGTTGTTCTAGTTGTGGTTGGAATGACTTTGATGACATTAATAACAATGACTGGTTTGGGTCATATCATATGTATAATTCTTCACCCAAACGCAAACCCCGTAAAAACGAAAATAAATCTAAATCTACACGGGGTTCCCAATCATAGGTTAAACCAAAGCAAGAAAGGAAACCCATGTCAAAACGGGTTCCTCCTACTGAGGTTAAACCTACACCCAAGAGGCAACCTGCTTCAAAACAGGTTCCTCCGAAAGCTGTCAAACCTAACCCTCCAGGACCCATTTTAATATGGGTACCTAAAGTCCGATAATCCTCTTTTGCAGGACGGTCATGTGTGGTACTTAGATTCTGGATGCTCCAAGCACATGACCGGAAGGATGGAGCTTCTCACGAACTACAAGGAACTATATGGCGGAGACGTGAGATTTGGAAACGATGACAATGCGCCGATTTTGGGCAACAACGACATTGTCCAAGACAAGATCACCATCAAAAAAGTTTCATACGTCACGGGATTCGGACCCAACCTTTTTAGTATCGGCCAATTCTGCGACAAAAATATCGGGGTCAGATTCAAAGCCAAAAGGTGTAGCATTCTCACCGATGACGGAACAGAGCTACTAGTTGGAAAGCGAAGGACCAACCTCTACACCATCGACCTCGCAACCCTGAAGACCGATAATTCTGTCTGCCTGATGTCAAAGGCCAATTCCCAACAAGCGTGGATTTGGCATTGACGACTATCGCACCTGAACTTAAAGAGTATCAACAAACTAGTGCTGGGGGGACACGTGAAAGGCATGCCCGACCTTCAATTCGTGAAGGGCTGACTTTGCGGGGCATGCGAGATGGGAAAGATGAAGCGTGCGACGCAGAAGCCGAAGGCCGCTCTGAGAACGTCACGGTCCCTAGAACCTATCCATATGGATTTGTGTGCACCGATGCGCGTTCAGAGCATCAACAAGCTCAAGTACGTCCTGGTGATTGTGGATGATTACGCACGCTACACATGGGTCAAGTTTCTACGCACGAAGGATGAAACCCCGGAGCTGATCATCAACCATTTGAAGACCATCCAACTGAACCTTCAAAGACAAGTTCAGACTATCAGGACAGACAACGGGACGGAGTTCAAGAATCAAACGTTGAACGAATACTTGACCTCAGTCGGTATCTCGCAAACCTTCTCTGCCGCACGCACTCCTCAACAAAACGGAGTGGTGGAAAGACACAACCGTACTCTCGTCGAAGCCGCTCACACGATGCTTTCTCAATCCAAACTGCCTTTATTTCTGTGGGCTGAAGTGGTGTCTACTGCATGTTACACGCAAAATCGCTCTATTATCAACAAACGGTTCAACAAGACGCCGTACGAGATCATGAACAACCGCGTTCCGAACATCAAGTACTTCCATGCATTCGGATGCACGTGCTACGTCCTCAATGACAATGATGATCTCAGCAAATTCAGCCTGAAGGCGGACGGAGGAGTTTTCATAAGATACTCCATGCAGGCTAAGGCGTATCGCGTTTACAACAAATGGACTAAAACCGTTACTGAGAGTGTAAATTTGACATTCGACGAAGCCGCAGATTTGTCTTCTGAACACATCAGTTTAGAACCCGGTTTAACTGGCGTGCTAGCTTCCGAACTTCCACGTTCGGGATCTGCACAAACGACAGTAAATCCGAATCATGCATCTACGTCAAATGCTGATCTTTAAGATTAAGATTTACTGTTCCAATATTTTTTTGATGATATGCTTAACATTTCTACCCCTCGTGTCTCAGCGCACCCAAGACTTGAAGCTGCTCAAATCGAGGATTCGGCGAATCTCTCCGGTCTGCCGCCCTCGACTAGCACTCCATCCATCACTGTGGAGACACCTCAGACATCATCCTCAACATCATCTGATACAACCATCCCCTCGGAGAAACTAGTGCAAAACCCGGAGATCGCTCCTCAAGTTTCGTCCTCTACTGCCATCATAAATCAACCTCTGAATTCCTCGGAACCATAAGTTGCTCAGCTTTCGACGAATCCTCCCCCGTCTCCTCCGAGAAACCAACCGGCGACACTTGAAGCTGTTCAAGACCTTCCATCTGGTGATTACGTGGATCCGGACACATCACACTCCACTCAACAGCCGTTTCCACACACCACCAAATGGACAAGAGCTCATCCCCTGCACCAGATTATCTGTGATCCCTCCACTCCAGTCTAAACGCGAGGCGCATCAGCCAATTTCTGCCTTTTCTCTGGATTCCTGAGCAAGATCGAGCCTACCACCGTACGTGAAGCACTTGAAGATCCGGACTGGGTCATGGCCATGCAAGAGGAGCTCAACCAATTCGAGGCTCTCAAAGTATGGCGGCTTATCCCACGTCCATCACACAAAACGGTGATCGGCACTAAGTGGATATTCAAGAACAAGAAAGACGAGGACGACATCATAGTACGCAACAAGGCGCGTCTCGTGGCCAAGGGATACCGTCAACAAGAAGGGATTGACTATGACGAAACATATGCTCTGGTGGCGAGGATAGAAGCAATACGTATGTTACAAAGGGTTGTGAAGACCACATTTCCTAGACAAGGCGCTCTACGGATTGAAGCAAGCTCCACGGGCCTTGTATGATAGGCTATCCAAGTTTTTAATAAAGTCGGAATTTTCATGAGGTAAAATCGATACCTGTAACATCCTGAATTTTCAATAATATTATTTTAATGAGAATTGGGATCAAATTGTATTTTGGTTTAAAACCTTGAATTATATTGTATTTTATAATTCAATAAGGTTAAAATACAAGGGATTAAGGTTTGGTGTCAATTGTTGGAAAGTTGAAACTTGGGGGTGTAATTGGTCATTTTGGAAAGTATGTATGGATAAAATAGCTGAAAATCATATATTTATTTCATTCTTTTGTGGTTGGGTCGGTCAAGAGGCAGAGAGAAAGAGAGAAAAAGGAGAAAAGAGAAAGAAAGGAAAAACAAGGATTTGTCTTCAAAGTGGTAAGCAATTGACTATAATTTCCAATGAAATTTGTTGTGAATGAATGACGATGAACGAATCTGTGTATTGGATTGATATGCAGAATCATAAACAACAGATTGAAGTTTTAGATTTGTGCAGGAAGTGGGTTTTGCAAACTTAAGGTGAGTTCATTTGTTGTTTGCTTAAATCAATGTTTATATGTTAAATTCAACCTTGTAATAGCTGTATAAACTGGTTATGAACTGTATGGGATGGTCTGGAATGAGGTGAATCAAACAGACATCGAATTAGATTGGATTTTAGGTTGCAGTTCGAAGGTTTCCGGATGAAACGTCGTATCCAGAAACCCTGGTGATGAATGTTTCCGGACGCGACAAAGTTATCCGGTAAGTTTTAATTTCGTATAAGTTTCCGGATGAATATAGTTACCGGATGGTATCCGGATTGTTTTAGTACCCGGGTGTTGTCCGGATTAGATCAGTATCCGGAAAGTTGTGTGTTGTCCGGAAAGTCTAGTTGTCCGGACAGTCAAAGTTATCCGGAAACCCCTGTTGTTCGGACACTTTTGAGAAATTGAGAATGCTAGGTTCTGATGTCTGGTTGCAGTTCTGGATGTTTTGTCTGGTTGCTGCCCCCAGACCCCGCAAGGGGGGGGGGGGCATTTGAGGATGAAAATGCGATAGGTTATCTAGTATTCTCAGAGTTAAGAATATGATATAAGATGTGGTGTGATATGTTGTTATGCATATACGTTAGTAAAGTGTTATGGATCCATATGCACTAGTGTTTGGTAATCACATTGTAAGTCACATAATTGAAGCAACAATCAAGAATACTCCATAAAGATTGAATAGAAATAGGAAAGAAGAACAATTTGTTTAATGATCTCTATTCATATGCTTTACAATACAATGGAGGGAGAATTGAAAGTATACGACTCTCTCAAAGTATACTGATCTCTCAAATAACTCTCAATGTCTCAAATGACAATGTAAGCCCAAGACACTTATTTATAGTGTCTAAAATACAAGACATGGGCCCAAGCCCATTTAACTCCCATTAAACTCCCAAAGCCCAAACTACTAACAAAGCTAATTACAATACATTTGACTTTCATTGATTTTACTTGGACTTTATAAAACTTTCTATATAATTGGGGCTTTCTAGACCCAACAATCTCCCCCTAAAGTTTTATAAAGAAAGCATCTTCAAATGATCTCCCCCTTGATTTCTTTGAAAACTTTAATGTTGCATATCTTCACGCCTTGCAAATCTATCCAAGCTCCCCCTCAAAATTTGCTCTTCTTCTTCACAAATTACAACTTTAAAATCGAATTCAATGTGCAATAAGCTCGACTGAAACTACCTCAGTTTATAATAAAGAATTCGTCCTTGAAATTCGAGTTGTATGACCATTAAGCTCAAGAGCTTAATCCATTAAGCTCAGTAGAGGGAGTGTCTTAACACACTTCAATAACTCAGCTTGGATCCACAAAAAAATAGAAGATAGAACATCTTTCTGAAAGTTGGGAGAATATCGTGAAAAACGTTGCTTCGGTCCAGCAGCTATACACTGACTTTGACACAGAATCTGACCAATAATCACATCGATTCAGAACAAACTCAAAACATGAAAAATGTTCATCTGTGTCTTAGGAATCCAGCGCATCTGAAATCGTCAAATTTGGAGCTTCGAGGAGGGAGTTCTGATCAAAATATGACAGGTGCGTAAAGCTGTCGAACAATTCTGAAATTGCACCTTTACATCGAAATAAACTAAGTAAAAGTTCTGAGAAGACCACTCAGAATTCTGAGTAAGTCAATCAGAATTCTGAACATGAAGAACTTCTAAAAGAAATTCTAACTCTAAAGTTCTGACTATTGAAGTTAGAGTTCTGATTAAGCTTTGAAAAAATAGTTCTGAACCATCATTTGACTTCTGAATTCAATGACAAACTTCTGAATGGCCTTAATCATAAGTCTGAATATGCTTGATTGCATCTGAAAGAGACTAAGTGTAAATCTGATCCCTCTTGATCAGAAATCTGAATAGCCACAACCACAACTCTCGTACATCTTTGAATAGTTTCTGAACTCGAAATCAGAATTCTGAGTATTGAAGTCAGATTTCTGAATACACACGATCAATTCTTCTGAGTTCTGATAGCACACGATCTGACTTCTGAATCTGTTACTACCCACTTCGAGTCATGAACAACTTCCAACAGATTTATGTTATAACACCAAACTGTGACAACAACTTTCTGTTGGATTTCTCGATTGTGTTGCAAACTGACATCAACTTTCTATTCGTTTAGAACCAAACAGCAACAAATTGACAGCTTCTTTATGTGGATAACAACATGAATAAGCTGTTTTGACAGCAATAAGCATTAATTTTAGGTTCAGATTTCTGTTTTGGACAGCTTCATTCAGCAACAAACTGCACCAAACAACTCCAAATAGCAGCAAACAACCTTTACTTTTGTTTAACTAACAGCACAAATCAGCTTTAACTTCTCAACATCGATTTTCTGTTTTAGTAAAGTTTGACAGCAACTTTCGGTTATGAACCGATCACACCAAACAGCAGCGACAACTCAGATTCTGTTTTAACTTCATATCGACAAAGGCAAATATCAGCAAAGCTTGATATGTTCACGACATCAACCATAACTTTCTGTTTGAACAACCATGATTAACCGATTTTGGCTTAAAACTTTGCTATGAACTGATTTATGTTTTATAACTTCAACAACATCTTGCTTTTTGAACAATCACCATGATCAAACAATCAGCTCCAATATTTAACATCCACCTCAACTTTGCTCAGACTCAAATCACCGAATTGATTAACAACTTTTCATCATTTTGACAATAAATCCTGCAATCAAATTAAATGCTCACCAATCGAATTTGATGTAGAACGATAAGCCGATCTCCATAATTATCTTCTTAGAACAAAGATTGCAAAGAATCAAGTTTCTGATTGATCAATTCAGAAAGTTGAATTTAAGCAATCAAAGATCTAAAAAGTCTTTTTAGATCTGACTTTCATCATGAAATTAAGTACCAAATCTCTTGTAGACATTTCATCGAGTAATTTGAGTGCATAAATTGATTAAGAAGTAGATCTAGAACATCATACCTCTTCTTTTGTCCAAGATTCATCAAGATCACAAACATCTTTGTAAGTCCAGGATTTTACTCTTACAATCAATATATCAATGTATGTAATAGTAATTAAGAAGTAATATGATCAAACTGATTTGTATTCAATGAAGAACATAATTACAGATCTTAGAGAGAGAGTATCTCAAAGATTACAAAAGGTGAATACAAATATATGCGGGAAAAAATCAGTTAGCAATGTATTGCTAACCACTATATATACTGCAACGGAAATATTAAAGATACAGTACAAATATGAATGACTAATAGGAACAATACACGTGTCCTAATTAGTTAACTAAACACTAAGGAAAGTATCTAGTTATAAGTTCTGAACAGGTTGTTCAGAACTTCTGAACGTTCTTCTGACAAGGCTTGTCAGAACTTCTGGCTCTCCTTCTGAGCCTTCTTAGTCAGAACCCTGACCCTTCATATCAGAACATCTGAGCCTTCTCATCAGATCTTTAACACTTAGTTTATTGACAAAACTCAGATCTAACAATCTCCCCCTTTTTGTCAAATAAACTGATACTTTGCATCATCCAAATCTTTCAAGGCAGGAACAATCTTTTGTAAGAGCACATTTCTTTGATTAAGCTTTTTGTCGATCTTGACAATAATTTCTTGAATAGTTTCAACCTGCTGAGTCATCACTTTCTGAGTTATGTTGGATTGCTTTGTTTTCAACATCTTTTTCTCCAATTTATGCTTGATGAATCTCAAAGTTCCAGAGCAGTATTTTGCAGTCTCCTTTGCTCTGAAGAAGATCTTTTCACTCTTGTTTTACAAAAAGACTCCCAAATCTGGATGTTTGAAAACACTTCCAGTCTTTAACACCTTTTTCTGATCATGATCTATGTTGGGTTTTGCCAAATAAACACATGGCCTTTGCAAATACAGAGCTATTTGAAAATCTGTATAACCATGCCATCTTAGGATGTAAAACATAGCTTCAATCACCACACTTCTTGCCTTCCTTTCAGTCTTATCTTGGCTTGATTCTTTGAAGCACAACATACAGTGTAATCTGTAGAAATCCACTACTGATAGCTTTTCAAAATCTGCATCAGTGAAATAGTATACCTTGCCATCTTCTCTCAAAACTTCAAACGACAAGTATTCCAACTTTCTGAATTGTTTAACTTTTAATTCTCTGATCCCTGTGATTAAGAAGTCTGAATATACAGCCTGTTTTGATTTCCCAAGACACCTTGATTTCTCTGCCAACCAGATCTGAGTCTCCTTTGGTCTATCATAATATACATTCAGAAATTGTATCTCTTTAGGCTTGAAAAACTCAGGTAGATCAAACTCAAGAAAGTATCCATTCAAATCAATTGATATCTCATCTTCTTTTGGTTCAGATTATTCAGCTTGATCTACATTTGTTATTTGCACATTCGAAGGAGTTGTGTCCTGAACTTCTTCAACTTCATCTGAAAGGATTTCATTCACTTCATATTCAGCAGGAAACACAAAGTCATTATGCAGCATCCTTTTAGGATTAACCTCTGATAATAACCATTCACCACAGCTTCTGATTTTTCTTCTGAGATTTAATCTTCTTTCCACAGAATTTACACATTTTTTCTTTAGATTTTTCTTTCAGTAGCAACATTAACTTTCATTTCAGTTAGTAACCAACTCAAAGTTGCATCACTATACTTCACCAATTCCTTCAGTTTGAATATTTCAAGTCTTCCTTGAACTGGATATGCAAACCCTTCAGTTTCCATTCCTTCATTTATAAATCCCTTCAAATATACACCAAACCCTGAAATCATTGCTGGACAATTCAAGTTGCGTTTCTCTTTTCCTCCTTCAATTGCCAATTGAAAATCATACATGTACATATTTCTGACATAAATCCCCAGAATTCTTCTGCACTCAATCTCTATCAAGGTTTCTTCAGTACTGGCAAAGAACTTAACTAGAAAGATCTGATCATCAAGAGTTAATCTGTGAAAATCAAAACTAGACATGGAAACCTTTGTACTTCTTTCTTTCAGCACTTCCAATCTAACAAACATCAGACCATTGAATTCTTCTGGTTGAAACATCAACACTTTCTCAATCTTCTTCTGAATGTGTAGTCTTGAATCAGGAATTCTGAATCTGTTTGAGGCTTCTGTATAAATCATATGAGATCTGTCAACCATGAATCCATCAATATTGCTCTCCAAAAGTTCATAATCTCCTTCTGTGTGATAGAGATTCTCATATATTTCCTCATGAAAAATGTCATCATGAAATTGTCTAGCCAGTGGTACATCACTCAACTCCAGGATAAAATCACATACAGGCTCCTCCAAAATTTGCAAGTTAATCTTAGGGATCTCAATTAGTTTTCTGAATATATACTCAGAAGGCATAAAGTAATCTTCCACTCTCTCATATTCTTCTTCTGTATTCATCTCATCAGCATAGTTAAATCGAAACTCATGTTTAAATTTCTGAGAATAATCAACAGTTCTATCTTCTTCTCCCAATAGATCAATATGCCTTATCAGTTTTACACCTTGTTGAATATTCTGGACATTAAGTGCTCTGACTAACTCACTTTGCATCCTTCTGATCAAATTCTCATTTAATCTTCTTTCTTCTGATTCAGAATCCATCACACTATCTCTGTCATAAAGAACAATATCTGTACAAGTGTTGTCAACAATTAAACTCTCCACTGTTTCCTCTGACCTCAACACAGGTTCCTCAATAACTTCAGTTTCATCAGAATTGATTTCCATCTCTGTGTCTAAATTCAATTCTTCTGTTTTATCTGAATCACCAACATCTATGCTTTCCACCTCTATTTCCTCTGTATCTGAACTATCAATCTGAACTATCTGAATTTATGTATTCTTTGTACTGACTAAGTGCATATCTGCTATTTCAAAATCCTCTATGGAAATGTCATCATCAGAACTCCACCTTTGCCTTTTCTCCCCCTTTTGATGATCATGAGGTTCATTATCATCAAACTTTCTTTTGGAGTTCTGACCAGAAACACCTTCAGGTTCAGCTTCTGCAAGTGGAACAAGATCAAGAGGTTTTGAGGTAGAAGCCATAGATACACTCAGTGCTTTCAATACGGATTCCTGCATACTCTGCATTTGTTTCAACAGATCTTTTTGAAATTCAGACATTATATCCTTGATCTCCTTTTTATGAGATTCCAAGGATACCTTCACAGTATCTATTTTAGTTTCAACAGATTTCAATTTACCCTCCAACATATCTTTTAATCCTGTCACCTCATCATTCAAATCATCCACCTTTTTCTCCAATTTTTCAACCTTTTCCCCCATCACCTTGTTTTGATTCTGAATCTTTTCAAATTCAGAATGGTCTAACTGTGAACCTGAACCAACATATGGTCCAGTTTTCATGTGCCCAGAGGGCTCATGGCCTGTAGATAACACAAAGTCGTCTTGTACAACAGATGCACGTTTGAATGAGGCTTTTGTAATGTTCAACTCACCAGGACTTCCATCCAATCCTCGACACCCAATATTAGGTATGTCTAAGAATGTTGTGTCAGGAATACGAAATTCCTGATTTGTGCCAGTGTTAGAAGGAATTTCAGGCTCAAATTGAATAGGACTGTGATATTCAGACTCAATGTGTTGAAAAATAGGTTGGGATTTATCACCTCCCTCCAAATGAGTTTGGGATGGTTCCCCTGAGTTATGTGAAACAGTAGCATGTTGAAATGCTTCTGAGTGGGTATGGATGGGTTGTTCAAGATCCACCACTAGGTCCATGGTGTTTGTTTCAATATTGGACACCAAGAAATGTGAACCAATAGCAGGTGTGGTTACCTGGTTAAGATTAGCTGGTTCAGAGGCATCTCTTTCTGTTTGAACCTCTGTTGACAATCTCTCATCCTCACCACCCTCATTCAGTTTTTCCTCACTTATTCTAACCAAGCTCTCAGAATTTTGCCCCTCATTTCTCTCAGAATGTTCACCCATTTGAACATCCTCCCCCTCTCTTACTGGACTAGACCCCTCACCTCTCTTCTCTGGTTGGTCCTCATGGGTAGGGATTTGAGGTATTTCAATTCCCATAGAGGTGCAATATGCTTTTAAAATCTCACTCTCCCTTGGTATGTAATTCCTAAGTGATTTTGGTAACAGTTTATGATTAGGATAATTCTCAAGTTTAGTAACTGAAGACATCTTACCCAAATAGAAAGTAGGACCATGCTCTTCATTTGATCTTCTTGAAATGGTTCTGTTTTCTTGTATTGCACACCATATTATAATCTGCCAATACCTTATGTAAGGTATGTATGCCAGAGGAGTATCCGTTGTCTTCTTTTGAATAGCTTTCTGATTTTTCTCAAAAGTATTCTTCATGTCTTCCCAAAGTATAGCAGTGTAATCATAATGCCTATTCCTCACTAAACCCTGAAAGATCTGAAGAATCTGTTTTGAACCTTGATCTGCTGAGCTATTTTTCCCTGACAAACACTTATTCACCACATGAAAGAAACAAGCCCAAATAGGTGGCAATTTGTTCCTTCTGAACAAACTAAGGGTCCTCAATCCTTCATTATATCCTAATCTCATAAACTCTGCAATTAACTCCTCTGTTAATGGTGAATCTTCAAAATCTGTCCTTCTTTGTACATCATCTTTCTCTGGAAGATTCAGCATTTCTCTTAGTGCAGAGATTGATAAGGTAATTGTGACTCCTCCAATTTCGGATACAAACTTGTTGTCTTCTAACCTAAGATGTTTCCACCATTGTTGAATATACTGAATAGGAACTGTTTTGTTTCTTGTAAACCACTTTCTGTAAGGATGATATTTGAATAACTCCATGATGATTCTGTGTTCAGGCTTAAATCTACTTTCCTCAAATAATAAAACACAATTGTTTTCTGATAATTTCAACCATTCTCCTTCAGGAACAACCCTTTCCACTAAAATTGGTCTATTCGACATAATCGACCCTGCAACACTCTGTTCATGTTCAACATTTATATTTACCTCATCTACATTTCCTTCTGATTCAGCCATTTGTTCATCTTCTTCATTTATTTCATCATCCCTTATTGCTTCTTCCTCAACAACTCTATTTTGTACTTCATCATTATCCGAATCAGATGAATCCATCAAAGACTTAGTAGAATGTAGAGAAATTTGACCACTTCTTCGAAATCCAGACATGATTTAAGAAGAAAACAAACTCAAAGAACTCTGGATTGATTCGTATCTCACTTTTCGCTCTGGAATTTGAAAGAATTGGAAATAGGAATTTTAAGACCTATTTAAAATTCGCGAAGTTGAAAGGTTTGACGGAAAAGCGAAATCAATGTTATAACGGAGTCAACACATTTGAAATGCCACAGAAGATTTAAATGAAATGTGTGGCATAATCAACCAAATATGAAGCTGACACGTGTTATTGGATAGAATATTGACTCAAGTCAAAGATCTGAATAACACGCTCAGAAGATTTGACTTTCCTTTATCAGATATCTGATTGTTCTACTCAGAGTTCTGATTCCATTATTCAGAAGAATTTTACCTTGTAACAAAAATTTATTTAAAATCAACTTCTGACAGATGTAAAACTTTTAGTTATTCAGAAGAGGTTTGAACAGATGGAAACACATTTTATCATCAAAATTCTGTTCATATAATAATGATTTTAAAAAATCATTTAAACTCTTATATCTGAATATAAAATTTTGTTAATTCAGATATAGTTTGAACAAGAAAAACATTTATCATTAGAAGTTTGTTCTTCTTGCAATGATCAGAGATAAGAAATGAATACAAACCTTTTTAGCATCATGATATGATTTGCAAAAGATATTGATGCTCCCCCTTGACTTTAGCATGTACTTGACCATATATGATACATAAAGATGAGGTAAAAAATAGAAAAGAAATGATCCACATATTTGAAGTATTTGTATTTCTCAGAAATAAATTCTTGAAAATTAGATTTCTGAAGTATTGACTCAGAATTTTTGACCTTAAGACTCAGAAGTTCTGAACTCAAGACTCAGAAGTTCTGAACTCAAGACTCAGAAGTTCTGAACTCGAGACTCAATTTCTGTTCTCGACTCAGAAGTTCTGATCTCAAGAATCAGATCATTTGATCTTAAGACTCAGAGTTCTGAGTACACCACTCAGACAATTTTACTTGAAAAAATTTATCATTTTCTAAGCAACACAAATATTTTCAATTAGTCAGATTAAGCATTCCTATTTTACATAAGAGAAAAGAGAACCTTTTGTGATCAAGAGGCTTTGTGAACAAGTCAGCCAATTGATACTTTGTATGCACAAAGTGCATCTCTATAGTTCCTTTTTCCACATAGTCTTTTATAAAATGATACATCGCATCTATGTGTTTAGTCTTCGAATGTTGAACAGGATTCTGAGTAATAGCAATTGCACTTTCTGAGTCACAATAGATGGGAATTTTGTTGAGCTGATATCCATAATCCATGAGTTGTGTTCTCATCCACAAAGTTTGAGAGCATGAAGCAGCAGCAGCAACATACTCTGCCTCAGCAGTTGAAGTGGACACACAATTCTGTTTCTTTGATGCCCAACTCACTATCTTATCCCCCAAAAAATGACAAGCACTAGAAGTACTTTTTCTGTCCAACCTACTTCCTGCATGATCAGCATCAGTGAAAGCAGTCAATTTGAAGTCAGTTTCTTTTGGATACCATAATCCTAGATCAGGTGATCCTTTGAGATATCTTAAAATCCTTTTGACAGCCAACATATGTGATTCTTTTGGGTTAGATTGAAATCTAGCACAAAAACAAGTAGAAAACATAATATCTGGTCTACTTGCAGTCAGATAAAGTAATGATCCAATCATGCCTCTATAGAGTTTGTTATCTACTGAAACTCCTTTGAGATCTGCATATAACTTTATGTTTGTTGCCATTGGAGTTCTCATAGAAGCACAATCAGACATTTTGAACTTTTTCAGAATATCTCTGACATATTTTCCTTGATTTATAAAAATACCCTTTGGTAATTGTTTGACTTGAAGACCAAGGAAAAAATTCAGCTCACCCATCATGCTCATTTCAAATTCAGATGACATGATTTTAGAAAAATTATCATATATCTGGACTGGTAGAACCAAATATTATGTCATCAACATAAATCTGAATAAGAATTAAATCATCACCATGTTTCTTTAAAAACAAAGTTGTGTCAATCTTACCTTTCTTGAACCCTGAAGTTAACAAGTGTTGAGTAAGAGTGTCATACCAGGCTCTTGGTGCTTGTTTTAGACCATATAAAGGTTTGTCTAAAATATAAACATGATCATGAAATTCTGGATCAACAAAACCTTCAGGTTGATGAACATACACCTCTTCATTAAGTTTGCCATTTAGAAAGGCTGATTTGACATCCATTTGAAACACCTTGAAATTTTTGTGTGCAGCATAGGCCAAAAATATTCTGATTGCCTCTATTTTTGCCACTGGTGCAAATGTCTCATCATAATCAATTCCCTCTTGTTGGCAGTATCCCTTAGCAACCAATTTTGCCTTGTTTCTGATAACAACACCTGACTCATCCTTTTTGTTTCTGAATACCCATTTAGTTCCAATAATAGATTTACCTTCAGGCTTTGGAATGAGTCTCCAAACTTTGTTTCTTTCAAATTGGAGAAATTCCTCTTGCATTGCTGAAATCCAATCTGGATCCTCTAGGGCTTCATTAGCTTTCTTTGGTTCAATCACACTTAAGAAACCAGCAAACATTGCTTCATTTGTTGTAGCTGATTTGGTCTTTACTCCTGCTGATGGATCACCTATTACTTGATGAATAGGATGATTTTTAGTCCATTTATTTGCATTGGGAAGCACATCAATCTCTAAAAAATTGTTGTTTGTATCATTCTCATCAATAATTGCTTGTAATTCTGAACTGTCCCCTTGTTCTGATGTATGTGTAGGAGTTGCATCCAAGTTTGGATTCTGAGCAATGAAGTCAGAATTCTGAGTGACTTGTTCAGAGTTCTGAATACAAGGATCAGAATTCTGAGTACAAGGTTTAGAATTTTCACCACTTGTATTTATCAAATTTGGACATTCCTCAGATGGACCTTTATCAGAAATTACAGTTGATTGAACTATTTCTGGAGTTCTATTTTTCATCTCTTTTACCATCTTTGGGTTTTCATATTCTGCATAAGAATCAGAAATTAGTTCTAGAAAAGCATCCTTAAACAGTAAATTGAGTTCTGAACAAATAGGATTAGAATTTGTATCAGAAGTCATTTTTGTCTTGTTCTGCATGAGTTCTGAACTATCTTGTTCAGAAGTCTTCATTCTGGCTTAATCAAATGTTACATTGATGCTTTCCATCATTCTCTTGGTTCTTCTATTGTAGATTCTGAATGCTTTGGAAGTTAATGAATAACCAACAAAGTATCCTTCATCTGCCTTTTTATCAAATTTGGCAAGATTTTCTCTGTCTTTAAGAATATAGCATCTGCAACCAAAAACATGAAAGAATTTGATTAATGGTTTTCTTTTATTTATTAGTTCATAAGCAGTTTTATTTAATCTTTTATTGATTAAAGTTTTGTTCTGTGTAAAGCAAGCAGTTACAATTGCTTCAGCCCATAGGAAGGTTGGAAGATTTGAATAAGCCAGCATGGTTCTTGCAGCTTCAACTAGAGTTCTGTTTTTTCTTTCAACAACACCATTTTGTTGAGGAGTTCTGACAGCAGAGAAATTATGAGAAATCCCAGAACTTTCTAAATTTTTTTGAAGTGTCTCATTTCTGAACTCTGTTCCTCTATCACTTCTGATTTTCTGAACTGGAAGTTGTAAGAGAACTTGAATTCTTTTGATAAAGTTTATCAATGTAGTAGCAGCTTCTGACTTAGCTCTCAAGAACTCAACCCATGTGTATCTGGAATATTCATCAACCATTACAAGCATGTATTTCTTTCCTCCCATAGATTGAACTGAAATTGGACCACAAAGATCAGTATGAATCATTTCTAATGGTGCTTTGCAAGATGAGTCCATTTTTAGTTTGTGAGAACTCTTTTTCATCTTGCCCATTTCACAAGCTGAGCATAATGATTCTTTTTCAAATTTAATCTTTGGTAGACCTTTAACCAGATGTTTTGCGACAAGATTATTAAGATCTTTGAAATTTAGATGAGAACATCTTCTGTGCCATAGCCAGCATTCATTTGCAGTTGAATTTGATAAAAGACAAACATGATTTAATGTTTGTAATTTTGAAAAGTTAACCACAAATAAATCCATATGTCTTTTGGCCCAGAAGACTTTAACATCCTTTTCAGTTAAAATCATGCAACCTATTATTTGGATCTTGATTTGACAAAGACTGTCTAAAAACTGACTTATGCTGAAAAGATTATGTTGTAATCCTTCAACATAAAAAACTTTTTGAATTGTCAGATCTCCTTTTGTTAAATCCCCATAACCTTTAACTTGACCTTTGCTGTTATTTCCAAAGTTTACTGCTCCTCCAGCCTTTTCTGTGAAGTTTGATAGAAAAGACTTCTGACCTGTCATGTGTCTTGAAGCTCTTGAATCTAAAAACCACACATGACAGCCCTGCAACAACAGTCAGTTAGTTTTAGGTACCCATGTTGGAATGGGTCCTTCTTTGTTAGCTTTGTCATTTTATTTAACAAAAAGTGCCTTTTACTTTCCATTCAAATACTTTCTTTAAACACCATTTGCCTTGAACTTTTATGAAGTCAGAACATTTTCTGTTCACAAATTTATTCAATTTCTTCTTGAAAGTTGTAACTTTTGATTTTGCAATGTTTTCAACTTTCTTTTCTTTCACATTACTCACTTTATCATACTTTGTTTTGACTTTAACTTGATGATTCACTTCTTTTATCTTTTCTTTTCTCTGAGTTTGAGGAACATAATCATTCTTCTTTTCTGTATTCTGAATATCTTTTCTTATGAATGAAACAGATGTTATTGTTATTGGACATTTCTGAGAATATTGAAAAGAATCACTTTTACATTGAACACAAGTCAGATTTTTCTGTGCAAATAACAACAAGTCTGTACCATAAGTCCTTTCATTTTTATTTCTATTTTTCAAAGTACATGTACATTTATTACAGAAACTATGAGCTTTTGGTACAGAATCAGAATTCAATTCAGTCTTCTCAGGAACTCTTTTTAGATCATCTTTCCTTTTGCTTTCCTCTTTTTCTGGAAAATTCAACTTATTTTTGTTAGAAAATGAATTAGATGATTCACCTTTTTCATATGTACTTGATTCATTAAAGAATTTATCATTTTCTTTTAGAGCATTAATCTTGAACATATCATATTCAGCTTTCAGTTTCTCAAGCTCTGTTATTTTCTGAATAAAAACTTTCTTTTCTTTTAAAGCATTTTTAAGATCAAAATCCAAATCACACAAGTCATTTTCAAGTTCATCATAAGCTTTCCTTAGGTCCTCAAGTTCTTGACTTACAAGATTAAATCTCTTTTCAAGTTCTAGAAAGTCTTCTGACTTTTTGAATCAGAATTCTGACTTTTTGAATAGGAATTCTGATTAATAGACTCAGATTTTTACCTTCAGAACTATTTCAAAATCCTTACTAGTATCAAATATACTTTCTATGTCAGAATAAGAAAAACTTTGTTGTTTATTTTTGTAGTTGACATTTAAAGAGTCATATTTGAATTTAGTATCATTGTATTTTGGTTTCTCTTCTTTTGGTTTAGAAATTTCTTTCTTAACTTTTTCTTCTGAAACATCTGATTTTTCTGTTTTTAACTCAGAAACTATTTCTTTGGGCTTTTTAGAACTTGATTTCTGTAAGCTGTCAGAACTTGTGATAGAACTTGCAGGTCTTATAAAGACTTCAACAACTTCTGGAGTTTTTGGTTTAGGAACATGAAGCTTATCAAAATCATACAAGTTTACTGGAGCTCTTTTTAAGACAACATTTTCTTCCAATCCCAATCCCTTCTTTGGATTATAAAATCTTGTATCTTTTACATTGCTTGTAAGAAGATTTAATGTTTGCTGAGTCTGACCTCTTTTCAAGTTAAGATCTTCTAATTCTTTGATTTTGGTGTATAAATTCTTTCTTTCCTCAAATAGCATATTAAACTTTATTTGTAAATCACCCTTTTCATCCTTAACTTTTGAAAGCTCAATTTTTAATTCAGAAAGGTTTTTCATCAACTCAGAATTTTCAGTTTTAATTTTCTGTTTCTCAACCTCAGATTCCTCAAATTGTTCTTTTATTACTTCTTTTTCAATTCTGAATTTGTTAACTAAATTTCTTTCTCCTTTTATTTGTTTTCTTAGTTTAACAAATTCAGTTTTCATTTCACCAATCTGTGTCATTAAGTCTATTTCAAGTGCAGAATGTACCTCAGCAGATGACTCAGAATCAGCATCTTCAAAGTCAGAATCATCATCATTCTTCATCTTTGCCATATAACTCTGCATCTGTGAAAAGTGTATGCAGTCATCTTCATCTGAAGTGTAGTACAACCAGTTTTCTTGTTCAGCTAACAATGCCACTTCATCATCTCTTTTCTTCGCCAGCTGAGCCTTTTTGGTATAGTACTCATAATCTTTCACAATTTTCACTTTGCAATCCTTTGCAAAGTGGCCAGACTTTCCACACTTGAAGCACAAATTCTTTTCTTTTCTTTCTTCCTTCTCTTCTCTATTTTCTTCTCTTCTTTATTCCTTCTTTTCATACTTACTTTCTCCTCTCTCTTCTCTTTTCTTGAAATCTGAACTTCCCTGCTCTTTCCTGAACTTGCCCTGATATTTTCCTTTTCCATACCTCTTGTTGAAAGTATTAGTCATCAAGGCCAACTTTTCAGCAATCATTTTGATATCCTCATATTCTTCTGATCCCTCTTCCTTACCAGACTCCTCCAGATTTGGTATCTCAGATAGATACACTGCCTTCTTGGGTGTTTTCACACTTTTGGACTTTGACAGAAAAGCTAATTGTTCTGCAACATTTTTCTTTTCTTCAACCACAATTTTAACAGAGTCCTCATGCTGATTAAGAACACAAAATAGATCATTTAGATCTTCTTCACACATGTCCTTATTCATTTGTAGACTTATAGCAAATGATGACCATTCAGAGTTTAGACTGTTCAGAAATTTGTAATTAATTTCTGACTTTGTCTTTTTCAGCCCATTCCTTCTCAAATCATTCAGTATAGTACAAAATTTACTATATGTCTGAGTCAAGCTTTCAGATTCTTTAGCCTTGAACCTTTCATAAGCATTTATGCTTTGATTTAACTTGGCTTGTATCGATCTGACAGTTCCTAACATTTGTCTTTCCAGTTCATCCCACATTTCCTTGGCTGGTGAACCACTATCAATTATGTTAAGAACTTCATTCGGAACTGCAAGTGTCATCAATGTGATCGCTCTGTTGTCTATTGTATGCCTATTTTTCTGTTCTGCTGTGTATTGAGAATAGTTCTTCTTCACCCTCGTTGCCGGAATTTCTGGAGTTGTTTCTGTTTCAGGAGTTGCTTCCACATCGATGTAGACATTGATAGGACCTTCTCGAATAGAGACCATCAGATTCTCATCTATGTTATCCAAGAATTGGATCATTTGTATTTTCCATTGCTGGTACTCTTCAGGAATTAGAACAGGTGGCTTTGTTTCAGATCCCATAGCGAGATATTCTTTAGAAGACTTGATTGTAAGAATTTTCAACAGAGAGACAAATTTGAATTTCTTGATCGAAAGACAACAATTAATTCAAGAATTGCCAAGAATTCAAGAATTAGAACTAGCAGCGGAATCGATTTTTGAACGAATCAAGAAATCTTCAAGAAATTGATCAATAAACCTTCGCGATCCCGATCTTGAACAAATTTGTTTGTTGAGAAGCTCTGATACCAATTGTAAGTCCAGGATTCACTCTTACAATCAATATATCAATGTATGTAATAGTAATTGAGAAGTAATATGATCAAACTGATTTGTATTCAACGAAGAACAGAATTACAGATCTTAGAGAGAGAGTATCTCAAAGATTACAAAAGGTGAATACAAATATATGCGGGAAAAAAATCAGTTAGCAATGTAGTGCTAACCACTATATATACTGCAACGGAAATATTAAAGATACAGTACAAATATGAATGACTAATAGGAACAATACACGTGTCCTAATTAGTTAACTAAACACTAAGGAAAGTATCTAGTTATAAGTTCTGAACAGGTTGTTCAGAACTTCTGAACGTTCTTCTGACAAGGCTTCTCAGAACTTCTGGCTCTCCTTCTGAGCCTTCTTAGTCAGAACTCTGACCCTTCATATCAGAACATCTGAGCCTTCTCATCAGATCTTTAACACTTAGTTTATTGACAAAACTCAGATCTAACAATCTTCCAGAGAACTAAAAAAAATCTTCAAGATAAAAGAAATCTCAGAAAATTTACCTCCAATTATAGCACACGATTAAGAACGATCTTGAATCACCAAATCTTGAAATTAGATCTTGAAATCTTGAATTGTTGCAAAGAGAATCGTATCGAATGAAAATTGATTCGATGTGGCTCTGATACCAATTGTAAGTCCCATATTTGAAGCAACAATCAAGAATACTCCACAAAGATTGAATAGAAATAGGCAAGAAGAACAATTTGTTGAATGATCTCTATTCATATGCTTTACAATACAATGTAGGGAGAATTGAAAGTATACGACTCTCTCAAAGTATACTGATCTCTCAAATAACTCTCAAAGTCTCAAAGACAATGTAAGCCCAAGACACTTATTTATAGTGTCTAAAATACAAGACATGGGCCCAAGCCCATTTAACTCCCTTTAAACACCCAAAGGCCAAAATACTTACAAAGCTAATTACAATACATTTGACTTTCATTGACTTTACTTGGACTTTATAAAACTTTCTATATAATTGGGGCTTTCTAGACCCAACAATCTCCCCCTAAAGTTTTATAAAGAAAGCAGCTTGGAATAGGCGTGTGGTAATAATCGTTATTCCAGTGTGTAACAACCCAGTATTCAAGATAAACGTCCCAAATTCATTAACATGCAAATAATCATCAATAAGTTTGGAATTACGGTTAATCTTGTCTTTACATCAATAATAAAGTGTACTAAACAAAAATCTGACAGCGGAAGTCTCTAAAATCCACAGCCGAGTACTATCTATAGCTATAAAAACCAAATCTGGAGTGTCTCTAAGCTCCAAGTCCTCCTCGTCATTCCTCTTAGTTCTTACTAGAAGAACCCATAGCGCGCTTACCTGAAAATGGTTTAGTTTTGAAAAGCGAGGGTTAGACCAGAAGGTCTAGTGAATTCCCTCAGAGAACAACATGTAACCAATATAAAAGCCTTTATGAAAACATTTTCGTAAACCTTAGCATACCTCAAGCATGGTACTACACTGTGTAGGGATCACATATCATCTTACGATCAGGGTTCCATTAGGTTCCCCTCTCGTCCTCTTTGGAGCCCCCACGGACTCCCCTCTACCGAATAGGAGGGAAACAAATTCCAACCTACCAGTCTATCTTACATATCCAAGGGACCCGCAGATCCCGAGGATCCATCCTTGATCCCACAGTGCAGACCGACTCCACATAGCACGTCATTCATTTCACAAATATGCATCTTTAAAAACCCTTGTAAATCGTCATTCTCAGTTCATCACGTACAATACATTTCCTCAAGTAATAATAGGTATTTCATGGAAAATATGCATAACCGTTATAAACATTTCATGCTCGTAAATGAAACCATAATCAGTCAAAATCATTCAACACTTTAAGTCGTAAAAGGTTTAGGGAACTCACCTTGCTTGACGTATAGCGCACTCCTAAAATACTTCCAAGCTAACCCCGACGAACGCCTAAAGGAAATAAATTCACATCAGATTAACCGATCAAGAACTGCTATCCGGACACCACTGACCATCCGGACACAATCACTTTTCCGGACAACAGTCCGGAAACTCCACTTCTCCGGACAAGGAATCCGGACACTAGTCCTATCCGGACAAACTACCCGGACACTAATTCCACCCGGAGACCTCGGTCACCCGGATACGACGAAGCACCCGGACACTCTCATAGGGTACTTACCCGGACACCAGCAACAATCGTCCGGACACTACCGAATACGACGTCCGGACTCTTCGGCTGTTCGAACTTAGGATTCTTAAAAGTGATTTATAACTCGATTGCAGCCACTAGTTCGATTAGATAACCTCAAGGGTTCATCCACCAACCCCAAAGACTCATTTAATACACTTATAACCTCTTAAATCGGTTCATTAGGACAACACCCACAAAAACCCATTTCAAAGGAAAAAGGATGGAAACTCTAAGAATATCCACATTCAGGCTTAGAAATCAACTTATAGAAGAAAGGAAACACTAACAGAACAAGGAAAACGAAATTGAAGAGGTTTACCTTGTTGATTTCTTCTTCGATTTCTCCTTTCCTCTTGAATCTCTTCTCAAACCTTGTTTTCCTTCTTTCTTTCTCTCTTCTTTCCTTAGCCGCCAAACACAATGCCAAATACTGAAATGTTGCCAAAGAGAGCTGACCTAGGGATTTGTGCCCTACCTCTCTATCACCATATGACAACTTAGTCCCTCAAGTTAACCTTCACTTTTCTAAATAGCACTAAACTTTCTTACTTGCAATTTAGAACCCGGTTGTTACAACACTCCCCCCTTAAAAGAATTCCGTCCTCGGAATTCCTTTATCAAAGAGGTGCGGGTATCTAGCGTTCATTTCCGACTCCAACTCCCAGGTCGCCTCCGGACCCTTGTGGTGTCGCCATTGTACCTTAACCAACTTAGTCTCCTTATTTCGTGACTTCCTCACTTTAACATCCGTGATCGCTTCGGGTTCCTCTACAAAGTTCAATTTCTCGTCCACCTTTACGTCATTCAACGGCACCGCTTTGGTTTCGTCGGCGAGGTATTTCCTTAAGTTGGACACATGAAATGCATTGTGGATGCCACGCAATTCTTCCGGTAGGTCCAACCTATACGCCACCTCCCCAATACGTTCCGTAATCTCAAATGGCCCGATGTAACGTGGGCTTAGCTTCCCACGTTTTCCAAATCATACCACTCCCTTCCAAGGAGACACCTTTAACAACACATGGTCTCCGACTTGAAATTCTATGTCCTTTCGTCTCTTATCCGCGTAACTTTTCTGCCGATCGCGAGCGACGTTCAGTCTTTCTCGCACTTGGACTATCTTGTCCGAGGTCAGTTGTACCAATTCTGGTCCGGCTAACTGTCGTTCTCCCACCTTGTTCCAACACAACGGTGTCCGACATTTTCTACCATAGAGTGCCTCGAACGGCGCTGCCTTGATGCTCGAATGATAGCTGTTATTGTAAGCAAACTCGATCAATGGTAGATGCTTTTCCCAAGAACCTTGGAAATCTAAAGCACATGCTCTTAACATATCCTCCAACGTTTGGATCGTTCGCTCGCTCTGACCGTCGGTCTGAGGGTGATAAGCGGTACTCATCTTAATCTGCGAACCCATCTCTCTTTGGAAACTCCTCCAAAATTTGGAAGTAAATCTGCTATCTCGGTCGGACACTATCGAGGTCGGCACTCCATGGCGGGTTACGATCTCGTTGATGTACAGCTTTGCCAACTGCTCCAACGAGTAGGATTCTCGTATAGGCAAGAAGTGAGCTGATTTCGTGAGTCGATCCACAATCACCCAGATAGCGTCATAACCCCTTGGAGTCTTAGGCAAGTGAGTTACAAAATCCATTGTAATCTGATCCCACTTCCACAACGGTATCTCCAATGACTGCAGCTTCCCGTACGGCCTTTGATGTTCGATATTTACGCGCGAACACGTTGCACAAGTCTCTACAAAATGAGCAACGTCCTTTTTCAATCCGGGCCACCAATAGTCTCGACGTAGATCCCCATACATCTTGTTTGTCCCCGGGTGAATTGAGTACTTAGACTTGTGGGCTTCTTCTAGAATTAACCTCCTGAGCCCCCCGAGTTTTGGGACCTAGATTCTCCCCCTAAGACACTTCACCCCTCGACCATCTTCTAATAATGGGGATGCTTTCCCTACCATTCTCTCCTTTTTGAGATTGTCAACTCCAAGCGCCTCTTCTTGACACTTCTTTATCTCATTTAGCAAATTGAACGTTACTTCAGCCCTCATGGCTACAATACTGGGGGTCTCGCTTCTTTCCTTACGGCTCAGAGCGTCCGCCACAACATTTGCTTTACTCGGATGGTAATCGATCTTACAGTCGTAATATGTTAGCAATTCAATCCATCTCCTTTGACACATGTTCAATTCCTTTTGATCGAAGAGATGACATAAGCTTTTGTGATCCGTGAAAATCTGGCACTTAGTCCCATAAAGGTAATGTCGCCAAATCTTTAGAGCAAAAACCACTACCGCCAATTCTAGATCGTGAGTGGGGTAACGAGCCTCATGATCTTTTAACTGCCGGGAGGCATAAGCGATCACCTCTCCTTGTTGCATGAGTACGCAACCCAAACCGAACTTCGATGCGTCGCTGAACACCACGAAATCATCCGATCCGTCCGGTAAAAACAGCACCGGAGTGCTTCTCAACATCTCCTTTAACTTTTGGAACGCTTCTTCCTGCTTTTCTGACCACACGAATTTGGAATGCTTCTTGGTTAAGGACGTTAATGGCGTGGCAATACGCGAAAAGTCCTTGATGACCTTCCGGTAGTAACCTGCCAGTCCAAGGAAACTCCGAACTTCTGACGGATTCTTGGGCTGCTCCCAATCTTGGATAGCTTCAATCTTAGACGGGTCCACCATGATTCCCTTCTCGGACACCACGTGTCCAAGGAACTGCACCTCTCTAAGCCAAAACTCACACTTGGAAAACTTCGCAAACAGCTCTTCTCGCTTTAACAGTTCGAGAATATTTCGAAGGTGGCTCTCGTGCTCCACTTCCGATCTTGAAAATATCAGGATATCATCTATGAACACTATCACGAACTTGTCTAAATAAGGTTGACACACCCTATTCATTAGGTCCATGAATGCTGCCGGGGCATTGGTCAGCCCGAACGGCATCACCAAAAACTCGTAGTGTCCATATCTGGTTCTGAAAGCGGTCTTCGGCACATCCTCCTCCCTTACCTTGAGTTGGTGATAACCCGACCTCAAGTCTATCTTGGAGAAGTAATTTGCTCCTTGCAATTGATCGAACAGGTCGTCAATCCTCGGTATCGGATACTTGTTCTTAATCGTGACCTTGTTGAGTTCACGGTAGTCGATACACATCCGCATAGTACCGTCCTTCTTCTTCACGAAGAGCACAGGTGCTCCCCACGGAGACGTACTCGGTCTAACGAACCCTTTGTCTAACAACTCCTGCAACTGAGTCATCATTTCCTTCATCTCGGACGGCGCCAATCTATAAGGTGCGCGGGCAATTGGTGCAGCCCCGGGCATCAAATCAATTCTAAACTCGATCTGACGATCCGGAGGTAGACTTGTCAAGTCATCCGGAAATACTTCCGGGTACTCATTTACTACTCCCACATCAGCTAACTCACGCTTCTCTTTCTTGGCATCCAACACGTACGCCAGAAACCCGTGGCACCCCTTCTTTAGGCACTTAGCAGCCCTGATCATAGAGATGAGACTATTCTTTCTATCACGACGGTTCCCATAAATCACTATGGGATCCCCATCAGGTGATTGAATCCTGATTAGCTTTTTATTGCAAACGATATTCGCATCATTCGCGGCTAACCAGTCCATACCCAACACCACATTAAACTCTCCCATTGCCATAGGATATAGCTTCATAGACATTAACCTCCCTTCTATCTCTATGACACAACCTTCTACCACCTCCTTAACGTACACCAGACTATCATTAGCGGTTTCCACCTCTAGAGCTCTTTCCAAACGTCTAGGCCTCACCCCCAAACATTTCATAAAATTATGTGATACAAAAGAGCGATTTGCTCCTGAATCAAATAACACTTTGGCACAGAGAGAGTTCACTAGAAATGTACCTGCCACAACATCAGGGACTTCCTCCGCCTCTTCCGCAGTCATGCGGAACGCACGTCCCTTCAGACGCGCTGACTCTGCCCCTTTATCATTGCTTCTTCCTCCCTGACGATTTCCATACTGAGCTGGCCCATCCTTCTTTAACTGTGCGCAGTCATACCGCATGTGACCCACCGTTCCGCACTGATGACAGGTCTTCCCCTTGGGACAGTCCCTGGACATATGACCTGGCAAGCCACACCGGTAGCATGAGTTTGAACCTACCATGCATTCTCCCCGGTGTACCTTGTCACACTTGCTGCACCGCTTGCTAGCCGAACCCTTACTGGCACGAGCTTTCGGTCGGAACACCTTTCCTCTCTTGGAGTCGTTACTTGGACCATCCCATTTGCGCTTCTCCCCACCCTTCTCCGTCGTCTGACGATTCTTTTGTCTCTCAATCAGCTCGGCCGTGTTGATGGACGCCTGAAAAGTGGTGGGGTTCCTGGTCAGGACCAATTCTCGAACACTGCTCTTCAACCCATGAATGAATCGTTCTACCCGACGCTCTTCCGTCGGCACATACAGATCAGCAAAACGGGACTTCTCAATGAACTTAGAAGTATACTCCCGCACTGTCATCCCTCCCTGATCCAGACTCAAAAATTCTTCTTCCAACCTTTTCACTGCTGCGAGTGGGCAGAATTGAGCTTTAAATCTGTCAACAAACGTTTCCCACATCATCCCCTTAGCCGCTGCCGAACCCTTTCCCCCAGTCTCAGCCTCCCACCAGTAAACTGCATCAGATTTCAACATGGACAGAGCAAACATTACCCTATCCCCGTCAGCACACTTGCAAGTATCGAAGACCAGTTCCATTTCCTTCACCCACTTCATTGCCAAGATAGGGTCATACTCGCCCTTAAAGGTAGGGGGCTTGCATGAGGCAAAGGCCTTGAAATTTCATCCCTTAGCTGCTAACTCATTCATCACCTGAGGGTTTGAATTCAAGTGACTCTCAGTACCGGTCACTAGTGGACTAGACAGTTCCACGCTTTCTCGGTTCTCACTTGCTTCTTTGCTTCCCGAAGCTGACTCATTCTGCTTGGTGAGGAGAGCCTACAAAGTTTCTTGAATCTTACCCAACTCAGCGGCGAGGTTCTCTCGAGTGACGAATGCAGAGCCATGGCCTCGACCACGACCCCTTGTCAGATTTCTCCTTCTCACCGAAGCTGTACTTTCCTGGATTGAGTCCTCGTGGTGGACGGGGATTTCCACGCTATGAGCCCTTCGAGCCACACGGGTCGTCCTTCGAACCGGAATCTCTCTGTTCTCTTCCACTTGGGTAGTGGCTCGGTGGGGCGTCCTTCCTCGACCCCTACCACGACCCCTTCTGCGGCCTCTTCCGCGGTTAACAGTTGCCCTTGCCGGTTCCACCGGTCCGTTCTCTAGGTTCTCCTCGTTCCGGTTCCTGGGTGCAGCAGGCACTGACCTGCTTCTCAACGATCTTCCAACCATGACGCTTAACTGAAAGAAAAATAACCGTCAACCTTTGCTAAACCCAACACACTGATTTCTATATAAGGTATTTTAAGTACGCACATGTACCTGTAAGTTCACAATTACACTGGCCAGGTGAAATTCCAAACTTACCTTACACGCTTGTTCTCGGCACCTTATTCTTACGCGCACCTATAGTGATTGTTCCTAGAGGCAATCCTATGTCTCAGATGTGTCCCTTACCCTACAATTTAAGTTTAGGCCCTAATAGTCACCTAAATCCCTTAAACTAAGGCTCTGATACCATTTGTAACAACCCAGTATTCAAGATAAACGTCCCAAATTCATTAACATGCAAATAATCATCAATAAGTTTGGAATTACGGTTAATCTTGTCTTTACATCAATAATAAAGTGTACTAAACAAAAATCTGACAGCGGAAGTCTCTAAAATCCACAGCCGAGTACTATCTATAGCTATAAAAACCAAATCTGGAGTGTCTCTAAGCTCCAAGTCCTCCTCGTCATTCCTCTTAGTTCTTACTAGAAGAACCCATAGCGCGCTTACCTGAAAATGGTTTAGTTTTGAAAAGCGAGGGTTAGACCAGAAGGTCTAGTGAATTCCCTCAGAGAACAACATGTAACCAATATAAAAGCCTTTATGAAAACATTTTCGTAAACCTTAGCATACCTCAAGCATGGTACTACACTGTGTAGGGATCACATATCATCTTACGATCAGGGTTCCATTAGGTTCCCCTCTCGTCCTCTTTGGAGCCCCCACGGACTCCCCTCTACCGAATAGGAGGGAAACAAATTCCAACCTACCAGTCTATATTACATATCCAAGGGACCCGCAGATCCCGAGGATCCATCCTTGATCCCACAGTGCAGACCGACTCCACATAGCACGTCATTCATTTCACAAATATGCATCTTTAAAAACCCTTGTAAATCGTCATTCTCAGTTCATCAAGTACAATACATTTCCTCAAGTAATAATAGGTATTTCATGGAAAATATGCATAACCGTTATAAACATTTCATGCTCGTAAATGAAACCATAATCAGTCAAAATCATTCAACACTTTAAGTCGTAAAAGGTTTAGGGAACTCACCTTGCTTGATGTATAGCGCACTCCTAAAATACTTCCAACCTAACCCCGACGAACGCCTAAAGGTAATACATTAACATCAGATTAACCGATCAAGAACTGCTATCCGGACACCACTGACCATCCGGACACAATCACTTTTCCGGACAACAGTCCGGACACTCCACTTCTCCGGACAAGGAATCCGGACACTAGTCCTATCCGGACAAACTACCCGGACACTAATTCCACCCGGAGACCTCGGTCACCTGGATACGACGAAGCACCCGGACACTCTCATAGGTTACTTACCCGGACACCAGCAACAATCGTCCGGACACTACCGAATACGACGTCCGGACTCTTCGGCTGTTCGAACTTAGGATTCTTAAAAGTGATTTATAACTCGATTGCAGCCACTAGTTCGATTAGATAACCTCAAGGGTTCATCCACCAACCCCAAAGACTCATTTAATACACTTATAACCTCTTAAATCGGTTCATTAGGACAACACCCACAAAAACCCATTTCAAAGGAAAAAGGATGGAAACTCTAAGAATCTCCACATTCAGGCTTAGAAATCAACTTATAGAAGAAAGGAAACACTAACAGAACAAGGAAAACGAAATTGAAGAGGTTTACCTTGCTGATTTCTTCTTCGATTTCTCCTTTCCTCTTGAATCTCTTCTCAAACCTTGTTTTCCTTCTTTCTTTCTCTCTTCTTTCCTTAGCCGCCAAACACAATGCCAAATACTGAAATGTTGCCAAAGAGAGTTGACCTAGGGATTTGTGCCCTACCTCTCTATCACCATATGACAACTTAGTCCCTCAAGTTAACCTTCACTTTTCTCAATAGCACTAAACTTTCTTACTTGCAATTTAGAACCCGGTTGTTACACAGTGTGTGGTATAGATGAAGATAATCATTATTCTGATGTGTATGGTACTAATGGTTATGTGCACGTGGAATAGATGAAGATAGTCATTATTTTGATGTGTGTGGTACTAATGGTTATGTGCACGTGGAATAGATGAAGTTAGTCATTATTCTGATATGTGTGAGAAACCCTGGAATAAACGTAATTCCCGGTTTCTAAGGAAGAAGAGGGATTGACATATGTAATTGTAATCTCTACTTCCTTTCCTAAGAAATGGGCATGTGTATATTGCGATTTCTTAGGTGGGAGCATTAATCTAGAATCTGAGAAAGATTCGTAGTGTGGCTCTGGAATAGGATATGAATGGAAATGGGCATGTGTATATTGCGATTTCTGGAATAAGAGTATTAATCTAGAATCAGTGAAGATTCGTAGTGTGGCTCTAAGACATGATATGATGATGGAATGTGTGTCAGTCATAGTCATGGGATTGGATGAAAATCGTGTTAACGGAATAGAGTTACACGTATGGTAAGAAAAAGGGTAATCAGGTTTGATATAACTTGTTTACATTGATTTTGCAAATATTATTATGGAAACGAATGTTCTCTCTAGGCGTTGGCCTAATCGTTTCAAATGATGTTTTCTTACCAGGTACCGGCTCGGGAAAATAAAGGGTTGTGGGACGAGCGTTTTGGAATAGCAAGGAAGTCCATTAACAGAAGGAGATTTTGAGGGATTGCTTAGATAACTTAGTAAATCTGATTATAGTAACATAATTAGATTAATAAGTTATTTGTAGAATCCCGTATCTGTAAGTGTACTCTTGATGATTAATTCACTTGTTATTTTTGTAAGTTTGAAGTTTATATTATCATAACTTGTGGAAAAAAATTGAGGTTCAAATTAGCCTGGAATTTGGGGCGTTACAATATGGTATCAGAGCAATAGTTTAAGTGAACTAAGCATGCTGAGGAGATACTTAGACTTAAGTTGTGATGAATTAAGTTATGATTCGTGAGAAATGGGTAGAAATACTAAGACGGGATAGTCTTAGAGTTAACGGAAATACGTGAAATTAGTACTATAACGATGGTAACGAGGATCCTCCTGTATGATATGTTCACAATTCTAATTAGCTACTGTTATTATGAATGTATTGTTACCCAAGTATACTTGTTTCTAAATTGTTACAGTGCCTAATGATCGATAAAGTACGTTTTGTATGTCTATACTAGTATAACCCTTTCTTATGGTTATCTCGTTGTGTTTTAGTAGAACGATGGTGGATACGCCACCAGGGTCCTTCAATTTTTGAAGATCAGATCAGTAAATGATTCGGGGTTGGAAAGACAACCTGGAACTGGTGGGAATCATGAAAGTCCGCCGAGGCATCTTAATAGTATGAAATGGTTGAGTAAGTGGGCCATGGAATGCATGTATAGTAAGTGTTACAAAGCTGAGAGGGCGACCACTAGTCGGAAGTAGAGTGTCAATGATAAGTCGCGTGAGTAAAACAATTGACCTTGTTTGAGTGAGTAGCCTTCATTTGCGAATAGAGTTTTATGTATGGTGTCCTAGTGTGTGTTATATGAGTTTTTATGATTTAAAAAAAATGCATAGGCAACAATTTTAGTCAAGGTTGAGTCAGCATGTGCAAGTATGTATTTAAAGGAAAAGGCAATTCCATTTACGGCGCACAATGAAATTTTGAGTTTAGCAATTTGCAAAATACTTCGTATTTTACATGAAAAGTTGAATGGTAGCAAAAGGGTCAAGAAAACATTGGCCAGCAAAATTTTTTATAACCAACAAGAGTATTCACTTGATGATATCATATAAACGAATGTGAGAACCGACTAGCTTATTTCGTGTCGGTAATTTTCTTTCAAACTTTTGTCGCATGAAAAGATTTTCATTTTTATTACTGTCGTAACAATATCGTTTGGTTGAGAAAGATTAAGTGTTACAGAAAGTTGTATGCAAACGATTCTCGAGATCGTTGTGCAGTACATTGGAGTTATGAGAATGTTGGGGTCATTGGTACCCAAGTTGTTCCTTGTATTGTTCTTTAAAACGAGAAAATGTAAGAAATGATTCATTTATCAAGTTGTCATGCATGAAGGCTATGAACTCACTAGGTCATAGAGTATTACGCTATAAGCTGAGAAAGAACTCCGAAAGTGAAGAGGTGTTGATAAATCATGAGAGAATGTTTGTAGTTTTGGAATTTGTGTTCAAAGACGAAAGGTGAACAGTGGGAGAGTCGAAAGTGGATTTTAGTGTCGGATGTAGGAGGGTCTGTACCCTTTGTCCGATGACTAGAAATTCAGTTGCCGAGGGACGATTATGTCCGGAGGAAGGACTAGAAGTCGTCAATGTGATGGAATAGTGTGGCGAGACAGAAAGGAAACATCCTTGACGTCAAATAAGAATTTATGGTGATCTTGTGATATTAACGTTGCACAAATAAATTAGAGAAGAAGACAATGAGGTGTGAATTAGATTATGATATGTTGAAAGGATTAGGTTTAGTTAGGGACCCTTGTTAAAGAATAGGTTAAGGAATTATTGATAGGTCGACTATTGACTTTGAAGTCGGCAGTTGTGTAAGGTGTATGAGGCCTTTTGCCAGTCACATGATGCAGTCTGGGTGCGTCCCGCGTATGCGTGTACGGGCAGGAACAAAACCATGAGCGGTACCGGCATGCTGTTATGCAGAGGGTATGCGCAAAGCGGACTTTATCGTGTACGGTGGACTGAGGATGTTACAGAATGGTATATATTTTGTGAAACACCCACTTTTGGGGGAATTTGAGTGATTGACGAATAAATCGCGAGTGAAATAAATTTTGAGTAATTTATTGCATATGAGAAAGCTACGTGGTCAAATTACGCTTTTAGAGTTATTGTGGTTGTACAATATTTATGATGTGTTATATGCTTAATTGCACTTTATTTAAATGAGTGTCGTTTTAAGTATTGGTCTTCTGTGTGAGGACCGTTTGATGATCTTGTATTCTTAGTACCTTTAGGACTAATGAACCTTTGTAAGTGATATACATTGTTGAGTATAAAAGAGTTGCTTATACGTGTACGTATAGATACATATATGATTTGACTTCATTGGGAAGGTAGCAATGAAGGGGTTATGAGATTATCATGCCTCGGAGCGTGTATTGCATGATGTGAGTTAGATGTATTTATTGCATGAGTAGATGTTGATAAATAATCATTAGATTTTTTGAGCAGATGGCTCGGTTTTGTGCTCGGTTGAGTATTGAGAGCATTCGCTCGGTTTAAATAAGCTCGACGTGGGCTTGGGGTTAGAATTACATGAATTGTATTATAAGTGAAGTTTACATGATGTGAATACATTGGTGATTTTGAGGTCATGTATGAATGTTATGTTTTGAATCAGAAGATTAAAAGTTAAAGGACCACCGTGTACGGGTGTTAGGATAGTGAAAGGCTGTTGTTTTAGATAAGCGTTTTCTTGCAGTGTGGATGGTTTATAAAGGATGAATTATTAGGCACGAACTAAGCGAGTGTATAGACTATGCCGATCTATAATGGATTGTGCCCTGTCTATGTATTGGTTTGGAATCACGAAGAGCTAGCAGGAAACGAGTAAGTTGAAATTAATTGTGGTCCAACTAAAGTTGGGGAGGATTATAATAGTGAAATAGACTCAATTAATCATGCGGGAGAACATGAATGTACGTTTGAATTGTGTACAAAGGACCATGAGAGACCTGGTCTGCTGTGAGATGTTATGGGTGGAGAATGTACGAACGAGTAGCGGCTTCAAGTGCCAAGATAAGTGTGTCAACTAGTATGTAATGTGAAGTTAGAAAAAGGAGGCATCCGATGGAAGTCTTTTCGGGGATTCCAGTTAAAGAGTACTATTTTGTCAATAAAATTGTTGGAGTATGTGGTTTGTAAGATGGTGTAGTGATATGGCTAATATCGGAATATAATGGTGGAAAGATAGTGGGTGTTTATCCAAAGCGATTTTGGTTGTGTGAGTCACTAAGTAAGTTTATATTGTTGAATCATTGGAAGTTAACGAAGATGATGGATATGTTAGTCAAAATGTGATGTAAAAAATGCAAAATCCTTAAGGAATACGAGTTGCTTCTTATGTGTGTAAGAATTGTCCGAGAAAGTATTGGTTGCAGATTAAAGAATGTGTAGTAACTTTGGATAGTATGTCGTTTCAAGATAACTTAGTTGATTGCCTTAAGTTAGAATTTTGGTACAACTGTTTGGTTATGTATAGTAATGAGAAAATGTTATCGGTATGTGGAAAAGTTGGGAGAAAGAGACAAGTAATGTTTGGAGGGTAGTACTCCATGCTAACGTGGGAAGAAATGATAAAAAGGTCGGACCTAAGAATGTAGTTATACTACAGATTCAATGGAATTATCACCCTTGATATACAACACTTTAGTGTTTGGTTGCAATATGGTCGCGTAGTGCGATAGTGGTGTGAGGAAATGGTAGCACTTTGTACTGAAGAAACGTGTGAGTCATGGATGTAACAAAGGTTTGTCGTATTTATCGAAGTATTCCAAAGTGGTGAGCATGCTCAATTTAAGGGGAGTGTAGATTTTCAAGCAGTAGATGGTAATGTTATTTTGAGACCCGGAGATCGATTTACGGTTAATGTCGGTATGGTAGACCAAGAAATAGTCGGGTAAAGATTTGATGATGAACAGTTACTCTAAGGAGGTTTGTAAATCCAAGTTGGGGAGCGGATACTAATGAAAGAGGTAAGGTTCAGAAAATATGAAAAGATGAATTCTTGTTCTTTCTGGACTTTTAATTGTGATTAAGTATGTAAGACTTAAAGGAAAGAGAGGTACAAAATATTTCATGTTGGTATGATGTGATTTCTTTTACTAAAGTAAGAGTGGATAAGAAGAGTTGTTGTGTGGAGAAACCAGAAGAAATTTTTATAAGTCAATTAAAAAGTTATGAAATGGTAAGGAAGTAGCTATGTTGAAAGTACAGCGGAAATACCATAGAGGTACTAATGTAACTTTAGAATCAGAGGAGGATATGAAAGTTAGATATCTCATTTGTTTACCTAGCTTTGATTTCGGGGACGAAATCATTTTCAAGTTGGGGAGTATTGTAACATCCTGAATTTTCAATAATATTATTTTAATGAGAATTGGGATCAAATTGTATTTTGGTTTAAAACCTTGAATTATATTGTATTTTATAATTCAATAAGGTTAAAATACAAGGGATTAAGGTTTGGTGTCAATTGTTGGAAAGGTGAAACTTGGGGTGTAATTGGTCATTTTGGAAAGTATGTATGGATAAAATAGCTGAAAATCAGATATTTATTTCATTCTTTTGTGGTTGGGTCGGTCAAGAGGCAGAGAGAAAGAGAGAAAAAGGAGAAAAGAGAAAGAAAGGAAAAACAAGGATTTGTCTTCAAAGTGGTAAGCAATTGACTATAATTTCCAATGAAATTTGTTGTGAATGAATGATGATGAACGAATCTGTGTATTGGATTGTTTTGCAGAATCATAAACAACAGATTGAAGTTTTAGATTTGTGCAGGAAGTGGGTTTTGTAAACTTAAGGTGAGTTCATTTGTTGTTTGCTTAAATCAATGTTTATATGTTAAATTCAACCTTGTAATAGCTGTATAAACTGGTTATGAACTGTATGGGATGGTCTGGAATGAGGTGAATCAAACAGACATCGAATTAGATTGGATTTTAGGCTGCAGTTCGAAGGTTTCCGGATGAAACGTCGTATCCAGAAACCCTGGTGATGAATGTTTCCGGACGCGACAAAGTTATCCGGTAAGTTTTAATTTCGTATAAGTTTCCGGATGAATATAGTTACCGGATGGTATCCGGCTTGTTTTAGTACCCGGGTGTTGTCCGGATTAGATCAGTATCCGGAAAGTTGTGTGTTGTCCGGAAAGTCTAATTGTCCGGACAATCAAATTTATCCGGAAACCCCTGTTGTCCGGACACTTTTGAGAAATTGAGAATGCTAGGTTCTGATGTCTGGTTGCAGTTCTGGATGTTTTGTCTAGTTAAGTTTTCTAAAAAAATTCTAGGGGCGCTGCCCCCACACCCTGCAAGGGCGTTGCCCCTTGACCCCCGTGCTAAGTCGCCGAAGGGGGGGGGGGGGGCATTTGAGGATGAAAATGCGATAAGTTATCTAGTATTCTCAGAGTTAAGAATATGATAGGAGATGTGGTGTGATATGTTGTTATGCATATACGTTAGTAAAGTGTAATGGATCCATAGGCACTAGTGTTTGGTAATCACATGGAATAGGCGTGTGGTAATAATCGTTATTCCAGTGTGTGGTATAGATGAAGATAGTCATTATTCTGATGTGTGTGGTACTAATGGTTATGTGCACGTGGAATAGATGAAGATAGTCATTATTCTGATGTGTGTGGTGCTAATGGTTTTGTGCATGTGGAATAGATGAAGTTAGTCATTATTCTGATGTGTGTGAGAAACCCTGGAATAAACGTAATTCCCGGTTTCTAAGGAAGAAGAGGGATTGACATATGTAATTGTAATATCTACTTCCTTTCCTAAGAAATGGGCATGTGTATATTACGATTTCTTAGGTGGGAGCGTTAATCTAGAATCTGAGAAAGATTCGTAGTGTGGCTCTGGAATAGGATATGAATGGAAATGGGCATGTGTATATTGCGATTTCTGGAATAAGAGTATTAATTTAGAATCAGTGAAGATTCGTAGTGTGGCTCTAAGACATGATATGATGATGGAATGTGTGTCAGTCATAGTCATGGGATTGGATGAAAATCGTGTTAACGGAATAGAGTTACACGTATGGTAAGAAAAAGGGTAATCAGGTTTGATATAACTTGTTTACATTGATTTTGCAAATATTATTATGGAAACGAATGTTCTCACTAGGCGTTGGCCTAATCGTTTCAAATGATGTTTTCTTACCAGGTACCGGCTCGGGAAAATAAAGGGTTGTGGGACGAGCGTTTTGGAATAGCAAGGAAGTCCATTAACAGAAGGAGATTTTGAGGGATTGCTTAGATAACTTAGTAAATCAGATTATAGTAACATAATTAGATTAATAAGTTATTTGTAGAATCCTGTATCTGTAAATGTACTCTTGATGATTAATTCACTTGCTATTTTTGTAAGTTTGAAGTTTATATTATCATAACTTGTGGAAAAAAATTGAGGTTCAAATTAGCCTGGAATTTGGGGCGTTACAATACCACCCTCTTCATTGAAAAGAAAAAAGGTCATACTGTATTAGTTCAGGTGTATGTAGATGACATAATTTTCGGTTCTACCAATCCTCAGTTTGCTAAGAACTTTGCCAAGTTAATGGGATTTTTTTAAAATGACTATGCTGTGTGAGATGAATTTCTTTCTCGATCTTCAAGTTAAACAACTGTCGACCGGGATATTCATAAATCAGGCCAAGTACATTCGAGTTATACTTAAGAAATTCCAGATGAAACAGTCCTCACCGATGAAAACCCCCATGGCACCCGGTACAAAGCTACACGCCGATCCTAACGTAAAGGATGTGGACACTAAAACGTACCAGGGAATGATTGGTTCTTTAATGTACTTAACTGCTAGTAGGCCGAACATCATGTTCTCAACATTTTTTTTGCGCCCGATTTCAGTCAAAACCGAAAGACTCTCATTTAATAGCTGTCAAAAGAATTTTTCGTTATTTACGTGGTACTGCTGATCTTTGCTTGTGGTACCCGAAAGAGACAGGTTTTGAGCTGTCTGCATACTCTGATGCGGACCACGTGGGCAGTATGATGGATCAGAAGAGCACATCGGGTCATGTGTAGTTCTTGGGTGATAGATTGGGGAGTTGGCCATCCAAGAAGAAGCATTGCGTCTCTACGTCGACTGCCGAGGCAGAATACGTGGCCGCCACAAGCTGCTGTTCACAAGAAATTTGGATGCGTACACAACTCAAGGACTGCGGTTTCACATACGTCAAGGTGCCCATCTACTGCGACTCGAAGAGCGCTATTGCAATATCCAGCAATCCGGTCCAGCATACGAAGACAAAGCACATAGACGTTCAGTACCATTTTATTAAGGATCACGTTGAAAGAGGTACAGTCGAACTCTACTTTGTAAACACAGAACATCAGTTAGCAGACCTGTTCACAAAACCACTGGACGAAAAACGCTTTAATTATCTAGTGTCCAGGTTAGTTATGCTAAATCTGAAGACTTGATCTGTTTGTGTGCCCGTTACAAGTTCCATACATCTACGAGCAACTGTCTACTCATCATCTGCTGTTCACACTCCAGATGATTGTGCATACACTTTCTCGCATCTGTATTCTACATGTATTGGTTACATAGTTAGGTTGAGTCTCTGTATTTATTAGGTAGATTTTGCTTGTTTACTTTCTTTCCACGTGTGTTTCTTTTGTTTATTATTGTCGTCTAGTGTATTTGGCTATATATCTGTGCTTTCACAAGTGTTCATGTGTTCAGGGGGAGCACGACCAAGTATCAGGTAAGTTACTTCTACTGTTGAGGGGGAGTGTCACACACGGTTTTTTAACTGTCAGAAAAGTTTTGTTTGTGTGTGTGTAAGGACATTCCTGAGTGCACTTCACATCACACCCCATGCACATTATGAAGGGGAGCACAACCATTGGTGTTCATCATTTGAGGGGGAGCGTCACATATTTTTTCTTAAACGTGTAAAAGTTTTTTTTGTGGTTGACGTCTTCTAACTCACTCACATTCCCGTTCCGAGGGGGTGCAGGGTAATATCCGTGCTAAGGTAGAGGGGGAGCAGGAAATTTTTCAATTCTCTAAAACTTAGGCTTTCGGGACACTTACCCAGTAACTTACCGGGTAAGCTTACCGGACCGGGTAAGTTACCAGGCAATTAATCCGGTAAGTCCTTCCCTATAACTATTGAAGCATCTGGAAACCCTCATTATTCAAGTTCCCGGTAACCATTCCTAAAACCCTCCAAAACCCACTCGATATCTCCCCATTTGGTCACTATCGGATCACCTCCATCTAGGACATTTCACGATCTCGAATATAAAGTATGTGTTGTTCTTAACATTGTCCTGATCATCGCACACACCTACACAAAAATCGTCTAGTAGATTCCATCAGTCCGGATCGACAAAGGGTTTGCGGAACCCTGTGTGTTCGTCGATTCAATTTCGGGTCGATTGTTGTTTTCTAAACACCGGTTCACCTTAATTTGTGGCGTATATTGACTGTTAGAACTTTTTAAACAAAGTTGATTAATGATTGGATGGTGTTTGGTTTGATTCGTGGACAAAAGTCCTACGCCCGGAAACCCTGACTCACCCGGTAACCTGCATATTACCCGGTAACATTCATGTTACCCGGTAACTTGCAAGGTAACCGGTATCCCTCATGACCATTCAGTATGCCCACCCGGACACCTCGACTTCCCGGTAACCCATGTCGTCTGGATACTTTATATCCGGTAAGTTCGACAATCCGGTAAGATCGATGTCCGGTAAGTCATGTACTTTCGGTAACATGTTTTACCCGGTAAGCTTACCTCACCCGGTAAGAATCACTTTCTCCGGTAACTATCATTCACCCGGTAACCCCTATGTTATGCGGCAACCCCTGTGTCATCCGATAAGTCCTATTCCACCCGTTAAGTTCTATTTGTCCGGATACCCTGTTTATCCGGACACTACTTGAGTCCAATGCCTTTGCATTTTTCGAACATTGGCAATCCCAATGTCCTGCACCTACTGCCAGTCCTCAATCTACCACTGATTGAGCCATTCAAATGCTAACGTACGCATAATTTCCGATTTAATCATGTCCAAGCTCTAACTCTGTGATTTTCTTCAGGTATACTAAATGGCGGAACAACAAGAGCAACCACAGATGCAAATTCCTCCTCCGAAGGATTTTATTGACGAGGCGGTCGATAATGTGTTGGTTCCCGAGGACCATGGCATTGAGATCTCGCCGAACAACCACCATCTTGATGCTACTGCATTCCGATCGACCCACCGAGGGGTCGTTGATATAATACTCGGCCATCCGCTTCGCCGAGCACTGACCGCGACAACAGACGTACCAGTTCTGTATGTATACCAAGTCTGGCAAACGGCGAGAGTTGTCACTGCCAAAAACACCCAGACCATCACGGCACGCATTGACAATCATCCTTTCACGCTCACACCGGGGTCCTTCCACCAACTGCTATCCGTTCCGGAACCCACACACGGAGGCAACGTCACATACGCCACTGCCATCGATGACGTCACTCTCTGCGCCGATGTCCATGTGCTTGGATACCGACACGCTCTCGACCGTCCATCTGCGTTCAACCGGAAGTACATCGGCCCGGTCTGGTACACATTGTTCTCAATCCTAAACCGGTGTCTATCATCCCAACAGAAGGGGATAGACAAGTGCACCATCGATTTTCTACGCCTGTTTAACGCTGTGTGCTACAAACGATACATCGACTACTAAGCAATCATGTGGCGTGAACTGGTGCAAGCCATCCGACAGACTAGCTGATCCAAGAAGAAGTTCCTGCGATTTCCGCGCTTCTTCTCTCTGCCTATCCGACAACACATGGAGGCGAATCCACTTATCCCGAGGCGTATTAATCATTCGGTATGTCCTCAGTTCAACCTACAGTACTTGGTGATTCGTAATCCACCTGATACGCAAGCCATGCCTATACCAGAACATTTACTGGCACACGCGGACCCCAATGCACCGAGTGTGATAGAATATAGGAGAGAGTTAGCGAATCCCATGGTCCAGCCAGAGCCGGAGGGACCTCCCCAGGGACATAGAACAGAGGGACGTGAGGGTCCAAGGACTAGAGGAGGTAGAGTCCGGACAGCTGGGGCTCCCGGACGAGGTGTGTTGAGAGTACGTGGGAGGAGAACAGGCACGGGCGGTGCATTGGATACACAAGCCAGTACTGCCCATTCTAGCCAAGCCGGAACAAGCCAACCCCTTTCCATTCCCATCACCCGGACCACGACCGAAGCAGGACCGTCGACTAGACTACACGAGGTCCCGGTCGTCAATGAAGCCGAAAGACCAATGCTTCACCGTGATATGGAAGCATACATTTCTGACCCTCCTTCGCATACCAGACAGGTTGAAGACGTGGAATCTGACTCCACCGACTCCGATACGGACCGTGCTATACGCGCATCCTTAATACCACCCCGTATCGGAACACACCCACCATTGACCGAAGGAACCACGTCTAACTCACCCACACCCCCTCTAATGCCTACTATCCAACCTATTACAGGAGATACAAGGACAACGGAGGGAGAGTTAGGTGAAGAATTGGAACATGTGAGACGGAGGGAATTGAGATCGAAAACAAATCAAGAGAAAATAATCCATAAAAATACAGAGGCTTCTGAGCGACCCCAGACCAGCGTCATCCAGGTAGCCACATCTGCTATCCCGTCTCATCCGTTGGGACGGGGTATTGAAGAAGCCACCGTGGACCTAGCGGCGCAATTGCACGACCTCCCAGGCCACTCATCCGTCTATCAAAAGACGGATGTTTCAATTTTGCACGGGGACATAGCACAACTTCTACCGATCTTTCAATTGGAGAGTATTGGTATTGAAATAAGAGACCAGCAACCCCCGGTCGTGCCGTCTTTCAGAGCATCATCGAGTCTAGAGCCACTTGAAATAGTACATTCTTCGGCTAGGACACAAGATGAGATTCTACAAATCGATGCTCTTCAGGACTTGATCGGAACTTCCGTAGTGTCTCTGCCTTTAAGCAGAACGCGAGGATCGGAAGAAAATACTACCACGGCCACACCATCGCTAACCGTGAACGTAGGTGGCTATGCCTCTAAGGTAGATGCCTCAACGGGTAATCTAAGTGATCCCGGAGTTATATTACCCAACTTTGTGTCACAGGGATCTATGGACAGTGCTCTAAAGACTGTCCGCGAGGTGATGGAGCAGCACTTCACCATAGAGCTCGACAAACTCAAAAGCTTGATCAAAGGTAAAGAGAAGGTAGTCGATTCTGAAACCACACCAACACCTCCACCGGCTCCCGTTCAGTCAACTTACTCGGTGGACACCTTAAAGACTATGCTTCTGACTCAACTGCTCCAATACACCGACACTGAGGCCTCTATCGAAGCAGACTTTCTCTCAGTTCTACGATCACAGGTCACTGCTCCTTCGTCATCCATAACCACTAGATTGGACCAGCTTGACACGACTCTCAAGGACGTTCAACAAGCTCTCAAAACGCTGTCCGAAAGAGTCGGTTCACTAGAAGACCCCTGCAAGAGTCAAGCTGGCGGACTCAAGATACGACACGATGACCAGGATGATCCTGATCATCGTGAGGGGGAGAACAAGAGACAGAAACTATCTGAGTTCGCTCCAATCATCCCTGAAACTATTGTGGTTCAACCGGAACCTTCAACTGTGGCAACTACAACCGAAGAAGAACCTAAAGCCCAGTTGAGCTTAGCCGAGATGGTTATAGATATGGACATCTCTGACGACGAAGACCCAACGGTTGAAAAGCCCATGGGAGAAACACGGGAATTGGTCACACATGATGCATCAGTTAGGCCCGCACTTGATCTAATTGATCTAGACTCCGAGATCGACCCAGAGACCGAAAATGCATGGTATGAAAAAGCCGCCAGTACAATAAATGTCCAAGTAAACCTGATCTTTCCTATATGGTACACCTGATCACACTACTCAGGCCGCCGAGACTTCTATGATACCCGAAACTTCAACTGCTGAAAATCCGACATCTCCTCGCCAACCAACAACATTAGATCATTCTCATCCTCAACAGCAAAAAATCCGATGGGAGAAGATCATGATCCTTATTCCTCACCTGGAGGAATCTCTGAAGAAGCTGTATGTTCACAGGTTACGTCCTATCGAGCCTACTTTCTGCCTTGGGATTTCCTGCTCCGACTCGGAATACCAAAGACAGTACTTAAACGCCATGAAGCGGTGTTTGCCCGTTAGCCAAGTCTGAACGAAGTACAAGATCACCGAAGTGCTCAACGACCAAACATGCCGAATTCTTAAAGTTATGTTTCCAGTATTCACCGTCCGACGAGAAGACAATAATGAATGGAGAATCTCCGAAGCTGACTTTAAGAACCTTAGACCGTTCGACCTTGTTGCTATACTGAAAGACCTCCGAACCAGAACCTTAGACCGTTCGACTTTATAGCCTGGTAAAGCGTTCGAGGCTGTCCGTCAATTCCTAATTCACACAATTATGATGTCTTACCTCACTGACTTCCAAATGGGAATCGAGAACAGAGCAAAGAAGGTTAACCTGCTGAAACCGAATTTGAAAGCACCCAAATTAAAGATGTGTCCCGAGAACGCCCTACTTCTAGAACCGGAATTTGGGATAGTCTACCTCAACGATCAGATAGAAAAGAGGTTTCTTCGCTTATGTTAGCCCCAAGTATCTCTTATGTAAAAGTATTGAAAATATTACAAGTCTGAAGACCAACAGAGCTATGGCGTAAGAGCTCTGGTGACAGAAGACCTCTGTGAAGCCTAAGCCTCGTAGAAATCTCTAAATGTTAGACACGTGTCCATACTATCCACGTAAGCCCTAAAAGGACGAATACACACTTTCCACGTGTCATTCCAGGGTTAGATAGTACAATGTCGAGTGCTTTACCAGACTATAAATAGAGAGGTAGTGGAACAATAATTGTAAGCTTTTGGAAGAATAGTTTTCCACAATTGTTAGAGCACACACTGCTACATTCCATAGCACTACCTCCGTACGATCTTGTTCCCTGTGAGATTTCCGAATACACACACTTGAACGTGTTCTTGGTGTTATTCATATTATCAATATACGACCAGCTTATTATATTTGATCTTGTTATCATTTTACTGTTCTATATTTGATACTCGCTGTTACATTATCGTGTACACAATCACTCACATTTTAATAGCTTTATATAATGCTTCCGCTTTCTGATTTATGCTGTTTATGTGATACAACGTGAATCTGGGAACCTACAGTTGGTATCAGAGCTGATTGATTTGCTCAAATCAAACGATCCAATCTATCCAGGTTGATACATAGTTGTTGATTGTGTTTGTGTGTCTTAAAGCTTCATAAAATACTCTGTTTTTACATCTTAAAACAAGTGTTTCAAAGTTCTTCAATCTTTGTTTAAAGTTTTTCTAGAAAATCTAAAGATCTTCTCTACTCAAGTTACTGTTTCATTGGTAATTGTTCATCTACTTTCAGTTTAAAATTCTTTGAAACGTTCGTACTCTTCTGAGAGATGAATATCCTCAGTGGAAGATTAGGATGGTTAATTTCTTTGAGGGAATGGATAAAGATTTTATGCGTTCTGTCACGGATGGACCATTCCAACCCATGGTTTTGGTTCCACATGTACCCGCAACAGAAACTACTGCTGAGATTCCTGCTTACTTCAAACCAAAAACCACTGGGTATACTGAAGATGAGAAACTTAAAATGGAAAATGACCTTAAAGCAGTTAGACTTCTGATAATGGCCATTCCAAACGATATATTTCAAGAACTAGATTCATGTGTTACTGCTAAAGAAATCTGGGATCAGCTTCTTAATCAACTTGAGGGTGGTATCAAAACCCAAAAGAACAGAAGGACCCAATTTATTAACGAATACAACAATTTCAAGGCACTTCCTAAGGAAACCCTACAACAGACCTATAACAGATTTAATATTTTAATAAACAAGTGTAAAAAGTGTGGGGTCGTTAGGTCGAAGGAAGATAACAATGTTCTGTTCTTGAAAAGTTTAAACGATGAATGGTTAAATATGTCCATATCTTTACAAGCTAACCAAGATTTGGATGCTTGGTCTCTTACTGATGTGTATGGCACTCTTGCTGCACAAGAGAAGGATGTTGTCAAACAGAAAGGCAAATCCACCATTGCAGGTCCAATAGCTTTAATATCTAATTCAAAGAAACCCATGGAAGGAAAGTCCAACAAAGAGAGTTCTAGCAGAGAGAAAAAGAAAGAGAAGTTTGTGAAGAAGAAGGGTAAGTAGAGTCTGGTCGCTGAAAGTGATGATGAGGAAAGTTCATCAGAGGATGATCATATAAATGCTTTTGCTCAATCTCTTGCGTTAATAACTCAAAAATTTAACAAGAGATTCGGCAACAAAGTAGTTGATAGAAGAGGAAGGTACGAAAGAGAAGAGAAAGATGTGAAAAGAAGTTATGCTGCACCTACCCACCAGAATAGAGCTCCACAAGAGCAAAGACCACAACCACAACAGAAGTATAATCCTCCAGCCCCTCAGAAAACAGATGTTGCTCAACCCATCAACCAGAATGATGGACGCTGTTTTAGATGTGGCAAACCCGTCCATTTCTATGTTAATTGTAGAGGTAAACTGGTAAAAGACCAGGATTACTACAAGAAAAAAATACATGTACAATACCGAGAAAGAAGCTACGTTGCTGAAATGGAAAATTGGATCTCTGATTCGTCCTCTGATGACGAACTATAGCAGGTCAATTTTTGCGGGGTTGCTGTGGACGATGAAAGTCTAGGAGTAGCAGATTGGATGACTGGAGAGATGCCGGAGAGAACAACAGAGGATGATTCATCTCAGAATACTTATGCTATTACTGTAACAGAGCCAAATGAAAGAGCGCTGGAGACCACTAGACCCAGTGCCAAGAAGCCTCATGTGCGGATCTGGTACCTAGATTCAGGATGTTCCAGGTACATGACAGGCAATAAGGAGCTGCTGACTTCATTCAAGAACAAAATGGGTAGTGCAGTAACCTTTGGAGGAGATAGTGGTGGACAGATTAGAGGCTATGGTACTTTAAATAATGGTGGTGTTTCATCAAAGTTTGCTTATGTAGAAGGATTAAATCATAATCTGCTCAGTATAAGTCAACATTGTGATCATGGGTTCGATGTCAACTTTAAGAAGAAGTATTGTTCTTTGTTGCTTTCCGAGTCTGGTCAAGAACTTTTAAGAGCCGAAAGAAAAGGCAATCTGTATAAAATGAATTTTAATCCAAACCAAAACTCTACAACAGAAAAACTCTGTTTAGTGTCGTTGAAAAAGGAAGATGCCTGGCTCTGCCATAAAAGATTTGCCCATCTAAATTTCCAAAATCTTGACAAACTCGTGAAGTTGAACTTAGTGAAAGGTCTTCCTTCGCTTAAATTTGACAAAGACCATCTCTGTTCTGCTTGTGAGTTGGGTAAAATGAAAAGATTTTTACACAGAACTAAGAGTGATCACAGTTGCCCCAGACCTTTGCATATGCTTCATGTGGATCTTTGTGGTCCAATCTCTGTGAAAAGTCTGTCAGGCAAGAAGTATATTCTAGTACTTATTGAGGAATTTTCTAGATATACATGGATTGAGTTCATTAGAGTAAAATCTGATGTCCCAGAAATTTTGATAAGTTTGTTGAAGAGGATACAGGTTCTGTTAGGTCTCAAAATCCAAAACTTGAGAAGTGATAATGGGACAGAGTTTAAAATCGCCAGAATTGATGCCTACCTATTAGAGGAAGGAATTTCCCAGAACTTCTCAGCTGCCAGAACTCCACAACAGAATGGTGTGGTGGAATGAAAGAATAGAACTCTGGTAGAAGCCGCCAGAACCATGTTGGAAGGTTCTATCCTTCCAATCAACTTTTGGGCAGAGGTAGTCTTAACAGCCTGTTTTACCCAAAACAGAGTTGTAATAGTGAAAAGATTCAAGAAGACTCCCTATGAACTCATCAACAACCGTAGGCCAAATGTGAAATATTTTCATGTTTTCGGCTGCAAGTGTTATATCTTGAATGGTAGAGAACAAATGGCAAGTTCGATAAGAAAGCTGATGAAGGAATATTTATTGGTTATTCCTTAACCTCTAAAGCCTACAGAGTCTACAATACCAGAACCAGGGTCATTCAAGAAAGCATAAATGTGTCCTTTGATGAAAATACATCAAGTTTCTCTGATCGCAAATCACCAGAGGGGACATAGAAGGAAAAGAAGCCATGTTCTTCAAAGTCAGGAGAAGAAGATATCAACTTAGTGTTCAACGATTTCCTCGATGATGATGATTCCTCAGTCAACATCACCAAAGGCAATCAAGCTCATAATTCCACATAACAGAATCTTACAGGTACAACTCTTACTGGTCCCTCCAATTCTTCACCATCTACTTCTCTGTCTACAGGTGTCATTCAGAGAAATGAGGAACCACAACAAGATGTAAGAGAACTTGAACAAGAGACATCATCACCCCTGCTGACTCACATTGGGAGAGATTCCCTGTTTGAAAGCTCACCCTCTCAGAGCCCTGTTGGGATATCACAGAGTAATAAGGACACTCTCCAGAGTTGTGTGCCACAGAGCCCTGGTCCTAATCCACAGAGCTCTGATGCAGAAATTCGTCTTTTCCCATCAGAAGCACAGACTCCACCTGTTGTGCATGCTCCCATGACAAGATGGACAAAGGATCAACCCCATCATCTAATTATTGGCGCTGCTGAAGATGGTGTGAAGACAAGATCGGCCACAATCAGTGAAGCTTTCTTTGTCAATTTTCTAAGCATGATTGAGCCGAAGAAGATTTCTGAAGCCCTGGAAGACCCAAACTGGATTGAAGCTAAGCAAGACGAGCTTCTAGTGTTTGAAGGGAATAGAGTTTGGTCCTTGGTTCCACTTCCTAAAGATAAAGCTGCTATTGGAACCAAGTGGGTGCTCAAAAATAAAAAGGATGAAGATGGGATTATCATCAGAAACAAATATCGGCTGGTTGCAAATTGATATTGCCTAGAAGAAGGTATCGATTATGATGAAACCTTTGCACATGTGGCTAGGCTGGAAGCAATCAGAATCTTCCTAGCCTATGCTTCTCATAAAGGTTTCAAAGTTTACCAAATGGTTGTGAAATCGGCCTTTCTAAATGGCACCAGGTTTTGAAAGCCCAGAGTTTCCAGACCACGTTTACAAGTTAGACAAAGCTCTGTACGGCCTTAAGCAAGCTCCCAGAGCCTGGTATGAAACTCTGTCAAATTTTCTGTTGACTAATCACTTCGAGAAAGGTACTGTCGATACAACTATATTCTTTAGAAGGTACAAGAATGATATTCTTCTAGTACAAATATATGTTGATGACAATATCTTTGGGTCTACAAGGCAGGAATACTATGACAGGTTTGAGGATTTGATGAAAAGTGCATTCCAAATGAGCATGATGGGAGAACTTTCTTTCTTCCTTGGTTTACATGTAAAACAATCCATCAGAGGGACTTTTATAAGTCAGTCTAAATACATCTCTGATAGTTTGAAAAAATACAAGCTCTATAATTCAAATCCAATGAAAACTCCTATAGCCACTGGAGTCAAACTTGACTCTGACCTGAATGGTGAATCTGTGGATGTCAAGAACTACAGAGGCATGATAGGGTCACTTCTGTATCTTACTGCAAGCAGACCTGATATAATGTTTGCAACCTGTCTTTGTGCCAGATTTCAAGCAAATCCTAAAGAATCCCACTTGTCTGCTGTCAATCGTATATTTAAATATCTGAAAGGGACTCAATTCTTGGGTCTCTGGTATCCTCTTAATTCTGGTTTCGAGCTTATTGCTTATACAGATTCAGATTATACAGGATGTAGGAATGACAGAAAGAGTACTTCTGGTAGCTGCCAATTGCTTGGAGACAAGTTAGTCAGCGGGACATCCAAGAAGCAGAACTGCGTATCAACTTCTACAGCAGAAGCAGAGTATGTTGCTGCTGCTAGTTGTTGCTCTCAAGTGATCTGGATGAAAACTCAGCTCAAGGACTATGGCCTTGAGTACAACAAAGTTCCAATCTTGTGTGACTCCAAAAGTGCAATAGCAATTACGGCTAATCAAGTTCAGCACTCCAAGACAAATCATATCGACATAAGGTACCATTTTATAAAGGATCATGTTGAAAAAGGGACAATTGAAAGGTATTTTGTTTCAGCTGACTTCCAGTTTGCTGATCTGTTCACAAAAGCCCTTGATGAAAGGAGATTTAACTTCTTAATCAGCAAGATGGGTATGCTAAAAATGTCCTCCTAACTCTGTTTAAAAATCAACAGAGCCTCTGATGTTCCTACCAGAGCTCTGTCAAAATGGTTGGGTAGGATAGTTCGCCAGAGCCTCTGATGTTCTCACCAGTGCTCTGCCAGCATACTTTTTCAATGTTTTCCACTTGTGAATTTCTTGTTTGTAAATATTTTTTTTGTATACAAGTTTTTTTTTTAATCCTTCAAAAGGCTGAAAAGAAAAATCTGTCTATTAAGCTCACCAATTCAGGGGGAGCTTAAGAGGAAAAGAAGCATGGTTTTAGGGGGAGCAAGTCAACTCAAATTTCAAATCTAAATGACTTTGCTCTATGAACTTTAAAGTAAATATTTTTTAGGAAGGGAAAACCTGGTCTGATGAAAATCTTTTGATAATGTCAAGAACTTACCAGAACTCTGATATTTCACCAGAGCCTCTGATGTTTCCTCACCAGAACTCTGTGAAACTTCTAAGTCAGTTTTGTTCTCGTTCTTTGACTATTTTTCACATCAGAAACAAGATTTTTAAATGATTTTGGGTAAAGGTGAAACATATTGGGTTACTTGAAAGAAATAGAAAAGGTTGTTGATCAGAGGCAAAACTGCACTAAACTCCATCAGAGCTCTGTTAGTTTTCTGCCATGTCATCAGAAGTGCTGTCATCAGAGATGTGGGTTATTTCTCAAGCGTCAACCACTTGTCACCCACACATCTCTAACCATGATGGTTTGCTAGCCCAAAAGTTGTCAGAACTAAATCCACATGGCAACCTCTGATTGAGAAACCAACCGTTAGCTGTTTCCACGTTTCACTATTGAGGCCACTCCACTATCTGACACTCGAGAGCCTACAGTACCTACGACGTTCATCCAGCCACATGATTCGAGTATAAATATCCATACCCACGATTCATTTCATTTCTTACGTTTTCCTTATCATTCAAAACCCTCAACTTTCCCTCATTTGTTCAAACCTTTGAGTTCTTCAAGAAACCCTAAACCTGCAACAATGGCGGAACAACAAAACTCCACAGAATCAAGCCGTATAGGGCCTGTCGATGAAATCGCAATCCAAGCATATGAGTTCGCTGACAGCAACTACCATTTCGATGCAAACCCAGGCCTCTATTTACCCATTTACCACATCTTTATTGAGTTTTTCAGAAACTCAGATGTTTTTAGAGCCCTCACCTTGTTCGATGATGACCTACGTGAACTTTATGTGCAACAATGGTGGACTACTTGTTAGTTCATCCCAGAACAAAAGTGGATTATTGGAAATGTTGATGCTGGAAGAAATGTAGGAGGTGGATCTATACGCATTCGCGACAAAACCTTCAAGAGAATATTTGGGATGCAAACAAGAAGACAGCTAGGAATTCAAGCATACGAAAAGCCCCCAAAAGTTGTTGTTCTTCTTGACTTTGTGAAATTCCTAGGATACAACAACAAACTGAACAAAATAGGAGACTTCAGAAGAGGAAATTAACCCTCAGTGTGGAATTTCATGTTTTCCATACTGAACCGAACCCTAACTTGAAAATCTGGTAGTCAAGACCAGACCAGCACAGAGATTCTCCAGATAATGTATGGTCTTTACTTCAAAGGAAACTTTGACTACGCCAAGATTCTCTACAAGGACCTCTTATCTGCAGTGAATACCAAGACCTCAGTCCTAGCAAAAGGAGGAGAAGTAGAAGTCCACAGAAGTCTGAAATCCATCAAATACCCACGGTTTATAAGTCTGGTAATCCGAGAAGCCTTCCCATTACTGGAATTAACTCAACAGGGAAATCCCACACCTGTTTGGGTGATGTACAGGTTCTTGCCTACAACCACTGGTGAATACCCAATAATAAGAATGGTACCAAGAACAATGATGTCCCTAATAGAACCCAACCATATCTCTATCCAAAACTATAATTATGTTGGTCAACCTCAAGAACCTGAGGTGAGAACCCCAACATACTTAGGTCATGAGCCTTCTTTGGAGAGTATGAGTGAGGTAAGAGGAGAAGCAGAGGTTAACAGACCAGAGGTGAGAGCACCCGAAGTGGGGTCTTCCTCTGCCCGAGTGGTAGAAGAGGAAGTAGAGGACAGAGCATCCCCTTTGGAGGCTGTCCAAGAGGGAGCAAGGGAAACTATAGAGGTGGAAGTAATTTCGTCCTTCTCTGGTAGTAGTGAGAAAGAGGAAGGTGAGGGAGAGCATCCTGAGTCTTCTACAACCCTAGGAGCCGAGGGAAATGCGAGCTTAGAACAAGATGTTCCAAAGAACACACGTGTGCGTATCCAAAGCCAAACTCCCAGTGCAACCACACAACCTATTGCTGATGATCAAGCCCAGAGGAATATTGAAACAGAGGTGCACACCTGGAACCCTAACCAGCAAGAACCACCAGAGGCAACTCTTCACGCCTCTGGTATGCACAAAACCGGGGAATCTATTTTTGGTAATGATGGTAATTCGCCCCAAGCCATCCATAGGTCACCTACACACGTTGATGCCTCTGTGGCTCACATAGATTTGACACAACATAGCCTCGAGATCTTTCGTATCTCACGTAGGCTCTGCCCAACTCAGAGGCAGTGGAATGACCTAGTGTCACAAGGGAAAACTTTGCTTGATCCAAGTTCTTCCCATCACATCAGATTTCCTTCTCTAGAACCTGAGCTGGAAGAGGAACCTCTGATCAGAACACATGTAGTTGTATCCCCTCCAAGGGAACATCAAGGTTCGGGTGGAAGTCCTACAAGAGCCAACATAAACACAACTCTTGATGTAGGCGCCTCTGGACTCGAGGCTCAACTGGATCCACCTGTTGGAGCCAAGGTTACCCCCGTTGACACGGTCACAAGAGTAGAGTTCACACGCTTCTGTGACAGTATCAACAACTCCTTGAATGAGTATAAACTTATCAATGAATCAAAAGAGGAGCTTGTCCGCAAGGAGAATGCTTCTATCAAAGAAGAGTTGCAACATATCACAGCTAAATATGCAGAGGCAACTCAGAAGTATGCAGAGGCAAAAAGGGTCAGAGCAGAGGAGACAACAAATATATCAACAGAGCTGGCTGAACTAAAAAGACATATGGCAGAAAACCACACGGCTGAAATGAACATAACCTTGCCTATCCCTTCTGTCCTCCTATCAGACTCAAACATCAGAACCTTGACAGAGTTAATCAACAACTCTGTTAAGGATGTAATCAAAGAAGCAACGACATCTTCTGCCACCCCAATCAACATATATGGTCTAAGCCCAAATGATTTACCTATGACAGTCGGCCAGATGGGAGACTTTAGCAGATCCGTTTTAAACAAGATGATGTCTATGTCATCAAAGTTTGTCATGAAGGCATAAGTGACAGAGCGACATGTGCAAACATATCTTGACACTCACAAAGTGAAATTTGAGAGTCAAGTTGATGAGATCTGAACTGCTGCAATAGAGGTTGAAGATGCACTGACAAAGGCAATCACTACTCTCACATATGCCATTAAACAGACTGCCACACTCAAAACACCTGCAGAAGGACCCCCAGAAGGTGAACCTTCGAGCAAAAGAAGTATGTCTGCTTCAAAATTTGTTGTTCATGCCTCACCAAATGCAGGAATTGAAGATTCTGATGATGATGATAATTTCCAAGATGCTCCAGAGGGAATCTCAGAAAATCAGTCGGGTGCGTCCACAGAACAACAAAAGGGGGAGAAGGAGAAGGAAAAAGAGAAAGAGACAGAGACAGGAACGGATAAGGGGGAAGAGAAAGTAACAGAGGAAGAGACAGAAAAAGGAGACAAGGGGATGACAGAAGACATTCCACCAGAGATGACTATGGTGGTGTTTGACTACATGTTCAAAGACAGAGTCAAGAGTCAACTCAACCACCACCAGAGATCATCATACTTGACACCCCTCCTCCATCTCCAAGAACTGAACCAGAGATATCAAAACCAATCTCTGCTGATGAACAAATAAGCCAAGCTCAACCCCAAGTCCAAACCCAAACCCTACAAGAGCCCGGACGCCATGTTGATATTCTTATGGCTGAAACCCACGATGATCCAAACCCAATACAACCAGAACAGAACCCATAAACATCAACCCGACACACCGAGAACCCGCCCATAGAAGAAATATATGCATATCTCTATGCTGACAGAGATATCTACCAACCAATGCCGTACCCATCAACCCGTACCTTAACCCTGACAGAATAAGAGAACTTTCTGATGCTAGGCAAAAGTTCATTGAAACCAAGACAAATCTGAACAAAGCCTTAAACTCAAATTTTGGGATCCGTAGGATCATGAACATCAACCACAGGAAATTCCAATATGACAGAGTCGTGTACCATGAGTACACTGTTGAATCAACAGAAGGCAAGATCGAACACTTCAACGACAACGATCTTGTGCTTCTGAACCCATATGATCTGATAACACTTCACAGATATTGCTTGAACTTCAACAAAAGATACAAAAAAGCAAGAACCGTTTTACCAGAAGTAAGATTCGCTATGCAAGAGCACGTCAATCTCAGAACACAGATCGACTTTCAGCAAGGCATAGAATTAGAAGTGGAGAAACTGGTGATTGCACCTCCGAATGAAAGTCTTGTGGGGTATGGCCATTACAGAACTGGAGCCGTGGTTGGAAATCCTCCAATCTTCATCTGCCGACAGAAGGGCATCAAGAAGGCCATCAGAGCATCTGAAACCAACAAGTACTCGAGTGAGTCGCTGCAGTATCTCAAGAATGTGATCCAAATTTTCCCAAGAGACAAGTGTCCAGAAGAGCAACTCAGACTCTACATCAACCAGATTGATCTTATGCTGGACTTCCGAGAGCTGATCAGAAGATTCGACAGAATCCTAAGGGGAGATAATTATGCTTAGTGTACTTATTTTTTGTTTTGTATTGTAACATCTTAAAATAATAATGCAAAGTCTCACAGAGGTAAAATGTTCTCTGTCTTTTGTTTACATCTCTGTAAATTCCTTTTTTTCAATACTTAGGGGGAGATTGTTAGCCCCAAGTATCTCTTATGTAAAAGTATTGAAAATATTATAAGTCTGAAGACCACCAGAGTTCCAGCATAAGACCTAGAAGAAGTTCAACCAGAAGACCATCAGAGCTCGACAGAGCTCTGGCGGAACCAACAGAGCTCTCTGGCAGAAGACTTCTTTTATTCAACAGAAGAATTGTTTACACAAGAAGACCAACAGAGCTCTGGCGTAATAGCTCTGGTGACAGAAGACCTCTGTGAAGCCTAAGCCTTATAGAAATCTCTAATTGTTAGACACATGTCCATACTTTCCATGTAAGCCCTAAAAGGACGAAGACACACTTTCCACGTGTCATTCCATGGTTAGATAGTACACTGTCTAGTGATTTACCAGGCTATAAATAGAGAGGTAGCGGAACAACAATTGTAAGCTTTTGGAAGAATAGTTTTCCACAATTGTTAGAGCACACACTGCTACATTCCATAGCACTACCTCCGTACGATCTTGTTCCCTGTGAGATTTCCCAATACACACACTTGAACGTGTTCTTGGTGTTATTCATATTATCAACATACGAGCAGCTTATTATATTTGATCTTGTTCTCATTTTATTGTTCTATATTTGATACTCACTGTTACATTATCGTGTACACAATCACTCGCATTTTAATATCTTTATATAATGCTTCCGCTATCTGATTTATGCTGTTTATGTGATACAACATGAATCTGGGAACCTACAGCTTCAGTCAGGTAGACAGATTTTGCGATGGCACACTCCTCAAAGTCAAAGATGCTCTTCGTAACATCATCACTTACGAATCCGAAAATCAAAAGGTTTCGTATGTTCCCAACTCTAATGAGATAACTGCTCGAAATGCCTTATAAGTGATTGAAGAACGCATCGACTACCGCCGAGCCATTCGAATGTTCGAGGTACATTTTGCGCTCCGAAATAGATATGTCAAGAACTGGCGCGAACTCGAACTACAATTCAAAGGGGGAGATTGTTAGGGTCAAATTTGGTTGAATAGAAGTTCAAGGTCTATTTTGTTATTCTTGTATTTTGAGCCTTAATTGTGTAAACGGGCCGTGGGCTTCCATGCCATGGGCCCATAGTATATAATGTTCAATAGCATAGAAAATTAAGCTAGTTGTCTATTTTCACTTTCAGAAATGTATAGTAATTCTCTCTATATTGAAAGTAAATTGGATGACCATTGGAAATCATACTATTCGTATTCATATCTATTGATTTCAATTGTTCGCTGCACGGATCTGGAACTCACAGCTACACTTTAGAGTAGTGTACTTCAGAGCATTGGGACCATACCTCAGCGCTATAAGATGTCTTACCCTAATATCCTTCAGAAGCACAGACCCCTCCTCATGTCCATGTTCCAATGACAAGATGGATAAAGGATCACCCTCATCATCAAATCATAGGTGCTCCTGAAGATGGTGTTAAGACAAGATCTGCAACAATCAATGAGGCTTTCTGGTGAATTTTCTAAGTGTCATAGAGCCAAAAAAAGTCTCTGAAGCCCTTGATGATCCAAACTGGATAGAAGGGATGAAAGAAGGGATTCTGGAGTTTGAAAGAAACAAAGTTTGGTCCTTGGTTCCTTTACCCAAAGACAAATCTGCCATTGGAACCAAGTGGGTGTTCAGAAACAAGAACGATGAAGATGGGATCATTACCAGAAACAAAGCTAGGATGGTTGCAAAAGGATACTGCCAAGAAGAAGGCATTGATTATGATGAAACCTTTACTTCAGTTGCTAGGCTGGAAGCAATAAAAAAGTTTCTAGCCTATGCAGCTCACAAAGGATTCAAAGTATATCGAATGGATGTTAAGTCTGCCTTTATGAATGGCAAATTGCATGAAGAAGTCTATGTCCAACAACCATCTGGATTTGAAAGTTCAGAGTTTCAAGACCATGTTTACTTACTAGACAAAGCTCTGTGTGGCCTTAAACAAGCTCCTAGAGCCTGGTATGAAACTCTGTCAACTTTTCTAACAATCAATGGCTTTGATAAAAGGTACTAAGGATACTACCTTATTCATTAAGATATACAAGCATGAGCTTCTTTTAGTACATATATATGTTGATAACATTATTTTTGGGTCTACTAATCAAAAGTATTTTCAAAGGTTTTCAGAGTTGATGAAAATTGAATTTAAGATGAGAATGATGGGAGAACTTTCATTGTTCCTCGGATTGCAAGTCAAACAAACTATCAGAGGAACTTTTATAAGTTAATCAAAATATGTCTGTGGTATTTTAAAGAAATACGAACTTAACAATTCAACTCCCATGAAAACACCTATTGCCACTGTAGTAAAACTTGACCATGATCATGATGGTCAATCTGTTGATGTCAAAAACTACAGAGTCATGATAGAGTCAATTTTATACTTAACAGCAAGCAGGCCTGATATAATGTTTGAAATTTGTCTCTATGCTAGATTCCAAGCAAACCCAAAGGAATCTCATCTGTCTGCTGTCAAAAGGATTTTTAAATACCTCAAAAGGACTCAATTCTTGGGTCTCTGGTATCCTCTTTAACTCTGGCTTTGAGCTTGTAGCATACACATATTCAGATTATGGAGGATGCAGAAATGACAGAAAGAGCATTTCTGGTAGTTGTCAACTACTTGGAGAAAAGCTAGTGAGTTGGACATCCAATAAGAAAAATTATGTATCAACTTCTATAGTAGAAGCATAATATGTGGCTGCTACTATATGTTGTTCACAAGTGATCTGGATGAAGACTCAACTCAAAGACTATGGTCTTGAGTTTAATAGAGTTCCCATTCTCTGTGAGTCCAAGAGTGCCATTGCAATCACAGCAAATCCTGTTCAACACTCAAAGACAAAGCACATTGATATAAGGTACCACTTTATCATGTATCATGTTGAAAAAGGAACAATTGAGATGTATTTTTTCTCAACTGATTTTCAACTTGCCGACGTGTTCACAAAACCTCTTGATTAGAGGAGATTTAACTTCTTAATCAGCAAGTTGGGAATGCTTATGATTCAATGAATATGAGATGAGATATTTTATCATTGTTCTTCATGTTTATCATCTCTACATTTATATGCAGCTTTTGGCTTCTATTGTTTGTCCACAAATGGGACCGTGCATTCATTCTGATCATTGAGTTATGAAACGACCGCACTAGAAGAAACACCATTAGGTGTTTGTTGTTGTATTGTTGGTGTAAAATGAACTTCTTGCAAAATTGGCGAAAATTCAGATACAGGAATTGTTGCTTCCACCTCATTACTCCTCCACTGAAGGACCAGAGATTGTCGCTTGTTTAGCACTTTGAGCAACAGGATTCCTATTAGAAACAGTAGAAGTTGAGTTATAACTTCCAAAATATTAATCATAAAAATTTTCAAATAATTGATAAAGATCATTTAAGTGAGAAGTAGATGAAGACGCTTGAGCTTTATCAGATTTAGCAATTGCTAGAATTAGTTGTCCGGAAGCTAAAACACCAGATATAGCGGGTTTTATGTTGTTTTGTACAGAAGCCAACTCTTCCAACTCATCAAACTTGACTCTAATACTCTCCATCACTGTTCCCGAAGTTCTAAAGTACACTCTATACACTTTGAAAGTAGACGAATATCCAATGAATACGCCTTCGGACTAAACTTGTTCAATTTTTTTTTGCTGTTTAGTACGAAACATCTGCAACCAAATGAACGAAAATATTTAATATTAGGTTTCCTATTATTTATAATCTCATATGGAGTTTTTCCGAATCTTTGATGGATGGTTGATCTATTTTGCGTATACCACGCGGTTGACACTGCTTCAACCCACAAAAATAACAGAAGATCAGAATTAGACAATATTGTTCTTGCGGCTTCAACTAACGTACGATTTCATTATTCAACAACACCGTTTTGTTGTGGTGTTCTTGTCGCATAGAATCGATGAGTAATCCCCAAAGACTCCAAAAAGTCACCAAGAATTTGATTCTTAACTCCATCCTGTTGTCTGATCTTAACGTCTGAACTGATTGTTGTAGATTAACTTGAAGTGATTTCAGCAAAGAAATGATTAACTCGGGTGTTTCATCCTTTGATCATAGAAATTTGACCCACGTATACCTCGAGTAATCGTCAACCACAACCAATACATAACTTTTTTCATTTATGCTTTTTGTTCTCATGGGTCTGCACAGATCCATGTGTAAAATCTCCAAAACTTTCTTCGTTCTCGGTTCAGGTTTTGGCGGATGAGGAACTCCTTTCATCTTACCTTTCTCACACGCACTGCAGAGATGATCTTTCTCGAACTTTAACACGGGTAAGCCTTTTACTAAATCACCTTTAACAAATTTTTCAATGTATCAGAAATTCAGGTGAGATAGACGTCTGTGCCATGACCATCTTTATTTCAAAGAATCTTTTGACAATAGACAAACGTCGTTCTTGGGTTTTAGATTAGATAGATCAATTGTGTAAATATTTAACATTCGAGTTTCAATAAGAAGTTATGTACCATATTCAGTCCGTACTGAACACCTTCTTTCTTTGAAGTTGAATTCCAAATCCTTATCACAAAATTGACCAATGCTAAACAAATTATGAACTAAACCCTCAACGTAATTAACCTTTGTAATTCTGACGTTGTCTTTGACGACATCTCCATAACTCAGAATTGGCGAGTACTGATCATTTCCAAAACCTTTATCAATTGCTTCAACGAGTAAATCTTGTAAGGAATTACAAGTTTTTGTTTATTACAAGCAAATTGATTTATTTCATCACAAGCAAAATTGTTTTTCTTTGAATTAAAAGGGAAATTGGATGTTTTCATCTGTTCCACATCTGGTGTGGACTGTTTAACCCTCCATTCAAGCTTAACATTCTTTCTCAAATAACGATATGAAAAATCAGAAGAATGAAATTCAAAAGATTTCGAATCATGAGATTGAAAAGATTTTGATTTTCTTGCTTTTCGTCTTTTCTTCTGTAATTGTCCTTCTGATCTAAATTTCGAATAATAATCATTATGACACAGACGTTTAGGTTTCGTTGCCTCTCTGTTGCTCTCTCTCGAACACTAACCAAACGTTCTGTTGATCCCAGTTTGTCTCAACAATGATATATTCAAACAAAAGTATGCAAAACAGAGTAATGAGAATGTATGCGGAAGCGTTTTAATGCATAAACAAGTTTAAATAATTTAGTTGAATTACACACAAATAATGAAGAGGAACAATAATAGTAAGAGTAGTATGCTCAATGGGTCATCTTTATTAATCACTGGAAATGTGAGTTTACACCAAGAATACACAGTGGTATGTATTTTTCTCTCTAGAATGCTCTCTCTCTCTCTCTCTAAAGCTCAGCGTGTGTGAGAATTGTGTGTTGCATGCCTGAAATGGCAGATTGTGCTCTCTATATATAGTAAAGGTTGGGCACAGAATAGTATATGGACAAGGTAGTAGGACTATTTGATCTTCAAGATCTTCATACTTGTAGAGGCACATGAGAGGAACATGATCGTTTATCTTCAAATATGCACAAGTCTTTGTCTTCAGAAGTTTGGCCACACAGAGACTCTGTGGAGTTTCACAGAGGCTCTGTGGTCCGAGGTTGATCTTCAGGTTAGGCTTGACTTCTCAATGAATGACCGAAAGAGGCTTTTGATCTTCTGCATAGAGTCTTGGTATACTCGGTAGAGTTCTTATGTGATTCTTGAACTTAGCTTAATTTTCAATACTTCTAAGAATGAACTATTGGAGCTAACAATCTCCTCCTATGTATTGAAAAATAAAATTTACAGAACTAAGTAAGTGCTCAGGCTAAAAGAACAAGAGGTGAAAATTTCATATAATCTCATTAATTGCTATGCCAGAGGCATTTACAGAAGATGAAAATTAAAATTACATGACTTGAATAAAAATAAGGAAATTACAAAATCACAGAGCCTAAATTTTGGCATCTGGAAAGTCATCATTTATTTTGCCCCATCCACCCTTCTTTTTCAGTTTCGTGTAGTAAAAAGCGTACATGTCTCTAAACCTCAGAGTCGCATCTATATTCTCTATTAGTTGATCTGCATCTTCTAGATTAACATACTCGGTGCCTCTGCGATTCAGAAGGTCCTCTTTGAATGTGTGAAGGGTTTGAGTTGCGTACTTCTGGTAGTTGTATCCTACAAATAGTCTCTTCTTTCCTTGGGGATCGAGGAATACATAGCCAAGACGGGGATGCCTGATTATGGTATTTGGTAAGATGTCGGCAGAGGATGGGTCATACCTTCCTTGAAGAAGATCAAAATGTCATCGGGTGCAGTAAGCTTGATCTTCTCGACTAGGAAGTCGATTAGACTGAAGTATAGCAACTTCTCTCGCATAAAGCTTCTGATGGTCATGTGGTCTCTCTTATACTCTTGTATGTGCCCATACCTTCCTTATGTCCAGAAGTAGAGCTCTGTTAGGTCAAAGGGATGAATGTTCCTTAAGTTTGCATCTGTAAATTTCATCTCTGTGCCATCCACCCTACGCATGAAGTGTTGGCAGTACCAGAAGTTGCGACATTGGGTGTGCAGAAGCTTGATCTCTATGACATCATTGGTCTTAGAGTTAGAGTAGACATCCTCAACCTTTTGTGCCTTATCTCGGTATAACCTGTTACCCAGCTCGGCAATGATGTCGGGTTTTAGTGTAGGCTCAGGAGTGAATCATTGATTCATTAGCTATAAAGATATTTGTACACCACCTCTTCCATGTCCTTCTTTGGCGGAGGTGGGGGAATTGGTTTGCACAGAGCATCCATATCTCTTAAAACTTGAGCAACCCTGTCCTCAGATGGCTTTGCAGAGAGGCAAGAGGTGGGTAGGCTGACAATGGGGCTCCATATGTGTAACACCCCAAAACAGGGGTTAACAAAAACTTCCATAAAACGGAAGAGTGGTACACATTACTACAGTGAAAGTGTACATAATCATCATAATAAAACCATTAATACAAATAATTAGTTAATGTATAACTACTAAAAGACTACTTGCTTGTTTGCTCAATACTATAGCAATCCAAGATCAAAAGGATGTCAGGAAGTTCTAATGTCAATCTTCCAATTCTTTAACCTTCCAACATCAATCCCAAGCTCACACCCCGTTCTACACTTTCTTGTGTCCGGAACCACTGATATCTGTAACACATAAAACACATAACAAGTGTTAGGCTTTTAAAGCCTAAGTGAGGTTTACACATAATACATAGATTATAATCATAACATGTAGGAAGAACAATTCGGTACATTCACAAATTGGATTCCATGGAGAAGGTCCATATCGCTACCTAGTTACATTATAATCGAAGATATACCTTGATCGATACCCCACGGTATTGTCACAAGGCATAACACAACGGAAAACCCCACGGTATCCGAAGGTATGAACCAAATACACTTACCCCACGGCATGTATGAATATATCCTCCAATGCATACTAGGTGCTCCTCCAATTAAGTGAATACCAAATGTGTTAATCCAAATAAGATTCAAAGCATATTAAGCACTTTAACAATGGTCCAACCATTTATCATAATCAATACTACTTCTATGTAGTTCACAAACATCCACATGTATTTATTTACATTCTATAAGAATTCCATAATAAACCACTATGTTTACAATTCAAGAATAAGTCCATTAGGACCATTAAGCCATCAATTCATCATTAATACATCTAGTAAGTCATCTTCTCAATATCACATACTATTGATATAATATCAAACCAACTCTTAACATTAACATTTATCATGGCATACAAGGTAATTAAACACAATTAAGCCACATTAACTTACTTGAACTCCTCTTATTTCCCTCTTAACCATTAAGAGCATATAATTCAAGATTTCACCTTAACTATACCAAAATCAAGATGAGGAATAGTATATAAATGTAATACAAATAAATAATTACAAGTTACTCACCTTAATTCCTCAATTAGTATAACCCTATCTTGAAGTCTTGAACCCTAATACTCCAAATCAGGAAGATGAATGATGTATAGCCCTAAATGGAAGTTAAATGGTAAGATTCATCTTTGCAATTACTTGTTTTGGATTAGAATTTAGAGATAAGAATTACCTTTGGATTTAGAGGAAGAAATCGTCTAAGAGAAATGAGCAGAGAAATTATCTGATTTGAGTGTTCTAATGAGATAGTGTGATGACTAAGGAATAAGGGGTGGGTTTAACCCCCTTTTGGCACGTCAGGCATTCGGCGCCGATCATCCGCGCCGATGCATCGGCGCCACCCCAACGGCGCCAGCTTCTGTTTGCCAAAACTCCCAACTTCCACTAATTTAGCCGTAACTTCTTCGTTAGAACTCCGTTTTTACCCCGGAAAGTACCGTTAGGCTCGTATTCAAAATACCCATCCAACTAATCCATAAAATCTAATATTCCACTTTATCATCTATTTTTCATAAATTTTCTTAAGGAATAAACTTACTGATTTCTATCGGGAGTTATCAAATAACAAATAAAATCACGGAAATTACTTAAGATATCAATCAAAATCTAAAAAGTCAAAATATTATGAAATATTAAACTTACTATTACTTACGAGGATTTTCCGGGTGTTACAATTCTCCCCCACTTGAAATAGATTTCGTCCTCGAAATCTTAGACTAAGAAAACAAATGTGGGTATCACCGCTTCATATTTTTTTCCGTCTCCCATGTGATATTAGCTCCACGGTGATGTTTCCATTGTACCTTAACCATATTGATCTCTTTTCATCGAGTTCTCTTAGTCAAATGCTCCAAAATAGCTTCAGGCTCTTCTAAACAATGCTTGTTCTCCACTCTAATTTCTGACAACGGTATTACATTCTCTTCATGACCCAAGCACTTACGCAAATAACAAACATGAAAAGTCGGGTGGATTCCGTTCATTTCTGGAGGTAAGTCTAACTTGTAAGCTTGCAAACCTACTCGTTCCAAAATAGTAAACGGACCAAGGAAACGAGGACTCAACTTTCCCCTTTTCCCAAATCGGATCAACCCCTTCCATGGAGATACCTTTAACATTACTCGCTCCCCCACTTGGAATTCAATTGGTTTCCTTTTCTTATTTGCATAACTCACTTGTCGATCTTGGGCCGCTTTCAACCGTTCTCTAATAATCTTGACTTTGTCCGCCGTTTCTTGAACAATTTCCGGCCCAGCGAACTGTTTCTCTCCTGCTTCCAACCAACAAGCCGGAGTCCTACACTTTCTCCCATAGAGTGCTTCAAATGGTGTCGCCTTCAAACTAGAATGGTAACTATTATTGTAAGCGAACTCTGTTAATGGTAGATGTACATCCCAATTTCCACCAAATTCGATTACACAAGCCCTCAACATATCTTCTAGAGTCTGAATGGTCTTTTCGCTTTGACCATCTGTCTGTGGGTGATAAGCCGTGCTCAAATTCAGTCTAGTACCAAGTTCCTCTTGTAATGCTTGCCAAAATCGTGACGTAAACCGACTGTCCCTATCAGAAACTATAGATACAGGCACACCATGACGTGAAACCACTTCATCAATGTAAAGTTTTGCTAATGAGTCCATTGATGAGGTTTCTCGCATTGCCAAGAAATGCACACTTTGAAAAGTTTAAGTGTGCAAATCTTTTATACCAGAGCCAGACATCTTCTTTGTTCAAAGAAACTAAACAAAGTCTTCTGTATTAGATTTTTTATTTGGATTGAAATTCATTTTGTAAAGATTTCCTTTTCTGTCAGCTTTGAGCAACTCTTGACCAAACTCTGAAACTAACAGTGAACAATATTTCTTCTTAAAATTGACATCAAAATCATGATCACAAAGTTGACTTATGCTAAGAAAATTATGATTTAACCCTTCAACATAAGCAACGTTAGAAACTTATACACCTCCATTTGTTAATACCCATAGCATCTGATCTGTCCTTGCCCATCTCTACCAAAAGTTATTGCGCCTCCCATTTTATCTTTGAATGAGGTTAGCAACTCTTTATTTCCAGTCATGTGCCTTGAACATCTAGAGTCCAAGTACCATATTTGCACAAGTTGTTTCTGCAAGACATATTAGAATTTATTAGGTACCCATTTCATAATGGGTCCTACTTGTTAGGCTTGGGTTTGATTGATTTACCTTCTAGCTTTTCATTCTGTGATGGTTTGCTAGAGGCTTTTCCTTGCATTCTCTGAGACATGGTCTTAGAATCTTTCTTCTCTAGTGACCAGTTCAGAATGCAATAAGGACCATTAAGATGATTCTGAAGTTTCAACAGGAGAAAGCAATTGCAATTAACATAACATGGAGATGATTGTGATAAACTTCTGTTTTGATTCATCATCATGGGATTACATGCCTTTTGGAAATTAAAAGATCTAGAGTCAGAGGTTTTGCTAAACATCCTATCTAGATGATATTTTTCCTTGTCCCAAAAAGATTGGTTTTCTCTATGATTCACTGCAGATTGAGAATTAGCAGTATCATTAACTTTCCATTTTCCTTTATGTTCTGGAGTGATCTGATTGGTTTATAAACATAAGGCACAGAGGATTGAGTGGTTGAGGTACTCATGGCTTTTTCTTTCATCTTCTTTTCTAATTTCACATAAGATAAAGTTCTAACACCCATACCCTCAAAATTAGGACAAATTGGAACTTTGGGTTTGTTCTTTGGAACATAAATGACATTATTTAAAATCCTAGATCCAACAAGTGTCTGTTTTGATTTGTGCAAGACCTTCTCTGGTGCACATAAAATTTGCTCACCAACCTCTGAGTTTGAGTCAGAGTCCAGAAAGTTTCTAGTGACTCTGTTAGAGATGAGAGTCTCTGAGGGATTTTGATAGAAACTTGCTTTCTTGGAGTCAAAGAAGTTCAGATCTCTGATAATACATGTTTTAAATTTTCTAATCTTAGGTTTCAAGGCTTCAGAAGCAGAGTTTTCCTCAAGTACTCTTTGCAAATCCTTTTCAAATGTTGTTCTAACATCCTTAGAGTTGGGAGCGAAATCTGGTGCTTCTGGATTAAGCTCACTCTGAGTTTTAACTTCAGAGGGACTACTCACAGAAGTAACAAACTTCTGTGATTTGAAAGAGTAAAACTTAAAGATATCTTTTGGATCAGAACTTTTAGCAGATTTTGAAATAATAAATTCAGATTTTCCTTGATCATGTATTAATTTACAAGATGGTTCTGAGACCTTTTCCTGATCAAGGGTGTCATAGGACACGTTTCTGAAGTTTATCTTCTTGGTTATTGACCCTTCTGAGGTCTTGTCTTAGTTTGCTTAGCATAAGTCAACTTTGTGATCATGGTTTTGATGTCAAGTTTAAGAGAGAATATTGTTCTCTATTAGATTCAAATTTTGGTCAAGAATTGCTTAGAGCTGATAGAAAGGGAAACCCTTATCGCATTAATTTCACTCCAAACAAATATTCTAATTCAGAGAAACTCTGTTTAGTCTCTTTGATCGATGAGGAAACTTGGCTCTGGCATAAAATATTTTCACATCTAAAATTTTCAACTTTTGACAAGCTTGTGAAATTTAACTTGCTAAAAGGTTTACCACCTCTGAAGTTTGACAGAGAGCATCTCTATTTTTCATATGAAATGGGTAAGCTCAAGAGATCTTCAGACAGAACAAAGAGTGATCACAATTGCCCTAGACCTTTGCACATGCTACATGTGGATATCTTTGGTTCCATTTCTATGCAAAGTCTATCTGGTAAAAAGTATATTCTTGTTTTAATTGATGAATATTCAAGATATACATGGGTTGAGTTCATCAGAGCAAAGTCCGATGTCCCAGATGTACTTATAAATTAGTTGAAAAGAAATCACGTGCTGCTTAGCTTAAAAAATGCAGAAGCTGAGAAGTGACAATGGAATAGAGTTCAATAATGTCATACTTGAATCATACCTTACAGAAGAAGGTATTTCACAGAACTTCTCTGCTGCAAGAACCCCTTAATAGAATGGATTTGTTAATAGAAGGAACAGAACGCTTGTAGAAGCTCCAGAATAATGCTAGCAGGCTCTGATCTTCCAACAAATTTCTTGGCCGAATCAGTCTCAACAGCTTGTTTTACCCACAACAAAGCTATCATAGTGAGGAGATTCAAGAAGACTGCTTATGAACTCATCAACAACAGAAAGCCATATGTGAAATACTTTCATGTCTTTGGCTGCAAATGCTTTACTCTGAATTACAGAGATCAACTTGGAAAGTTTGATAAAAAGGCTGGTAAAGGAAAATTCATTGGATATTCCCTAACTTCAAAAGCCTACAAAGTCTACAATCTTAGAACAAGAGTCATTCTATAAAGCATCAATGTGTCCTTTGATGATAGAGCATCAAAGTTCTCTGACATTCCAACATTAGAGAAGATACACATCAGAAAGGATTCTAGTTCCTCTAAATCAAAAGAATCAGAACTCAAGATAATATTTGATGACTTCTTTGATGATGAATATTCCTCTGACCCCATCATTAAAGGCAATCATGTTCATCGTTCAGAAGGATCACGACAAACAAGTACATCTCTATCTGGACCCTCAAATACATCACCTTCTACCTCCTTGACTACAGGTCCAAATCAAGATAACAACTCAAACCAACAGTTAGAGGAAAAGGAACTTGAAACTGAACCTGAACCATCATCACCATTGATGACAAACACTGGAATAAACTCCATATATAACAGCACACCATCACAGAGCCCTGACGGTATCTTTCAGAGCAATGAAGCTACTGTTATGGTCTAATTTGGTTGAATAGAAGTTCAAGGTCTATTTTGTTATTCTTGTATTTTGAGCCTTAATTTTGTAAACGGGCCGTAGGCTTCCATGCCATGGGCCCATAGTATATAATGTTCAATAGATTAGAAAATTAAGCTAGTTGTCTATATTCACTTTCAGAAACATATTGTAATTCTCTCTATATTGAAAGTAAATTGGATGACTATTGGAAATCATACTATTCGTATTCATATCTATTGATTTCTATTGTTCGTTGCACGAATCTGGAACTCATAATTGGTATTAGAGCAAACGGACGAATCGATTCAAAAAGTATTTTCTTGATTTCTGGTAAGTTTTTTGGAAACATTCGACTGTGTTCTTGGCATTAAAACCCATTTTTTTTATTATGTGAAAATTGATTGTTTTCGTTTATCACATTCCGTTAGCATCATCATTATAAACGAATCTGCAAGTTTTCATCATCTAATTCGATCATCTTAGTTGGTTTTAAGCAAAATCAAACTTTCAAGTTTTTGGTCTCTGTTCTTGCAAAAATCCAATCTTTTCTATCAAAAACGTGTTATTTGGCTTCAAATTCGATTTGGGTATTGTTATTATTGTGTTTGTTCGAGTTCCTAACTTTTCAGGAATGATTTTAAGCAACCCTAATCGATTTCCAATCGACTTGGAAACCACAACCGCAATTACCGGATACCACAGCCGTGGTTACCGGGTCCATCAACTAGTTACCGAGTAAGTTTCCTATTCCTTGAATTGTTACCGGGTAACTCCAAATTACCGGGTAACTTCTCATTTACCGGTATTCTCTATACTTTCTGGACAAGTTCCCGGTAAGTACATCCAGTAACTACCTTTCATCCGGTAAGTTATCTCACCCGGTAGGTGTGTTAATTGCTTTACTCGGTAAGTTCTTATTTCATTTGTTTCATCCGGTAAGAATATCATCCGGTAACTTCAAGTCATCCGGTAAGTCTCTCTTCTAGTAAGCTCTTCCACAAGGTAAGTTTCATTTTTGCTTATTTTTAATTCATCCGGTAACTTGTCTCACCCGGTAACCCTCTGTTACCCGGTAACTCAAGCTTATCCGGTAACCTTAGCAAATTTACCTGTTTTTCACAATCCGATCCGGACACTTCCAGATTAGATATCTTTTCATCCGGATTCCTATCCGGTAAGTTCAATCTAGTCGATTTCTTACCTGATTTAGCATAATCCACTCTTAGAACCTGCGTTAGGACTTCACTCTTAGTGCCTTGCGTTAGGTTATCACTTTGAATCGAATCAATTGTCTGACGATCACTCTATTGCAACTTAAGATGTCTTCGCACGACGCTTTTGCTATCGACACCGACTCCAAGCCGCCTTGCCTCTCCCAAGGTGAATACAGCCAATGGCGGGACAAATTTCTGATCTTCATTGAGTCAAAGGATAACTTCGAGTATATCTGGCAAGCCCTATCTAACGGGCCGATTCCTGAACCCATGAAGACTATACCAGCAACTGAAGAAGGTGGTCAAGTTCGTTAAGAGGCTATGACACTCTCCGAAATGACTGCCGACGAAAGAGGCATGCTTGAGGGAGAAAAGCATGCTAAGAGGTACCTCGTTCAGGCTCTACCCAACACGATCTACACAGCCATCGACAGCTACAAAAAGACAGCAAAGGGCATGTGGGATCAGGTGGAGAAAATGATGCGCGGGAGCCAAGTTGGGAATCAACTTAAAATCAACAGCTCCATAACCAAGTTCGATGGGTTTAAGTAGCGCACCGGCGAACTCACCCAAACCTATGACCGCTTTTGTCTCCTTCTCAACGAGCTTCACAAGAACCAAATCACTCGTTCTAACACGGAGAATGCACTCAAGTTCCTTAACAACCTGTTGCCTGAATGGAAGGTATTTTCATCTCACGTCAAGCACAACCACTTGATGGAGAACGTTGGCATCCACGAACTCTATGAGCTGCTTCTTCAAGACAAAGATGAGGTGATGGAGATTCTGAACGAGAAGAAGACTGCATCCAAGCCAACTGCTGATCTACTTGCTCTTATGTCCTCCAAACGAGGGAAATCTTCCAGCCGTCATTCTAAACGTGCCAAAGAGCCTAGTGAATCTGAGCCTGAGTCTGAAGAAAAGGAGGACAGTGTTTCTGATCCTGAAGTATCTGCCATTAAGAAAGCAATAATCCTTCCAACAACAGAAGTTCTACAAGAAGCCGACGTCCAATAATCAGCGCTACTCCACCTCCTCCAACAAGCGTCATGATTATCAGGACAAATATGAAGGAAAGAAGAAAGCAGATAAGCCCAACCAGTCTGACAAGAAGGAGAAGTCAGAGAGAGATGACCGCAAGTCTGAATCAAAAAGGAAAGACGAACCCGTGACATGTTATAACAGTGGGAAGCTAGGTCATTTTGCCAAAGACTGTAGAAGGCCTGTTGTGAAGAATGCACACTATTACAAGGCTAAGCTCGCTCTGGCAGAACAAAAAGAAGCAGGAGAAGCTCTATCTGTTGAAGATTACTACTGGTTGGGTCGTTCTGATGATGAAAGCGAATCTGATAGTGCTGATTCGTTTATGGGCTACCACTCTCCTACTGATGAAGAAAAGGCAAAGCCATGTCAGGTATGTGAACCTATCCATCAAAATTTCTTTACTCAAATGCAATAGATTCCTATAAGACCACCTCTAAAGAAAAACGGCTTGAGATTAAATCATTATCTGAAAAGCTAGATGTTCAAAAGCGAATAACTGAGAAACACAAGTCCGAAAATGATAATTTAAAAGAAAAATGCAAAAATCTTTCAATAGCACCTAAGGACTTAAGGGCCAAATTATCTGAAATACATTCACAGCTTGATCAGTGTGAGAATGAGAAACCATAAATTGTTTATCAATGCTCTGCTCTTCAAATTCAACACAAGGAGTTTGTCACTAAAATAGTTGATCTTGAAACTAAACTCCACAAAAGAGGTCAAACTGATCAGACCATTAACATGAATAAAGCCAAGGAGTTCACTTACTTTAACAAGGAATGGGGAATCAGATATGATAACCCACACTACTTGAAAAAGGGTATATTCAAAAGACCTACACTGTATGATTTTGGCTGTCTTGGAATAGACAAAAAGTATCCAGAATATGGGATTAAATGGACTGGTCCTCTTGAACCTGAAAAGGAAGAGGAAACTAAGGAATATAAGCGAAAACACACGATAAAAATGCAACTTCATTTTTGTTATGAGCCTTTGAACTATTATTATGAGAAAAATCAAAAGAAATACCTCTTGAATGACTATTTTGACTACTATAAGGTTGTGACGCCCAAGGATTCTTCCAAAAAGGATGAGGTCCAAGAAACCGTATCCAAGACTGAGACGGATGAGTTCAAACTATATGTTCCCCCACTCGTCTTGGAAGCAAAAATAGAACTTGAGGAACTAAAATCCGTAAAAACCGAAGGAAATGTCTTGTTTTCAAAAAGAAAAGTCAGCGCTTATCAAAGAACTTGAGGAACTAAAATCCGTAAAAACCGAAGTTGTGTCTGATGAAGGACAGGAAATCCTTCGGTGTGAAATCAACAAGCTCACATCAAAACTGTCTGCCTTGGGAACAGAAGCGATGAAGGAGCATACGAGCAATGGTCAGCTCAAAGAGCAGATTGACCTACTCCAATCTGAAAAGTTGATTTCACCCGACTCCTCCTCCAACTCATCTGACACGTCTTCATGTAAAGCTTTTATTGGAAAAATCTCTTCTACACAAGACGGTAAAGAATCTCAAGATAAGAGTGTTTTAAGGAATTTAAACTCTGATTTTTTCCTAGCTTCCGCACCAAATTCCCCGAAACACACAAGCACAAAGTGTTCCTCGCCTTCCTCGACTGATCCAAGTCCTGTAATTCCGGATGTCATTTTTTCATAATTCATGAATTCCGAGGGCAATTCTGATGAAGAGTTTGAGTCGTTTCCCTTCGAAAAACCTCTTCCAAGTCATACTGACTTCCTTTCACCAGTGGTCAATCGACCGGTCAATTTTCTAAAGGGCGATTATTCCAAAACAAAGACCCCGACTGTGATTAAGATTTCTAAATCTAAGTCAGATTCTCAAGCCGAGGCAAAAGACCAATCGATCGACTGCCAAAAATCATGCTTCCTCAAAAGCCACTAACCATGCTGTCAATGTTGTTTCAGATAAAACCGGTCGAGCTAAACAGGACAAACAAATGTGGCTAGCTAAGGAATCTATCAAGAATGCTGCGTCGAAGTCATTTAATACCGTTTTCTATCCTAGAATGAACAAAAATGATTGTGCTTGGAATCATAGGAATGATTTTGTTAAACAAGATATTAAATTTCCGATTAAACTTTATTACATTCAGCAATTGATTCAATTATCGCATGATTGTTTGTGTTGTTCTAGTTGTGGTTGGAATGACTTTGATGACATTAATAACAATGACTGGTTTGGGTCATATCATATGTATAATTCTTCACCCAAACGCAAACCCCGTAAAAACGAAAAGAAATCTAAATCTACACGGGGTTCCCAATCATAGGTTAAACCAAAGCAAGAAAGGAAACCCATGTCAAAACGGGTTCCTCCTACTGAGGTTAAACCTACACCCAAGAGGCAACCTGCTTCAAAACAGGTTCCTCCGAAAGCTGTCAAACCTAACCCTCCAGGACCCATTTTAATATGGGTACCTAAAGTCCGATAATCCTCTTTTGCAGGACGGTCATGTGTGGTACTTAGATTCTGGATGCTCCAAGCACATGACCGGAAGGATGGAGCTTCTCACGAACTACAAGGAACTATATGGCGGAGACGTGAGATTTGGAAACGATGACAATGCGCCGATTTTGGGCAACAACGACATTGTCCAAGACAAGATCACCATCAAAAAAGTTTCATACGTCACGGGATTCGGACCCAACCTTTTTAGTATCGGCCAATTCTGCGACAAAAATATTGGGGTCAGATTCAAAGCCAAAAGGTGTAGCATTCTCACCGATGACGGAACAGAGCTACTAGTTGGAAAGCGAAGGACCAACCTCTACACCATCGACCTCGCAACCCTGAAGACCGATAATTCTGTCTGCCTGATGTCAAAGGCCAATTCCCAACAAGCGTGGATTTGGCATTGACGACTATCGCACCTGAACTTAAAGAGTATCAACAAACTAGTGCTGGGGGGACACGTGAAAGGCATGCCCGACCTTCAATTCGTGAAGGGCTGACTTTGCGGGGCATGCGAGATGGGAAAGATGAAGCGTGCGACGCAGAAGCCGAAGGCCGCTCTGAGAACGTCACGGTCCCTAGAACCTATCCATATGGATTTGTGTGCACCGATGCGCGTTCAGAGCATCAACAAGCTCAAGTACGTCCTGGTGATTGTGGATGATTACGCACGCTACACATGGGTCAAGTTTCTACGCACGAAGGATGAAACCCCGGAGCTGATCATCAACCATTTGAAGACCATCCAACCGAACCTTCAAAGACAAGTTCAGACTATCAGGACAGACAACGGGACGGAGTTCAAGAATCAAACGTTGAACGAATACTTGACCTCAGTCGGTATCTCGCAAACCTTCTCTGCCGCACGCACTCCTCAACAAAACGGAGTGGTGGAAAGACACAACCGTACTCTCGTCGAAGCCGCTCACACGATGCTTTCTCAATCCAAACTGCCTTTATTTCTGTGGGCTGAAGTGGTGTCTACTGCATGTTACACGCAAAATCGCTCTATTATCAACAAACGGTTCAACAAGACGCCGTACGAGATCATGAACAACCGCGTTCCGAACATCAAGTACTTCCATGCATTCGGATGCACGTGCTACGTCCTCAATGACAATGATGATCTCAGCAAATTCAGCCTGAAGGCGGACGGAGGAGTTTTCATAAGATACTCCATGCAGGCTAAGGCGTATCGCGTTTACAACAAACGGACTAAAACCGTTACTGAGAGTGTAAATTTGACATTCGACGAAGCCGCAGATTTGTCTTCTGAACACATCAGTTTAGAACCCGGTTTAACTGGCGTGCTAGCTTCCGAACTTCCACGTTCGGGATCTGCACAAACGACAGTAAATCCGAATCATGCATCTACGTCAAATGCTGATCTTTAAGATTAAGATTTACTGTTCCAATATTTTTTTGATGATATGCTTAACATTTCTACCCCTCGTGTCTCAGCGCACCCAAGACTTGAAGCTGCTCAAATCGAGGATTCGGCGAATCTCTCCGGTCTGCCGCCCTCGACTAGCACTCCATCCATCACTGTGGAGACACCTCAGACATCATCCTCAACATCATCTGATACAACCATCCCCTCGGAGAAACTAGTGCAAAACCCGGAGATCGCTCCTCAAGTTTCGTCCTCTACTGCCATCATAAATCAACCTCTGAATTCCTCGGAACCATAAGTTGCTCAGCTTTCGACGAATCCTCCCCCGTCTCCTCCGAGAAACCAACCGGCGACACTTGAAGCTGTTCAAGACCTTCCATCTGGTGATTACGTGGATCCGGACACATCACACTCCACTCAACAGCCGTTTCCACACACCACCAAATGGACAAGAGCTCATCCCCTGCACCAGATTATCGGTGATCCCTCCACTCCAGTCTAAACGCGAGGCGCATCAGCCAATTTCTGCCTTTTCTCTGGATTCCTGAGCAAGATCGAGCCTACCACCGTACGTGAAGCACTTGAAGATCCGGACTGGGTCATGGCCATGCAAGAGGAGCTCAACCAATTCGAGGCTCTCAAAGTATGGCGGCTTATCCCACGTCCATCACACAAAACGGTGATCGGCACTAAGTGGATATTCAAGAACAAGAAAGACGAGGACGACATCATAGTACGCAACAAGGCGCGTCTCGTGGCCAAGGGATACCGTCAACAAGAAGGGATTGACTATGACGAAACATACGCTCTGGTGGCGAGGATAGAAGCAATACGTATGTTACAAAGGGTTGTGAAGACCACATTTCCTAGACAAGGCGCTCTACGGATTGAAGCAAGCTCCACGGGCCTTGTATGATAGGCTATCCAAGTTTTTAATAAAGTCGGAATTTTCATGAGGTAAAATCGATACCTGTAACATCCTGAATTTTCAATAATATTATTTTAATGAGAATTGGGATCAAATTGTATTTTGGTTTAAAACCTTGAATTATATTGTATTTTATAATTCAATAAGGTTAAAATACAAGGGATTAAGGTTTGGTGTCAATTGTTGGAAAGTTGAAACTTGGGGGTGTAATTGGTCATTTTGGAAAGTATGTATGGATAAAATAGCTGAAAATCATATATTTATTTCATTCTTTTGTGGTTGGGTCGGTCAAGAGGCAGAGAGAAAGAGAGAAAAAGGAGAAAAGAGAAAGAAAGGAAAAACAAGGATTTGTCTTCAAAGTGGTAAGCAATTGACTATAATTTCCAATGAAATTTGTTGTGAATGAATGACGATGAACGAATCTGTGTATTGGATTGATATGCAGAATCATAAACAACAGATTGAAGTTTTAGATTTGTGCAGGAAGTGGGTTTTGCAAACTTAAGGTGAGTTCATTTGTTGTTTGCTTAAATCAATGTTTATATGTTAAATTCAACCTTGTAATAGCTGTATAAACTGGTTATGAACTGTATGGGATGGTCTGGAATGAGGTGAATCAAACAGACATCGAATTAGATTGGATTTTAGGTTGCAGTTCGAAGGTTTCCGGATGAAACGTCGTATCCAGAAACCCTGGTGATGAATGTTTCCGGACGCGACAAAGTTATCCGGTAAGTTTTAATTTCGTATAAGTTTCCGGATGGATATAGTTACCGGATGGTATCCAGATTGTTTTAGTACCCGGGTGTTGTCCGGATTAGATCAGTATCCGGAAAGTTGTGTGTTGTCCGGAAAGTCTAGTTGTCCGGACAGTCAAAGTTATCCGGAAACCCCTGTTGTTCGGACACTTTTGAGAAATTGAGAATGCTAGGTTCTGATGTCTGGTTGCAGTTCTGGATGTTTTGTCTGGTTGCTGCCCCCAGACCCCGCAAGGGGGGGGGGCATTTGAGGATGAAAATGCGATAGGTTATCTAGTATTCTCAGAGTTAAGAATATGATATAAGATGTGGTGTGATATGTTGTTATGCATATACGTTAGTAAAGTGTTATGGATCCATATGCACTAGTGTTTGGTAATCACATTGTAAGTCACATAATTGAAGCAACAATCAAGAATACTCCATAAAGATTGAATAGAAATAGGAAAGAAGAACAATTTGTTTAATGATCTCTATTCATATGCTTTACAATACAATGGAGGGAGAATTGAAAGTATACGACTCTCTCAAAGTATACTGATCTCTCAAATAACTCTCAATGTCTCAAATGACAATGTAAGCCCAAGACACTTATTTATAGTGTCTAAAATACAAGACATGGGCCCAAGCCCATTTAACTCCCATTAAACTCCCAAAGCCCAAACTACTAACAAAGCTAATTACAATACATTTGACTTTCATTGATTTTACTTGGACTTTATAAAACTTTCTATATAATTGGGGCTTTCTAGACCCAACAATCTCCCCCTAAAGTTTTATAAAGAAAGCATCTTCAAATGATCTCCCCCTTGATTTCTTTGAAAACTTTAATGTTGCATATCTTCACGCCTTGCAAATCTATCCAAGCTCCCCCTCAAAATTTGCTCTTCTTCTTCACAAATTACAACTTTAAAATCGAATTCAATGTGCAATAAGCTCGACTGAAACTACCTCAGTTTATAATAAAGAATTCGTCCTTGAAATTCGAGTTGTATGACCATTAAGCTCAAGAGCTTAATCCATTAAGCTCAGTAGAGGGAGTGTCTTAACACACTTCAATAACTCAGCTTGGATCCACAAAAAAATAGAAGATAGAACATCTTTCTGAAAGTTGGGAGAATATCGTGAAAAACGTTGCTTCGGTCCAGCAGCTATACACTGACTTTGACACAGAATCTGACCAATAATCACATCGATTCAGAACAAACTCAAAACATGAAAAATGTTCATCTGTGTCTTAGGAATCCAGCGCATCTGAAATCGTCAAATTTGGAGCTTCGAGGAGGGAGTTCTGATCAAAATATGACAGGTGCGTAAAGCTGTCGAACAATTCTGAAATTGCACCTTTACATCGAAATAAACTAAGTAAAAGTTCTGAGAAGACCACTCAGAATTCTGAGTAAGTCAATCAGAATTCTGAACATGAAGAACTTCTAAAAGAAATTCTAACTCTAAAGTTCTGACTATTGAAGTTAGAGTTCTGATTAAGCTTTGAAAAAATAGTTCTGAACCATCATTTGACTTCTGAATTCAATGACAAACTTCTGAATGGCCTTAATCATAAGTCTGAATATGCTTGATTGCATCTGAAAGAGACTAAGTGTAAATCTGATCCCTCTTGATCAGAAATCTGAATAGCCACAACCACAACTCTCGTACATCTTTGAATAGTTTCTGAACTCGAAATCAGAATTCTGAGTATTGAAGTCAGATTTCTGAATACACACGATCAATTCTTCTGAGTTCTGATAGCACACGATCTGACTTCTGAATCTGTTACTACCCACTTCGAGTCATGAACAACTTCCAACAGATTTATGTTATAACACCAAACTGTGACAACAACTTTCTGTTGGATTTCTCGATTGTGTTGCAAACTGACATCAACTTTCTATTCGTTTAGAACCAAACAGCAACAATTTGACAGCTTCTTTATGGGGATAACAACATGAATAAGCTGTTTTGACAGCAATAAGCATTAATTTTAGGTTCAGATTTCTGTTTTGGACAGCTTCATTCAGCAACAAACTGCACCAAACAACTCCAAATAGCAGCAAACAACCTTTACTTTTGTTTAACTAACAGCACAAATCAGCTTTAACTTCTCAACATCGATTTTCTGTTTTAGTAAAGTTTGACAGCAACTTTCGGTTATGAACCGATCACACCAAACAGCAGCGACAACTCAGATTCTGTTTTAACTTCATATCGACAAAGGCAAATATCAGCAAAGCTTGATATGTTCACGACATCAACCATAACTTTCTGTTTGAACAACCATGATTAACCTATTTTGGCTTAAAACTTTGCTATGAACTGATTTATGTTTTATAACTTCAACAACATCTTGCTTTTTGAACAATCACCATGATCAAACAATCAGCTCCAATATTTAACATCCACCTCAACTTTGCTCAGACTCAAATCACCGAATTGATTAACAACTTTTCATCATTTTGACAATAAATCCTGCAATCAAATTAAATGCTCACCAATCGAATTTGATGTAGAACGATAAGCCGATCTCCATAATTATCTTCTTAGAACAAAGATTGCAAAGAATCAAGTTTCTGATTGATCAATTCAGAAAGTTGAATTTAAGCAATCAAAGATCTAAAAAGTCTTTTTAGATCTGACTTTCATCATGAAATTAAGTACCAAATCTCTTGTAGACATTTCATCGAGTAATTTGAGTGCATAAATTGATTAAGAAGTAGATCTAGAACATCATACCTCTTCTTTTGTCCAAGATTCATCAAGATCACAAACATCTTTGTAAGTCCAGGATTTTACTCTTACAATCAATATATCAATGTATGTAATAGTAATTAAGAAGTAATATGATCAAACTGATTTGTATTCAATGAAGAACATAATTACAGATCTTAGAGAGAGAGTATCTCAAAGATTACAAAAGGTGAATACAAATATATGCGGGAAAAAATCAGTTAGCAATGTATTGCTAACCACTATATATACTGCAACGGAAATATTAAAGATACAGTACAAATATGAATGACTAATAGGAACAATACACGTGTCCTAATTAGTTAACTAAACACTAAGGAAAGTATCTAGTTATAAGTTCTGAACAGGTTGTTCAGAACTTCTGAACGTTCTTCTGACAAGGCTTGTCAGAACTTCTGGCTCTCCTTCTGAGCCTTCTTAGTCAGAACCCTGACCCTTCATATCAGAACATCTGAGCCTTCTCATCAGATCTTTAACACTTAGTTTATTGACAAAACTCAGATCTAACAATCTCCCCCTTTTTGTCAAATAAACTGATACTTTGCATCATCCAAATCTTTCAAGGCAGGAACAATCTTTTGTAAGAGCACATTTCTTTGATTAAGCTTTTTGTCGATCTTGACAATAATTTCTTGAATAGTTTCAACCTGCTGAGTCATCACTTTCTGAGTTATGTTGGATTGCTTTGTTTTCAACATCTTTTTCTCCAATTTATGCTTGATGAATCTCAAAGTTCCAGAGCAGTATTTTGCAGTCTCCTTTGCTCTGAAGAAGATCTTTTCACTCTTGTTTTACAAAAAGACTCCCAAATCTGGATGTTTGAAAACACTTCCAGTCTTTAACACCTTTTTCTGATCATGATCTATGTTGGGTTTTGCCAAATAAACACATGGCCTTTGCAAATACAGAGCTATTTGAAAATCTGTATAACCATGCCATCTTAGGATGTAAAACATAGCTTCAATCACCACACTTCTTGCCTTCCTTTCAGTCTTATCTTGGCTTGATTCTTTGAAGCACAACATACAGTGTAATCTGTAGAAATCCACTACTGATAGCTTTTCAAAATCTGCATCAGTGAAATAGTATACCTTGCCATCTTCTCTCAAAACTTCAAACGACAAGTATTCCAACTTTCTGAATTGTTTAACTTTTAATTCTCTGATCCCTGTGATTAAGAAGTCTGAATATACAGCCTGTTTTGATTTCCCAAGACACCTTGATTTCTCTGCCAACCAGATCTGAGTCTCCTTTGGTCTATCATAATATACATTCAGAAATTGTATCTCTTTAGGCTTGAAAAACTCAGGTAGATCAAACTCAAGAAAGTATCCATTCAAATCAATTGATATCTCATCTTCTTTTGGTTCAGATTATTCAGCTTGATCTACATTTGTTATTTGCACATTCGAAGGAGTTGTGTCCTGAACTTCTTCAACTTCATCTGAAAGGATTTCATTCACTTCATATTCAGCAGGAAACACAAAGTCATTATGCAGCATCCTTTTAGGATTAACCTCTGATAATAACCATTCACCACAGCTTCTGATTTTTCTTCTGAGATTTAATCTTCTTTCCACAGAATTTACACATTTTTTCTTTAGATTTTTCTTTCAGTAGCAACATTAACTTTCATTTCAGTTAGTAACCAACTCAAAGTTGCATCACTATACTTCACCAATTCCTTCAGTTTGAATATTTCAAGTCTTCCTTGAACTGGATATGCAAACCCTTCAGTTTCCATTCCTTCATTTATAAATCCCTTCAAATATACACCAAACCCTGAAATCATTGCTGGACAATTCAAGTTGCATTTCTCTTTTCCTCCTTCAATTGCCAATTGAAAATCATACATGTACATATTTCTGACATAAATCCCCAGAATTCTTCTGCACTCAATCTCTATCAAGGTTTCTTCAGTACTGGCAAAGAACTTAACTAGAAAGATCTGATCATCAAGAGTTAATCTGTGAAAATCAAAACTAGACATGGAAACCTTTGTACTTCTTTCTTTCAGCACTTCCAATCTAACAAACATCAGACCATTGAATTCTTCTGGTTGAAACATCAACACTTTCTCAATCTTCTTCTGAATGTGTAGTCTTGAATCAGGAATTCTGAATCTGTTTGAGGCTTCTGTATAAATCATCTGAGATCTGTCAACCATGAATCCATCAATATTGCTCTCCAAAAGTTCATAATCTCCTTCTGTGTGATAGAGATTCTCATATATTTCCTCATGAAAAATGTCATCATGAAATTGTCTAGCCAGTGGTACATCACTCAACTCCAGGATAAAATCACATACAGGCTCCTCCAAAATTTGCAAGTTAATCTTAGGGATCTCAATTAGTTTTCTGAATATATACTCAGAAGGCATAAAGTAATCTTCCACTCTCTCATATTCTTCTTCTGTATTCATCTCATCAGCATAGTTAAATCGAAACTCATGTTTAAATTTCTGAGAATAATCAACAGTTCTATCTTCTTCTCCCAATAGATCAATATGCCTTATCAGTTTTACACCTTGTTGAATATTCTGGACATTAAGTGCTCTGACTAACTCACTTTGCATCCTTCTGATCAAATTCTCATTTAATCTTCTTTCTTCTGATTCAGAATCCATCACACTATCTCTGTCATAAAGAACAATATCTGTACAAGTGTTGTCAACAATTAAACTCTCCACTGTTTCCTCTGACCTCAACACAGGTTCCTCAATAACTTCAGTTTCATCAGAATTGATTTCCATCTCTGTGTCTAAATTCAATTCTTCTGTTTTATCTGAATCACCAACATCTATGCTTTCCACCTCTATTTCCTCTGTATCTGAACTATCAATCTGAACTATCTGAATTTATGTATTCTTTGTACTGACTAAGTGCATATCTGCTATTTCAAAATCCTCTATGGAAATGTCATCATCAGAACTCCACCTTTGCCTTTTCTCCCCCTTTTGATGATCATGAGGTTCATTATCATCAAACTTTCTTTTGGAGTTCTGACCAGAAACACCTTCAGGTTCAGCTTCTGCAAGTGGAACAAGATCAAGAGGTTTTGAGGTAGAAGCCATAGATACACTCAGTGCTTTCAATACGGATTCCTGCATACTCTGCATTTGTTTCAACAGATCTTTTTGAAATTCAGACATTATATCCTTGATCTCCTTTTTATGAGATTCCAAGGATACCTTCACAGTATCTATTTTAGTTTCAACAGATTTCAATTTACCCTCCAACATATCTTTTAATCCTGTCACCTCATCATTCAAATCATCCACCTTTTTCTCCAATTTTTCAACCTTTTCCCCCATCACCTTGTTTTGATTCTGAATCTTTTCAAATTCAGAATGGTCTAACTGTGAACCTGAACCAACATATGGTCCAGTTTTCATGTGCCCAGAGGGCTCATGGCCTGTAGATAACACAAAGTCGTCTTGTACAACAGATGCACGTTTGAATGAGGCTTTTGTAATGTTCAACTCACCAGGACTTCCATCCAATCCTCGACACCCAATATTAGGTATGTCTAAGAATGTTGTGTCAGGAATACGAAATTCCTGATTTGTGCCAGTGTTAGAAGGAATTTCAGGCTCAAATTGAATAGGACTGTGATATTCAGACTCAATGTGTTGAAAAATAGGTTGGGATTTATCACCTCCCTCCAAATGAGTTTGGGATGGTTCCCCTGAGTTATGTGAAACAGTAGCATGTTGAAATGCTTCTGAGTGGGTATGGATGGGTTGTTCAAGATCCACCACTAGGTCCATGGTGTTTGTTTCAATATTGGACACCAAGAAATGTGAACCAATAGCAGGTGTGGTTACCTGGTTAAGATTAGCTGGTTCAGAGGCATCTCTTTCTGTTTGAACCTCTGTTGACAATCTCTCATCCTCACCACCCTCATTCAGTTTTTCCTCACTTATTCTAACCAAGCTCTCAGAATTTTGCCCCTCATTTCTCTCAGAATGTTCACCCATTTGAACATCCTCCCCCTCTCTTACTGGACTAGACCCCTCACCTCTCTTCTCTGGTTGGTCCTCATGGGTAGGGATTTGAGGTATTTCAATTCCCATAGAGGTGCAATATGCTTTTAAAATCTCACTCTCCCTTGGTATGTAATTCCTAAGTGATTTTGGTAACAGTTTATGATTAGGATAATTCTCAAGTTTAGTAACTGAAGACATCTTACCCAAATAGAAAGTAGGACCATGCTCTTCATTTGATCTTCTTGAAATGGTTCTGTTTTCTTGTATTGCACACCATATTATAATCTGCCAATACCTTATGTAAGGTATGTATGCCAGAGGAGTATCCGTTGTCTTCTTTTGAATAGCTTTCTGATTTTTCTCAAAAGTATTCTTCATGTCTTCCCAAAGTATAGCAGTGTAATCATAATGCCTATTCCTCACTAAACCCTGAAAGATCTGAAGAATCTGTTTTGAACCTTGATCTGCTGAGCTATTTTTCCCTGACAAACACTTATTCACCACATGAAAGAAACAAGCCCAAATAGGTGGCAATTTGTTCCTTCTGAACAAACTAAGGGTCCTCAATCCTTCATTATATCCTAATCTCATAAACTCTGCAATTAACTCCTCTGTTAATGGTGAATCTTCAAAATCTGTCCTTCTTTGTACATCATCTTTCTCTGGAAGATTCAGCATTTCTCTTAGTGCAGAGATTGATAAGGTAATTGTGACTCCTCCAATTTCGGATACAAACTTGTTGTCTTCTAACCTAAGATGTTTCCACCATTGTTGAATATACTGAATAGGAACTGTTTTGTTTCTTGTAAACCACTTTCTGTAAGGATGATATTTGAATAACTCCATGATGATTCTGTGTTCAGGCTTAAATCTACTTTCCTCAAATAATAAAACACAATTGTTTTCTGATAATTTCAACCATTCTCCTTCAGGAACAACCCTTTCCACTAAAATTGGTCTATTCGACATAATCGACCCTGCAACACTCTGTTCATGTTCAACATTTATATTTACCTCATCTACATTTCCTTCTGATTCAGCCATTTGTTCATCTTCTTCATTTATTTCATCATCCCTTATTGCTTCTTCCTCAACAACTCTATTTTGTACTTCATCATTATCCGAATCAGATGAATCCATCAAAGACTTAGTAGAATGTAGAGAAATTTGACCACTTCTTCGAAATCCAGACATGATTTAAGAAGAAAACAAACTCAAAGAACTCTGGATTGATTCGTATCTCACTTTTCGCTCTGGAATTTGAAAGAATTGGAAATAGGAATTTTAAGACCTATTTAAAATTCGCGAAGTTGAAAGGTTTGACGGAAAAGCGAAATCAATGTTATAACGGAGTCAACACATTTGAAATGCCACAGAAGATTTAAATGAAATGTGTGGCATAATCAACCAAATATGAAGCTGACACGTGTTATTGGATAGAATATTGACTCAAGTCAAAGATCTGAATAACACGCTCAGAAGATTTGACTTTCCTTTATCAGATATCTGATTGTTCTACTCAGAGTTCTGATTCCATTATTCAGAAGAATTTTACCTTGTAACAAAAATTTATTTAAAATCAACTTCTGACAGATGTAAAACTTTTAGTTATTCAGAAGAGGTTTGAACAGATGGAAACACATTTTATCATCAAAATTCTGTTCATATAATAATGATTTTAAAAAATCATTTAAACTCTTATATCTGAATATAAAATTTTGTTAATTCAGATATAGTTTGAACAAGAAAAAAATTTATCATTAGAAGTTTGTTCTTCTTGCAATGATCAGAGATAAGAAATGAATACAAACCTTTTTAGCATCATGATATGATTTGCAAAAGATATTGATGCTCCCCCTTGACTTTAGCATGTACTTGACCATATATGATACATAAAGATGAGGTAAAAAATAGAAAAGAAATGATCCACATATTTGAAGTATTTGTATTTCTCAGAAATAAATTCTTGAAAATTAGATTTCTGAAGTATTGACTCAGAATTTTTGACCTTAAGACTCAGAAGTTCTGAACTCAAGACTCAGAAGTTCTGAACTCAAGACTCAGAAGTTCTGAACTCGAGACTCAATTTCTGTTCTCGACTCAGAAGTTCTGATCTCAAGAATCAGATCATTTGATCTTAAGACTCAGAGTTCTGAGTACACCACTCAGACAATTTTACTTGAAAAAATTTATCATTTTCTAAGCAACACAAATATTTTCAATTAGTCAGATTAAGCATTCCTATTTTACATAAGAGAAAAGAGAACCTTTTGTGATCAAGAGGCTTTGTGAACAAGTCATCCAATTGATACTTTGTATGCACAAAGTGCATCTCTATAGTTCCTTTTTCCACATAGTCTTTTATAAAATGATACATCGCATCTATGTGTTTAGTCTTCGAATGTTGAACAGGATTCTGAGTAATAGCAATTGCACTTTCTGAGTCACAATAGATGGGAATTTTGTTGAGCTGATATCCATAATCCATGAGTTGTGTTCTCATCCACAAAGTTTGAGAGCATGAAGCAGCAGCAGCAACATACTCTGCCTCAGCAGTTGAAGTGGACACACAATTCTGTTTCTTTGATGCCCAACTCACTATCTTATCCCCCAAAAAATGACAAGCACTAGAAGTACTTTTTCTGTCCAACCTACTTCCTGCATGATCAGCATCAGTGAAAGCAGTCAATTTGAAGTCAGTTTCTTTTGGATACCATAATCCTAGATCAGGTGATCCTTTGAGATATCTTAAAATCCTTTTGACAGCCAACATATGTGATTCTTTTGGGTTAGATTGAAATCTAGCACAAAAACAAGTAGAAAACATAATATCTGGTCTACTTGCAGTCAGATAAAGTAATGATCCAATCATGCCTCTATAGAGTTTGTTATCTACTGAAACTCCTTTGAGATCTGCATATAACTTTATGTTTGTTGCCATTGGAGTTCTCATAGAAGCACAATCAGACATTTTGAACTTTTTAAGAATATCTCTGACATATTTTCCTTGATTTATAAAAATACCCTTTGGTAATTGTTTGACTTGAAGACCAAGGAAAAAATTCAGCTCACCCATCATGCTCATTTCAAATTCAGATGACATGATTTTAGAAAAATTATCATATAATTCTGGACTGGTAGAACCAAATATTATGTCATCAACATAAATCTGAATAAGAATTAAATCATCACCCTGTTTCTTTAAAAACAAAGTTGTGTCAATCTTACCTTTCTTGAACCCTGAAGTTAACAAGTGTTGAGTAAGAGTGTCATACCAGGCTCTTGGTGCTTGTTTTAGACCATATAAAGGTTTGTCTAAAATATAAACATGATCATGAAATTCTGGATCAACAAAACCTTCAGGTTGATGAACATACACCTCTTCATTAAGTTTGCCATTTAGAAAGGCTGATTTGACATCCATTTGAAACACCTTGAAATTTTTGTGTGCAGCATAGGCCAAAAATATTCTGATTGCCTCTATTTTTGCCACTGGTGCAAATGTCTCATCATAATCAATTCCCTCTTGTTGGCAGTATCCCTTAGCAACCAATTTTGCCTTGTTTCTGATAACAACACCTGACTCATCCTTTTTGTTTCTGAATACCCATTTAGTTCCAATAATAGATTTACCTTCAGGCTTTGGAATGAGTCTCCAAACTTTGTTTCTTTCAAATTGGAGAAATTCCTCTTGCATTGCTGAAATCCAATCTGGATCCTCTAGGGCTTCATTAGCTTTCTTTGGTTCAATCACACTTAAGAAACCAGCAAACATTGCTTCATTTGTTGTAGCTGATTTGGTCTTTACTCCTGCTGATGGATCACCTATTACTTGATGAATAGGATGATTTTTAGTCCATTTATTTGCATTGGGAAGCACATCAATCTCTAAAAAATTGTTGTTTGTATCATTCTCATCAATAATTGCTTGTAATTCTGAACTGTCCCCTTGTTCTGATGTATGTGTAGGAGTTGCATCCAAGTTTGGATTCTGAGCAATGAAGTCAGAATTCTGAGTGACTTGTTCAGAGTTCTGAATACAAGGATCAGAATTCTGAGTACAAGGTTTAGAATTTTCACCACTTGTATTTATCAAATTTGGACATTCCTCAGATGGACCTTTATCAGAAATTACAGTTGATTGAACTATTTCTGGAGTTCTATTTTTCATCTCTTTTACCATCTTTGGGTTTTCATATTCTGCATAAGAATCAGAAATTAGTTCTAGAAAAGCATCCTTAAACAGTAAATTGAGTTCTGAACAAATAGGATTAGAATTTGTATCAGAAGTCATTTTTGTCTTGTTCTGCATGAGTTCTGAACTATCTTGTTCAGAAGTCTTCATTCTGGCTTAATCAAATGTTACATTGATGCTTTCCATCATTCTCTTGGTTCTTCTATTGTAGATTCTGAATGCTTTGGAAGTTAATGAATAACCAACAAAGTATCCTTCATCTGCCTTTTTATCAAATTTGGCAAGATTTTCTCTGTCTTTAAGAATATAGCATCTGCAACCAAAAACATGAAAGAATTTGATTAATGGTTTTCTTTTATTTATTAGTTCATAAGCAGTTTTATTTAATCTTTTATTGATTAAAGTTTTGTTCTGTGTAAAGCAAGCAGTTACAATTGCTTCAGCCCATAGGAAGGTTGGAAGATTTGAATAAGCCAGCATGGTTCTTGCAGCTTCAACTAGAGTTCTGTTTTTTCTTTCAACAACACCATTTTGTTGAGGAGTTCTGACAGCAGAGAAATTATGAGAAATCCCAGAACTTTCTAAATTTTTTTGAAGTGTCTCATTTCTGAACTCTGTTCCTCTATCACTTCTGATTTTCTGAACTGGAAGTTGTAAGAGAACTTGAATTCTTTTGATAAAGTTTATCAATGTAGTAGCAGCTTCTGACTTAGCTCTCAAGAACTCAACCCATGTGTATCTGGAATATTCATCAACCATTACAAGCATGTATTTCTTTCCTCCCATAGATTGAACTGAAATTGGACCACAAAGATCAGTATGAATCATTTCTAATGGTGCTTTGCAAGATGAGTCCATTTTTAATTTGTGAGAACTCTTTTTCATCTTGCCCATTTCACAAGCTGAGCATAATGATTCTTTTTCAAATTTAATCTTTGGTAGACCTTTAACCAGATGTTTTGCGACAAGATTATTAAGATCTTTGAAATTTAGATGAGAACATCTTCTGTGCCATAGCCAGCATTCATTTGCAGTTGAATTTGATAAAAGACAAACATGATTTAATGTTTGTAATTTTGAAAAGTTAACCACAAATAAATCCATATGTCTTTTGGCCCAGAAGACTTTAACATCCTTTTCAGTTAAAATCATGCAACCTATTATTTGGATCTTGATTTGACAAAGACTGTCTAAAAACTGACTTATGCTGAAAAGATTATGTTGTAATCCTTCAACATAAAAAACTTTTTGAATTGTCAGATCTCCTTTTGTTAAATCCCCATAACCTTTAACTTGACCTTTGCTGTTATTTCCAAAGTTTACTGCTCCTCCAGCCTTTTCTGTGAAGTTTGATAGAAAAGACTTCTGACCTGTCATGTGTCTTGAAGCTCTTGAATCTAAAAACCACACATGACAGCCCTGCAACAACAGTCAGTTAGTTTTAGGTACCCATGTTGGAATGGGTCCTTCTTTGTTAGCTTTGTCATTTTATTTAACAAAAAGTGCCTTTTACTTTCCATTCAAATACTTTCTTTAAACACCATTTGCCTTGAACTTTTATGAAGTCAGAACATTTTCTGTTCACAAATTTATTCAATTTCTTCTTGAAAGTTGTAACTTTTGATTTTGCAATGTTTTCAACTTTCTTTTCTTTCACATTACTCACTTTATCATACTTTGTTTTGACTTTAACTTGATGATTCACTTCTTTTATCTTTTCTTTTCTCTGAGTTTGAGGAACATAATCATTCTTCTTTTCTGTATTCTGAATATCTTTTCTTATGAATGAAACAGATGTTATTGTTATTGGACATTTCTGAGAATATTGAAAAGAATCACTTTTACATTGAACACAAGTCAGATTTTTCTGTGCAAATAACAACAAGTCTGTACCATAAGTCCTTTCATTTTTATTTCTATTTTTCAAAGTACATGTACATTTATTACAGAAACTATGAGCTTTTGGTACAGAATCAGAATTCAATTCAGTCTTCTCAGGAACTCTTTTTAGATCATCTTTCCTTTTGCTTTCCTCTTTTTCTGGAAAATTCAACTTATTTTTGTTAGAAAATGAATTAGATGATTCACCTTTTTCATATGTACTTGATTCATTAAAGAATTTATCATTTTCTTTTAGAGCATTAATCTTGAACATATCATATTCAGCTTTCAGTTTCTCAAGCTCTGTTATTTTCTGAATAAAAACTTTCTTTTCTTTTAAAGCATTTTTAAGATCAAAATCCAAATCACACAAGTCATTTTCAAGTTCATCATAAGCTTTCCTTAGGTCCTCAAGTTCTTGACTTACAAGATTAAATCTCTTTTCAAGTTCTAGAAAGTCTTCTGACTTTTTGAATCAGAATTCTGACTTTTTGAATCAGAATTCTGATTAATAGACTCAGATTTTTACCTTCAGAACTATTTCAAAATCCTTACTAGTATCAAATATACTTTCTATGTCAGAATAAGAAAAACTTTGTTGTTTATTTTTGTAGTTGACATTTAAAGAGTCATATTTGAATTTAGTATCATTGTATTTTGGTTTCTCTTCTTTTGGTTTAGAAATTTCTTTCTTAACTTTTTCTTCTGAAACATCTGATTTTTCTGTTTTTAACTCAGAAACTATTTCTTTGGGCTTTTTAGAACTTGATTTCTGTAAGCTGTCAGAACTTGTGATAGAACTTGCAGGTCTTATAAAGACTTCAACAACTTCTGGAGTTTTTGGTTTAGGAACATGAAGCTTATCAAAATCATACAAGTTTACTGGAGCTCTTTTTAAGACAACATTTTCTTCCAATCCCAATCCCTTCTTTGGATTATAAAATCTTGTATCTTTTACATTGCTTGTAAGAAGATTTAATGTTTGCTGAGTCTGACCTCTTTTCAAGTTAAGATCTTCTAATTCTTTGATTTTGGTGTATAAATTCTTTCTTTCCTCAAATAGCATATTAAACTTTATTTGTAAATCACCCTTTTCATCCTTAACTTTTGAAAGCTCAATTTTTAATTCAGAAAGGTTTTTCATCAACTCAGAATTTTCAGTTTTAATTTTCTGTTTCTCAACCTCAGATTCCTCAAATTGTTCTTTTATTACTTCTTTTTCAATTCTGAATTTGTTAACTAAATTTCTTTCTCCTTTTATTTGTTTTCTTAGTTTAACAAATTCAGTTTTCATTTCACCAATCTGTGTCATTAAGTCTATTTCAAGTGCAGAATGTACCTCAGCAGATGACTCAGAATCAGCATCTTCAAAGTCAGAATCATCATCATTCTTCATCTTTGCCATATAACTCTGCATCTGTGAAAAGTGTATGCAGTCATCTTCATCTGAAGTGTAGTACAACCAGTTTTCTTGTTCAGCTAACAATGCCACTTCATCATCTCTTTTCTTCGCCAGCTGAGCCTTTTTGGTATAGTACTCATAATCTTTCACAATTTTCACTTTGCAATCCTTTGCAAAGTGGCCAGACTTTCCACACTTGAAGCACAAATTCTTTTCTTTTCTTTCTTCCTTCTCTTCTCTATTTTCTTCTCTTCTTTATTCCTTCTTTTCATACTTACTTTCTCCTCTCTCTTCTCTTTTCTTGAAATCTGAACTTCCCTGCTCTTTCCTGAACTTGCCCTGATATTTTCCTTTTCCATACCTCTTGTTGAAAGTATTAGTCATCAAGGCCAACTTTTCAGCAATCATTTTGATATCCTCATATTCTTCTGATCCCTCTTCCTTACCAGACTCCTCCAGATTTGGTATCTCAGATAGATACACTGCCTTCTTGGGTGTTTTCACACTTTTGGACTTTGACAGAAAAGCTAATTGTTCTGCAACATTTTTCTTTTCTTCAACCACAATTTTAACAGAGTCCTCATGCTGATTAAGAACACAAAATAGATCATTTAGATCTTCTTCACACATGTCCTTATTCATTTGTAGACTTATAGCAAATGATGACCATTCAGAGTTTAGACTGTTCAGAAATTTGTAATTAATTTCTGACTTTGTCTTTTTCAGCCCATTCCTTCTCAAATCATTCAGTATAGTACAAAATTTACTATATGTCTGAGTCAAGCTTTCAGATTCTTTAGCCTTGAACCTTTCATAAGCATTTATGCTTTGATTTAACTTGGCTTGTATCGATCTGACAGTTCCTAACATTTGTCTTTCCAGTTCATCCCACATTTCCTTGGCTGGTGAACCACTATCAATTATGTTAAGAACTTCATTCGGAACTGCAAGTGTCATCAATGTGATCGCTCTGTTGTCTATTGTATGCCTATTTTTCTGTTCTGCTGTGTATTGAGAATAGTTCTTCTTCACCCTCGTTGCCGGAATTTCTGGAGTTGTTTCTGTTTCAGGAGTTGCTTCCACATCGATGTAGACATTGATAGGACCTTCTCGAATAGAGACCATCAGATTCTCATCTATGTTATCCAAGAATTGGATCATTCGTATTTTCCATTGCTGGTACTCTTCAGGAATTAGAACAGGTGGCTTTGTTTCAGATCCCATAGCGAGATATTCTTTAGAAGACATGATTGTAAGAATTTTCAACAGAGAGACAAATTTGAATTTCTTGATCGAAAGACAACAATTAATTCAAGAATTGCCAAGAATTCAAGAATTAGAACTAGCAGCGGAATCGATTTTTGAACGAATCAAGAAATCTTCAAGAAATTGATCAATAAACCTTCGCGATCCCGATCTTGAACAAATTTGTTTGTTGAGAAGCTCTGATACCAATTGTAAGTCCAGGATTCACTCTTACAATCAATATATCAATGTATGTAATAGTAATTGAGAAGTAATATGATCAAACTGATTTGTATTCAACGAAGAACAGAATTACAGATCTTAGAGAGAGAGTATCTCAAAGATTACAAAAGGTGAATACAAATATATGCGGGAAAAAAATCAGTTAGCAATGTAGTGCTAACCACTATATATACTGCAACGGAAATATTAAAGATACAGTACAAATATGAATGACTAATAGGAACAATACACGTGTCCTAATTAGTTAACTAAACACTAAGGAAAGTATCTAGTTATAAGTTCTGAACAGGTTGTTCAGAACTTCTGAACGTTCTTCTGACAAGGCTTCTCAGAACTTCTGGCTCTCCTTCTGAGCCTTCTTAGTCAGAACTCTGACCCTTCATATCAGAACATCTGAGCCTTCTCATCAGATCTTTAACACTTAGTTTATTGACAAAACTCAGATCTAACAATCTTCCAGAGAACTAAAAAAAATCTTCAAGATAAAAGAAATCTCAGAAAATTTACCTCCAATTATAGCACACGATTAAGAACGATCTTGAATCACCAAATCTTGAAATTAGATCTTGAAATCTTGAATTGTTGCAAAGAGAATCGTATCGAATGAAAATTGATTCGATGTGGCTCTGATACCAATTGTAAGTCCCATATTTGAAGCAACAATCAAGAATACTCCACAAAGATTGAATAGAAATAGGCAAGAAGAACAATTTGTTGAATGATCTCTATTCATATGCTTTACAATACAATGTAGGGAGAATTGAAAGTATACGACTCTCTCAAAGTATACTGATCTCTCAAATAACTCTCAAAGTCTCAAAGACAATGTAAGCCCAAGACACTTATTTATAGTGTCTAAAATACAAGACATGGGCCCAAGCCCATTTAACTCCCTTTAAACACCCAAAGGCCAAAATACTTACAAAGCTAATTACAATACATTTGACTTTCATTGACTTTACTTGGACTTTATAAAACTTTCTATATAATTGGGGCTTTCTAGACCCAACAATCTCCCCCTAAAGTTTTATAAAGAAAGCAGCTTGGAATAGGCGTGTGGTAATAATCGTTATTCCAGTGTGTAACAACCCAGTATTCAAGATAAACGTCCCAAATTCATTAACATGCAAATAATCATCAATAAGTTTGGAATTACGGTTAATCTTGTCTTTACATCAATAATAAAGTGTACTAAACAAAAATCTGACAGCGGAAGTCTCTAAAATCCACAGCCGAGTACTATCTATAGCTATAAAAACCAAATCTGGAGTGTCTCTAAGCTCCAAGTCCTCCTCGTCATTCCTCTTAGTTCTTACTAGAAGAACCCATAGCGCGCTTACCTGAAAATGGTTTAGTTTTGAAAAGCGAGGGTTAGACCAGAAGGTCTAGTGAATTCCCTCAGAGAACAACATGTAACCAATATAAAAGCCTTTATGAAAACATTTTCGTAAACCTTAGCATACCTCAAGCATGGTACTACACTGTGTAGGGATCACATATCATCTTACGATCAGGGTTCCATTAGGTTCCCCTCTCGTCCTCTTTGGAGCCCCCACGGACTCCCCTCTACCGAATAGGAGGGAAACAAATTCCAACCTACCAGTCTATCTTACATATCCAAGGGACCCGCAGATCCCGAGGATCCATCCTTGATCCCACAGTGCAGACCGACTCCACATAGCACGTCATTCATTTCACAAATATGCATCTTTAAAAACCCTTGTAAATCGTCATTCTCAGTTCATCACGTACAATACATTTCCTCAAGTAATAATAGGTATTTCATGGAAAATATGCATAACCGTTATAAACATTTCATGCTCGTAAATGAAACCATAATCAGTCAAAATCATTCAACACTTTAAGTCGTAAAAGGTTTAGGGAACTCACCTTGCTTGACGTATAGCGCACTCCTAAAATACTTCCAAGCTAACCCCGACGAACGCCTAAAGGAAATAAATTCACATCAGATTAACCGATCAAGAACTGCTATCCGGACACCACTGACCATCCGGACACAATCACTTTTCCGGACAACAGTCCGGAAACTCCACTTCTCCGGACAAGGAATCCGGACACTAGTCCTATCCGGACAAACTACCCGGACACTAATTCCACCCGGAGACCTCGGTCACCCGGATACGACGAAGCACCCGGACACTCTCATAGGGTACTTACCCGGACACCAGCAACAATCGTCCGGACACTACCGAATACGACGTCCGGACTCTTCGGCTGTTCGAACTTAGGATTCTTAAAAGTGATTTATAACTCGATTGCAGCCACTAGTTCGATTAGATAACCTCAAGGGTTCATCCACCAACCCCAAAGACTCATTTAATACACTTATAACCTCTTAAATCGGTTCATTAGGACAACACCCACAAAAACCCATTTCAAAGGAAAAAGGATGGAAACTCTAAGAATCTCCACATTCAGGCTTAGAAATCAACTTATAGAAGAAAGGAAACACTAACAGAACAAGGAAAACGAAATTGAAGAGGTTTACCTTGTTGATTTCTTCTTCGATTTCTCCTTTCCTCTTGAATCTCTTCTCAAACCTTGTTTTCCTTCTTTCTTTCTCTCTTCTTTCCTTAGCCGCCAAACACAATGCCAAATACTGAAATGTTGCCAAAGAGAGCTGACCTAGGGATTTGTGCCCTACCTCTCTATCACCATATGACAACTTAGTCCCTCAAGTTAACCTTCACTTTTCTAAATAGCACTAAACTTTCTTACTTGCAATTTAGAACCCGGTTGTTACAACACTCCCCCCTTAAAAGAATTCCGTCCTCGGAATTCCTTTATCAAAGAGGTGCGGGTATCTAGCGTTCATTTCCGACTCCAACTCCCAGGTCGCCTCCGGACCCTTGTGGTGTCGCCATTGTACCTTAACCAACTTAGTCTCCTTATTTCGTGACTTCCTCACTTTAACATCCGTGATCGCTTCGGGTTCCACTACAAAGTTCAATTTCTCGTCCACCTTTACGTCATTCAACGGCACCGCTTTGGTTTCGTCGGCGAGGTATTTCCTTAAGTTGGACACATGAAATGCATTGTGGATGCCACGCAATTCTTCCGGTAGGTCCAACCTATACGCCACCTCCCCAATACGTTCCGTAATCTCAAATGGCCCGATGTAACGTGGGCTTAGCTTCCCACGTTTTCCAAATCATACCACTCCCTTCCAAGGAGACACCTTTAACAACACATGGTCTCCGACTTGAAATTCTATGTCCTTTCGTCTCTTATCCGCGTAACTTTTCTGCCGATCGCGAGCGACGTTCAGTCTTTCTCGCACTTGGACTATCTTGTCCGAGGTCAGTTGTACCAATTCTGGTCCGGCTAACTGTCGTTCTCCCACCTTGTTCCAACACAACGGTGTCCGACATTTTCTACCATAGAGTGCCTCGAACGGCGCTGCCTTGATGCTCGAATGATAGCTGTTATTGTAAGCAAACTCGATCAATGGTAGATGCTTTTCCCAAGAACCTTGGAAATCTAAAGCACATGCTCTTAACATATCCTCCAACGTTTGGATCGTTCGCTCGCTCTGACCGTCGGTCTGAGGGTGATAAGCGGTACTCATCTTAATCTGCGAACCCATCTCTCTTTGGAAACTCCTCCAAAATTTGGAAGTAAATCTGCTATCTCGGTCGGACACTATCGAGGTCGGCACTCCATGGCGGGTTACGATCTCGTTGATGTACAACTTTGCCATCTGCTCCAACGAGTAGGATTCTCGTATAGGCAAGAAGTGAGCTGATTTCGTGAGTCGATCCACAATCACCCAGATAGCGTCATAACCCCTTGGAGTCTTAGGCAAGTGAGTTACAAAATCCATTGTAATCTGATCCCACTTCCACAACGGTATCTCCAATGACTGCAGCTTCCCGTACGGCCTTTGATGTTCGATATTTACGCGCGAACACGTTGCACAAGTCTCTACAAAATGAGCAACGTCCTTTTTCAATCCGGGCCACCAATAGTCTCGACGTAGATCCCCATACATCTTGTTTGTCCCCGGGTGAATTGAGTACTTAGACTTGTGGGCTTCTTCTAGAATTAACCTCCTGAGCCCCCCGAGTTTTGGGACCTAGATTCTCCCCCTAAGACACTTCACCCCTCGACCATCTTCTAATAATGGGGATGCTTTCCCTACCATTCTCTCCTTTTTGAGATTGTCAACTCCAAGCGCCTCTTCTTGACACTTCTTTATCTCATTTAGCAAATTGAACGTTACTTCAGCCCTCATGGCTACAATACTGGGGGTCTCGCTTCTTTCCTTACGGCTCAGAGCGTCCGCCACAACATTTGCTTTACTCGGATGGTAATCGATCTTACAGTCGTAATATGTTAGCAATTCAATCCATCTCCTTTGACACATGTTCAATTCCTTTTGATCGAAGAGATGACATAAGCTTTTGTGATCCGTGAAAATCTGGCACTTAGTCCCATAAAGGTAATGTCGCCAAATCTTTAGAGCAAAAACCACTACCGCCAATTCTAGATCGTGAGTGGGGTAACGAGCCTCATGATCTTTTAACTGCCGGGAGGCATAAGCGATCACCTCTCCTTGTTGCATGAGTACGCAACCCAAACCGAACTTCGATGCGTCGCTGAACACCACGAAATCATCCGATCCGTCCGGTAAAAACAGCACCGGAGTGCTTCTCAACATCTCCTTTAACTTTTGGAACGCTTCTTCCTGCTTTTCTGACCACACGAATTTGGAATGCTTTTTGGTTAAGGACGTTAATGGCGTGGCAATACGCGAAAAGTCCTTGATGACCTTCCGGTAGTAACCTGCCAGTCCAAGGAAACTCCGAACTTCTGACGGATTCTTGGGCTGCTCCCAATCTTGGATAGCTTCAATCTTAGACGGGTCCACCATGATTCCCTTCTCGGACACCACGTGTCCAAGGAACTGCACCTCTCTAAGCCAAAACTCACACTTGGAAAACTTCGCAAACAGCTCTTCTCGCTTTAACAGTTCGAGAATATTTCGAAGGTGGCTCTCGTGCTCCACTTCCGATCTTGAAAATATCAGGATATCATCTATGAACACTATCACGAACTTGTCTAAATAAGGTTGACACACCCTATTCATTAGGTCCATGAATGCTGCCGGGGCATTGGTCAGCCCGAACGGCATCACCAAAAACTCGTAGTGTCCATATCTGGTTCTGAAAGCGGTCTTCGGCACATCCTCCTCCCTTACCTTGAGTTGGTGATAACCCGACCTCAAGTCTATCTTGGAGAAGTAATTTGCTCCTTGCAATTGATCGAACAGGTCGTCAATCCTCGGTATCGGATACTTGTTCTTAATCGTGACCTTGTTGAGTTCACGGTAGTCGATACACATCCGCATAGTACCGTCCTTCTTCTTCACGAAGAGCACAGGTGCTCCCCACGGAGACGTACTCGGTCTAACGAACCCTTTGTCTAACAACTCCTGCAACTGAGTCATCATTTCCTTCATCTCGGACGGCGCCAATCTATAAGGTGCGCGGGCAATTGGTGCAGCCCCGGGCATCAAATCAATTCTAAACTCGATCTGACGATCCGGAGGTAGACTTGTCAAGTCATCCGGAAATACTTCCGGGTACTCATTTACTACTCCCACATCAGCTAACTCACGCTTCTCTTTCTTGGCATCCAACACGTACGCCAGAAACCCGTGGCACCCCTTCTTTAGGCACTTAGCAGCCCTGATCATAGAGATGAGACTATTCTTTCTATCACGACGGTTCCCATAAATCACTATGGGATCCCCATCAGGTGATTGAATCCTGATTAGCTTTTTATTGCAAACGATATTCGCATCATTCGCGGCTAACCAGTCCATACCCAACACCACATTAAACTCTCCCATTGCCATAGGATATAGCTTCATAGACATTAACCTCCCTTCTATCTCTATGACACAACCTTCTACCACCTACTTAACGTACACCAGACTATCATTAGCGGTTTCCACCTCTAGAGCTCTTTCCAAACGTCTAGGCCTCACCCCCAAACATTTCATAAAATTATGTGATACAAAAGAGCGATTTGCTCCTGAATCAAATAACACTTTGGCACAGAGAGAGTTCACTAGAAATGTACCTGCCACAACATCAGGGACTTCCTCCGCCTCTTCCGCAGTCATGCGGAACGCACGTCCCTTCAGACGCGCTGACTCTGCCCCTTTATCATTGCTTCTTCCTCCCTGACGATTTCCATACTGAGCTGGCCCATCCTTCTTTAACTGTGCGCAGTCATACCGCATGTGACCCACCGTTCCGCACTGATGACAGGTCTTCCCCTTGGGACAGTCCCTGGACATATGACCTGGCAAGCCACACCGGTAGCATGAGTTTGAACCTACCATGCATTCTCCCCGGTGTACCTTGTCACACTTGCTGCACCGCTTGCTAGCCGAACCCTTACTGGCACGAGCTTTCGGTCGGAACACCTTTCCTCTCTTGGAGTCGTTACTTGGACCATCCCATTTGCGCTTCTCCCCACCCTTCTCCGTCGTCTGACGATTCTTTTCTCTCTCAATCAGCTCGGCCGTGTTGATGGACGCCTGAAAAGTGGTGGGGTTCCTGGTCAGGACCAATTCTCGAACACTGCTCTTCAACCCATGAATGAATCGTTCTACCCGACGCTCTTCCGTCGGCACATACAGATCAGCAAAACGGGACTTCTCAATGAACTTAGAAGTATACTCCCGCACTGTCATCCCTCCCTGATCCAGACTCAAAAATTCTTCTTCCAACCTTTTCACTGCTGCGAGTGGGCAGAATTGAGCTTTAAATCTGTCAACAAACGTTTCCCACATCATCCCCTTAGCCGCTGCCGAACCCTTTCCCCCAGTCTCAGCCTCCCACCAGTAAACTGCATCAGATTTCAACATGGACAGAGCAAACATTACCCTATCCCCGTCAGCACACTTGCAAGTATCGAAGACCAGTTCCATTTCCTTCACCCACTTCATTGCCAAGATAGGGTCATACTCGCCCTTAAAGGTAGGGGGCTTGCATGAGGCAAAGGCCTTGAAATTTCATCCCTTAGCTGCTAACTCATTCATCACCTGAGGGTTTGAATTCAAGTGACTCTCAGTACCGGTCACTAGTGGACTAGACAGTTCCACGCTTTCTCGGTTCTCACTTGCTTCTTTGCTTCCCGAAGCTGACTCATTCTGCTTGGTGAGGAGAGCCTACAAAGTTTCTTGAATCTTACCCAACTCAGCGGCGAGGTTCTCTCGAGTGACGAATGCAGAGCCATGGCCTCGACCACGACCCCTTGTCAGATTTCTCCTTCTCACCGAAGCTGTACTTTCCTGGATTGAGTCCTCGTGGTGGACGGGGATTTCCACGCTATGAGCCCTTCGAGCCACACGGGTCGTCCTTCGAACCGGAATCTCTCTGTTCTCTTCCACTTGGGTAGTGGCTCGGTGGGGCGTCCTTCCTCGACCCCTACCACGACCCCTTCTGCGGCCTCTTCCGCGGTTAACAGTTGCCCTTGCCGGTTCCACCGGTCCGTTCTCTAGGTTCTCCTCGTTCCGGTTCCTGGGTGCAGCAGGCACTGACCTGCTTCTCAACGATCTTCCAACCATGACGCTTAACTGAAAGAAAAATAACCGTCAACCTTTGCTAAACCCAACACACTGATTTCTATATAAGGTATTTTAAGTACGCACATGTACCTGTAAGTTCACAATTACACTGGCCAGGTGAAATTCCAAACTTACCTTACACGCTTGTTCTCGGCACCTTATTCTTACGCGCACCTATAGTGATTGTTCCTAGAGGCAATTCTATGTCTCAGATGTGTCCCTTACCCTACAATTTAAGTTTAGGCCCTAATAGTCACCTAAATCCCTTAAACTAAGGCTCTGATACCATTTGTAACAACCCAGTATTCAAGATAAACGTCCCAAATTCATTAACATGCAAATAATCATCAATAAGTTTGGAATTACGGTTAATCTTGTCTTTACATCAATAATAAAGTGTACTAAACAAAAATCTGACAGCGGAAGTCTCTAAAATCCACAGCCGAGTACTATCTATAGCTATAAAAACCAAATCTGGAGTGTCTCTAAGCTCCAAGTCCTCCTCGTCATTCCTCTTAGTTCTTACTAGAAGAACCCATAGCGCGCTTACCTGAAAATGGTTTAGTTTTGAAAAGCGAGGGTTAGACCAGAAGGTCTAGTGAATTCCCTCAGAGAACAACATGTAACCAATATAAAAGCCTTTATGAAAACATTTTCGTAAACCTTAGCATACCTCAAGCATGGTACTACACTGTGTAGGGATCACATATCATCTTACGATCAGGGTTCCATTAGGTTCCCCTCTCGTCCTCTTTGGAGCCCCCACGGACTCCCCTCTACCGAATAGGAGGGAAACAAATTCCAACCTACCAGTCTATATTACATATCCAAGGGACCCGCAGATCCCGAGGATCCATCCTTGATCCCACAGTGCAGACCGACTCCACATAGCACGTCATTCATTTCACAAATATGCATCTTTAAAAACCCTTGTAAATCGTCATTCTCAGTTCATCAAGTACAATACATTTCCTCAAGTAATAATAGGTATTTCATGGAAAATATGCATAACCGTTATAAACATTTCATGCTCGTAAATGAAACCATAATCAGTCAAAATCATTCAACACTTTAAGTCGTAAAAGGTTTAGGGAACTCACCTTGCTTGATGTATAGCGCACTCCTAAAATACTTCCAACCTAACCCCGACGAACGCCTAAAGGTAATACATTAACATCAGATTAACCGATCAAGAACTGCTATCCGGACACCACTGACCATCCGGACACAATCACTTTTCCGGACAACAGTCCGGACACTCCACTTCTCCGGACAAGGAATCCGGACACTAGTCCTATCCGGACAAACTACCCGGACACTAATTCCACCCGGAGACCTCGGTCACCTGGATACGACGAAGCACCCGGACACTCTCATAGGTTACTTACCCGGACACCAGCAACAATCGTCCGGACACTACCGAATACGACGTCCGGACTCTTCGGCTGTTCGAACTTAGGATTCTTAAAAGTGATTTATAACTCGATTGCAGCCACTAGTTCGATTAGATAACCTCAAGGGTTCATCCACCAACCCCAAAGACTCGTTTAATACACTTATAACCTCTTAAATCGGTTCATTAGGACAACACCCACAAAAACCCATTTCAAAGGAAAAAGGATGGAAACTCTAAGAATCTCCACATTCAGGCTTAGAAATCAACTTATAGAAGAAAGGAAACACTAACAGAACAAGGAAAACGAAATTGAAGAGGTTTACCTTGCTGATTTCTTCTTCGATTTCTCCTTTCCTCTTGAATCTCTTCTCAAACCTTGTTTTCCTTCTTTCTTTCTCTCTTCTTTCCTTAGCCGCCAAACACAATGCCAAATACTGAAATGTTGCCAAAGAGAGCTGACCTAGGGATTTGTGCCCTACCTCTCTATCACCATATGACAACTTAGTCCCTCAAGTTAACCTTCACTTTTCTCAATAGCACTAAACTTTCTTACTTGCAATTTAGAACCCGGTTGTTACACAGTGTGTGGTATAGATGAAGATAATCATTATTCTGATGTGTATGGTACTAATGGTTATGTGCACGTGGAATAGATGAAGATAGTCATTATTTTGATGTGTGTGGTACTAATGGTTATGTGCACGTGGAATAGATGAAGTTAGTCATTATTCTGATATGTGTGAGAAACCCTGGAATAAACGTAATTCCCGGTTTCTAAGGAAGAAGAGGGATTGACATATGTAATTGTAATCTCTACTTCCTTTCCTAAGAAATGGGCATGTGTATATTGCGATTTCTTAGGTGGGAGCATTAATCTAGAATCTGAGAAAGATTCGTAGTGTGGCTCTGGAATAGGATATGAATGGAAATGGGCATGTGTATATTGCGATTTCTGGAATAAGAGTATTAATCTAGAATCAGTGAAGATTCGTAGTGTGGCTCTAAGACATGATATGATGATGGAATGTGTGTCAGTCATAGTCATGGGATTGGATGAAAATCGTGTTAACGGAATAGAGTTACACGTATGGTAAGAAAAAGGGTAATCAGGTTTGATATAACTTGTTTACATTGATTTTGCAAATATTATTATGGAAACGAATGTTCTCTCTAGGCGTTGGCCTAATCGTTTCAAATGATGTTTTCTTACCAGGTACCGGCTCGGGAAAATAAAGGGTTGTGGGACGAGCGTTTTGGAATAGCAAGGAAGTCCATTAACAGAAGGAGATTTTGAGGGATTGCTTAGATAACTTAGTAAATCTGATTATAGTAACATAATTAGATTAATAAGTTATTTGTAGAATCCCGTATCTGTAAGTGTACTCTTGATGATTAATTCACTTGTTATTTTTGTAAGTTTGAAGTTTATATTATCATAACTTGTGGAAAAAAATTGAGGTTCAAATTAGCCTGGAATTTGGGGCGTTACAATATGGTATCAGAGCAATAGTTTAAGTGAACTAAGCATGCTGAGGAGATACTTAGACTTAAGTTGTGATGAATTAAGTTATGATTCGTGAGAAATGGGTAGAAATACTAAGACGGGATAGTCTTAGAGTTAACGGAAATACGTGAAATTAGTACTATAACGATGGTAACGAGGATCCTCCTGTATGATATGTTCACAATTCTAATTAGCTACTGTTATTATGAATGTATTGTTACCCAAGTATACTTGTTTCTAAATTGTTACAGTGCCTAATGATCGATAAAGTACGTTTTGTATGTCTATACTAGTATAACCCTTTCTTATGGTTATCTCGTTGTGTTTTAGTAGAACGATGGTGGATACGCCACCAGGGTCCTTCAATTTTTGAAGATCAGATCAGTAAATGATTCGGGGTTGGAAAGACAACCTGGAACTGGTGGGAATCATGAAAGTCCGCCGAGGCATCTTAATAGTATGAAATGGTTGAGTAAGTGGGCCATGGAATGCATGTATAGTAAGTGTTACAAAGCTGAGAGGGCGACCACTAGTCGGAAGTAGAGTGTCAATGATAAGTCGCGTGAGTAAAACAATTGACCTTGTTTGAGTGAGTAGCCTTCATTTGCGAATAGAGTTTTATGTATGGTGTCCTAGTGTGTGTTATATGAGTTTTTATGATTTAAAAAAAATGCATAGGCAACAATTTTAGTCAAGGTTGAGTCAGCATGTGCAAGTATGTATTTAAAGGAAAAGGCAATTCCATTTACGGCGCACAATGAAATTTTGAGTTTAGCAATTTGCAAAATACTTCGTATTTTACATGAAAAGTTGAATGGTAGCAAAAGGGTCAAGAAAACATTGGCCAGCAAAATTTTTTATAACCAACAAGAGTATTCACTTGATGATATCATATAAACGAATGTGAGAACCGACTAGCTTATTTCGTGTCGGTAATTTTCTTTCAAACTTTTGTCGCATGAAAAGATTTTCATTTTTATTACTGTCGTAACAATATCGTTTGGTTGAGAAAGATTAAGTGTTACAGAAAGTTGTATGCAAACGATTCTCGAGATCGTTGTGCAGTACATTGGAGTTATGAGAATGTTGGGGTCATTGGTACCCAAGTTGTTCCTTGTATTGTTCTTTAAAACGAGAAAATGTAAGAAATGATTCATTTATCAAGTTGTCATGCATGAAGGCTATGAACTCACTAGGTCATAGAGTATTACGCTATAAGCTGAGAAAGAACTCCGAAAGTGAAGAGGTGTTGATAAATCATGAGAGAATGTTTGTAGTTTTGGAATTTGTGTTCAAAGACGAAAGGTGAACAGTGGGAGAGTCGAAAGTGGATTTTAGTGTCGGATGTAGGAGGGTCTGTACCCTTTGTCCGATGACTAGAAATTCAGTTGCCGAGGGACGATTATGTCCGGAGGAAGGACTAGAAGTCGTCAATGTGATGGAATAGTGTGGCGAGACAGAAAGGAAACATCCTTGACGTCAAATAAGAATTTATGGTGATCTTGTGATATTAACGTTGCACAAATAAATTAGAGAAGAAGACAATGAGGTGTGAATTAGATTATGATATGTTGAAAGGATTAGGTTTAGTTAGGGACCCTTGTTAAAGAATAGGTTAAGGAATTATTGATAGGTCGACTATTGACTTTGAAGTCGGCAGTTGTGTAAGGTGTATGAGGCCTTTTGCCAGTCACATGATGCAGTCTGGGTGCGTCCCGCGTATGCGTGTACGGGCAGGAACAAAACCATGAGCGGTACCGGCATGCTGTTATGCAGAGGGTATGCGCAAAGCGGACTTTATCGTGTACGGTGGACTGAGGATGTTACAGAATGGTATATATTTTGTGAAACACCCACTTTTGGGGGAATTTGAGTGATTGACGAATAAATCGCGAGTGAAATAAATTTTGAGTAATTTATTGCATATGAGAAAGCTACGTGGTCAAATTACGCTTTTAGAGTTATTGTGGTTGTACAATATTTATGATGTGTTATATGCTTAATTGCACTTTATTTAAATGAGTGTCGTTTTAAGTATTGGTCTTCTGTGTGAGGACCGTTTGATGATCTTGTATTCTTAGTACCTTTAGGACTAATGAACCTTTGTAAGTGATATACATTGTTGAGTATAAAAGAGTTGCTTATACGTGTACGTATAGATACATATATGATTTGACTTCATTGGGAAGGTAGCAATGAAGGGGTTATGAGATTATCATGCCTCGGAGCGTGTATTGCATGATGTGAGTTAGATGTATTTATTGCATGAGTAGATGTTGATAAATAATCATTAGATTTTTTGAGCAGATGGCTCGGTTTTGTGCTCGGTTGAGTATTGAGAGCATTCGCTCGGTTTAAATAAGCTCGACGTGGGCTTGGGGTTAGAATTACATGAATTGTATTATAAGTGAAGTTTACATGATGTGAATACATTGGTGATTTTGAGGTCATGTATGAATGTTATGTTTTGAATCAGAAGATTAAAAGTTAAAGGACCACCGTGTACGGGTGTTAGGATAGTGAAAGGCTGTTGTTTTAGATAAGCGTTTTCTTGCAGTGTGGATGGTTTATAAAGGATGAATTATTAGGCACGAACTAAGCGAGTGTATAGACTATGCCGATCTATAATGGATTGTGCCCTGTCTATGTATTGGTTTGGAATCACGAAGAGCTAGCAGGAAACGAGTAAGTTGAAATTAATTGTGGTCCAACTAAAGTTGGGGAGGATTATAATAGTGAAATAGACTCAATTAATCATGCGGGAGAACATGAATGTACGTTTGAATTGTGTACAAAGGACCATGAGAGACCTGGTCTGCTGTGAGATGTTATGGGTGGAGAATGTACGAACGAGTAGCGGCTTCAAGTGCCAAGATAAGTGTGTCAACTAGTATGTAATGTGAAGTTAGAAAAAGGAGGCATCCGATGGAAGTCTTTTCGGGGATTCCAGTTAAAGAGTACTATTTTGTCAATAAAATTGTTGGAGTATGTGGTTTGTAAGATGGTGTAGTGATATGGCTAATATCGGAATATAATGGTGGAAAGATAGTGGGTGTTTATCCAAAGCGATTTTGGTTGTGTGAGTCACTAAGTAAGTTTATATTGTTGAATCATTGGAAGTTAACGAAGATGATGGATATGTTAGTCAAAATGTGATGTAAAAAATGCAAAATCCTTAAGGAATACGAGTTGCTTCTTATGTGTGTAAGAATTGTCCGAGAAAGTATTGGTTGCAGATTAAAGAATGTGTAGTAACTTTGGATAGTATGTCGTTTCAAGATAACTTAGTTGATTGCCTTAAGTTAGAATTTTGGTACAACTGTTTGGTTATGTATAGTAATGAGAAAATGTTATCGGTATGTGGAAAAGTTGGGAGAAAGAGACAAGTAATGTTTGGAGGGTAGTACTCCATGCTAACGTGGGAAGAAATGATAAAAAGGTCGGACCTAAGAATGTAGTTATACTACAGATTCAATGGAATTATCACCCTTGATATACAACACTTTAGTGTTTGGTTGCAATATGGTCGCGTAGTGCGATAGTGGTGTGAGGAAATGGTAGCACTTTGTACTGAAGAAACGTGTGAGTCATGGATGTAACAAAGGTTTGTCGTATTTATCGAAGTATTCCAAAGTGGTGAGCATGCTCAATTTAAGGGGAGTGTAGATTTTCAAGCAGTAGATGGTAATGTTATTTTGAGACCCGGAGATCGATTTACGGTTAATGTCGGTATGGTAGACCAAGAAATAGTCGGGTAAAGATTTGATGATGAACAGTTACTCTAAGGAGGTTTGTAAATCCAAGTTGGGGAGCGGATACTAATGAAAGAGGTAAGGTTCAGAAAATATGAAAAGATGAATTCTTGTTCTTTCTGGACTTTTAATTGTGATTAAGTATGTAAGACTTAAAGGAAAGAGAGGTACAAAATATTTCATGTTGGTATGATGTGATTTCTTTTACTAAAGTAAGAGTGGATAAGAAGAGTTGTTGTGTGGAGAAACCAGAAGAAATTTTTATAAGTCAATTAAAAAGTTATGAAATGGTAAGGAAGTAGCTATGTTGAAAGTACAGCGGAAATACCATAGAGGTACTAATGTAACTTTAGAATCAGAGGAGGATATGAAAGTTAGATATCTCATTTGTTTACCTAGCTTTGATTTCGGGGACGAAATCATTTTCAAGTTGGGGAGTATTGTAACATCCTGAATTTTCAATAATATTATTTTAATGAGAATTGGGATCAAATTGTATTTTGGTTTAAAACCTTGAATTATATTGTATTTTATAATTCAATAAGGTTAAAATACAAGGGATTAAGGTTTGGTGTCAATTGTTGGAAAGGTGAAACTTGGGGTGTAATTGGTCATTTTGGAAAGTATGTATGGATAAAATAGCTGAAAATCAGATATTTATTTCATTCTTTTGTGGTTGGGTCGGTCAAGAGGCAGAGAGAAAGAGAGAAAAAGGAGAAAAGAGAAAGAAAGGAAAAACAAGGATTTGTCTTCAAAGTGGTAAGCAATTGACTATAATTTCCAATGAAATTTGTTGTGAATGAATGATGATGAACGAATCTGTGTATTGGATTGTTTTGCAGAATCATAAACAACAGATTGAAGTTTTAGATTTGTGCAGGAAGTGGGTTTTGTAAACTTAAGGTGAGTTCATTTGTTGTTTGCTTAAATCAATGTTTATATGTTAAATTCAACCTTGTAATAGCTGTATAAACTGGTTATGAACTGTATGGGATGGTCTGGAATGAGGTGAATCAAACAGACATCGAATTAGATTGGATTTTAGGCTGCAGTTCGAAGGTTTCCGGATGAAACGTCGTATCCAGAAACCCTGGTGATGAATGTTTCCGGACGCGACAAAGTTATCCGGTAAGTTTTAATTTCGTATAAGTTTCCGGATGAATATAGTTACCGGATGGTATCCGGCTTGTTTTAGTACCCGGGTGTTGTCCGGATTAGATCAGTATCCGGAAAGTTGTGTGTTGTCCGGAAAGTCTAATTGTCCGGACAATCAAATTTATCCGGAAACCCCTGTTGTCCGGACACTTTTGAGAAATTGAGAATGCTAGGTTCTGATGTCTGGTTGCAGTTCTGGATGTTTTGTCTAGTTAAGTTTTCTAAAAAAATTCTAGGGGCGCTGCCCCCACACCCTGCAAGGGCGTTGCCCCTTGACCCCCGTGCTAAGTCGCCGAAGGGGGGGGGGGGGGCATTTGAGGATGAAAATGCGATAAGTTATCTAGTATTCTCAGAGTTAAGAATATGATAGGAGATGTGGTGTGATATGTTGTTATGCATATACGTTAGTAAAGTGTAATGGATCCATAGGCACTAGTGTTTGGTAATCACATGGAATAGGCGTGTGGTAATAATCGTTATTCCAGTGTGTGGTATAGATGAAGATAGTCATTATTCTGATGTGTGTGGTACTAATGGTTATGTGCACGTGGAATAGATGAAGATAGTCATTATTCTGATGTGTGTGGTGCTAATGGTTTTGTGCATGTGGAATAGATGAAGTTAGTCATTATTCTGATGTGTGTGAGAAACCCTGGAATAAACGTAATTCCCGGTTTCTAAGGAAGAAGAGGGATTGACATATGTAATTGTAATATCTACTTCCTTTCCTAAGAAATGGGCATGTGTATATTACGATTTCTTAGGTGGGAGCGTTAATCTAGAATCTGAGAAAGATTCGTAGTGTGGCTCTGGAATAGGATATGAATGGAAATGGGCATGTGTATATTGCGATTTCTGGAATAAGAGTATTAATTTAGAATCAGTGAAGATTCGTAGTGTGGCTCTAAGACATGATATGATGATGGAATGTGTGTCAGTCATAGTCATGGGATTGGATGAAAATCGTGTTAACGGAATAGAGTTACACGTATGGTAAGAAAAAGGGTAATCAGTTTACATTGATTTTGCAAATATTATTATGGAAACGAATGTTCTCACTAGGCGTTGGCCTAATCGTTTCAAATGATGTTTTCTTACCAGGTACCGGCTCGGGAAAATAAAGGGTTGTGGGACGAGCGTTTTGGAATAGCAAGGAAGTCCATTAACAGAAGGAGATTTTGAGGGATTGCTTAGATAACTTAGTAAATCAGATTATAGTAACATAATTAGATTAATAAGTTATTTGTAGAATCCTGTATCTGTAAATGTACTCTTGATGATTAATTCACTTGCTATTTTTGTAAGTTTGAAGTTTATATTATCATAACTTGTGGAAAAAAATTGAGGTTCAAATTAGCCTGGAATTTGGGGCGTTACAATACCACCCTCTTCATTGAAAAGAAAAAAGGTCATACTGTATTAGTTCAGGTGTATGTAGATGACATAATTTTCGGTTCTACCAATCCTCAGTTTGCTAAGAACTTTGCCAAGTTAATGGGATTTTTTTAAAATGACTATGCTGTGTGAGATGAATTTCTTTCTCGATCTTCAAGTTAAACAACTGTCGACCGGGATATTCATAAATCAGGCCAAGTACATTCGGGTTATACTTAAGAAATTCCAGATGAAACAGTCCTCACCGATGAAAACCCCCATGGCACCCGGTACAAAGCTACACGCCGATCCTAACGTAAAGGATGTGGACACTAAAACGTACCAGGGAATGATTGGTTCTTTAATGTACTTAACTGCTAGTAGGCCGAACATCATGTTCTCAACATTTTTTTTGCGCCCGATTTCAGTCAAAACCGAAAGACTCTCATTTAATAGCTGTCAAAAGAATTTTTCGTTATTTACGTGGTACTGCTGATCTTTGCTTGTGGTACCCGAAAGAGACAGGTTTTGAGCTGTCTGCATACTCTGATGCGGACCACGTGGGCAGTATGATGGATCAGAAGAGCACATCGGGTCATGTGTAGTTCTTGGGTGATAGATTGGGGAGTTGGCCATCCAAGAAGAAGCATTGCGTCTCTACGTCGACTGCCGAGGCAGAATACGTGGCCGCCACAAGCTGCTGTTCACAAGAAATTTGGATGCGTACACAACTCAAGGACTGCGGTTTCACATACGTCAAGGTGCCCATCTACTGCGACTCGAAGAGCGCTATTGCAATATCCAGCAATCCGGTCCAGCATACGAAGACAAAGCACATAGACGTTCAGTACCATTTTATTAAGGATCACGTTGAAAGAGGTACAGTCGAACTCTACTTTGTAAACACAGAACATCAGTTAGCAGACCTGTTCACAAAACCACTGGACGAAAAACGCTTTAATTATCTAGTTTCCAGGTTAGTTATGCTAAATCTGAAGACTTGATCTGTTTGTGTGCCCGTTACAAGTTCCATACATCTACGAGCAACTGTCTACTCATCATCTGCTGTTCACACTCCAGATGATTGTGCATACACTTTCTCGCATCTGTATTCTACATGTATTGGTTACATAGTTAGGTTGAGTCTCTGTATTTATTAGGTAGATTTTGCTTGTTTACTTTCTTTCCACGTGTGTTTCTTTTGTTTATTATTGTCGTCTAGTGTATTTGGCTATATATCTGTGCTTTCACAAGTGTTCATGTGTTCAGGGGGAGCACGACCAAGTATCAGGTAAGTTACTTCTACTGTTGAGGGGGAGTGTCACACACGGTTTTTTAACTGTCAGAAAAGTTTTGTTTGTGTGTGTGTAAGGACATTCCTGAGTGCACTTCACATCACACCCCATGCACATTATGAAGGGGAGCACAACCATTGGTGTTCATCATTTGAGGGGGAGCGTCACATATTTTTTCTTAAACGTGTAAAAGTTTTTTTGTGGTTGACGTCTTCTAACTCACTCACATTCCCGTTCCGAGGGGGTGCAGGGTAATATCCGTGCTAAGGTAGAGGGGGAGCAGGAAATTTTTCAATTCTCTAAAACTTAGGCTTTCGGGACACTTACCCAGTAACTTACCGGGTAAGCTTACCGGACCGGGTAAGTTACCAGGCAATTAATCCGGTAAGTCCTTCCCTATAACTATTGAAGCATCTGGAAACCCTCATTATTCAAGTTCCCGGTAACCATTCCTAAAACCCTCCAAAACCCACTCGATATCTCCCCATTTGGTCACTATCGGATCACCTCCATCTAGGACATTTCACGATCTCGAATATAAAGTATGTGTTGTTCTTAACATTGTCCTGATCATCGCACACACCTACACAAAAATCGTCTAGTAGATTCCATCAGTCCGGATCGACAAAGGGTTTGCGGAACCCTGTGTGTTCGTCGATTCAATTTCGGGTCGATTGTTGTTTTCTAAACACCGGTTCACCTTAATTTGTGGCGTATATTGACTGTTAGAACTTTTTAAACAAAGTTGATTAATGATTGGATGGTGTTTGGTTTGATTCGTGGACAAAAGTCCTACGCCCGGAAACCCTGACTCACCCGGTAACCTGCATATTACCCGGTAACATTCATGTTACCCGGTAACTTGCAAGGTAACCGGTATCCCTCATGACCATTCAGTATGCCCACCCGGACACCTCGACTTCCCGGTAACCCATGTCGTCTGGATACTTTATATCCGGTAAGTTCGACAATCCGGTAAGATCGATGTCCGGTAAGTCATGTACTTTCGGTAACATGTTTTACCCGGTAAGCTTACCTCACCCGGTAAGAATCACTTTCTCCGGTAACTATCATTCACCCGGTAACCCCTATGTTATGCGGCAACCCCTGTGTCATCCGATAAGTCCTATTCCACCCGTTAAGTTCTATTTGTCCGGATACCCTGTTTATCCGGACACTACTTGAGTCCAATGCCTTTGCATTTTTCGAACATTGGCAATCCCAATGTCCTGCACCTACTGCCAGTCCTCAATCTACCACTGATTGAGCCATTCAAATGCTAACGTACGCATAATTTCCGATTTAATCATGTCCAAGCTCTAACTCTGTGATTTTCTTCAGGTATACTAAATGGCGGAACAACAAGAGCAACCACAGATGCAAATTCCTCCTCCGAAGGATTTTATTGACGAGGCGGCCGATAATGTGTTGGTTCCCGAGGACCATGGCATTGAGATCTCGCCGAACAACCACCATCTTGATGCTACTGCATTCCGATCGACCCACCGAGGGGTCGTTGATATAATACTCGGCCATCCGCTTCGCCGAGCACTGACCGCGACAACAGACGTACAAGTTCTGTATGTATACCAAGTCTGGCAAACGGCGAGAGTTGTCACTGCCAAAAACACCCAGACCATCACGGCACGCATTGACAATCATCCTTTCACGCTCACACCGGGGTCCTTCCACCAACTGCTATCCGTTCCGGAACCCACACACGGAGGCAACGTCACATACGCCACTGCCATCGATGACGTCACTCTCTGCGCCGATGTCCATGTGCTTGGATACCGACACGCTCTCGACCGTCCATCTGCGTTCAACCGGAAGTACATCGGCCCGGTCTGGTACACATTGTTCTCAATCCTAAACCGGTGTCTATCATCCCAACAGAAGGGGATAGACAAGTGCACCATCGATTTTCTACGCCTGTTTAACGCTGTGTGCTACAAACGATACATCGACTACTAAGCAATCATGTGGCGTGAACTGGTGCAAGCCATCCGACAGACTAGCTGATCCAAGAAGAAGTTCCTGCGATTTCCGCGCTTCTTCTCTCTGCCTATCCGACAACACATGGAGGCGAATCCACTTATCCCGAGGCGTATTAATCATTCGGTATGTCCTCAGTTCAACCTACAGTACTTGGTGATTCGTAATCCACCTGATACGCAAGCCATGCCTATACCAGAACATTTACTGGCACACGCGGACCCCAATGCACCGAGTGTGATAGAATATAGGAGAGAGTTAGCGAATCCCATGGTCCAGCCAGAGCCGGAGGGACCTCCCCAGGGACATAGAACAGAGGGACGTGAGGGTCCAAGGACTAGAGGAGGTAGAGTCCGGACAGCTGGGGCTCCCGGACGAGGTGTGTTGAGAGTACGTGGGAGGAGAACAGGCACGGGCGGTGCATTGGATACACAAGCCAGTACTGCCCATTCTAGCCAAGCCGGAACAAGCCAACCCCTTTCCATTCCCATCACCCGGACCACGACCGAAGCAGGACCGTCGACTAGACTACACGAGGTCCCGGTCGTCAATGAAGCCGAAAGACCAATGCTTCACCGTGATATGGAAGCATACATTTCTGACCCTCCTTCGCATACCAGACAGGTTGAAGACGTGGAATCTGACTCCACCGACTCCGATACGGACCGTGCTATACGCGCATCCTTAATACCACCCCGTATCGGAACACACCCACCATTGACCGAAGGAACCACGTCTAACTCACCCACACCCCCTCTAATGCCTACTATCCAACCTATTACAGGAGATACAAGGACAACGGAGGGAGAGTTAGGTGAAGAATTGGAACATGTGAGACGGAGGGAATTGAGATCGAAAACAAATCAAGAGAAAATAATCCATAAAAATACAGAGGCTTCTGAGCGACCCCAGACCAGCGTCATCCAGGTAGCCACATCTGCTATCCCGTCTCATCCGTTGGGACGGGGTATTGAAGAAGCCACCGTGGACCTAGCGGCGCAATTGCACGACCTCCCAGGCCACTCATCCGTCTATCAAAAGACGGATGTTTCAATTTTGCACGGGGACATAGCACAACTTCTACCGATCTTTCAATTGGAGAGTATTGGTATTGAAATAAGAGACCAGCAACCCCCGGTCGTGCCGTCTTTCAGAGCATCATCGAGTCTAGAGCCACTTGAAATAGTACATTCTTCGGCTAGGACACAAGATGAGATTCTACAAATCGATGCTCTTCAGGACTTGATCGGAACTTCCGTAGTGTCTCTGCCTTTAAGCAGAACGCGAGGATCGGAAGAAAATACTACCACGGCCACACCATCGCTAACCGTGAACGTAGGTGGCTATGCCTCTAAGGTAGATGCCTCAACGGGTAATCTAAGTGATCCCGGAGTTATATTACCCAACTTTGTGTCACAGGGATCTCTGGACAGTGCTCTAAAGACTGTCCGCGAGGTGATGGAGCAGCACTTCACCATAGAGCTCGACAAACTCAAAAGCTTGATCAAAGGTAAAGAGAAGGTAGTCGATTCTGAAACCACACCAACACCTCCACCGGCTCCCGTTCAGTCAACTTACTCGGTGGACACCTTAAAGACTATGCTTCTGACTCAACTGCTCCAATACACCGACACTGAGGCCTCTATCGAAGCAGACTTTCTCTCAGTTCTACGATCACAGGTCACTGCTCCTTCGTCATCCATAACCACTAGATTGGACCAGCTTGACACGACTCTCAAGGACGTTCAACAAGCTCTCAAAACGCTGTCCGAAAGAGTCGGTTCACTAGAAGACCCCTGCAAGAGTCAAGCTGGCGGACTCAAGATACGACACGATGACCAGGATGATCCTGATCATCGTGAGGGGGAGAACAAGAGACAGAAACTATCTGAGTTCGCTCCAATCATCCCTGAAACTATTGTGGTTCAACCGGAACCTTCAACTGTGGCAACTACAACCGAAGAAGAACCTAAAGCCCAGTTGAGCTTAGCCGAGATGGTTATAGATATGGACATCTCTGACGACGAAGACCCAACGGTTGAAAAGCCCATGGGAGAAACACGGGAATTGGTCACACATGATGCATCAGTTAGGCCCGCACTTGATCTAATTGATCTAGACTCCGAGATCGACCCAGAGACCGAAAATGCATGGTATGAAAAAGCCGCCAGTACAATAAATGTCCAAGTAAACCTGATCTTTCCTATATGGTACACCTGATCACACTACTCAGGCCGCCGAGACTTCTATGATACCCGAAACTTCAACTGCTGCAAATCCGACATCTCCTCGCCAACCAACAACATTAGATCATTCTCATCCTCAACAGCAAAAAATCCGATGGGAGAAGATCATGATCCTTATTCCTCACCTGGAGGAATCTCTGAAGAAGCTGTATGTTCACAGGTTACGTCCTATCGAGCCTACTTTCTGCCTTGGGATTTCCTGCTCCGACTCGGAATACCAAAGACAGTACTTAAACGCCATGAAGCGGTGTTTGCCCGTTAGCCAAGTCTGAACGAAGTACAAGATCACCGAAGTGCTCAACGACCAAACATGCCGAATTCTTAAAGTTATGTTTCCAGTATTCACCGTCCGACGAGAAGACAATAATGAATGGAGAATCTCCGAAGCTGACTTTAAGAACCTTAGACCGTTCGACCTTGTTGCTATACTGAAAGACCTCCGAACCAGAACCTTAGACCGTTCGACTTTATAGCCTGGTAAAGCGTTCGAGGCTGTCCGTCAATTCCTAATTCACACAATTATGATGTCTTACCTCACTGACTTCCAAATGGGAATCGAGAACAGAGCAAAGAAGGTTAACCTGCTGAAACCGAATTTGAAAGCACCCAAATTAAAGATGTGTCCCGAGAACGCCCTACTTCTAGAACCGGAATTTGGGATAGTCTACCTCAACGATCAGATAGAAAAGAGGTTTCTTCGCTTATGTTAGCCCCAAGTATCTCTTATGTAAAAGTATTGAAAATATTAAAAGTCTGAAGACCAACAGAGCTATGGCGTAAGAGCTCTGGTGACAGAAGACCTCTGTGAAGCCTAAGCCTCGTAGAAATCTCTAAATGTTAGACATGTGTCCATACTATCCACGTAAGCCCTAAAAGGACGAATACACACTTTCCACGTGTCATTCCAGGGTTAGATAGTACAATGTCGAGTGCTTTACCAGACTATAAATAGAGAGGTAGTGGAACAATAATTGTAAGCTTTTGGAAGAATAGTTTTCCACAATTGTTAGAGCACACACTGCTACATTCCATAGCACTACCTCCGTACGATCTTGTTCCCTGTGAGATTTCCGAATACACACACTTGAACGTGTTCTTGGTGTTATTCATATTATCAATATACGACCAGCTTATTATATTTGATCTTGTTATCATTTTACTGTTCTATATTTGATACTCGCTGTTACATTATCGTGTACACAATCACTCACATTTTAATAGCTTTATATAATGCTTCCGCTTTCTGATTTATGCTGTTTATGTGATACAACGTGAATCTGGGAACCTACAGTTGGTATCAGAGCTGATTGATTTGCTCAAATCAAACGATCCAATCTATCCAGGTTGATACATAGTTGTTGATTGTGTTTGTGTGTCTTAAAGCTTCATAAAATACTCTGTTTTTACATCTTAAAACAAGTGTTTCAAAGTTCTTCAATCTTTGTTTAAAGTTTTTCTAGAAAATCTAAAGATCTTCTCTACTCAAGTTACTGTTTCATTGGTAATTGTTCATCTACTTTCAGTTTAAAATTCTTTGAAACGTTCGTACTCTTCTGAGAGATGAATATCCTCAGTGGAAGATTAGGATGGTTAATTTCTTTGAGGGAATGGATAAAGATTTTATGCGTTCTGTCACGGATGGACCATTCCAACCCATGGTTTTGGTTCCACATGTACCCGCAACAGAAACTACTGCTGAGATTCCTGCTTACTTCAAACCAAAAACCACTGGGTATACTGAAGATGAGAAACTTAAAATGGAAAATGACCTTAAAGCAGTTAGACTTCTGATAATGGCCATTCCAAACGATATATTTCAAGAACTAGATTCATGTGTTACTGCTAAAGAAATCTGGGATCAGCTTCTTAATCAACTTGAGGGTGGTATCAAAACCCAAAAGAACAGAAGGACCCAATTTATTAACGAATACAACAATTTCAAGGCACTTCCTAAGGAAACCCTACAACAGACCTATAACAGATTTAATATTTTAATAAACAAGTGTAAAAAGTGTGGGGTCGTTAGGTCGAAGGAAGATAACAATGTTCTGTTCTTGAAAAGTTTAAACGATGAATGGTTAAATATGTCCATATCTTTACAAGCTAACCAAGATTTGGATGCTTGGTCTCTTACTGATGTGTATGGCACTCTTGCTGCACAAGAGAAGGATGTTGTCAAACAGAAAGGCAAATCCACCATTGCAGGTCCAATAGCTTTAATATCTAATTCAAAGAAACCCATGGAAGGAAAGTCCAACAAAGAGAGTTCTAGCAGAGAGAAAAAGAAAGAGAAGTTTGTGAAGAAGAAGGGTAAGTAGAGTCTGGTCGCTGAAAGTGATGATGAGGAAAGTTCATCAGAGGATGATCATATAAATGCTTTTGCTCAATCTCTTGCGTTAATAACTCAAAAATTTAACAAGAGATTCGGCAACAAAGTAGTTGATAGAAGAGGAAGGTACGAAAGAGAAGAGAAAGATGTGAAAAGAAGTTATGCTGCACCTACCCACCAGAATAGAGCTCCACAAGAGCAAAGACCACAACCACAACAGAAGTATAATCCTCCAGCCCCTCAGAAAACAGATGTTGCTCAACCCATCAACCAGAATGATGGACGCTGTTTTAGATGTGGCAAACCCGTCCATTTCTATGTTAATTGTAGAGGTAAACTGGTAAAAGACCAGGATTACTACAAGAAAAAAATACATGTACAATACCGAGAAAGAAGCTACGTTGCTGAAATGGAAAATTGGATCTCTGATTCGTCCTCTGATGACGAACTATAGCAGGTCAATTTTTGCGGGGTTGCTGTGGACGATGAAAGTCTAGGAGTAGCAGATTGGATGACTGGAGAGATGTCGGAGAGAACAACAGAGGATGATTCATCTCAGAATACTTATGCTATTACTGTAACAGAGCCAAATGAAAGAGCGCTGGAGACCACTAGACCCAGTGCCAAGAAGCCTCATGTGCGGATCTGGTACCTAGATTCAGGATGTTCCAGGTACATGACAGGCAATAAGGAGCTGCTGACTTCATTCAAGAACAAAATGGGTAGTGCAGTAACCTTTGGAGGAGATAGTGGTGGACAGATTAGAGGCTATGGTACTTTAAATAATGGTGGTGTTTCATCAAAGTTTGCTTATGTAGAAGGATTAAATCATAATCTGCTCAGTATAAGTCAACATTGTGATCATGGGTTTGATGTCAACTTTAAGAAGAAGTATTGTTCTTTGTTGCTTTCCGAGTCTGGTCAAGAACTTTTAAGAGCCGAAAGAAAAGGCAATCTGTATAAAATGAATTTTAATCCAAACCAAAACTCTACAACAGAAAAACTCTGTTTAGTGTCGTTGAAAAAGGAAGATGCCTGGCTCTGCCATAAAAGATTTGCCCATCTAAATTTCCAAAATCTTGACAAACTCGTGAAGTTGAACTTAGTGAAAGGTCTTCCTTCGCTTAAATTTGACAAAGACCATCTCTGTTCTGCTTGTGAGTTGGGTAAAATGAAAAGATTTTTACACAGAACTAAGAGTGATCACAGTTGCCCCAGACCTTTGCATATGCTTCATGTGGATCTCTGTGGTCCAATCTCTGTGAAAAGTCTGTCAGGCAAGAAGTATATTCTAGTACTTATTGAGGAATTTTCTAGATATACATGGATTGAGTTCATTAGAGTAAAATCTGATGTCCCAGAAATTTTGATAAGTTTGTTGAAGAGGATACAGGTTCTGTTAGGTCTCAAAATCCAAAACTTGAGAAGTGATAATGGGACAGAGTTTAAAATCGCCAGAATTGATGCCTACCTATTAGAGGAAGGAATTTCCCAGAACTTCTCAGCTGCCAGAACTCCACAACAGAATGGTGTGGTGGAATGAAAGAATAGAACTCTGGTAGAAGCCGCCAGAACCATGTTGGAAGGTTCTATCCTTCCAATCAACTTTTGGGCAGAGGTAGTCTTAACAGCCTGTTTTACCCAAAACAGAGTTGTAATAGTGAAAAGATTCAAGAAGACTCCCTATGAACTCATCAACAACCGTAGGCCAAATGTGAAATATTTTCATGTTTTCGGCTGCAAGTGTTATATCTTGAATGGTAGAGAACAAATGGCAAGTTCGATAAGAAAGCTGATGAAGGAATATTTATTGGTTATTCCTTAACCTCTAAAGCCTACAGAGTCTACAATACCAGAACCAGGGTCATTCAAGAAAGCATAAATGTGTCCTTTGATGAAAATACATCAAGTTTCTCTGATCGCAAATCACCAGAGGGGACATAGAAGGAAAAGAAGCCATGTTCTTCAAAGTCAGGAGAAGAAGATATCAACTTAGTGTTCAACGATTTCCTCGATGATGATGATTCCTCAGTCAACATCACCAAAGGCAATCAAGCTCATAATTCCACATAACAGAATCTTACAGGTACAACTCTTACTGGTCCCTCCAATTCTTCACCATCTACTTCTCTGTCTACAGGTGTCATTCAGAGAAATGAGGAACCACAACAAGATGTAAGAGAACTTGAACAAGAGACATCATCACCCCTGCTGACTCACATTGGGAGAGATTCCCTGTTTGAAAGCTCACCCTCTCAGAGCCCTGTTGGGATATCACAGAGTAATAAGGACACTCTCCAGAGTTGTGTGCCACAGAGCCCTGGTCCTAATCCACAGAGCTCTGATGCAGAAATTCGTCTTTTCCCATCAGAAGCACAGACTCCACCTGTTGTGCATGCTCCCATGACAAGATGGACAAAGGATCAACCCCATCATCTAATTATTGGCGCTGCTGAAGATGGTGTGAAGACAAGATCGGCCACAATCAGTGAAGCTTTCTTTGTCAATTTTCTAAGCATGATTGAGCCGAAGAAGATTTCTGAAGCCCTGGAAGACCCAAACTGGATTGAAGCTAAGCAAGACGAGCTTCTAGTGTTTGAAGGGAATAGAGTTTGGTCCTTGGTTCCACTTCCTAAAGATAAAGCTGCTATTGGAACCAAGTGGGTGCTCAAAAATAAAAAGGATGAAGATGGGATTATCATCAGAAACAAATATCGGCTGGTTGCAAATGGATATTGCCTAGAAGAAGGTATCGATTATGATGAAACCTTTGCACATGTGGCTAGGCTGGAAGCAATCAGAATCTTCCTAGCCTATGCTTCTCATAAAGGTTTCAAAGTTTACCAAATGGTTGTGAAATCGGCCTTTCTAAATGGCACCAGGTTTTGAAAGCCCAGAGTTTCCAGACCACGTTTACAAGTTAGACAAAGCTCTGTACGGCCTTAAGCAAGCTCCCAGAGCCTGGTATGAAACTCTGTCAAATTTTCTGTTGACTAATCACTTCGAGAAAGGTACTGTCGATACAACTATATTCTTTAGAAGGTACAAGAATGATATTCTTCTAGTACAAATATATGTTGATGACAATATCTTTGGGTCTACAAGGCAGGAATACTATGACAGGTTTGAGGATTTGATGAAAAGTGCATTCAAAATGAGCATGATGGGAGAACTTTCTTTCTTCCTTGGTTTACATGTAAAACAATCCATCAGAGGGACTTTTATAAGTCAGTCTAAATACATCTCTGATAGTTTGAAAAAATACAAGCTCTATAATTCAAATCCAATGAAAACTCCTATAGCCACTGGAGTCAAACTTGACTCTGACCTGAATGGTGAATCTGTGGATGTCAAGAACTACAGAGGCATGATAGGGTCACTTCTGTATCTTACTGCAAGCAGACCTGATATAATGTTTGCAACCTGTCTTTGTGCCAGATTTCAAGCAAATCCTAAAGAATCCCACTTGTCTGCTGTCAATCGTATATTTAAATATCTGAAAGGGACTCAATTCTTGGGTCTCTGGTATCCTCTTAATTCTGGTTTCGAGCTTATTGCTTATACAGATTCAGATTATACAGGATGTAGGAATGACAGAAAGAGTACTTCTGGTAGCTGCCAATTGCTTGGAGACAAGTTAGTCAGCGGGACATCCAAGAAGCAGAACTGCGTATCAACTTCTACAGCAGAAGCAGAGTATGTTGCTGCTGCTAGTTGTTGCTCTCAAGTGATCTGGATGAAAACTCAGCTCAAGGACTATGGCCTTGAGTACAACAAAGTTCCAATCTTGTGTGACTCCAAAAGTGCAATAGCAATTACGGCTAATCAAGTTCAGCACTCCAAGACAAATCATATCGACATAAGGTACCATTTTATAAAGGATCATGTTGAAAAAGGGACAATTGAAAGGTATTTTGTTTCAGCTGACTTCCAGTTTGCTGATCTGTTCACAAAAGCCCTTGATGAAAGGAGATTTAACTTCTTAATCAGCAAGATGGGTATGCTAAAAATGTCCTCCTAACTCTGTTTAAAAATCAACAGAGCCTCTGATGTTCCTACCAGAGCTCTGTCAAAATGGTTGGGTAGGATAGTTCGCCAGAGCCTCTGATGTTCTCACCAGTGCTCTGCCAGCATACTTTTTCAATGTTTTCCACTTGTGAATTTCTTGTTTGTAAATATTTTTTTTGTATACAAGTTTTTTTTTTAATCCTTCAAAAGGCTGAAAAGAAAAATCTGTCTATTAAGCTCACCAATTCAGGGGGAGCTTAAGAGGAAAAGAAGCATGGTTTTAGGGGGAGCAAGTCAACTCAAATTTCAAATCTAAATGACTTTGCTCTATGAACTTTAAAGTAAATATTTTTTAGGAAGGGAAAACCTGGTCTGATGAAAATCTTTTGATAATGTCAAGAACTTACCAGAACTCTGATATTTCACCAGAGCCTCTGATGTTTCCTCACCAGAACTCTGTGAAACTTCTAAGTCAGTTTTGTTCTCGTTCTTTGACTATTTTTCACATCAGAAACAAGATTTTTAAATGATTTTGGGTAAAGGTGAAACATATTGGGTTACTTGAAAGAAATAGAAAAGGTTGTTGATCAGAGGCAAAACTGCACTAAACTCCATCAGAGCTCTGTTAGTTTTCTGCCATGTCATCAGAAGTGCTGTCATCAGAGATGTGGGTTATTTCTCAAGCGTCAACCACTTGTCACCCACACATCTCTAACCATGATGGTTTGCTAGCCCAAAAGTTGTCAGAACTAAATCCACATGGCAACCTCTGATTGAGAAACCAACCGTTAGCTGTTTCCACGTTTCACTATTGAGGCCACTCCACTATCTGACACTCGAGAGCCTACAGTACCTACGACGTTCATCCAGCCACATGATTCGAGTATAAATATCCATACCCACGATTCATTTCATTTCTTACGTTTTCCTTATCATTCAAAACCCTCAACTTTCCCTCATTTGTTCAAACCTTTGAGTTCTTCAAGAAACCCTAAACCTGCAACAATGGCGGAACAACAAAACTCCACAGAATCAAGCCGTATAGGGCCTGTCGATGAAATCGCAATCCAAGCATATGAGTTCGCTGACAGCAACTACCATTTCGATGCAAACCCAGGCCTCTATTTACCCATTTACCACATCTTTATTGAGTTTTTCAGAAACTCAGATGTTTTTAGAGCCCTCACCTTGTTCGATGATGACCTACGTGAACTTTATGTGCAACAATGGTGGACTACTTGTTAGTTCATCCCAGAACAAAAGTGGATTATTGGAAATGTTGATGCTGGAAGAAATGTAGGAGGTGGATCTATACGCATTCGCGACAAAACCTTCAAGAGAATATTTGGGATGCAAACAAGAAGACAGCTAGGAATTCAAGCATACGAAAAGCCCCCAAAAGTTGTTGTTCTTCTTGACTTTGTGAAATTCCTAGGATACAACAACAAACTGAACAAAATAGGAGACTTCAGAAGAGGAAATTAACCCTCAGTGTGGAATTTCATGTTTTCCATACTGAACCGAACCCTAACTTGAAAATCTGGTAGTCAAGACCAGACCAGCACAGAGATTCTCCAGATAATGTATGGTCTTTACTTCAAAGGAAACTTTGACTACGCCAAGATTCTCTACAAGGACCTCTTATCTGCAGTGAATACCAAGACCTCAGTCCTAGCAAAAGGAGGAGAAGTAGAAGTCCACAGAAGTCTGAAATCCATCAAATACCCACGGTTTATAAGTCTGGTAATCCGAGAAGCCTTCCCATTACTGGAATTAACTCAACAGGGAAATCCCACACCTGTTTGGGTGATGTACAGGTTCTTGCCTACAACCACTGGTGAATACCCAATAATAAGAATGGTACCAAGAACAATGATGTCCCTAATAGAACCCAACCATATCTCTATCCAAAACTATAATTATGTTGGTCAACCTCAAGAACCTGAGGTGAGAACCCCAACATACTTAGGTCATGAGCCTTCTTTGGAGAGTATGAGTGAGGTAAGAGGAGAAGCAGAGGTTAACAGACCAGAGGTGAGAGCACCCGAAGTGGGGTCTTCCTCTGCCCGAGTGGTAGAAGAGGAAGTAGAGGACAGAGCATCCCCTTTGGAGGCTGTCCAAGAGGGAGCAAGGGAAACTATAGAGGTGGAAGTAATTTCGTCCTTCTCTGGTAGTAGTGAGAAAGAGGAAGGTGAGGGAGAGCTTCCTGAGTCTTCTACAACCCTAGGAGCCGAGGGAAATGCGAGCTTAGAACAAGATGTTCCAAAGAACACACGTGTGCGTATCCAAAGCCAAACTCCCAGTGCAACCACACAACCTATTGCTGATGATCAAGCCCAGAGGAATATTGAAACAGAGGTGCACACCTGGAACCCTAACCAGCAAGAACCACCAGAGGCAACTCTTCACGCCTCTGGTATGCACAAAACCGGGGAATCTATTTTTGGTAATGATGGTAATTCGCCCCAAGCCATCCATAGGTCACCTACACACGTTGATGCCTCTGTGGCTCACATAGATTTGACACAACATAGCCTCGAGATCTTTCGTATCTCACGTAGGCTCTGCCCAACTCAGAGGCAGTGGAATGACCTAGTGTCACAAGGGAAAACTTTGCTTGATCCAAGTTCTTCCCATCACATCAGATTTCCTTCTCTAGAACCTGAGCTGGAAGAGGAACCTCTGATCAGAACACATGTAGTTGTATCCCCTCCAAGGGAACATCAAGGTTCGGGTGGAAGTCCTACAAGAGCCAACATAAACACAACTCTTGATGTAGGCGCCTCTGGACTCGAGGCTCAACTGGATCCACCTGTTGGAGCCAAGGTTACCCCCGTTGACACGGTCACAAGAGTAGAGTTCACACGCTTCTGTGACAGTATCAACAACTCCTTGAATGAGTATAAACTTATCAATGAATCAAAAGAGGAGCTTGTCCGCAAGGAGAATGCTTCTATCAAAGAAGAGTTGCAACATATCACAGCTAAATATGCAGAGGCAACTCAGAAGTATGCAGAGGCAAAAAGGGTCAGAGCAGAGGAGACAACAAATATATCAACAGAGCTGGCTGAACTAAAAAGACATATGGCAGAAAACCACACGGCTGAAATGAACATAACCTTGCCTATCCCTTCTGTCCTCCTATCAGACTCAAACATCAGAACCTTGACAGAGTTAATCAACAACTCTGTTAAGGATGTAATCAAAGAAGCAACGACATCTTCTGCCACCCCAATCAACATATATGGTCTAAGCCCAAATGATTTACCTATGACAGTCGGCCAGATGGGAGACTTTAGCAGATCCGTTTTAAACAAGATGATGTCTATGTCATCAAAGTTTGTCATGAAGGCATAAGTGACAGAGCGACATGTGCAAACATATCTTGACACTCACAAAGTGAAATTTGAGAGTCAAGTTGATGAGATCTGAACTGCTGCAATAGAGGTTGAAGATGCACTGACAAAGGCAATCACTACTCTCACATATGCCATTAAACAGACTGCCACACTCAAAACACCTGGAGAAGGACCCCCAGAAGGTGAACCTTCGAGCAAAAGAAGTATGTCTGCTTCAAAATTTGTTGTTCATGCCTCACCAAATGCAGGAATTGAAGATTCTGATGATGATGATAATTTCCAAGATGCTCCAGAGGGAATCTCAGAAAATCAGTCGGGTGCGTCCACAGAACAACAAAAGGGGGAGAAGGAGAAGGAAAAAGAGAAAGAGACAGAGACAGGAACGGATAAGGGGGAAGAGAAAGTAACAGAGGCAGAGACAGAAAAAGGAGACAAGGGGATGACAGAAGACATTCCACCAGAGATGACTATGGTGGTGTTTGACTACATGTTCAAAGACAGAGTCAAGAGTCAACTCAACCACCACCAGAGATCATCATACTTGACACCCCTCCTACATCTCCAAGAACTGAACCAGAGATATCAAAACCAATCTCTGCTGATGAACAAATAAGCCAAGCTCAACCCCAAGTCCAAACCCAAACCCTACAAGAGCCCGGACGCCATGTTGATATTCTTATGGCTGAAACCCACGATGATCCAAACCCAATACAACCAGAACAGAACCCATAAACATCAACCCGACACACCGAGAACCCGCCCATAGAAGAAATATATGCATATCTCTATGCTGACAGAGATATCTACCAACCAATGCCGTACCCATCAACCCGTACCTTAACCCTGACAGAATAAGAGAACTTTCTGATGCTAGGCAAAAGTTCATTGAAACCAAGACAAATCTGAACAAAGCCTTAAACTCAAATTTTGGGATCCGTAGGATCATGAACATCAACCACAGGAAATTCCAATATGACAGAGTCGTGTACCATGAGTACACTGTTGAATCAACAGAAGGCAAGATCGAACACTTCAACGACAACGATCTTGTGCTTCTGAACCCATATGATCTGATAACACTTCACAGATATTGCTTGAACTTCAACAAAAGATACAAAAAAGCAAGAACCGTTTTACCAGAAGTAAGATTCGCTATGCAAGAGCACGTCAATCTCAGAACACAGATCGACTTTCAGCAAGGCATAGAATTAGAAGTGGAGAAACTGGTGATTGCACCTCCGAATGAAAGTCTTGTGGGGTATGGCCATTACAGAACTGGAGCCGTGGTTGGAAATCCTCCAATCTTCATCTGCCGACAGAAGGGCATCAAGAAGGCCATCAGAGCATCTGAAACCAACAAGTACTCGAGTGAGTCGCTGCAGTATCTCAAGAATGTGATCCAAATTTTCCCAAGAGACAAGTGTCCAGAAGAGCAACTCAGACTCTACATCAACCAGATTGATCTTATGCTGGACTTCCGAGAGCTGATCAGAAGATTCGACAGAATCCTAAGGGGAGATAATTATGCTTAGTGTACTTATTTTTTGTTTTGTATTGTAACATCTTAAAATAATAATGCAAAGTCTCACAGAGGTAAAATGTTCTCTGTCTTTTGTTTACATCTCTGTAAATTCCTTTTTTTCAATACTTAGGGGGAGATTGTTAGCCCCAAGTATCTCTTATGTAAAAGTATTGAAAATATTATAAGTCTGAAGACCACCAGAGTTCCAGCATAAGACCTAGAAGAAGTTCAACCAGAAGACCATCAGAGCTCGACAGAGCTCTGGCGGAACCAACAGAGCTCTCTGGCAGAAGACTTCTTTTATTCAACAGAAGAATTGTTTACACAAGAAGACCAACAGAGCTCTGGCGTAATAGCTCTGGTGACAGAAGACCTCTGTGAAGCCTAAGCCTTATAGAAATCTCTAATTGTTAGACACATGTCCATACTTTCCATGTAAGCCCTAAAAGGACGAAGACACACTTTCCACGTGTCATTCCATGGTTAGATAGTACACTGTCTAGTGATTTACCAGGCTATAAATAGAGAGGTAGCGGAACAACAATTGTAAGCTTTTGGAAGAATAGTTTTCCACAATTGTTAGAGCACACACTGCTACATTCCATAGCACTACCTCCGTACGATCTTGTTCCCTGTGAGATTTCCCAATACACACACTTGAACGTGTTCTTGGTGTTATTCATATTATCAACATACGAGCAGCTTATTATATTTGATCTTGTTCTCATTTTATTGTTCTATATTTGATACTCACTGTTACATTATCGTGTACACAATCACTCGCATTTTAATATCTTTATATAATGCTTCCGCTATCTGATTTATGCTGTTTATGTGATACAACATGAATCTGGGAACCTACAGCTTCAGTCAGGTAGACAGATTTTGCGATGGCACACTCCTCAAAGTCAAAGATGCTCTTCGTAACATCATCACTTACGAATCCGAAAATCAAAAGGTTTCGTATGTTCCCAACTCTAATGAGATAACTGCTCGAAATGCCTTATAAGTGATTGAAGAACGCATCGACTACCGCCGAGCCATTCGAATGTTCGAGGTACATTTTGCGCTCCGAAATAGATATGTCAAGAACTGGCGCGAACTCGAACTACAATTCAAAGGGGGAGATTGTTAGGGTCAAATTTGGTTGAATAGAAGTTCAAGGTCTATTTTGTTATTCTTGTATTTTGAGCCTTAATTGTGTAAACGGGCCGTGGGCTTCCATGCCATGGGCCCATAGTATATAATGTTCAATAGCATAGAAAATTAAGCTAGTTGTCTATTTTCACTTTCAGAAATGTATAGTAATTCTCTCTATATTGAAAGTAAATTGGATGACCATTGGAAATCATACTATTCGTATTCATATCTATTGATTTCAATTGTTCGCTGCACGGATCTGGAACTCACAGCTACACTTTAGAGTAGTGTACTTCAGAGCATTGGGACCATACCTCAGCGCTATAAGATGTCTTACCCTAATATCCTTCAGAAGCACAGACCCCTCCTCATGTCCATGTTCCAATGACAAGATGGATAAAGGATCACCCTCATCATCAAATCATAGGTGCTCCTGAAGATGGTGTTAAGACAAGATCTGCAACAATCAATGAGGCTTTCTGGTGAATTTTCTAAGTGTCATAGAGCCAAAAAAAGTCTCTGAAGCCCTTGATGATCCAAACTGGATAGAAGGGATGAAAGAAGGGATTCTGGAGTTTGAAAGAAACAAAGTTTGGTCCTTGGTTCCTTTACCCAAAGACAAATCTGCCATTGGAACCAAGTGGGTGTTCAGAAACAAGAAAGATGAAGATGGGATCATTACCAGAAACAAAGCTAGGATGGTTGCAAAAGGATACTGCCAAGAAGAAGGCATTGATTATGATGAAACCTTTACTTCAGTTGCTAGGCTGGAAGCAATAAAAAGGTTTCTAGCCTATGCAGCTCACAAAGGATTCAAAGTATATCGAATGGATGTTAAGTCTGCCTTTATGAATGGCAAATTGCATGAAGAAGTCTATGTCCAACAACCATCTGGATTTGAAAGTTCAGAGTTTCAAGACCATGTTTACTTACTAGACAAAACTCTGTGTGGCCTTAAACAAGCTCCTAGAGCCTGGTATGAAACTCTGTCAACTTTTCTAACAATCAATGGCTTTGATAAAAGGTACTAAGGATACTACCTTATTCATTAAGATATACAAGCATGAGCTTCTTTTAGTACATATATATGTTGATAACATTATTTTTGGGTCTACTAATCAAAAGTATTTTCAAAGGTTTTCAGAGTTGATGAAAATTGAATTTAAGATGAGAATGATGGGAGAACTTTCATTGTTCCTCGGATTGCAAGTCAAACAAACTATCAGAGGAACTTTTATAAGTTAATCAAAATATGTCTGTGGTATTTTAAAGAAATACGAACTTAACAATTCAACTCCCATGAAAACACCTATTGCCACTGTAGTAAAACTTGACCATGATCATGATGGTCAATCTGTTGATGTCAAAAACTACAGAGTCATGATAGAGTCAATTTTATACTTAACAGCAAGCAGGCCTGATATAATGTTTGAAATTTGTCTCTATGCTAGATTCCAAGCAAACCCAAAGGAATCTCATCTGTCTGCTGTCAAAAGGATTTTTAAATACCTCAAAAGGACTCAATTCTTGGGTCTCTGGTATCCTCTTTAACTCTGGCTTTGAGCTTGTAGCATACACATATTCAGATTATGGAGGATGCAGAAATGACAGAAAGAGCATTTCTGGTAGTTGTCAACTACTTGGAGAAAAGCTAGTGAGTTGGACATCCAATAAGAAAAATTATGTATCAACTTCTATAGTAGAAGCATAATATGTGGCTGCTACTATATGTTGTTCACAAGTGATCTGGATGAAGACTCAACTCAAAGACTATGGTCTTGAGTTTAATAGAGTTCCCATTCTCTGTGAGTCCAAGAGTGCCATTGCAATCACAGCAAATCCTGTTCAACACTCAAAGACAAAGCACATTGATATAAGGTACCACTTTATCATGTATCATGTTGAAAAAGGAACAATTGAGATGTATTTTTTCTCAACTGATTTTCAACTTGCCGACGTGTTCACAAAACCTCTTGATTAGAGGAGATTTAACTTCTTAATCAGCAAGTTGGGAATGCTTATGATTCAATGAATATGAGATGAGATATTTTATCATTGTTCTTCATGTTTATCATCTCTACATTTATATGCAGCTTTTGGCTTCTATTGTTTGTCCACAAATGGGACCGTGCATTCATTCTGATCATTGAGTTATGAAACGACCGCACTAGAAGATACACCATTAGGTGTTTGTTGTTGTATTGTTGGTGTAAAATGAACTTCTTGCAAAATTGGCGAAAATTCAGATACAGGAATTGTTGCTTCCACCTCATTACTCCTCCACTGAAGGACCAGAGATTGTCGCTTGTTTAGCACTTTGAGCAACAGGATTCCTATTAGAAACAGTAGAAGTTGAGTTATAACTTCCAAAATATTAATCATAAAAATTTTCAAATAATTGATAAAGATCATTTAAGTGAGAAGTAGATGAAGACGCTTGAGCTTTATTAGATTTAGCAATTGCTAGAATTAGTTGTCCGGAAGCTAAAACACCAGATATAGCGGGTTTTATGTTGTTTTGTACAGAAGCCAACTCTTCCAACTCATCAAACTTGACTCTAATACTCTCCATCACTGTTCCCGAAGTTCTAAAGTACACTCTATACACTTTGAAAGTAGACGAATATCCAATGAATACGCCTTCGGACTAAACTTGTTCAATTTTTTTTTGCTGTTTAGTACGAAACATCTGCAACCAAATGAACGAAAATATTTAATATTAGGTTTCCTATTATTTATAATCTCATATGGAGTTTTTCCGAATCTTTGATGGATGGTTGATCTATTTTGCGTATACCACGCGGTTGACACTGCTTCAACCCACAAAAATAACAGAAGATCAGAATTAGACAATATTGTTCTTGCGGCTTCAACTAACGTACGATTTCATCTTTCAACAACACCGTTTTGTTGTGGTGTTCTTGTCGCATAGAATCGATGAGTAATCCCCAAAGACTCCAAAAAGTCACCAAGAATTTGATTCTTAACTCCATCCTGTTGTCTGATCTTAACGTCTGAACTGATTGTTGTAGATTAACTTGAAGTGATTTCAGCAAAGAAATGATTAACTCGGGTGTTTCATCCTTTGATCATAGAAATTTGACCCACGTATACCTCGAGTAATCGTCAACCACAACCAATACATAACTTTTTTCATTTATGCTTTTTGTTCTCATGGGTCTGCACAGATCCATGTGTAAAATCTCCAAAACTTTCTTCGTTCTCGGTTCAGGTTTTGGCGGATGAGGAACTCCTTTCATCTTACCTTTCTCACACGCACTGCAGAGATGATCTTTCTCGAACTTTAACACGGGTAAGCCTTTTACTAAATCACCTTTAACAAATTTTTCAATGTATCAGAAATTCAGGTGAGATAGACGTCTGTGCCATGACCATCTTTATTTCAAAGAATCTTTTGACAATAGACAAACGTCGTTCTTGGGTTTTAGATTAGATAGATCAATTGTGTAAAGATTTAACATTCGAGTTTCAATAAGAAGTTATGTACCATATTCAGTCCGTACTGAACACCTTCTTTCTTTGAAGTTGAATTCCAAATCCTTATCACAAAATTGACCAATGCTAAACAAATTATGAACTAAACCCTCAACGTAATTAACCTTTGTAATTCTGACGTTGTCTTTGACGACATCTCCATAACTCAGAATTGGCGAGTACTGATCATTTCCAAAACCTTTATCAATTGCTTCAACGAGTAAATCTTGTAAGGAATTACAAGTTTTTGTTTATTACAAGCAAATTGATTTATTTCATCACAAGCAAAATTGTTTTTCTTTGAATTAAAAGGGAAATTGGATGTTTTCATCTGTTCCACATCTGGTGTGGACTGTTTAACCCTCCATTCAAGCTTAACATTCTTTCTCAAATAACGATATGAAAATTCAGAAGAATGAAATTCAAAAGATTTCGAATCATGAGATTGAAAAGATTTTGATTTTCTTGCTTTTCGTCTTTTCTTCTGTAATTGTCCTTCTGATCTAAATTTCGAATAATAATCATTATGACACAGACGTTTAGGTTTCGTTGCCTCTCTGTTGCTCTCTCTCGAACACTAACCAAACGTTCTGTTGATCCCAGTTTGTCTCAACAATGATATATTCAAACAAAAGTATGCAAAACAGAGTAATGAGAATGTATGCGGAAGCGTTTTAATGCATAAACAAGTTTAAATAATTTAGTTGAATTACACACAAATAATGAAGAGGAACAATAATAGTAAGAGTAGTATGCTCAATGGGTCATCTTTATTAATCACTGGAAATGTGAGTTTACACCAAGAATACACAGTGGTATGTATTTTTCTCTCTAGAATGCTCTCTCTCTCTCTCTCTCTAAAGCTCAGCGTGTGTGAGAATTGTGTGTTGCATGCCTGAAATGGCAGATTGTGCTCTCTATATATAGTAAAGGTTGGGCACAGAATAGTATATGGACAAGGTAGTAGGACTATTTGATCTTCAAGATCTTCATACTTGTAGAGGCACATGAGAGGAACATGATCGTTTATCTTCAAATATGCACAAGTCTTTGTCTTCAGAAGTTTGGCCACACAGAGACTCTGTGGAGTTTCACAGAGGCTCTGTGGTCCGAGGTTGATCTTCAGGTTAGGCTTGACTTCTCAATGAATGACCGAAAGAGGCTTTTGATCTTCTGCATAAAGTCTTGGTATACTCGGTAGAGTTCTTATGTGATTCTTGAACTTAGCTTAATTTTCAATACTTCTAAGAATGAACTATTGGAGCTAACAATCTCCTCCTATGTATTGAAAAATAAAATTTACAGAACTAAGTAAGTGCTCAGGCTAAAAGAACAAGAGGTGAAAATTTCATATAATCTCATTAATTGCTATGCCAGAGGCATTTACAGAAGATGAAAATTAAAATTACATGACTTGAATAAAAATAAGGAAATTACAAAATCACAGAGCCTAAATTTTGGCATCTGGAAAGTCATCATTTATTTTGCCCCATCCACCCTTCTTTTTCAGTTTCGTGTAGTAAAAAGCGTACATGTCTCTAAACCTCAGAGTCGCATCTATATTCTCTATTAGTTGATCTGCATCTTCTAGATTAACATACTCGGTGCCTCTGCGATTCAGAAGGTCCTCTTTGAATGTGTGAAGGGTTTGAGTTGCGTACTTCTGGTAGTTGTATCCTACAAATAGTCTCTTCTTTCCTTGGGGATCGAGGAATACATAGCCAAGACGGGGATGCCTGATTATGGTATTTGGTAAGATGTCGGCAGAGGATGGGTCATACCTTCCTTGAAGAAGATCAAAATGTCATCGGGTGCAGTAAGCTTGATCTTCTCGACTAGGAAGTCGATTAGACTGAAGTATAGCAACTTCTCTCGCATAAAGCTTCTGATGGTCATGTGGTCTCTCTTATACTCTTGTATGTGCCCATACCTTCCTTATGTCCAGAAGTAGAGCTCTGTTAGGTCAAAGGGATGAATGTTCCTTAAGTTTGCATCTGTAAATTTCATCTCTGTGCCATCCACCCTACGCATGAAGTGTTGGCAGTACCAGAAGTTGCGACATTGGGTGTGCAGAAGCTTGATCTCTATGACATCATTGGTCTTAGAGTTAGAGTAGACATCCTCAACCTTTTGTGCCTTATCTCGGTATAACCTGTTACCCAGCTCGGCAATGATGTCGGGTTTTAGTGTAGGCTCAGGAGTGAATCATTGATTCATTAGCTATAAAGATATTTGTACACCACCTCTTCCATGTCCTTCTTTGGCGGAGGTGGGGGAATTGGTTTGCACAGAGCATCCATATCTCTTAAAACTTGAGCAACCCTGTCCTCAGATGGCTTTGCAGAGAGGCAAGAGGTGGGTAGGCTGACAATGGGGCTCCATATGTGTAACACCCCAAAACAGGGGTTAACAAAAACTTCCATAAAACGGAAGAGTGGTACACATTACTACAGTGAAAGTGTACATAATCATCATAATAAAACCATTAATACAAATAATTAGTTAATGTATAACTACTAAAAGACTACTTGCTTGTTTGCTCAATACTATAGCAATCCAAGATCAAAAGGATGTCAGGAAGTTCTAATGTCAATCTTCCAATTCTTTAACCTTCCAACATCAATCCCAAGCTCACACCCCGTTCTACACTTTCTTGTGTCCGGAACCACTGATATCTGTAACACATAAAACACATAACAAGTGTTAGGCTTTTAAAGCCTAAGTGAGGTTTACACATAATACATAGATTATAATCATAACATGTAGGAAGAACAATTCGGTACATTCACAAATTGGATTCCATGGAGAAGGTCCATATCGCTACCTAGTTACATTATAATCGAAGATATACCTTGATCGATACCCCACGGTATTGTCACAAGGCATAACACAACGGAAAACCCCACGGTATCCGAAGGTATGAACCAAATACACTTACCCCACGGCATGTATGAATATATCCTCCAATGCATACTAGGTGCTCCTCCAATTAAGTGAATACCAAATGTGTTAATCCAAATAAGATTCAAAGCATATTAAGCACTTTAACAATGGTCCAACCATTTATCATAATCAATACTACTTCTATGTAGTTCACAAACATCCACATGTATTTATTTACATTCTATAAGAATTCCATAATAAACCACTATGTTTACAATTCAAGAATAAGTCCATTAGGACCATTAAGCCATCAATTCATCATTAATACATCTAGTAAGTCATCTTCTCAATATCACATACTATTGATATAATATCAAACCAACTCTTAACATTAACATTTATCATGGCATACAAGGTAATTAAACACAATTAAGCCACATTAACTTACTTGAACTCCTCTTATTTCCCTCTTAACCATTAAGAGCATATAATTCAAGATTTCACCTTAACTATACCAAAATCAAGATGAGGAATAGTATATAAATGTAATACAAATAAATAATTACAAGTTACTCACCTTAATTCCTCAATTAGTATAACCCTATCTTGAAGTCTTGAACCCTAATACTCCAAATCAGGAAGATGAATGATGTATAGCCCTAAATGGAAGTTAAATGGTAAGATTCATCTTTGCAATTACTTGTTTTGGATTAGAATTTAGAGATAAGAATTACCTTTGGATTTAGAGGAAGAAATCGTCTAAGAGAAATGAGCAGAGAAATTATCTGATTTGAGTGTTCTAATGAGATAGTGTGATGACTAAGGAATAAGGGGTGGGTTTAACCCCCTTTTGGCACGTCAGGCATTCGGCGCCGATCATCCGCGCCGATGCATCGACGCCACCCCAACGGCGCCAGCTTCTGTTTGCCAAAACTCCCAACTTCCACTAATTTAGCCGTAACTTCTTCGTTAGAACTCCGTTTTTACCCCGGAAAGTACCGTTAGGCTCGTATTCAAAATACCCATCCAACTAATCCATAAAATCTAATATTCCACTTTATCATCTATTTTTCATAAATTTTCTTAAGGAATAAACTTACTGATTTCTATCGGGAGTTATCAAATAACAAATAAAATCACGGAAATTACTTAAGATATCAATCAAAATCTAAAAAGTCAAAATATTATGAAATATTAAACTTACTATTACTTACGAGGATTTTCCGGGTGATACAATTCTCCCCCACTTGAAATAGATTTCGTCCTCGAAATCTTAGACTAAGAAAACAAATGTGGGTATCACCGCTTCATATTTTTTTCCGTCTCCCATGTGATATTAGCTCCACGGTGATGTTTCCATTGTACCTTAACCATATTGATCTCTTTTCATCGAGTTCTCTTAGTCAAATGCTCCAAAATAGCTTCAGGCTCTTCTAAACAATGCTTGTTCTCCACTCTAATTTCTGACAACGGTATTACATTCTCTTCATGACCCAAGCACTTACGCAAATAACAAACATGAAAAGTCGGGTGGATTCCGTTCATTTCTGGAGGTAAGTCTAACTTGTAAGCTTGCAAACCTACTCGTTCCAAAATAGTAAACGGACCAAGGAAACGAGGACTCAACTTTCCCCTTTTCCCAAATCGGATCAACCCCTTCCATGGAGATACCTTTAACATTACTCGCTCCCCCACTTGGAATTCAATTGGTTTCCTTTTCTTATTTGCATAACTCACTTGTCGATCTTGGGCCGCTTTCAACCGTTCTCTAATAATCTTGACTTTGTCCGCCGTTTCTTGAACAATTTCCGGCCCAGCGAACTGTTTCTCTCCTGCTTCCAACCAACAAGCCGGAGTCCTACACTTTCTCCCATAGAGTGCTTCAAATGGTGTCGCCTTCAAACTAGAATGGTAACTATTATTGTAAGCGAACTCTGTTAATGGTAGATGTACATCCCAATTTCCACCAAATTCGATTACACAAGCCCTCAACATATCTTCTAGAGTCTGAATGGTCTTTTCGCTTTGACCATCTGTCTGTGGGTGATAAGCCGTGCTCAAATTCAGTCTAGTACCAAGTTCCTCTTGTAATGCTTGCCAAAATCGTGACGTAAACCGACTGTCCCTATCAGAAACTATAGATACAGGCACACCATGACGTGAAACCACTTCATCAATGTAAAGTTTTGCTAATGAGTCCATTGATGAGGTTTCTCGCATTGCCAAGAAATGCACACTTTTCGTCAATCGATCTACAATTACCCAAATCGTATTATTACCTTTCAAAGTTCTAGGTAACTTCGTCACGAAATCCATTGTGATCTTTTCCCATTTCCACTCGGGTATTTCCAATGGCTGCAATTTACCATAAGGTAATTGGTGTTGAGCTTTCACTTGAGAACAAGTTATGCATTCACTTACATACTGCGCCACATCTAACTTCATAACCGGCCACCAATATTGCGACTTCAAATCCCTATACATCTTGGTGCTTCCGGGATGAATAGAGTACTTAGATTTATGAGCTTCATCCATAAGTAGATTTCTATTCTCACCAATCTTTGGTACCCATACTCGTCCATTGAACAGTTTAACCCCACGGCTATCTTCCGTTAACAACTGTTTCTGCTTCACCATCACTTCATCTTTAAGATTTTCTTCTTTCAATGCTTCCACTTGCGCGAGTCTTATTCGATCAATCAAACTTGATACGATATCAATTTTAGCAAAATCCGCTCGTAGACCCTTACCACGCTCTTTCCGGCTTAACGCATCAGCAACGACATTGGCTTTACCGGGATGATAAAGCAGTTCACAGTCATAATCCTTGAGTAATTCCAACCACCTACGTTGCCTCATATTCAACTCTTTTTGGTCAAAAATGTACTTCAAACTTTTATGATCAGTATACAAAGTACATTTTGTACCATAAAGATAATGTCGCCACAACTTTAATGCAAAAACTACTGCAGCCAATTCTAAGTCGTGAGTGGGGTAGTTCTTTTCGTGCACCTTAAGTTGTCTTGAAGCATAGGCTATTACTTTTCCTCTTTGCATTAAGACACAACCCAGACCCAATTTAGATGCATCACTGTATACCACAAAATCTTTCGATCCTTCAGGCAAAGATAAGACAGGTGCTTCACACAGTTTCTTTTGAAGGGTACGGAAAGCCTCTTCTTGAGCTTCAGACCAAATAAAGTTCACGTTCTTCCGAGTCAAGGCTGTCAAAGGACATGCGATCTTTGAGAAGTCTTGGATAAACCTTCTGTAATAACCCGCCAATCCTAAGAAGCTTCGTATTTCACTCGGACTCTTGGGCGGTTCCCATTTCATAACTGCCTCGACCTTTGAAGAGTCTACCTTCACCCCATCTTGAGTAACTACATGACCCAAGAACTGTATCTCTTGCAACCAAAAATCACACTTAGAAAATTTTGCATAAAGCTTCTCTTTTCTTAATGTCTCCAACACTTCACGGAGATGAAATTTGTGATCCGCTTTATTCTTAGAATACACCAAAATATCATCGATAAAAACGATCACCGATCTGTCGAGAAAAGGTCGGCACACCCGATTCATCATATCCATGAATACCGCCGGTGCATTCGTCAAACCGAATGGCATTACCAGGAATTCGTAATGACCATAACGAGTTCGAAACGCCGTTTTTGGAATATCGCCTTCTTGCACCCTTACTTGATGATAACCCGAACGTAAGTCGATCTTTGAAAAACAGGTCGCTCCTTGCAACTGATCAAATAAGTCATCGATTCGGGGAAGTGGATATTTATTCTTCACGGTCACCTTGTTTAGCTATCTATAATCTATACACATGCGCATTGAGCCATCTTTCTTCTTCACGAACAAAACTGGTGCTCCCCACGGTGACGAACTCGGTCGTACAAATCCCTTTTCCAAAAGTTCTTGCAACTGAGCCATCATCTCTTTTACTTCCAACGGAGCCAAGCGATAAGGTGTTTTAGCAATCGGAGACGCTCCCGGCAGCATGTCTATCCTGAACTCTACTTGAAGATCTGGCGGTAAGCCTGGCAATTCTTCAGGAAATACATCAGGAAACTCGCACACTACTTTCACATCCTCCACTTTCTTCTCTTCCATCTTAGCATCAATCACATATGCCAAGAATGCCTTACAACCTTTTTGTACACATTTCCGCACTTTCAACATAGTCATAAACGCCATTTCTCCCTTCCTCCGATCCCCATATATAACAATAGGGTTTCCGTCAGAAGATGGTATACGAATTAGTTTCTTAGCGCACACAATTTCAGCTTGAATTTCTGCTAACCAATCCATCCCAACTACTACATCAAAATCCCCAATCAGAATTGGCATTAAATCTATCGGAAAGTTTTTCCCCTCGATCTCTAACAGACATCTCCACAAAACATCTCTTACCACCACACTTTCACCATTAGCTATTTCTACTAACAAAACTTCTTCTAACTGACTAATAGGCAAATTCAACTTTTGAATAAATGATAAGGACACAAACGAAATGCCCTTCCTTTGAACTTCTAGCCTCATCAGTCGACATCTGAAATGCCCTTCCCGTTGCCTTTGGTGGTTCTGACTTGGGTTTTCCCGATCCGCCCGTCTTCAACCTTGGGCAATCTCTCTTCATGTGACCCGGCTCGCGGCATTCAAAACAAATTACTCCTTTTATGGAGCAATCCCGCATTAAGTGCCCAATCTTTCCACATTTGCTACAAGTTAAAGGACCCTGAAATTGACGAGTGTTACACGGACCCGAATGAGTTTTCTTGCACCTATTACACCATCTTGCTTCATTACGACTCTCTCCACCTTTATTTCCCATGAACGGTCTTTGTTGGCGAACATTTCCCGATGGCCCTTCCTATTTCCTTTTCTCACCTACCGGTCCACTTTCTAACTTTCCTTGAACCATATCATCTTCTATTCGTAATGATTCCTCAATCGCTTCCTGTATGGTTAAAACCTTAGCATTCCTCAGAGCAGTCTTCATATTCGCCGGAAGTCCCCTTTGATAAGTCTTTATATTTGTTTTCTCGTCCGGAGCTAAGTGTTCGACCAAATTTAGCTTCTCTAAAAACAATCTAGAGTATTCCATAATCGACATGTCTCCTTTCTTCAACCCACGGAACTCATCTTCAATCTTGTCAAGCGCCCGCTCACTGCAATATTTTTCAAGAATTTTCTTTTTGAAAGCTGCCCATGTGAACTTGGCCAATAGTGCCGGTGCAATTGATGATCGGGTAAGATTCCACCATGTTAGAGCTTCACCCTTAAGGAGATGAGATGCAAATTTAACCTTCTGAGAGTCTTCACATTCACTTGCTTCAAAAGACATCTCCACCTCACGAATCCAATTCATACACTTAGTAGGATCCGTAGTTCCTGCAAACTCTGGAGGTCTACATCCCAAAAACGTCTTGTATGTGCATCTCCGTTCCTTTCTTCCTTCCCGAACCGTCGTATCTGTTTCTGTAATCATAGTATTCTCCAAATTACCTTGCCCATTCAAAGCATTTTCTGCCATTGTCTCGCGTTGTCGAATGCTATTATCTCTGTCATCCAACATCTTCATAATTCGCTCTTGCTGTTGAGTCATAGCAGATTCCATAGCTCGGAGCATACTATTCCTCAATCGAGCTTCAAGAGCGTCTTCTTCCGTTGCTGGGTTTGATGTACCAACGTTAGGTCTTGATACATTTTCTGCTCCTCCACCTAAAACACGCGGTCTCGGAGAAGGTCTAGTTATTGCTTGGTTTTCAGGTTGATCAGCAGTAGATTCAGATGCTGACTGACCATCACGCGGTTGCTGCACATGACTTCGAGTATTTACCATTTCAGTCTGTCAAGCACACGAGAATGAGGTAAGAATCAGACTAATTTTGTGTACTAATACACTTATCAATTACCATAATAATAGAGATCAAGTACACTTACATAACAACATATTCATAATAACATTAGCTAGATGAAATTATGAACATGTACTATACAAGTATTCTTATTACCATCATTATAATTTACAACAATGTATTTTAACAATTCCTAACACTCTCCCATCCTATGTTATCTACCCATTCAACAATATTTCAATCTTATTGTTCTCAGCTTAAGTCTAGGCATACTATAGTCATACCTAGTTCACTTAAACTAGAGCTCTGATACCAACTTGTAACACCCCAAAACAGGGGTTAACAAAAACTTCCATAAAACGGAAGAGTGGTACACATTACTACAGTGAAAGTGTACACAATCATCAAAATAAAACCATTAATACAAATAATTAGTTAATGTATAACTACTAAAAGACTACTTGCTTGTTTGCTCAATACTATAGCAATCCAAGATCAAAAGGATGTCGTGAAGTTCTAATGTCAATCTTCCAATTCTTTAACCTTCCAACATCAATCCCAAGCTCACACCCCGTTCTACACTTTCTTGTGTCCGGAACCACTAATATCTATAACACATAAAACACATAATAAGTGTTAGGCTTTTAAAGCCTAAGTGAGGTTTACACATAATACATAGATTATAATCCTAACATGTAGGAAGAACAATTCGGTACATTCACAAATTGGATTCCACGGAGAAGGTCCATATCGCTACCTAGTTACATCATAATCGAAGATATACCTTGATCGATACCCCACGGTATTGTCACAAGGCATAACACAACGGAAAACGCCACGGTATCCGAAGGTATGAACCAAATACACTTACCCCACGGTATGTATGAATATATCCTCCAATGCATACTAGGTGCTCCTCCAATTAAGTGAATACCAAATGTGTTAATCCAAATAAGATTCAAAGCATATTAAGCACTTTAACAATGGTCCAACCATTTATCATAATCAATACTACTTCCATGTAGTTCACAAACATCCACATGTATTTATTTACATTCTATAAGAATTCCATAATAAACCACTATGTTTACAATTTGAAGAATAAGTCCATTAGGACCATTAAGCCATCAATTCATCATTAAGACATCTAGTAAGTCATCTTCTCAATATCACATACTATTGATATAATATCAAACCAACTCTTAACATTAACATTTATCATGGCATACAAGGTAATTAAACACAATTAAGCCACATAAACTTACTTGAACTCCTCTTATTTCCCTCTTAACCATTAAGAGCATATAATTCAAGATTTCACCTTAACTATACCAAAATCAAGATGAGGAATAGTATATAAATGTAATACAAATAAATAATTACAAGTTACTCACCTTAATTCTTCAATTAGTATGACCCTATCTTGAAGTCTTGAACCCTAATACTCCAAATCAGGAAGATGAATGATATATAGCCCTAAATGGAAGTTAAATGGTAAGATTCATCTTTGCAATTACTTGTTTTGGATTAGAACTTAGAGATAAGAATTACCTTTGGATTTAGAGGAAAAAATCGTCTAAGAGAAATGAGCAGAGAAATTATCTGATTTGAATGTTCTAATGAGATAGTGTGATGACTAAGGAATAAGGGGTGGGTTTAACCCCCTTTTGGCACGTCAGGCATTCGGCGCCAATCATCCGCGCCGATGCATCGGCGCCACCCCATCGGCGCCAACTTCTTTTTGCCAAAACTCCCAACTTCCACTAATTTAGCTGTAACTTCTTCGTTAGAACTCCGTTTTTACCCCGGAAAGTACCGTTAGGCTCGTATTCAAAATACCCATCCAACTAATCCATAAAATCTAATATTCCACTTTATAATCTAATTTTCATAAATTTTCTTAAGGAATAAACTTACTGATTTCTATCGGGAGTTATCAAATAACAAATAAAATCACTGAAATTACTTAAGATATCAATCAAAATCTAAAAAGTCAAAATATTATGAAATATTAAACTTATTATTACTTACGAGGATTTTCCGGGTGTTACAATATGTCCAATCTTCTTCTTTGGGCTTGGGGGTCACAAAAGCGTCCAATGCACTATTCATCAACTTTTCAGTAGGTTGGGGTTTGGGTTTGGATTTGGGTTTTAGGTCCGCTGTTGCTATCCCTTTACCTTTCTTTTCTGCAGTTGGTTTGGCCTTAGGGGATTCTGTTGGTTTAGGATTGAGTAGAGGAACTTTTATAGGTTTAACATTTGAGCTATGTAGGGTTGGAGTTGTGGTTTGTTGTTGTTGTTGGGGTTGGTTCTGTGGTTGTTCCTCTGTAGGATTAATCTTCAAGTAGTTCCTTGGTTTTGGGGTTCTGGTGGGAATGGATTTGACCCTTGGTGTGTTGGGTCTTTGTTATTCTTCTGCGGGTGTGGGTGAGGGTAGGTTTTCAGCTTGGGGTGTTGGTTTTGGGGTTGAAGATGGGAATTCATCGTCTTCATTCTCAGAGCTAGATTCCTCAGAGGTTGATGACTCATCTGTGGTGGTTTTTTCATGGGTTTGCTCTGATTGTTGGGTTGTTTTTTGGATAGGGGTGATGGCTAAGGATTGATTTGTCGATGAAGGTGGCTATGTAGTATTCTCTGCCTCTTTGTTCTCCCACTCATGATGATCAGAGGGCCCATTGCTATCGTCCTCGTGATCATCATGCTTCTACTGTGTACTTGCTTCTGCCTGGCATGTGGTTAGAGGCTTTTTAGTCCTTGGAAGATTTCGGCCAGCAGTCTCTAGCTGATCGCATATGTTGTCGTATATACCCAATATATAGGCCCCCTCTTGTAACAACCAAATTACACTAATGTCCATTTTACCATTTAACCTCCAAAATAATCAAATTTTAAGACCACCAAAATATACGGGATATAATTTTTAATAAAATTCCGAAATGTCCGCTTTAAATTGTTACGTTTCATCCAAAACATAAACCAGCCCAAAAGTTTAAGATTTACAATCCATAAGTTTACTTATAATCAACCGGGGACATATCTACCCGATAGAATACATACATATATATAACCACCAAAAGCAAGTACCAATATACCCAAAAGAGCTAAACAGGCACTTGTATCAACACCCGAACTATGCTTCCTTATCTTTCCCTTCGTCTAAAATCCTTTTTCCTGGAAAAAGAATTCATCAATAACGGGTAAGCTATAAAGCTTAGTGAGTTGTATATGAAGATACATGGTTATAATGTTATATATGTATATATATATAACTGAAGAATGAAACGAAAACTCAAAACGAAAAGCTATTATAACATTGAAGACTAACAACTCGGAGAATTCCATGGATACCTCCCAAAAGACTTACCAAAATCATAAACATAACATATCAATATTAAAATCAATACATCATAAGTTCAACAACAACATACGCTCTTACCGACAAACTCAACAACGAAATGTCAATTGTTCCATATGAAAACCTATCACATGGTTCAAGTATCGTACCACGTAGACATATCATGAATCAATTATAAAATATCAAGAATAGTGCACCACTCCCACCTTCATCTACTGGGTACGTGCAGAATAGTACTTACACTCGTCTCCTAACACACGAGATACGTGAGTACAACGAACCGGTATGCCACACCCAACCTCCATCTCCATGGGATACGTGGACATACACCGCTTTCTAGCGTACCACACGAAGTAGTACCCGTATTCACGGTTTACCAAGAGATTAACGAAACAGTCGCGGATCCGGACTCGACCGACATAGCGAAACGATCATACGGGATACAAACCGGAATCAGAGGGACTTACACATGTCACACCTTACGAAAACATGAAACACAACTAATGCAAACCAAAATGCATATACATATGAGTAACACATAAACATGTATTTCATATAAACTCACAGTGCACAAAATGGGTCAACCGAACGTCCAACCAAAAGTCGTGTTCTAAATCCATAATCCAAGTATGTATGGCACCCCAAAAGCTTCCAATTATACTCTTATGCTCCTTGGAGTATACACATTCAATTTCATAAGTATTTAATTACACTACTCATTCTATTTCATTCCTTAGTTAGCTAATTCTATTCCAATTCTTTTGTATAACCCCCTGTTCTAACACAATTTTAACCATCTTAAACTCAGAATTACAATCTGACTTATAAACAAGAAAGAAACTAGACTATTTTATCTTTCAGACGCCACTGACCTGTATTTTTCTTTGATTTTATACAAAATTTACAACATAGCAGCTACAAGCTGTCAAAATTCAGCTTGACAGCCCTGTACTAAGTGCACTTTTAGCACATCTTAAAGCTGTAATTAGGTTATAATGTCTTCATATAAAATAATCTAGACATTCATACCTTTTGAACGCCACTGGAATCACTCTTATACGATTTTTCTACGATTTTATACATTTTTTCTAAAACAGTGCTGAACATAACTTTCAAAATCAAAAAAAAAATCACACATTTGACCAATTAAGTGTCCAATTCCATTCCAATCCTAACCAAATTCAGATGTTAACTTAATTTTATCATTATCAAAGTAAAATCAAGAATAAACCATGGTTCATTCACCCATTTCTACCAATTTTATCAAAATCCAACTTTCTATAGCAAAAGGTCAACTTGTTCTTAGTGAAAACTCACTTTTTCCTTCCATCTTCTTGCAAATCAACCATGGAATCAAGGAATTAACTAAAATATAATCATAATCTAAGCAGCAATTCATGATTTCTACACTTATCTTACACATGCATTAAGCTTATTTCACCTAAATTCCATCATAACTTCAAGAACAAGAACAAAGATGAGATTTACCTTCAAATTGTTGTTTAATCCTTCAAGATTGATGTTAATCTCCTTAGTATGAACTTAGATTTGATCCCAATTGATAAAAATCACACCTTAACTTTCACACACAAGCCAGTAGCTGAAATGGGGTGAAAATGGGTCTAAAATCGTGTTTTATTGACTAAAACCCGAGTTGGGTCGGGTTTGACCCGACTGGGTACCCATTTTGACCACTACACACTAAAAATGGCATAACTTTTCGCTCGTAACTCCGTTTTCGATGAGGTTTTCGCCTACGCGTTCGTAACAAGATAATGTATGACTTCCAATAAGAACATTCCAGAAAATATTCCCAATAATAGCAGTTTTATGTATTTGTAACTTAGGTGTTAAGCTTTTCCTTTGCAAACCTATGACACCCTATATATATTTCTTAAGGATTTTGCTACAAGTCCTCATTAAACCGTTATATTATCACATAACGCACCTTATTAAACATATATTACACATTATTACACATTTAAAGGCATTTGTTAGGCATATTAAAAACTGTATGTTACAATTGCCTCCTCCTTTTGACGATTTCGTCCTCGAAATCATCGTTGCTCAAATAAGGATGGATACTTTGCCATCATCTCATCTTTATTCTCCCACATCCAATTCGGCCCTCGATGATGCTTCCATTTTACTAACACCAACTCAACAACTTTTTTTTCCGTAAACTAACCGTTCTCTCGTTTAGAATGGCTTCGGGTTCTTCAATGTATCGTAACCGCTCATCCACTTTTACCTCTGCTAAAGGTATCGTCTCTTTGTGTTTACCAAGACACTTCCGCAAATAACACACATGAAATACATCACGAATTCCTGTGAGTTCCTCCGGTAGTTCTAGCTAGTAGGCTTGCCTACCAATACGTTTCAAGATCTTGAACGGTACAATAAAACGTGGACTGAGTTTACCTTGCTTCCCGAATCTCAACACCCTTTTCCACGACGAAACTTTAAGCATAACCATATCACCAACGGTGATTTCAATCGGTCTCCGGCGTAGGTCAGCATAGGATTTCTGTCGGTCCTGTGCGGCTTTCATCCTTTCCCGTATAACCTAGATTTTGTCATGAGTGATTTGTATCAATTCGGGACCGGCTAGCATCTTTTCTCTCGTTTCTCGCCAACAAAGAGGCGTACGACACCTACGTCCATACAAAGCCTCGAAAGGAACCACCCCAATCGTCGAGTGGTAGTTGTTGTTATATGAAAACTCAATCAGAGGTAAGTGAGTATCCCAACTTCCACCGAACTCTAGAACACAAGCACGTAGCATATCTTCAAGTCATGCTCGCGTCGTCGAGCATATTCCACGGCTCTGTTAAAGTCAGAGATATCACGGTTTGCAACAAAGTCTCTGATCTCCCTTCGCAGTCCGTCTATGAAATGATCAATTCGATCGCGTTCCGATGTCAGGAATCGTAAGGCAAACCGTGCCTTCTGATTGAACTGTGTTTCATATTCAATCACGGACAAATTTCCTTGTTTTATTTCTAAGAACTCCTTCTCCAACCTTCTCTGTAAATCCGTCGGGCAATATTGATCATGAAATCGAGTCTTAAACGACTCCCACATCATGTTATCCCTCACATCCTCGCTCAGGGACTCATATGTAGCATCCCACCAAGTTAAAGCCCGATCGGTGAACATAGCAGTCGCGTAGTTCACTTTATCCTGGTTCCAGACCCGTGTGATCCAGAACACCTTTTCGGTATTTTGTAGCCATTGAATTTTCTTTACAGGATCAGAGATTCCGTTGAATTATGTGGCACCACTGCTACGGAATGTTTTAAACGATACACGATTGGTTTTGGGCTTTGACGTAGCACCCGTGACCTTTTCTTTTCCTTTGTCAGTAACTTGTTTCTCAACATCGTACTTTTGTTGTTCCATAGCTTGTTGTATGAATGTCGTGAGCCTTCTCGTTAATCGCTCACCTCGAGGAGACAACGGCGTCTTATCGTCATCCAAGGGAAAATTTGGAGCATTCTCTCCAACATCGGGGTTTGATGGGGTGTGACTGGCGACGTCGCCATCGGCCATCGCACAGAAAAATTTATAATGTGCAAAGTATTAAATAATATCCTATTCCTGGTCCCCTACCCAACCTGGGTCTCTCCTAGCGGTCCATAACCCGTATAATTATCACCTAGTTACTATACAACATCAATGCTTAGTTTAAGTCTAAGTACCACTTATTGATACCTAATTCTCTTAAACTACTGCTCTGATACCATATTGTAACACCCAGATTACACTATTGTTCATTTTACCGTTTAACCTCCAAAATAATCAAATTTTAAGACCACCAAAATATACGGGATATAATTTTTAATAAAATTCCAAAATGTCCGCTTTAAATTGTTACGTTTCATCCAAAACATAAACCAACCCAAAAGTTTAAGATTTACAATCCATAAGTTTACTTATAATCAACCGGGGACATATCTACCCGATAGAATACATACATATATAACCACCAAAAGCGAGTACCAATATACCCAAAAGAGCTAAACAGGCACTTGTATCAACACCCGGACGATGCTTCCTTATCTTTTCCTTTGTCTACAATCCTTTTTCCTGGAAAAAAAAAATTTCAATAACGGGTAAGCTATAATGCTTAGTGAGTTATATATGAAGGTACATGGTTATAATGTTATATATGTATATATTTATATAACTGAAGAATGAAACGAAAACTCAAAACGAAAAGCTATTATAACATTGAAGACTAACAACTCGGAGAATTCCATGGATACCTCCCAAAAGACTTATCAAAATCATAAACATAAAATATCAATATTAAAATCAATACATCATAAGTTCAACAACAACATACGCTCTTACCGACAAACTCAACAACGAAATGTCAATTGTTCCATATGAACACCTATCACATGGTTCAAGTATCGTATCACGTAGACATATCATGAATCAATTATAAAATATCAAGAATAGTGCTCCACTCCCACCTTCATCTACTGGGTACGTGCAGAATAGTACTCACACTCGTCTCCTAACACACGAGATACGTGAGTACAACGAACCGGTATGCCACACCCAACCTCCGTCTCCCTGGGATACGTGGACATACACCGCTTTCCAGCGTACCACACAAAGTAGTACCCGTATTTACGTTTTACCAAGAGATTAACGAAATAGTTGTGGATCCGGACTCGACCGACATAGTGGAACGATCATACGGGATACAAACCGGAATCAGAGGGACTTACACATGTCACACCTTACGAAAACATGAAACACAACTAATGCAAACAAAATGCATATACATATGAGTAACACATAAACATGTATTTCATATAAACTCACAGTGCACAAAATGGGTCAACTGAACGTCCAACCGAAAGTCGCATTCCAAATCCATAATCCAAGTATGTATGGCACCCCAAAAACTTCCAATTATACTCTTATGCTCCCTGGAGTATACACATTCAATTCCATAAGTATTTAATTACACTACTCATTCTATTTCATTCCTTAGTTAGCTAATTCTATTCCAATTCTTTTGTACAGCCCCCTGTTTTAACACAATTTGTTGGTTCCTGTATTTGATTAACAAAGATTATCTTATCTATTAGTTCAAATAAGATGTGTTGCGGAAGCGTATTTGAAGAACTAACATATATGTTTGTATAGAAACAATACAGAATATCAAATAAAAGTATATGAAGAACATATGAATATCTCATAGTTTTCCTGTATTTGATGAAGAACACTTAATAATAGATTTGACGTTAATTGTGTGTGTGTTTTTCTTGTATATAAACTGGTAAGGAAGAACTCAACATGAGTCTTCCTTTTATACTACTACAAAAGAACTATTCTAGACAAAAGGACTAATGCTACAGGAAAGAAGGGATGACATGAACAGTTAGAAATCTGCATGCATTAAATGCACTAATATCAACTTGCAAGGATTCCTATCAGAGTTTGACACGTGTTTGTTGTCGGACCATACCTTGTACAAGTTGATGAACGGACCCTGGAACAGTAGCAAGATATTTCTGTAACAGTGGTAAGATATTTCTTCAACAGTGGCAAGATATTATAAATATCTTCCAAGTTTTCAGTCTGAACCGCAGAGGCTCTGTCATGGGTGACAGAGATTCTGCGGCTCGGTCCTTGGTGAGCATTCTTCTGTAGATCCTTCTTTGGTCCTTTGTGAGTAGTCTTCTGTAGATTCTTCTTTGGTACTTGGTGTTCCTTGAATGATCATTTGCTTTGGCAGAGCTTCTGTGGAACACCGCAGAGCTTCTGTGGAACTCTTTCATACTAGGCCTATTTTTCAATACTTCTAATATTATGAATATTTGGAGCTAACAATCTCCCCCTAAGTATTTAAAAATGAAATCTTGACTTTATGCATAATTAGGCTAAGTAAAGTAGACAGAGGTTAAACAATACCTCAAAAGTTTCATTTCATTTCTTTTTTACTATTACAGAGATATGTAAAAGAGATTTAGACATTTGCATCTTTGAAGTCATTGAAACTTCTGTTGTCGAATCCTACTTCTCTGAGCTCGTGATAGAAATTGATGCAGAGTTCTCTCAAGCCAATTGTAGCATCTATTTTTCTGATCATTCTTTCTGCTGATTCTTGATCCATAACCTCAGTACCTCTGTTCTATTGTAAGATTGATCTGAACTTCTTCAGAGTACTAGTTGCATACTTCTGACAGTCCATTTCCACAAAAAGTCTCACTTGTCCAGCAAGATCCTTATACACTAACCGGTACCTTGGTGTTGTTATGATTGAGTTGGGTATTGCAGAAGGTGGGCAGTGATCCTTTGTCGGTCTCAGACTCAGGTTTCTGACTCCAATATCTCTTCCCAGTTGAAAGTCTATCATGATATACAACAGAAGCTTTTCTCTCATTGCTTTCCTGAACACTTGATATGCCCTTCTGTTAGCATCGTTGTCGAAGTTTTCTTTCGTCCAAAGTAGAAGATCTGGCAGATCGTAGGGGTTCAAGTTCCTTATATCGGCATCTGAAAATTGATTTTCGGACTTGTTCTCCCTTTTGACTTTGTAAATGTTGTACCCGATCTTTGGAAAGGTTCTTGTTTGAGAGAATTTGCAGTATATTACCTTTTCTATTTTGGACTCTGAGAAGACTTATGCCCTTGATTTTGTCTTTGTTCTGCTGAAGGTGTGGTCAAGGTCAGCTCTGAGTTGAGGATCTTCGATGTGTGGTATAGGGTTGTTCTGATATTGCTGTTTGTAAAGGTACCTATACACCTCCTCTTCCATTTCTACATGTCGTGTATCTGGTGGTGGTATTGGTCTTCGCAGAGCATCCATTTGTCGTTTTATCTCTGCAACCCTACCCTCTGTTGCCCAGTCGTCTTCAGGTTTAGGAGTGACAAAGGCATCGAATGAGCTCTTCATCAACTTCTCTGTCGTCTGTGGCTTTTGCTTTTTCTTCGGTGGTTCTTCTGTCATGATTCCTTTACCTTTATCTTTGGTTTGGGAAGGCTCAGAACCTATTGTCTGCTTTGGACTCTGTGGGATTGCTTCTGTTGGTTTGGGTGTTGAGATTTCTGTGGGTATGATGGGGATTGCCTCTGTAGTTTTTGATACTTCAGTTTCTGAGGACTTTGGTGGGGATTGTTCTGTTGGTTTGATTGGGGATTTGGGTTCTGTTGATGTTTCTTCTGTGAGCTCGGTTGTGGTTTGTGGAGGGATATCAAAACGTTTTGCGGCTCTGAAAGCAGATACGAACTCCATTCTTTTTAGGACACACATAGCAGAACGTTTTGTTGTTTTTGGTTTATGGGCAATGGATTTTCTTCTTGGGTGAGTTTTGGGTTGGGATTTTGGTTGAGAATGGGGAAGTTCTTCTGAGGATGAAGATGTCAGGATTTGAACTTTAGGGACATCTTTTTCAAGGACAGAGGTGGTTTCCACATAGGCTGGTGTTTCCTTTGTGGGTCTCTGTTGTGTTTCCTGAGTTTGGGTTTGGGTTGGTGGTGCAGAGGAAATTGGTTCTGCATATATTGTAGGATTGTTTACAGTTGTTTCTCTTTGATTCTCCCCTTGTTTCTTCCCCTCAGGATGATCTGATGAATCATCATCAGAATCATCCTGACCCTTATCTTCGTTACCTTCTGCTCTGCAAGTAGTGTCAGGTTTCTTTGCCCCAACTGCCATCATTTTGGCACAGAGATCATCACAAAGACCAAGAAGAGTTTGAACTTCGGCCTCTGTGTTGAACCGCATCTTTCCCACACTAGCCTTGAAGTCTTTTACGTAAGAAGCGTTGGCTATTGTGAAAGCTCTGATAAATTCTATCATTTGATTTAAGATGATTTGCCCAAGTTCTGTCAACTGTGCTCTGGTCATGTAGTCGGTAGGCTTCATGGCTAGAGTAGCTTCTGTTGTTTGTTCCTGAACTTGTCGTAGAGCCTTCTGTAGTTCTTCTGGAGTAATAATATTTGATGACACTTGTTCTTTCATCTTTTCCAGATATATGTTGATTGAGTTGTTGAAGGCAGAACTTGCAGCTTTTTCAAGATCAGCAGCAGCAGAGGTAGGTGTGGTGGCAGAAGTTGTGGCAACAGTCTTTATAGATTGCACCTCTGTGGACAAGTTGTCCATTTTGCTATTTAGTTCTGAGAGGGCCTTGGATGTAACTTCTGCAAAAGATTTGAAAGAGCTTTTCAACTCTTCCAATGTTTGGTTCACAGAGGTGACAAGGGGTTGGAACTCATCCCTTGATACGTGTGAACTCGTGGTGACCTCTGGAGGAACACATTCGTCTCCAGAGTTTGTCCTTGTTCCTTGGACACCTTATGTCACCCCTGTTTGTACGTTGAGGGTGGAAGGATTTCCTTCTGATCCTCGAGGAGAAATATGAGTTTCAACCCCTACAGAAGTTCTGTGAAGAACATTGTCCAAATCCACTCCAGAGGTGGGTATTGGAATATCCTTCTGTTGACTCGGAGACTTGTCTAGAGTCTCTTCGTCTCTGTGCTCTCTAATCCCCTCTGAAGGGATGTTGGGCCCTATTGTGGTGTTCGTGGCAGAGGAAACGAATTCCTCTGCAAGGATATCATATGTGATTTGGGGTAATAAATCATGAACTATGGGTGAGTCCTTTCGAGAGGACTCCACAGGAATGGTTTCCCCAGTTATATTAGGCACAAGACTTGAAAGAGTAACCTCTGGCTGGCTGGGAGGGGTTGGGATCGAGCTGTGCTGCTCTATTTCAATGATACCTTCTACCGCGAGACCGGCGGTATCAGAAATCTGGGTTGCACTAGGAGGGGGTTTGGGATGTGTGCCATCTTCTTCTTCGGCATCTTTTTCTGCAGAACCCTCTGTTGTTTCTATCCTAACCTCTTCCTCGATTTTTATGTTTATCTCTTCTTTTGAGGTTTCCTCTGTAGGCGCTACAGTTTCTGCCGCTTCTCTTAAGGAATCATAAATGAAGTGAGATCCTATGAGTTGTCGTACGTGAGGGTGTATGGTTTGTGTACCTTGAGTAGCAGAAATGACTTCTGTTGTATGCATAGCTTCTGTATACTGATCCAATGGTTCTGCGACCCATCCTGATGGGTCTAAGGTTTGAGCAATATCGGGATTGTTGAGGAAGGTATTGAAATATCCCTGTTGATCTGTATAAGCTATTGGGGAGGGAGATTGCAGATGTATAGCCTGGTCTTCCTCTTCTTGTTCGACATCCTCTGTGATAACCTGCAGAGGTGAACTTGGTTTCTTTTCCTTTGACTTTCTCTTCTTTGGCTTAGGAGCTCCCTCTTCTGTGGATTTGGATTTCCTTTTCTTTTGTTTTGGAGGTGAGGGAGGTGCAGAAGTTCTTGTCTCTGTAGCAAGTGGTGATGTGGTTTGAACTGCAGAGGTTGTAGTTTCTTCTGTGGGTTTTCTTTTCTTTGTCTTTTTCTTGGGTGTTGCTGCAAAGCTTTTTCTTTTCCGAGAAGAAGAGTAAATGCTTTCTCTTTGAGCTTTGAATCGGTCTTGTACTAAATCGTGTTTCTCTGAAGCTTTAGCCCATTCCTCTTCTGTCATCCTCTCAACTATATCTACACCTAAGGGGGTTCCTAGACGCGGGGGTGTCACAGAACTTCGTTCTGGAGTCCTGTGGACGCGTATATACTCTAATTTCCTATCCTCATCAGTTGCATATGCCAGAAGGTTCTTCGACAGAGGTCTGCAGTGGGGGTAACTGTCTTTATGCTCGGTAGGAGTATTTTTATTCATTGGTAAAGCTTTACAGATGGCCCTTCCATTGGCCACTTCTGCATTTGAAGTAGAGGCTCGAAAATGACTCCTAGAATTCTTTGGTATTGCAGAGGAGGTTGATACCCTGGTGTGTTCCTCTTGGCCTTTTGAGTTGCGAGCTTTCTGTCGATTGTGTTCACTAATTCCTGAATCATGATGGTCGCATAGTCAAGTGGAATATCGTAAAAGATTCCATACATGATGGTCAGGATCTGGAATGAGCTTTGGTCAGGACTACCGGTTTTTCCTGTGAGGCAACGACTCAAGATGGAGAACAGGGTATTCCACAGAGGTGGTAGTCTGCCTCTGTGGAAATCATTGCGTTTCCTCAGGGTTGTGTTGACGAATCGATAGAGATCCTCGTCCGTAAGAACCTCAAAATATTTCTTGATTCCAAGTAGACCTCTAGTTGGTAGGTTGAACTCCAGTGAAAACATGGTTCTGTTAAACATGAGTTCTAGGTAGTCATACTTGTCTGGTTTTGAAATGTAGCCCTTTATCAAAGAATCATCTGAATCAAAACGGCAACTTTGCCAAAATTGATTCAGATATCGTGCAGGGATTTTGGTTGGGGTTTTGGAAAGGAGAGGGTATAGGAAATGATTTTCTATGATATTTAGGAGAAGAGCATGGGCTTCGCCGAAAGCTGTTGGTGAGGGTACCAGGTAGCAGTTGTTGGATTTTAAAGGTAGAACATTCTCAAAATGTTCTTTGTTCAGAAAGTGTTGAAGGTTGGTCGTTTGTGCAAAGTTTGCAGAGTCGCCAGAGTTTTCTTTTTCAGCATTTGCGGTGATGTTAGGGTTTAGGGATTGGTCTGAATGCACTGGAGAGTGTTGAGGAGAGTTCGCCGGAAAGTTTTGAGTAGCGTGGGAACTGGAAGCCATTTTGCACAGTAAAATGATGATTTGAATATAGTTGCAGGTTCGTCGGAGAATAGAGTGAGTAAATTTTTGTGACGGAAGGTAACTTGGGTTTTATACTGAGTTTGTGGCCGTAGAATCTGAAAGGGTTAATATTTTGAGGTTAATATTATTTGGGGTCCGCACTTGAGTCGTTACGGCGGGTTCAACTTTCCATAGGAACGTGTTGCATGTAGGTCTAATGAAAAGATGACACGTCCTCTGTGTCAGTTATAACGAGACGTCGTGGGCGGCCTTATTAAATGCTAGGCGCGTGGGCCTCTTTACCTCCACATGATTCTCACTCGCAGAAAAATTACCGTTACTGTTACAGAAATGCCTAATGTAAAAACTGACAGAGGCTTTGTGATTTGAGAATCTTATTTTTCTTGCCTCTGTAGTTTGTACCTTCAACAAGAATATTTGAAAAAATACATGGAGAGGATCGATAAATTATGTATAGAAATTCCTTTACAGAGGTTTTTGGACCTCTGTCAGAGCCAGCAGAGGTTTTGAGAGAAGAAATTTCGTATATCTAATAATTTATAAACATTTTTTATCATCCAAATTTTTGATTGTTTTTAACAATGTTTTTAGGACCTTTTTGAAAGCTGGTGTCCTAGAAAATTGTTTTTTAAAAAGGTTTTGTGCAGCAAAAAGTCCTTTTAAAACAAGTGTTGGTCTACAAGAGTTCTTTCTTGTGGAGAGAAGTCTGTAACCGATGACTTCTTCTGCAGTGTTTGTATGATATGATTCTTTTTGATTTTGATACCTAAAAAGATTTACAGAGTTTCCAAGAATTATTGATTTAAGATCAGAGCTTTTGCCTGCAGAACCTCTGTTGGATTCAGCAGAGGCTCTGTGACCTTAAATTTCTAATAATGGAAAACTCAACATTCTTTTTTATCAAATTTTATTTGGAATGTGTTTAATAATGTTTCTAGAACATATTTAGAAATTTGTGTCCTAGAAAATTATTTTCAAAAAGAATTTGTTCGAGATACTAACCTTTTTGTTCTTCTTTGTTCGCCAATGATCTTTTCTTCTGTTTTGGTCATCCCTTCCTCTGCTCCCCCTTGAATTATAAATCTCTGTATATTAAGCAAGGTTTCCTTTTGCTCCCCCTTGATCTAATCATCCTCCGTAGATCAAGTTTGTTTTCCTCTGCTCCCCCTTGACCTATGCTTGGTTCAAATAATTAGAAGTGAATGTATATAACATAGGTCGTGTATCAGAGGTTCTGTAAGGATCGTCAGAGGTTATGAGGAGACATACAGAATCTTTGTTGCTTTTCAGAAAGGAGTTTAGTAGAATTTACATACAAAGTAATAAACAAAACAGAAAATATACATACTGTATAATATAAAGATAAAGATACTTACAGAGGTTAATCCATATTTATCATTCCTAATTTACCCACCAAGTAAAGGAATCTTTTCTCATCAAGTGCTTTGGTGAATAAATCAGCAAGCTGAAATTCTGTTGGTACAAAATGCATCTCGATGGTTTGATTTTCCACAAGATATTTAAGAAAGTGATACCTGATATCTATGTGCTTTGTCTTTAAATGCTGTACTGGATTTGCAGAGATGGCAATCACACTTTTGGAATCACAGAAGATGGGGATTTTGCAGATGATATGACCAAAGTCTTTCATATGAGTTTTCATCCATAGAACTTGAGAGCAACAGCAACGTATTCAGCTTCTGCCGTAGATGTTGAGACACAATTCTGTTTCTTTGAAGTCCAGCTTACTAATTTCCCACCTAGGAATTGACAACTCTCAGAGGTACTCTTTCTGTCGAGTTTGCATCCACCATAATCTGAATCTGTGTATGCCTTTAGTCCAAACCCAGAGTTCTGCGGATACCATAGGCCAAGATTTTTGGTCCCTCTGAGATATCTGAAGATTCTCTTTACAGCAATATAATGTGTCTTTTTAGGATTAGCTTGATATCTTGCACAAAGACATGTGGCATGCATTATGTCAGGTCTACTTGCTGTTAAGTATAATAAATACCCAATCATTTCTCTGTAAAGTGTGCACTCGACAGAGATGCCATTTGGATCTGAAAAAAGTTTATTTCCAGTGGCCATTGGGGTTTTCATGACAGAGGCATCAGAGAGGCTGTATTTTTCAAGTATGTCTGATACATATTTTGATTGAGTTATGAAAATTCCTTCTGATGTTTGTTTGAATTGAAGTCCGAGGAAAAAGGTTAATTCTCCCATCATACTCATTTTAAACTCACTCTGCATGAGTTTTTTAAAATCTTTACATTTTTGTGTATTTGTTGACCCAAAAATGATATCATCCACATATATTTGTACAAGAATAAGCTCATTTCCTTCACCTTTAAAGAATAGAGTTGTATCAGTGGTACCTCTGTTGTAGCCGTTATTGAGAAGAAAAATGGAAAGTCTTTCGTACCATGCTCTTGGAGCCTGTTTCAGTCCATATAGAGCTTTGTCGAGGTGATAGACATACCTTGGGTATTTTGAAGTTTCAAATCCTGGTGGTTGTTGGACATATACTTCTTCTTGAATTTCACCTTTGAGAAAGGCAAATTTTACATCCATTTGATATACTTTAAAACCTCTGTGGGCTGCGAAGGCTAAGAAAATTCTTATTGCTTCGAGCCGTGCAACAGGGGCAAAAGTTTCATCGTAATAGATGCCCTCTTCTTGGCGATATCCCTTGGCCACTAGTCTTGCTTTATTTCGAATGATCACTCCATCTTCATCCTTTTTGTTTATGAAGACTCATTTAGTCCCTATGGCCTGTTTCCCTCGTGGCAGAGGTACTAGAGTCCAGACTTTGTTTCGTTCAAACTGCATAAGCTCTTCTTGCATAGCATCCACCCAGTTTGGGTCATCCAGGGCCTCAGAAATCTTTTTCGGTTCGATCACACTAATAAAGTTGGTAAAGAAACAAAAATTTGCAGAAGCTGATCTTGTTTTTACCTTATCAGATGGATTACCGATGATTTGTGTTTGAGGATGGCTTTTTGTCCATTAAGTTGTTCGTGGAAGATGATCATTTGAGTCATCAAGTTGAACTTCTGTAGTTGAAGTGGTTGATGGTTCAGCTTCTGTAGGAATGGGTATCACGGTTGGGATTTCCTTCTCTGTAGGCATTGTGGTTTCATCTTGACTTCCCTATGGCGTTCCTTCTGTTGTTGCTTCCTCTGTTGGATTTAGAATTTGGATAACCTCTGTTGTAGAATCTTTTGTCGTCGTATCTTCTGTTAGATTTTCAGTACCTGTAGAATTTGTAGTAGAGGATGAGGGATTAAATGGATCAGACAGAGAGATACTTACTTCGTTTACAGGTGATTCTGCAGAGGTGTCTTTTGTTCCAGCAGAGGGATCAACGTCGTTGTTGAACATTTCTTGAAATAGAAGACTTAAATCTTCATTTGTTTTTGAGATGCCAGAGGTTTCTATGTTTAGCCCGAGTTCTGAACTGAGTTGTTCAGAAGTCTTTTGGAAAGAGTCATCAAATGACACATTGATGCTTTCTACTATCGTGCGTGACTTCAGAAGGTAAACTCTGTAGGCTTTGGAAGCGGCAGAGTACCCAATGAACTTGCCTTTGTCAGCCTTTTCTTCAAACTTTCCTCTTGAGTCTCTGTCGTATAAGACAAAGCATTTGCATCAAAACACATGGAGAAACTTGATGTTTGGTCGCCGTTTGTTGATCAGTTCATAAGGAGTTTTGATGTCTCTTTTTACGATTGTTGAACGATTTTGGGTATAGCAAGCTGTTGAAATTGCTTCTGCGCAAAAGGTCATTGGTAATCCACATGCAGAAAACATGGTTCTTGTAGCCTCCACTAGCGTGCGGTTCTTTCGTTCGACCATGCCATTTTGTTGTGGGGTGCGAGCGGCAGAGAAGTTCTGGGATATTCCTTCTTCTGTGAGATAGGCTTCAATGACAGAGTTTTTGAATTCTGTGCCATTGTCACTTCGTAACTTCAGAATTCTGCACTCATAAAGAACTTGGATTCTTTTCATTAGATTAATCAAGATGCATGGAACATCTGATTTCTTTTTGACAAATTCAACCCATGTAAATCGTGAAAACTCATCAATTAAGACAAGTATATATTTCTTGCCACCTAGGCTCTGTATAGCGATTGGACCACAGAGGTCAACCTGAAGCATGTACAGAGGTCTAGGACAAGACACATCAGATTTGCCTTTGTGGGATGCTCTTTTGAGTTTTCCCATTTCACAGGCAGAGCATAAATGATCCTTATTGAATTTAACATTTGGTAAACCTTTGACCAGGTCAAGTTTTACCAGTTTATCTAGAGTATGAAAGTTTAAGTGACAGAACCTGTTGTGCCATAGCCAGGCTTCTTCACTTTTGCTTGCAACAAGACAAATGTTGTCCTTGTTTTTGGCATTGAAGTTCATTAGATACAGATCACCTTTTCTTTTGGCTCGCAGAAGTTCAATTCCTGTGTCTTCACTTAGTAGAGAGCAGAATGTTCTTTTGAACAGAACATCGAATCTTGTGTCACAAAGTTGGCTTACACTGAGTAGGTTGTGTTTTAGGCCATCCACATATGCAACTTTGTGTACTGTGATATTCTCTTTCTTTATGACTCCATAGCCTTTGATATGCCCCTTTTTGTTATCTCCAAAAGTCACTGATCCACCATCTTGTTTTTCTTGGAATGTGGATAGAAGACTTCTGTTGCCAGTCATGTGCCTTGGGCATCCGGAGTCTAGATACCGTATTGGCACAAACTGCTTCTGCAAAACAATCACAGAGATTTAGGTACCCATATCCATATGGGTCCAGTTTCGTCAGAATTTTTCAAGTTTGCCTTGGCATTCTTGAAATACATTTTATTTTTTGTTGAAGAATCAGTTTGTTTCTCTTTCATATTTGATTTAGCTGCAGAGAGAAAACAATTTGAACTACAGAAATGATTATTTAACCTGAACATTAGATCAAAGCAATGACAATATTGAACATCAGAGGTGATTTGCTTGAAATTTTTATTGAAAGCTTTAAACTGGGCCACAGAGGCATTACATTCTATTCTAGCATATGGCTTCTTATTACAAGAAGATTTATGTAGATTAGATTGTTGGCAAAAATCTTTGTTTGTATCAGCCATCTGTGAGTCCCTTCTGTGGTGAACTTCTGTTGATTTCACTGTCACAGATGAAAAAGATTTGTTAGGTTTTGTCCATTTACCCTTTTGTTGCCATGTTGGTTTTTCTTTTGTTTTTAAGGGTTTTAAGAATGTTGAATCTTTTAAATTTTGAGAGGACATTAACTTCTTTTGTTTCAACTTTTCAAGCTCAATAGAGGTGTTAGCTTCAATCTTCCGAATCATAGAAGTATTTGAAAGTAGTGAAAAATAGGCCAAGTGAAGAAAACCTCTTACAGAGGCTCTGCCGTTTCCGAAGGATCAAGGTCAAGAAGCTACAGAAGTTACAGAGGAGATCACAGAATCTCTGTGATACGCAAAAGGAAGACCAGACTCGGAACCCGGTGAAGACTGCTCTACAGAAGACCAGACCCAGAACCTCTGTAATCCTTTGCAGAGCCTCTGTGGTTCAAACTAAAGACTTAGGAAGATATTTATAAAATATCTTTCTCCTGTTACTAGATCCGTTCATCAACTTGCATGGAAGCGTGCCCTGTCAAACCTCAACACGTGTCAAGCTCTAAGTGGATTGAATAGGGCTTAGTATAACATAGACGTTTGCTCCATTAAATGCAAAACAGCACGAACAACTGCTCACACCATCCGTTCTACTGTTCATGCCGTCGGAAGAACAATAGCTCATGCTTTATGGTCTTCTAGAGTAGTATAAAAGGAAGACTCATGTTGAGTTCTTCCTAAGTGAAATTAATCAAGAGAAAAAATACAAGAAACTGAGTTTCATGCTTATGCTTTATATCGTTAAATCTGTTTAAACTTTACACCAAAACAGTTCTTAATATATTCTTGGTGTTCTTTGATATATATCGAAATACAGTAAACTTTGAGATAAACACTTATTCTTACACTAATGTTTCTTTATATTGTGTTCTAAATCTATCAAACATATCTGTTAGTTCATCAAATACGCTTCCGCATCAAACATAAATTCGATCTAATAGATCTGACAATCTTGTATAAGCAAAACGGGAACCAACAATTGGTATCAGAGCCAACCTTGATTTTCAATATCAAGTGATCCTCTTTGTTACAAGATTGGTGATAGACATCATTCCTTTTTAACCTATTCCTCATTTCTAGGTTAAAACTCCATTAAAGTGTACTGTGGGAACTGTTCAAACCCAGAAAACTTTCCAGATCATCAGACTCATACTCTTTAATCATACTATCTTTTCAGAACCTTTACAATGACAAATACAAATAACTTCTTTACTGCTGGTTCACTCACCAAGCCTCCTACTCTCCTTCGAGATGAGTATCCTCAATGGAAAATAAGAATGGTCCATTTCTTTGTGGGTACTGAAAAAAATCTAGTACAATATCTTTACAACCTTCCTCCTGTTCCCATGATAGTTGTACCACGAGTACCAGCTACTGCTGAATCTTATGAAATCCCTGAACATCAAAAACTGAAGCCAAAAGAAGAATGGTCAAATGAAGATAAGGCAGAAGATGAAGTTGCACAGAAAACAAAAAGAATATTGATAATGGCTATCCCCAATGAACGTTTTCAATCCTTAGATGCATGCGAAACTGCGCACGATCTTTGGAAAGAATTTGAAAGACAGTTGGAAGGGGGTGCTAAAACGCAGAAGAACCGAAGGGCACATTACATAAATGAATATCATGCATTCAGAGCCTCTGCAACATAATCTCTGCAAACGACGTACGACATGTTCAACTCTCTCATAAACAAATGTAGAAAGTCTGGCATTCACAGAACCTCAGAAGAAAATAATGTCATGTTTCTAAAAAGCCTGAATGATGAATGGCTCCAGCTGTCTATGTCCTTACAAACAAACCAAGATCTAGACTCCTGGACTCTCTCTGATCTCTATGGAACACTAGCCGCACAAGAGCCTCAAATAGCACAGGCTAAAACACTAACCATTATACCATATGCATTGGTTAGTAAATTTACAAAGGCTGCAGAGAGACCAAGAAATGAGAGAGCAACAGAGGAGAAGAAAAAGGAAAAGAAGAAAATAGTGATGGTTGATAGCGAAGAAGACGAGATGATAGAAGAAGAGATAACTCTTGCGTCATTAGCTAAATCCTTAGCTCTATTGACAAGAGAGTTCAGAGGAAACCAAAGAGGTTCAGGAAATGATCGATATGGTAGAGACAACCAAGGTGACAACAGAGATAACGGAAGAAAAGAAGAATCAAGTGACCGACAGAGGTCAAATGATATAAGTGACCGACAGAGGTCAAGCGACAGAAACTACAGAAGTAGTAAACGACAGAGGTCAGATGACAAGGTGAGCCACACACAACAAGAATGTTACAAATGTGGCAAGCCTGGTCATTACGCAAACGAATGCCGATCGGAGAAAGGTGGAGACCGACAAAAGTCCGACGATCGTGCTGGAAACACTTCCCAAGGTTGTTTCAACTGCGGGAAGCCAGGCCATTTCGCAAATGAGTGCAGAAGCAGACCAAACCGCCCACAGAAAGACTCAGCTTTTTACAAAAAGAAGGCTGAGTATTATGCACAAAAATCTATAATGGCGAACAAAGGGCATTCTGAGGCGAACAAAGAGGACTTCGAGTCAGACTCTACCTCTGACGAAGAATACACAACCAATGCCCTGTTCTGTGGCATGGCAGAAATTGACTCCGGCACTGAGGTATCCACTTCAAACTCTACCTCTTGTACTAATTCTGTAGATGATGATTCACTTAAACTTATTGAACTGATTGAACTAAAAGAATTAAATGTAGGCATTCAGAAAAGACTCACCTTTAATGAGAGAGAAGTACGGCTTCTCACTCAAGAAAAATACAAAATTTTTTAAGAAAAGGAGAGAATAGAAAAGAATTGGAATAAAAATCTAGATCCTTTAAAAAACAAATTTCTGAATTAACCTCTGAGTTAAAAATCAAAACAAAAGAACTTTCAGTTTCCAGAAGTGAAACTACTGACATAAGAGCTCTCAAGGAATACTTTCAAAGAGAGAGAGAGATACTCTGGCAAGATCTACTCAGAAGAGAAGTTTTACTCAAAAACTATAAAGATGCACAGAAGGTTTATGAAAAAGTAAACTCACAAATAGGAAGACGATGTATAGGGTACGATGATATTACCCTAGGTGTTGAAGGCAAAAGAATTAAACCTCTGTCTTCTCTGTTTGTGTTGGGAAAAACAAACAAACCAGATTTTCTAAACTTGTTCTCTGTAAGTAAAAGGGCTAAAATCTCTGTGGAACCTCACTTAAGGAAACATACGAAGATGATCAATGTGTGGTTTGAAAACACAGATTCATCATCTTCAACCTCTGTCAATAGAGGAATCAAACCAAAGAAATATCAGAAAACGCAAGATCAGATTGGTTTCTTTAAGTTTGGTAAACCAGAGACTCAAACGCAGGTTGCTTTTGTCTGTATGATAAATGTTGAAAGGAAATTATCAGCAGAAGCTCCTGAGTTTACACCCACTTTTTCAGAAGAAAAACTTACAGAAACAATTGAAAAGTAAATTTTGGATGTATGGAAAACAAACGTTGTAGAAAACTTCTGTACATCTTCTGTAAATAAAATTCTCGCTGAAGAGATCTTATCGGAAACCTCTGCCATCTATGAAAATTATTTTACAGAGGAAGAAAGCTCGTATGATACATGCTCGGAAACTTCAGCCTCTGTCGAAAGAGATGAATCAACCTCTGTATATGAGGACGATTCATCTTCTGACGACTCAGAGACTGATGTTACATCAGGGATAGTTCACTATGACACAGAGGATGTTAAATTCTCCTCTGAAGTTCTTAACAAAACTATTTCTCCAAAAGAGAAAATCACAGAGATACGTATCTTCCCAGATTTTCTGAACATATCTTTACAAGTCAAAACCTCTGCTGAGCTTGATATGTTAAAGAAGACCTCTATAGATCCTAAAAGTTCAAAATTTTCAAAACCTCTAAGGCAAATTAACGAAAATCCCACTTGGCAACAAAAGGGAAAATGGCCTAAAGTTAACAAATCTTTTTCCTCTGTGACAGTGAAGAAAGATGTTCACCACATAAGAGACTCCCAGAAGGCAAGAACTAAACAAAGCTTTTGCAATCAACATTCTAGTACTCATAGATCTTCTTGTAATAGGAAATCTAATGTTAAGAAAGAGTGTAATGCCTCTGTGGCTCAGTTCAATGAATTAAATGAAAAGTTCAAGCAAATCACGTCTCATATTCAATACTGTCATTGCTTTGATCTTATGTTCAGATTAAATAATCACTTCTCTAGTCAAGATTGTTTACTTTCTACCCAAATTCAAAAGTCAAATCCCACAAAGAAACAATCTGATTCTTCTACAAAAGAAAAAATGTATTTCAAGAATGCTAAGGCAAACTTGAAAAATTCTAACAATATTGGACCCATGTGGATATGGGTACCTAAATCTCAATGATTGTCTTGTAGAAGCGGTCTGTGCCTATCTGGTATCTAGACTCCGAATGCTCGAGGCACATGACTGGCGACAAAAGTTCACTATCCATGTACAAAGAAACACTCGACGGTGGATCTGTAACTTTTGGAGACAACAAGAAGGGACACATCAAAGGCTATAGAGTCATAAAGAAGAAAGACGTTTCTGTATACAAAGTTGCATATGTGGATGGCCTTAAACACAACCTATTGAGTGTAAGCCAACTTTGTGATACAGGATTCAATGTGTTATTCAAAAGAACTTTCTGCTCTCTGCAAAGTGAAGACACAGGAATGGAACTTCTGCGAGCCGAAAGAAGAGGTGATCTGTATCTAATGAATTTCAGTTCCAAGAACAAGGACAAAGTTTGCCTTGTAGCCTGCAAAAGTGAGGGAGCCTGGTTATGGCATAACAGGTTCTGTCACTTGAACTTTCACACCTTGGATAAACTGGTCAAACTTGATCTAGTTAAAGGTTTGCCTAATGTTAAATTCAATAGAGATCATTTATGTTCTTCATGTGAGATGGGAAAATTCAGAAGAACTTCCCACAAAGGAAAAACATATGTGTCTTGCACTAGGCCTCTGTACATTCTTCGTGTCGACCTTTGCGGTCCAATTGCCATACAGAGCCTAGGTGGCAAGAAATACATACTTGTCTTAGTTGATGAGTATTCGCGTTTCACATGGGTTGAATTTGTCCGAATGAAATCAGATGTTCCAATCATCTTGATAAATCTAATGAAAAGAATCCAAGTTCTTTATGAAAGCAGAATACAGAAGTTAAGAAGTGACAATGGCACATAATTTAAAAACTCTGTCATTGAAGCCTATCTTTCTACAGAAGGAATATCACAGAACTTCTCTGCCGCACGCACTCCACAGCAGAATGGCGTAGTCGAAAGAAAGAATCGAACGCTCGTGTAGGTCGCAAGAACTATGCTATCAGCATGCGGATTATCGATGAACTTTTGGGCAGAAGCGATTTCTACCGCTTGTCACACACAGAATCGGTCAACCATTGTGGAAAGACACATCAAGACTCCTTATGAACTGATCAACAAAAGGCGGCCAAACATCAAGTTTTTCCATGTGTTTGGATGTAAATGTTTTGTCTTAAACGACAGAGATTCCAGAGGAAAATTTGAGGTAAAAGCAGACGAAGGAAAATTCATTGGATACTCTGCCACTTCCAAAGCCTACAGAATATTCCTAACAAAAATTCGCAAGATCATAGAAAGCATCAATGTTTCTTTTGATGATTAATTCCAAAGGACTTCTGAACAAATCAGTTCAGAACTCGGACTTAAAGGGGAATCCTCTGGCATCTCACAAGCAAAAGAAGACATAAATCTTCTATTTTTAGAGATGTTCCACGACGACATTAATACCTCTGTTGGAACCATCAGAGCTTCTGTAGAACCATCTTCTGTCGATCAAAATCCCACAGGTATGACTCTAACTGGTCCAAATAATGGTTCGTCTTCTTCTATAAATGCTACATATACAAATACCGAAGAAGGGACTGCAGAAGATAAAACACCAAGGAAAACGACCACAGAAGTTGCTGAAGAACAAACTCCACAATTCACAGAGGAACCAATTACAGAGGAAATAGAGGACCAAGTCTATACGTCCTCAGAGGAACAAACTCCATCACCACTCATACCAATCATTCCACAAACTGTAGGATCAACTACAAAGGCACGCTCTACGACAGAGGCTCCACCAGAAGAAGTAGAACAACAAGAAGCCTCTGAAGAACTAGTAGATGACATTGGTGACCATCTTCCACGCACAACTAAGTGGACAAAAAGCCATCCCCTGAGCCAGATAATTGGAGAACCTTCTGACACGGTAAAAACAAGGTCTGCCACTGCTAATTTCTGTTTCTTTACAAACTTTATTAGTGTGATAGAGCCAAAGAAGATTTCTGAAGCCCTTGATGACCCAAACTGGGTAGACGCCATGCAAGATGAGCTTCTGCAGTTTGAACGCAACAAATTCTGGACTCTAGTACCTCTGCCACGGGGGAAACAGGCCATTGGGACTAAATGGGTCTACAGAAATAAGAAGGATGAAGATGGGGTGGTCATCAGAAACAAAGCACGTTTAGTGGCCAAGGGATATAGACAAGAAGAAGGCATAGACTACGATGAGACTTTTTCCCCTGTCGCACGGCTCGAAGCAATAAGAATATTCTTAGCCTTCGCAGCCCACAGAGGTTTTAAAGTCTATCAGATGGACGTAAAATTAGCTTTTCTCAACGGTGAAATCCAAGAAGAGGTTTACGTAAATCAGCCACCAGGTTTTGAAAGCTCAAAGTTCCCAAGGCATGTATACTACCTTGAAAAAGCTCTGTACGGACTGAAACAGGCTCCAAGAGCATGGTACGAACGACTTTCTACTTTTCTTCTAGTCAATGGCTACGACAGAGGTACAACAGATACAACCTTATTCTATAAACGTAAAAACAGTGAAATAATGCTTGTACAAGTCTATGTGGACGACATAATTTTTGGGTCTACTAATGCAGAAGAGTGCAAAATTTTGAAAAACTCATGCAAAATGAGTTTGAAATGAGTATGATGGGAGAATTAACATTCTTCCTCGGACTCCAAGTCAAACAATCATCAGAGGGAATTTTTATAAATCAGGCTAAATATGTCTCTGACATTCTTTCCAAATATAGCCTCTCTGATTCCTCTATCATGAAAACTCCAATGGCCACTGGAAAAAAGTTATTCTTAGATCCAGATGGCATCTCTATAGAATGCACTCTTTACAGAGGCATGATTTGATCTCTGTTATACTTAACTGCAAGCAGACCTGACATTATGCATGCCACATGTCTTTGTGCACGTTATCATGCTAATCCTAAGAAATCACATTATGATGCTGTTAAGAGAATCTTTAGATACCTAAAGGGGACCAGAAATCTTGGTCTCTGATATCCACAGATCTCTAGCTTTTGTCTTAAAGCTTATACAGATTCAGACTATGGAGGATGCATGCTCGACAAAAAGAGTACCTCTGGGAGTTGTCAATTCCTAGGTGGTAAGCTAGTCAGTTGGACCTCCAAAAAGCAGAAGTGTGTGTCAACATCTACGGCAGAAGCTGAATACGTTGCTGCTGCTAGCAGTTGTTCTCAGGTTCTGTGGATGAAGACTCAGCTAAAAGACTACGGCCACACTCTATTCAAAATACCCATCTTCTGTGATTCTAAAAGTGCCATTGCCATCTCTGCCAATCCTGTGCAACATTCCAAAACCAAGCATATCGATATAAGGTACCACTTCTTAAAACATCATGTTAAACACGGTACAATCGAGATGCATTTCGTGCCCATAGAATACCAACTAGCGGACTTATTCACCAAAGCCTTAGACGAGAAAAGATTCAATTTCTTGGTGGGTAAGTTAGGAATGATTAATATGACATAAAAATCCTTTGTAGAGTATAGCTTTATCTTCTATGAATAAATATATATTTTTACTACTTTATTTAAATGCTTTGAATGATTTCTTTCTGTATGTAAATTCTCAATCTTAAATAGTTCTTGAAATCACAGAGCTTCTGTAGGTCTGCTCAGAACCTCTGACGACCACCACAGAACCTCTGGTAAAAATGACCTATGTACTATGCAAAACTTATCCTATTTTGATCCAAGCATAGGTCAAGGGGGAGCAGAAGGAAATAACTTGATCTACAGAGATGGTTAGATCAAGGGGGAGAAAAAGGAACCTTAAAATGATATACAGAGGTTAATCTTTCAAGGGGGAGCCAAAGAAAAGTGTCAAATTAATCTATATCGACAAAAGTCAAACAGCACTGCTGAAAAAAGAAGAACCAAAAGGTACATCTCTCGTACAAAAAGTTTTTGAAAACAGTTTTCTGGGACACAAATTGTCAAATACGTCCTAAATATACTGTAGATAACATTTCAAAAATCAAAAGATCAAAAAGGTTCATAAAATTTGAGTTATGAGAAATTTGAGGTCATAGAGCCTCTGTGATCGCAAATTTAACCTCTATCGATCTTTTGGAATGTTATCTCGGAAACCAAACACACACACCATGACCTTCTCGAACAAAACTTTTTCCATTACAGTTTTCTCGGACACCAACTTTCAAATGTAAAGCCCGTGTCCCGGTACGTTTATTAATTAATTTTTAATTATTTAAATGTTTACCTTTAATTGTTTTTGGTTAGTGGTTTGGTGTCAAAAGGGACCAAAAATGTTAGCTTAAGTGTCTTTTTGATGTAGATTGTGAGATAAGGTGTAGTTGAGGGGTTAATTGTGCAAATCTTGGGAATTTTGCATGGGTCTCGGCCCATGACTACAATTCCAAGCCTCGTTTTCTTTTCCTTGTAAACCAAGCAAACCAAACAACCACCTAAACCCTACAATCCTTTTCTCTTCTCTTTTGTGTTGTGCGGCCGAGAGAGAGAGAAACAAAGAGAGAGAGGGATCGCGAGAAAGAGAGAGAAGAGAAGAAAGAACCAGCGGCAGCCACCCCTCGCCGCCGCTGCTGCTGTCGCCGGATGTCGCCACACCTGGGTCATCGGAGGTCGAGAGGGAGGAGATTGGTTGTGGTGGTGAGACGTCGTCGTGAGGTAAGTAGCTCTCTCGTTCGTCTCGTTTCTTTTCCTTTTTCCTTTCGCTTTTCCGGCGAGACCACCACCGCCGCACGCCGTCGCTACGGTGGCTGTGGGTGGAGGGCGGTGACAGTGGGTGACACTCGTGGCGGAACCCTAAGCACACCAGGCCTGAACTCTAAATCATCGTAGCGTAAATCCCAAACCGTTAAGCCGAACGCGAACCGTTTTATAAAGTTATCAATTTATATAAATTCTAAGTGTGCTGTCCAGTATTCGTTTGATCATAACTTTTCCGTCGTATCTCCGTTTGAGCCGAAACTGGCGCCCACGGTTCAAGTTTGGGGTCGGGCACGTTTTCCGTGTTTTAGCGGAAAACTGGTTCGGTCTCTAGCTGGGCGAAAAAGTGGTCGCAAGTTCGGTGATTCGTCATTTCATGTGAAAATTTCTGGAATCTGCCTTCATCTTGCAAAAGCCTTAACTTTTCACTCGTAACTAGTTTTGACGTGAAATTGGTGCCCAAAGTTCCCAAATCGAGTTGGGAAGGTTTTTCATGTTTTGCCGAAAGTCTGATTAAGCCCGTAGCTAGGCTGTATTGGGCTGTTTGTGCAGGTTGGACCGAAAACTGGCAGTTTTGGTAGTCGTTCGTATTTAATTCATAATAAATTGTAGAAAAATCGTTTGGAGGCCTATAATATATCCTTGAAACCCTATCTCAGAGTAATTTCTGACCATGTAATAATATTGAGGACTTACTGGGTTTAAGGAGGTCGAAACAGGTCCCGAACAGACCTGCTTGGCGAGATCGGGAAGTAGTTTTAGTGACGGTTTAAGCGAGTGTCGTGTCGTAGGGTCCGGGTCTCGTATTGATACGTTTTAACGTGCGTTTAGGTGCTGGGAAGTGACCGTAATTGGGAAGCTTGAATTGGTATTGTTGAGCTAGGCGCGCATTCGAGGTGAGTTCTCTCACTATAACTAATGTCGGTTATTTTTACATTACGTTGTGTGTATGTGTGGTAGTTCTACTTGCTTGTGGTGTGGGGTTAAATCGTGGGGTGTCTAGTCGGATGTAATAACAGTTGTCTTATCATTACTATAGTACGTGTGTGGTAGCTTTATGTGATTGTGTTGTGGAACCAGATAGTGAGGTGTCTAGTTGATACTATGTTGTTACGTTAACTCGGTGGGACCGAGGATTCGGCGGGGCCGGAGATTTTATACGCGGGCGGCGTATGAACCCGGGGGTGCCGGGTTGCGTTTGCACGGTTGTCGTGTGGTCGGTGGGACCGACGTTTGCCTATTAGGTGGGTTGGTGTGAGTATGCACGTCTATGATTTGTTCGTAGACTTGTATGCTGTTTATGTGCAATTATCTGTTTATGGTGGTGTGGAAATAACTGTGTTATTTATGGTGTTTGAATTCACTAAGCTTCGTGCTTACCCTTTCCCAATAAACTGTGGTTTCAGGTACGGGCGGCTCCAAGGCGTGACGAGTACACACTGGCGCGCGAGGAGAGCTGGTTGCTTTATGGTTTTTAATAATTAAACGTTTATTCTGCTGGTTTTTATTATAAAGATATTAATTATGAGTTTGCAAACGAAACGTTGGGATCATATAATGAGTTGTTATAAATGAAATGTTTATTTAAAAATTTAAATTTGCTTGTAATTTTTGGGACGTTACAACTTGGTATCAGAGCACGGCTTGAGTGAATCAAACGCATTTCGGTGTGTTTGATCTCAAGTTTGCGGCTATAAAAATTTTCTTTAAAGTTTTTGGGAAATAAAACGAAGGAATGATCCGTTTGAGAAACGGTGATCGGAGGCGCAGTGTGTACAGTCAGCCGGAGCCAAAGGGGAAAGGTACAATACTTAGTGTTTTATTGCTTTCTAGATCATAGAGTATGCATGCTAGATTGCCTGTTGTAGACACTATGCTGTATGTGGTACTACTTGCTATTAGGAATCCATGCTAATTATGATAGGTTACTAAGTGGATGCCCTCTAGGTTGTATGCAGTAAGAGATTTATAGACTTAGGATATTAGATTTAGTTCTATTGCGCAGCTCTTGTTTGAGTCCAACCGTTCTAGGATAGAGTCTTGTATCCGAACGTCTATTTATTTCGCACTGCATATAATCGGGTATTTGCGAGGCCACTCGTTATGATTAGTAGGGATTCGGTAGTAGCAAGGGTAGTGGGAGGAGATGGAATTCCTAGAGAGCTAGGAAGGGTGTTTACGTATGAGTATGTGTGCTAGAGTGCTTTCTAGAACATAAGGGTATGTATGTTAAATTGCTTGGTGCTTATTACACTGTGTTGCATGTTTGTTGCTTGCTAATAGGAGTTTATGCTAGCCTTGATAGGTTGTTAAGTGAATGCACTATGAGTTGTATGCGGTAGGAACCGAATAGCCTTAGAATGTTGGATTTAGTTCTATTGCGCAGCTCTTGTTTGAGTCCAACCGTTGTAGGATGGAATCTTATATTCGAATGTCTATCTGGTTTTCCACTGTATGCGACTGTGCATTCGCGAGGCGACTCGTCAGGACTAGTGGGAACTTCGTCTTGGCGAGGGTAGTGGAATTGGGTGAAACTCCTAGGGAACTAGGAAGAGTGTGTACGTATGCCGGTGCGGGCATATGCGTTTAGTTTCGACGAGGAACTACTTGGACCCCTTGGGATGGGACTCGGAACGGGCGATGATAGGTGGGGATGGTAGTAGTAGAGCTCCTACTACCGGAAGCACATGATCAATGCTCGAGTCGGGGAAAGTCATGAGGAATCCAAGGAGTTGAGCGTGAGCGTTGTTAGTGTGAGTTATTATGTGCTAATAACTCGTTGTAATATCTACCCAGAGTAGCCATCACAAGGAGGAACGACTATAGTAAACCTACTAGTACAGGTGTGTACTTGTTTTGCTTTGATGGGATGATCGTTGGGGTAGTGTCGAAGGTTATAATTTAGTAGTCGTTGGAATAAAAGGACGATTCTAGTAATAGTCACTTGGAGCGACGATGGGGATGGTGTTTGTTTCGGGCCAAGATGGATGATTGTGCTAGAATCATAGGCTTATAGAGCCGACTTTGATTTGAGGAAAAATCGTAGGGATTATTTGACGTAATTTCCCAACTTGCCTAAGAGGTTTAAATGTCCGGATGACGTTAGTGGGTCGGAGAGATTTGGAGGAGTAGGAGCCGAGGCGTAGAATGCCGACTGAGTCATGCACAAAGTTTGATTTTTTTATAGATTGCATTAACAAATTCTTGTGTTTCAAATCATTTTATGGATGGTGTTTTGGAATTTTGGGAAATGTTCAGCACACACACAAGATTTTGAAATATGGTTTTGAAAGCGTATGAAATCGTTTTATCACGGGAGTGCAAACTTTGTTAGAATTTGTCTCATTTCGTTATTTTTCCAACGGTTCTTTCAGGTAAGATGATATCCGTGTTTTGTGGTGTTTAAAATGTTGGGCAAGTGACTACGGCTTGTGACTTTAACATTGGAACTCCTCCACATATGTTAGAGTTGAGACGGAAAGTTACATTCCACGATGTCTGTATAAAGCTATTTGAGTGATTTGGTTAAAATAAGTTTTGTTTTACGGCATGTTGAGTCGTGTGGGTTTAATTTCATGAGGTGCATATCTTATTTGTTTATGTGACCATTTGGGGAAATCTTGGAAATCAATTTAAAGAACCCCACCTTTCGAGATTTTATGAGGTTTTAGTCGATATTTTCAAATGGTGGAAACGGATTGGTTTTTATCTTAAGTTTGAAACTTACACGAGACAGTTGTGTTTTAACAAAAATATATTTGTAAACCGTTTTATCGTTTGTATGACTAGCCGACGTGCGTAAGATTTGTTAGTGAACCCTGTGCCACGACATTTTATGTTGAAAAAGAGGAATTTTGGGGTCAAACGTCGTGGGACTGATTTTGAAACTATGTGCACGCTTTTGTCGCACCCGGTGTAAGGTCGAGCGGTTACTTTAAATACATGTCATGAGTCAATTCATACTAGAACCGTGACGGTTCATTTTCAAAGAAATTATTTATTTCGCTTACGTTTTGTGAGTAAATTAAGCTGCAATGAGATGATTTTCAACATGATTTTCATATGTGGGACGAGCGTGTCCAATTTTGCGTAATTACCGACCTGGTGATAGTAGTTTTCTTGCTTACGGTCTTTTTGAAAAGAAAAATATTGACGTTGAGAATATTTTGTAAATGATTTTGTAAACCATTTGGGAAGTGCGTTTATAAGTGTTATGTGTCATTTTGAGAATTTTAAGGGTGTGAGTCCTTTTGGAAAACGCTTTTGTTTAACTCGTGTCGAGTTTGGGACTAATGTTATTTAAGAGTATTGCTTGCTTAAACTTTATTTAAACGCGTTTTTGACCGACTTATGGGTCTAGCAAGCGTGGAGCATTTTGCTCGGTTTTGACTTGGAGTTAGTCATGCGCTAATTGCCCGGTTTTAATGACTCGAGGTGGAGTCTTGTTGATAAATTGTTTTGTCGCACCGTTTGGCATTCATTGCACGTCGAGTATTTACACGTTTGGGTGAGGGAGACAATCCGAGATAGGCACTTGTGGGTAGGCTGTTTTGCTTTGGATCCTTAGGCACGTTAGTCAGTCGCTGGTAGTGGTCGGTTGGGTATCTCGGGGTGAGGCCCCGGTGTTCAGGTGTTATAGCCTAGGCTTTCTAGTAGGTGCTAGGAGGATATAGTTGTGGGCACTTACCTGGGAGGTAATTCCGATGTGAGGGGCCCTGAGGCGTTACCTGAGAGGTAGGCGTCAGGATGTATCCTCGGTTCAGATAAATTAGCTTTGTAGAGCGAGTGTGGGGGATACGTCGACGGTGGGAGGTTGGGTATTCCACGCGTGTTGGTAATGTAGGCCGGGTAGTATCGGTTAAGGGAATGACCTACGTGTGTGTTAGTTGACTTGATTGTGGGGGATATCTATTAGTGTTAGTGTCTAGGATAATACCACGTTTATGTGTTATTGTAATCGGTTGGACTGATGTTCGGCGGGTGGCCGATGTTTGTTATTGTAATCGGTTCGACCGATGTTCGGCGGGTGGCCGATGTTTGTTATTGTAATCGGCTGGACCGATGTTCGGCGGGTGGCCGATGTTTGTTATTGTAATCGGTTGGACCGATGTTCGGCGGGTGGCCGATGTTTGTTATTGTAATCGGTTGGAGCGATGTTCGGCGGGTGGCCGATGTTTGTTATTGTAATCGGTTGGACCGATGTTCGGCGGGTGGCCGATGTTTGTTATTGTAATCGGTTGGACCGATGTTCGGCGGGTGGCCGATGTTTGTTATTGTAATCGGTTGGACCGATGTTCGGCGGGTGGCCGATGTTTGTTATTGTAATCGGTTGGACCGATGTTCGGCGGGTGGCCGATGTTTGTTATTGTAATCGATTGGACCGATGTTCGGCGGGTGGCCGATGTTTGTTATTGTAATCGGTTTGACCGTTGTTCGGCGGGTGGCCGATGTTTGTTATTGTAATCGGTTGGACCGATGTTCGGCGGGTGGCCGATGTTTGTTATTGTAATCGGTTGGACCGATGTTCGACAGGGGGTCGATGTTTTGTTAATATAATTTATTGAAAATCTTTGGAGTCTATTAGAATTCGTAGAAGTTAATCGTCAATTAATGATAGGAGGGATCGTAATCGAGTATCCTGTAGGGTATACTGGTGAGCAGCTTTAGAATGGTTAGAGCTTGAAAGTGGATTGAGTTTGGGATATCATCAAATGCGAGAGAATTATTAGAAGCTGTTTGCGGACGTAGACTTCGGGGACGAAGTCTAATCCCAGTGGGGGAGAGTTGTAAAGCCCGTGTCCCGGTACGTTTATTAATTAATTTTTAATTATTTAAATGTTTACCTTTAATTGTTTTTGGTTAGTGGTTTGGTGTCAAAAGGGACCAAAAATGTTAGCTTAAGTGTCTTTTTGATGTAGATTGTGAGATGAGGTGTAGTTGAGGGGTTAATTGTACAAATCTTGGGAATTTTGCATGGGTCTCGGCCCATGACTACAATTCCAAGCCTCGTTTTCTTTTCCTTGTAAACCAAGCAAACCAAACAACCACCTAAACCCTACAATCCTTTTCTCTTCTCCTTTGTGTTGTGCGGCCGAGAGAGAGAGAAACAAAGAGAGAGAGGGATCGCGAGAAAGAGAGAGAAGAGAAGAAAGAACCAGCGGCAGCCACCCCTCGCCGCCGCTGCTGCTGTCGCCGGAGGTCGCCACACCAGGGTCATCGGAGGTCGAGAGGGAGGAGATTGGTTGTGGTGGTGAGACGTCGTCGTGAGGTAAGTAGCTCTTTCGTTCGTCTCGTTTCTTTTCCTTTTTCCTTTCGCTTTTTCGGCGAGACCACCGCCGCCGCACGCCGTCACTACGGTGGCTGTGGGTGGAGGGCGGTGACAGTGGGTGACACTCGTGGTGGAACCCTAAGCACACCAGGCCTGAACTCTAAATCATCGTAGCGTAAATCCCAAACCGTTAAGCCGAACGCGAACCGTTTTATAAAGTTATCAATTTATATAAATTCTAAGTGTGCTGTCCAGTTTTCGTTTGATCATAACTTTTCCGTCGTATCCCCGTTTGAGCCGAAACTGGCGCCCACGGTTCAAGTTCGGGGTCGGGCACGTTTTCCGTGTTTTCGCGGAAAACCGGTTCGGTCTCTAGCTGGGCGAAAAAGTGGTCGCAAGTTCGATGATTCGTCATTTCATGTGAAAATTTCTGGAATCTGCCTTAATCTTGCGAAAGCCTTAACTTTTCACTCGTAACTAGTTTTGACGTGAAATTGGTGCCAAAAGTTCCCAAATCGAGTTGGGAAGGTTTTTCGTGTTTTGCCGAAAGTCTGATTAAGCCCGTAGCTAGGCTGTATTGGGCTGTTTGTGCAGACTGGACCGAAAACTGGCAGGTTTGGTAGTCGTTCGTATTTAATTCATAATAAATTGTAGAAAAATCGTTAGGAGGCCTATAATATATCTTTGAAACCCTATCTCAGAGTACTTTCTGACCATGTAATAATATTGAGGACTTACTGGGTTTAAGGAGGTCGAAACAGGTCCCGAACAGACCTGCTTGGCGAGATCGGGAAGTAGTTTTAGTGACGGTTTAAGCGAGTGTCGTGTCGTAGGGTCCGGGTCTCGTATTGATACGTTTTAACGTGCGTTTAGGTGCTGGGAAGTGACCGTAATTGGGAAGCTTGAATTGGTATTGTTGAGCTAGGCGCGCATTCGAGGTGAGTTCTCTCACTATAACTAATGTCGGTTATTTTTACATTACGTTGTGTGTATGTGTTGTAGTTCTACTTGCTTGTGGTGTGGGGTTAAATCGTGGGGTGTCTAGTCGGATGTAATAATGGTTGTCTTATCATTACTATAGTACATGTATGGTAGCTTTATGTGATTGTGTTGTGGAACCAGATAGTGGGGTGTCTAGTTGATACTATGTTGTTACGTTAACTCGGTGGGACCGAGGATTCGGCGGGGCCGGAGATTTTATACGCGGGTGGCGTAGTGACTTGGTGGGGCCAAAGGTTGTATACGCGGGTGGCGTATGAACCCGGGGGTGCCGGGTTGCGAAGGTTGTATACGCGGGCGGCGTATGAACCCGGGGGTGCCGGGTTGCGTTTGCACGGTTGTCGTGTGGTCGGTGGGACCGACGTTTGCCTATTAGGTGGGTTGGTGTGAGTATGCACGTCTATGATTTGTTCGTAGACTTGTATGCTGTTTATGTGCAATTATCTGTTTATGGTGGTGTGGAAATAACTGTGTTATTTATGGTGTTTGAATTCACTAAGCTTCGTGCTTACCCTTTCCCAATAAACTGTGGTTTCAGGTACGGGCGGCTCCAAGGCGTGACGAGTACACACTGGCGCGCGAGGAGAGCTGGTTGCTTTATGGTTTTTAATAATTAAACGTTTATTCCGCTGGTTTTTATTATAAAGATATTAATTATGAGTTTGCAAACGAAACGTTGGGATCATTTAATGAGTTGTTATAAATGAAATGTTTATTTAAAAATTTAAATTTGCTTGTAATTTTTGGGACGTTACATCAAATATGTCCGAAAAACGTTTATTAGTACAAATCAAAACTGGGATGATCAAAATCGTTGATAGATTTTTAGTTATGAGAATTTTTCTTTCATAGAGCTTCTGCTGGCCCTGGCAGAGCTTCTGCAAGTTCCTACATAGCCTCAAAACCTCTGAACGAAATTTCTTCACTAAAATCCTATTAATCCACTCAAATGCCTTTACAAATGTTTTGGTTAAAGAAGAACCTAAAGAGTCATGATAACAATGAGATACATGAGGCCTGAACATCAAGTTTTTCAAAATCACAGAGCTTCTGTAAACCACAGAGGTTATGTCAATCTGCAACTTGGGCATTTATGTAATAATAACGGTTACTTTTACTGAGAGTGAAATTCATGTGGCTAAGAACAACCCCACGCGCCTAGCATTAATGAGCCGCGCACGACGTCCTGTCATCCTCTGACATGGCCTACGTGTCTCTTTTTCATTGGGCGTACATGGAACGTTTTCTATGGAAAGTTGAACCCGCCGTTCTAACTCGAGTACGGATTCCAAATATTTATTCATTGGCATATACTTTTACTCTTTCGAATTCTACCATTTTACACTCATATAAAACCCAAGCTTAACCACTCACAAAACCTTTACGATCCCTCATTCTTCTCCGGCGAAACCCTGCAAAAACCTGCAGGTATCATATTCTAATTACCAATGGCTTCATCTTCTCAAGCTATCTCCCCTGCACACTCTCCGGCGAACTCAGCGGAACATTCACCTGCTCATTCTGAACATTCAGAAAACCCTCACCTCGCCAAAAATATCGAACAAGAAGATTCCGGCGAATCAGCGGACTTTGCTCCGACCACTCATCTTCAAAACTTTATAGCAAAGGATCATTTTGAAAAAATACTGCCAATCAAATCCAATAACTGCTATTTGGTCCCCTCACCCACTGCCTTCGGCGAAGTCCATGCCATTCTTCTGCACATAATGGAAAATCATATACTCTTCCCTTTACTCTCAAGAACCCCAAAGAAAATACATGTTAGGTATTTGAACCAATTTTGGCAGAGCTGCAGATATGATAAAGATGATTCTCTGATCAAAGGATACATCTCAAAGCCGGATAACCCAGAGTATCTAGAACTCAAATTTAATAGAACAATGTTCTCTCTGGAGTTCAATCTACCAACAAGAGGTCTTCTGGGATTGAAAACACATGCAGAACAACCTACAGACGACGAGCTCTGTCATTTTGTAGAAATGCTTGGGTACAACACCCACCTGAGGAAGAGAAATGACTTCCACAGAGGCAGACTACCACCTCTGTGGAACACCTTGTTTTCGATCCTCAACAGATGCCTGACAGGGAAGATAGGCAGCATTGACCAGAGCTCGCATTAGATCTTAACCATCATGTATGGGGTCTACTACGATCTCCCACTCGATTACTCGATCATCATGTTGCAGGAGATCATCAATACAATCGACAGAAAGAACAACACCCTAAAGGCTAAAGAGACTGATCCCACATATCTACCGCCTCTACAATTCCAAAGAATCTTGGGAGTTCTGTTCGAACCTCTGCTAATGATGCAGAACTGGCCAATGGAAGGACAAATTCCCGAACAGTTCCTGATGAACAAGAACATCCCCACCGATCATGCTGAAGGCTACAACCACTGCAGACCTCTTTCAAAAATGCTTCTGAAATATGCCACGAACAAAACCCTTAAGCGAGAGTATATACGCGATCACAGGACTCCAGAACCAAGCCCTATGACACCCCCGCGTTTAGGTGTCCCCCTAGGAACTATAGTTGTAGAACCCCTCTCTACAAAATCAAAGAAGAAGAAACTGGCAAAACATTTGGAAATCCAACGTAGTTTTATGGCCAAACGTGACGAGCTCATGAGGAAGAAGTCTTCTTCTAAAGCCTCTGCCTCTAACCCAAAAACAAAGAAAAGGAAAACTGCAGAAGGCACCTCTACAAACATTACAGAAGATCAACCTTCACCTCCTCGTGCCACAGAAGTTGGCTCCTCTGCTTCTCCCTCTTCTCCAAAACCAAAGAAAAGAAAATCAAAACCCACAGAAGAAGGGGCACCAAAACCCAAGAGGAGGAAGACCAAAAAGATGCATGGGAAATCACTTGATCAAATGGTTACCATCGCAGAAGAGGCAGCTGCAGAAGATGTTGAAGAAGAGATCGCAGAAACCCAGGTCAAAGAAATTGCACAAGAAGAAACTGCAGAAGATGAAAATGCAGAAGTCGAAGTTGCAGAAGAGGAATATCAATCACCTTATCAATCCCCAGATCGATTCGCTCATCAAGGAAACTTAAAAGATTTCCTTCAACACCCTGACTTTGCTAACACCCTAGATACAGCTGGGTGGAATGCACCACCACTTGACCACCACACCACAGAAGAACAAGACTTCTCTATCTCTGGCATTGACACCAATCTGCAAGAAGATGATCAAACCCCCAGAGATCAACCGTCTGAAACCCCTAACATTCTACAGAATCCCTTCATCCAACAGGGCCTGGACGTCCACAGAAGGAGTCCAAGCCAAGCTTCAGAAGAAGGAATAGAAGAAATCGACTTGTCAGATGATGAAACTAGGGAAAAGCTTAGGCTACAAGCAGAAGCTCTGTGGAACAGAGATGAGGTTAAAAAGGCCTTAGATAGAATGAGAGGAAAAGAAAATGAAAAAGAAAAAGATGTCGAAGTTGCAGAAGGCACACATCCCTCACCCCCTCCCAGTGCAACCCACACATCTAACTCCGCAGGTCTAGCTGCAGAAGGAGTTATTGAAAAAGAGCAGTACAACTCGATCCAATCCCAACCCATCCAGCCAGAGGTTATTCTTTCAACCTCTGCACCCACAGAAACCGGGGAATCCATTCCTAGGGAGTCTCCTCGAAGAGACTCACCTATAGTTCGTGATCCATCGCCCTAGATCACACTAGAAAACCCTACTGAGGAATTCGTTTCCTCTGCCACGCACAATATAGGGCCAAAACTTCTTTCAGAGAGAAGTAGTGAGCACATAGACGAAGAGACACTAGACAAGTCTCCAACTCAACAAAAGAACATTCCGATACCCACCTCTGGAGTGGATTTGGACACTGTTCTTCCCAGAACTTCTGTATAGACTGAAACTCTTGTTTCATCTCAAAGATCAGAAGGAAATCCTTCCATTCTCAACGTTCAAACATGAATGAAAGAAGGTGTCCCAGGAACAGGACTCACTCTGGAGACGAATGTGTTCCTCCAGAGGTTACACCAGGGACACAAGTATCAATGGATGAGTTCCAAACCCTTGTCACCTCTATGAACCGAACATGAAAGAGTTGCAAAGCTCTTTCACATCTTTTGCAGAGACAACATCAACGGCCTTGCTAAATCTGAACACCAAAATGGACAATCTGTCCACAGAGGTGAAATCCGCCATAACAGAGATGAAGTCTTCTGCTCAAACAACTGCCACAACAACAGCCACTTCTGCTGCTAAAGATTTCGGAATAGCCGCAACATCTGCATTCAAGGAATCAGTCAAGCATTTCCTTGAACAAATGAACAAACAATCCAACAAGTCACAGAGCCTCACACCTACAGATCTACAGAAGGCTCTGCAAAACGTTCAAGCAGAAGCAATGCGCAACACAATACTGATGCAGCCAAAAGACTACATGACCAGAGCACAGCTAACAGAGCTCGGGCAAAATGTGATAAACCAGGTCACAGAAGTCATCGTCTCCTTCACTTCTGCAAATGCCAACTACGTTAAAGAATTCAGAAAAAGTGTCGGCAAAATGCGCTTCAACACAGAAGCAGAACTTGCAACTCTAATCGGCCTCTGTGATGATGTATGTACGAAGTTGATGGCCGCTGGAGCAGAACTACCAAAGAAACCCAAAGCTTCCTGCAGAGCAGAGGGTACTTCTGATAAGAGTCAGGATGACTCTGATGATGACCATCCTGGTCCATCAGATCATCCTGAGGGGGAGAATATAAGGGAGAAAGCTACGACCAGAGGACTACAGGCTCCACCAATCGCAGCAGAACCAATCAGCCAAGCCCCTCCACAACAAACCAAAGATCAACAAACTCAACAGACCATAGAGACAACACCCATCTCTGTGGAATCAACCGCTGAAGAAACCCATGTACCATAAACTACTCAAAAGCCCACAGAGGCAACAACCACCCCTATGGTAATAATCTTGGAAGAAAATCCAATAAACCAACAACCTGGAGAATAAGGTCAAAAGACCACAGAGGCAACACCCACCTCTGTGGAATTCCCTACAATGTATGGAGTAGATGTTCAACATCTGTCATCCTCCACAGAAGAAGATCTTCACTCTCCAACTACAAAATCAACAGAAAAACCCCAAACCATAGCAAGAAGAAAGTCTATTGCCCAAAAACCAAAAAGAGCAACGACCTCTGCTTCTTCTGTTCTAAGGAATATGCACAAAACAATGACTGAACGAATGGCGCAGAGAGAAGAAGAAAGGCACAGGTTCACACTAGCTTTCAAATTGGCAAGAAGATTTGGTATCCAACGTTCACCAACAGAAACCAAGCTCACAGAAGAAGTCACCAAAGAACCTCCAACAGAGGTTACAGAGCAAATCAAGCCAATAGAACCAACGCCACAAAAGTCCTCTCAAAGACAAGTGTCAAAATCTACAGAGGCAACCCCCATCATTCCAACTAAAGCACCAACAACCAAACCTACAGAAGCAACAGGTTCTGCACCTCCAAAAGCCAAAGACAAGGGAAAGGCAAAAATGACAGAAAAGCCCAAGAAAAAGAAATCAGTGCCCAATCCTACAGAAAAACTGATGAAGAGCTCCTTTGATGCCTTTCAAACTCCAAAGCCTGAAGAAAAGGATTGGGCATATGGATTAAAGACCCTGTCAGACATTCCACTTACTGGCAGAGCTGCAGAAGTTGTTCAACAGATGGAGAGTCTCAGAAGACAAGTACCACCACATGGTCCAACATATGAAGAAATGGAAGAAGTGGTGTACAAATATCTCTACAAACAACCCTTTCAGAACCTTCATCCAACAGATCAAATCACAAATCCGAACATCAGAGAAGAATTTGAGAACATCTTCAGCAGAACAAAGCCAAGAACCAGAGCAGAAGTCTTCTCAATTCATAAATTCAAAAAGGTAATCTTCTGCAGGTTCTCCTTCACAAGAACCTATCCAAGAGTCAGGTACAATCTTTACAGAGTCAATAGGGTAAACAATTCAGAAACCACCTTCACTGATTCTGACATAAGGAATCTGAATCCCTATGATCTACCTGAACTTCTGCAATGGACGAAGGACAACTACAACACAGAGCCAAACACCAGAGCCTATCCAGTGCTGAAAAAAGCAATGAGGGAAAGGCTTCTAATCTACAGTCTGATAGACTTTCAGCTGGGAAAGGATCTTGGTCTCAAACATCTGAACCTACGACCACCAGAGGATCGCTACCCACTTGACGCCGTGCCCAACTCAATCATTACAGAACCAAGGTTCGGGTTAGTATTTCAGAACCTACAAGGCAAAGCTAAACTTTTTGTGACCATGGACTGTCAGAAGTATGCAACCAATACTCTGTACAGGTTCAGAACAAGCCTTGTAAAATACAGAGATACTGAGCAAATGGATAGAGACGCTGCAGATGAAATCATCAGAGAAATTGATGCAACAATCCGCTTAAGAGAACTCTGCATCAGTTTCTACAAAGAGATCAGGGAAGTCGGAAGAGATAACAGAAGCTACAATGATTTCAAAGACGCCAAAATCTGATTCTCAAACAACCAATCTTTGCAAACCATGTTAAAGTTTATCTTTCATTATACTCTAATGTAAAATGCCTCTGGCATATCTCTGAATGAAAGAACTTTCGAGGTATTGTTTAACCTCTGTCTTATCTAACTTAGCCAAAAATACTTAAATGTCAAATTTTTATTTTTCACTACTTAGGGGGAGATTGTTAGCTTCAATCTTCCTAATCATAGAAGTATTTGAAAGTAATGAAAAATAGGCCAAGTGAAGAAAGCCTCTTACAGAGGCTCTGCCGTTTCCGAAGGATCAAGGTCAAGAAGTTACAGAAGTTACAGAGGAGATCACAGAACCTCTGTGATACGCACAAAGAAGACCAGACTCGGAACCCGGTGAAGACTGCTCTACAGAAGACCAGACCCATAACCTCTATAATCCTTTGCAGAGCCTCTGTGGTTCAAACTAAAGGCTTGGAAGATATTTATAAAATATCTTTCTACTGTTACTAGATCCGTTCATCAACTTGCATGGAAGCGTGCCCTGTCAAACCTCAACACGTGCCAAGCTCTAAGTGGATTGAATAGGGCTTAGTACAACATAGACGTCTGCTCCATTAAATGCAAAACAGCACGAACAACTGCTCACACCATCCGTTCTACTGTTCATGTCGTCGAAAGAACAGTAGCTCATGCTTTATGGTCTTCTAGAGTAGTATAAAAGGAAGACTCATGTTGAGTTCTTCCTAAGTGAACATAATCAAGAAAAAAACACAACAATATGAGTTTCATGCTTATGCTTTATATCGTCAAATTTGTTTAAACTTTACACCAAAACAGTTCTTAATCTATTCTTGGTGTTCTTTGATATATATCGAAATACAGTAAACTTTGAGATAAACACTTATTCTTAAACTACTGTTTCTTTATATTGTGTTCTAAATCTATCAAACATATCTGTTAGTTCATCAAATACGCTTCCGCATCAAACATAAATTCGAACTAATAGATCTGACAATCTTGTATAAGCAAAACGGGAACCAACGAGAGGTTTTGGCTTGTATACACATATTCATAAAGTCAGGACTGATAGGAATTCCAGTGATTTTCTCTTTTAGAGAAATAGTTCTGTTAAGAGCTCCAGGGGTTTGTTTAACAACCTCTGTGTCACAAGGAAACTTTTCTATTCTGTCAGCCTCTGATTCGTCAGATGATGAATCGTCCTCATATACAGAGGTTGAGTCATCAATATTTCTTTCGACAGAGACTGGACTTTCCGAGCATGTGTCATACTTGCTTTCTTCCTCTGAAAGATTACTTTCTAAGTCAACAGAGGTGTCTGACAAGATCTCTTCAGATAGTTTTTGATCTACAGAATGTGTATATGAATTTTTCAATACATCTATTTTCCCAATTTCCATAATTTCCTTTTCAATTATATTTCTTAGTTTTTCTTCTGTAAGGTTTGGTTCAAACTCAAGTGCTTCTGGAGATAATTTCTTTTCAGAATCTATTGTGCAGACAAAGGCAACTTGAGTTTGAGTCGCTGGTTTACCAAACTTAAAGATTCCTATCTGATCTTGAGTTTTCAGATATTTCTTTGGTTTGGATCCTCTTTTGACAGAGGTTGAAGGTGATAAGTCTGTGTTTTCATACCACACATTTATCATCTTCATGGGTTTCCTTAAGTGAGGTTCCCCAGAGATTTTTACTCTCTTACTTATAGAGATTAAGTTTGGAAAATTTGGTTTGTTGACTTTTCCTACTATAAATAGAGATGACAAAGGTTTATTTTTCTTGTTTTCTGTACCTTGATTAATATCACTATACCCAAGACCTCGCCTTCCTATTTGAGTATTTATTTTCTCATACACCTTTTGAGCATCACGATAATTTTTAATTAAAACATCTCTTCTAAGTAGATCTTGCCAAATGACTTCTCTTTCCTTTTGAAAATATTCTTTAAGAGCTAAAATGTTAAGTCTGTCGCTCTCAGAATCTGAAAGTTCTTTTGTTTTGGATTTTAACGATGTATTTAATTCAGAAATTTTCTCTTTTAAAGGAAAAATATTATTGTTCCAGTGTGCTTCTAAGTCTTCCTTTTCTTTGAAAATCTTTACTTTTTCTTCAGTGAGAAGTCTAGCTTCTCTTTCATAAAAAGTGAGCTTTTTCTGAATATCATCACAAGTCTTTTTCAGTTTAACATTTTCAGTTTTAAATATAAGCAAATCAACTTCTGTAGTACTAGAGATGGAGTTTGAAGTAGATACCTCATTGTCAGAGTCGGAGCTGATGTCTGCCATGCCACAGAACAAGGCATTTTTGGTGAATTCTTCATCAGAGGTTGTATCTGACTCCCAATCTTCCTATTTCACCACTTTGTTCGCCATGAGTGATTTTTGAGCATAATACTCGGCTTTCTTTTTGTAAAAAGCTGAGTCCTTCTGTGGGCGATTTGATCTGCTTCTACATTCATTGGCAAAGTGGCATGGCTTCCCACAGTTGTAGCAACCTTGGTTCTAGGAGTTATTACCCGCACGATCGTCAGTCTTTTGTTGGTTACCACCTTTTTCCGATCTGCATTCATTTTCATAATTACCAGGCTTGCCACATTTGTAGCATTCTTGTGGTGTGTAGCTTGTCTTGTCATCTGACCTCTGTCGGTCATTTCCTCTGTTGTATCTTTCACTCGACCTCTGTTGGTCGTTACTTCTTTCGTCTGACCTCTGTCGGTCAGTTGATTCTTTTATTTTTCTTGATCCCTTCTATTCCAATCTTCTCTTCTCTCTCTGCCATATCTATCATTTCCAGAATTCTTTTGGTTTCCTCTGAATTCTCTTGTCAATAGAGCTAAGGATGTAGCTATTGATGCCAGAGTAATTTCCCCTTCTTCCACAATCTCTTCATCTTCGCTGTCAATCACTATCATCTTTTTCTTTTTTTCCTTTTCCTTTTCTTCTGTAGTTCTTTCTTTCCTCGGCCTCTCTGTATCTTCTGTAGTTTTGCCAACCAAAGCAAGAGGTGCAGTGGTCAGTGTCTTTGTTTGTGCGATTTGAGGCTCTTGACAGCTAATGTTCCGTAGAGGTCTGAAAGAGTCCAGGAATCTAAATCTTGATTGGTTTGTAAAGACATAGATAGCTGGAGCCATTCTTCGTTCAGACTTTTGAGAAACATGGCATTATTCTCTTTAGAAGTTCTGTGGATGCCGAACTTTTTGCAGTTATTGATCAAAGAGTTGAACCTGTCGTATGTTGTCTGCAGAGATTCCTTTGTCAGGGCTTTAAAAGCGTAATACTCGTTTATGTATTGAGCCCTTCGGTTTTTCTGAGTTTTAGCTCCCCCTTCAAGTTGTTTTTCCAGTTCTTTCCAAAGATCATACGAGGATTCGCATGCATCTAAAGACTGGAAGAGTTCATTGGGGATTGCCATAATCAGAATTCTTTTTGTTTTATGCGCGAGTTCATCTTTTATTTTGTCTTGGTCTGAACAACCATCCCTGGTTTTAGTTTTTTGATGCTCAGGGATTTCAGGAGTGTCAGTTGTCGCTGGTACACGAGGTACTATTAACATAGGAACATGAGGAGGATTATAAAGGTATTGTACGAGCTCTTTATCAGTACCCTCAAAGAAGTGGATCATTCTTATTTTCCACTGAGGATACTCATTTCTTAGAAGAGAAGGTGGTTTGGTTAATGAACTAGCTGTGAAGAAGTTTTGTGTGCTTGTCATTTTAAGAGTGAAAAGATTCAGAATGAAGATATGACACGAAAAGTACGAGAGAATAAACTGGATGTATTTTCTGCGTTTGGAAGTTCTTAACAATGCACTTTTATGGAGTTTTAACTAAAGAAACAGTTTCTCTTGATTTACCAGATATCGAATAAATCGATAATGGCTGAAAAGTAGAATCTGTTTGACGAAATGAATAGCAGGTTAAAATCAGACCATGTTTCTATCTATAATCTTGTTAAACGGGGATCGCTTGATATTAAAAAACCAAGTTTTGCTCTGATACCAATTGTTGGTTCCCGTATTTGATTAACAAAGATTATCTTATCTATTAGTTCAAATAAGATGTGTTGCGGAAGCGTATTTGAAGAACTAATAGATATGTTTGTATAGAAACAATACAGAATATCAAATAAACAGTATATGAATAACAGATGAATATCTCAAAGTTTTCCTGTATTTGATGAAGAACACTTAATAATAGATTTGACGTTAAATGTGTGTGTGTGTTTTTCTTGTATATAAACTGGTAAGGAAGAACTCAACATGAGTCTTCCTTTTATACTACTACAAAAGAACTATTCTAGACAAAAGGACTAATGCTACAGGAAAGAAGGGATGGCATGAACAGTTGGAAATCTGCATGCATTAAATGCACTAATATCAACTTGCAAGGATTCATATCAGAGTTTGACACATGTTTGTTGTCGGACCATGCCTTGTACAAGTTGATGAACGGACCCTGGAACAGTAGCAAGATATTTTTATAACAGTGGTAAGAGGTTTCCTCAACAGTGGCAAGATATTATAAATATCTTCCAAGTTTTCAGTCTGAACCGCAGAGGCTCTGTCAAGGGTGACAGAGATTCTGCGGCTCGGTCCTTGGTGAGCATTCTTCTGTAGATCCTTCTTTGGTCGTTTGTGAGTAGTCTTCTGTAGATTCTTCTTTGGAACTTGGTGTTCCTTGAATGATCATTTTCTTTGGCAGAGCTTCTGTGGAACACCGCAGAGCTTCTGTGGAACTCTTTCATACTTGGCCTATTTTTCAATAATTCTAATATTATGAATATTTGGAGCTAACACAATTTTAACCATCTTAAACTCAGAATTACAACCTGACTTATAAACAAGAAAGAAACTAGACTCTTTTATCTTTCAGACGCCACTGACCTGGATTTTTCTTTGATTGTATACAAAATTTACGACACATCAGCTACAAGCTGTCAAAATTCAACTTGACAGCCCTGTGCTAAGTGCACTTTTAGCACATCTTAAAGCTGTTATTAGGTTATAATGTCTTCATATAAAATAAACTAGACATTCATACCTTTCGAACGCCACTGGAATCATTATTATACGATTTTTCTACGATTTTATACAATTTTTCTAAAACAGTGCTGAACATAACTTTCAAACTCAAAAAAAAATTCACACATTTGACCAATTAAGTATCCAATTCCATTCCAATCCTAACCAAATTCAGATGTTAACTTAATTTTATCATTATCAAGGTAAAATCAACAATAAACCATGGTTCATTCACCCATTTCTACCAATTTCATCAAAATCCAACTTTCTATAGCAAAAGGTCAACTTGTTCTTAGTGAAAACTCACTTTTTCCTTCCATCTTCTTGCAAATCAACCATGGAATCAAGGAATTAACTAAAATATAATCATAATCTAAGCAGCAATTCATGATTTCTACACTTATCTTACACATGCATTAAGCTTATTTCACCTAAATTCCATCATAACTTCAAGAACAAGAACAAAGATGAGATTTACCTTCAAATTGTTGTTTAATCCTTCAAGATTGATGTTAATGTCCTTAGTATGAACTTAGATTTGATCCCAATTGATAAAAATCACACCTTAACTTTCACACACAAGTCAGTAGCTGAAATGGGGTGAAAATGGGTCTAAAATCGTGTTTTATTGACTAAAACCCGAGTTGGGTCGGGTTTGACCCGACTGGGTACCCATTTTGACCACTAAACACTAAAAATGGCATAACTTTTCGCTCGTAACTCCGTTTTCTATGAGGTTTTTGCCTACGCGTTCGTGACAAGATAATGTATGACTTCCAATAAGAACATTCCAGAAAATATTCCCAATAATAGCAGTTTTATGTATTTGTAACTTAGGTGTTAAGTTTTTCCTTTGCAAACCTATGACACCCTATATATATTTCTTAAGGATTTTCCTAGAAGTCCTCATTAAACCGTTATATTATCACATAACGCACCTTATTAAACATATATTACACATTACTACACATTTAAAGGCATTTGTTAGGCATATTAAAAATTGTATGTTACACCTCTGCCTCTGATTTGAACCTGAACATGCCCACACTCGCAGTGAAATCTTTGACGTTGGTGGCCTTGGTTGTGGTAAAGGCTTTAATGAACCCCGTGATGTCTTCCAACACCTTCTGCCCTATATCGGTATCAAATCAACTGGGAACTCGTGATCATCTAATACTAGAATACCATCCCTATACACTTTGTCAGCTATAAGAGTGATACCATTAGCTGTGTCAATAGTGAATGATTTATGAAGTCTTTTAGGCACAAATTCCAGATAACGAGTGTACATGTGTGAAACAAACGAGTTGGTAGCACCAGAATCAAAGAGAATACGTGTCGGTCTATAACTTAACAAGAGAATACCAATAATAACTCTGGGTTCTTCACGAGCTTCTTCCGCAGTAATCTGAAATGCACGAGCTCTTGCTTTAGGTACCTTCTCCTTTCGAATGGAAGTACCGATTGTCACCAGTCGTTGTACAGATGCTTTACTTTCATCCCATTTCATACGGGGGAAATCACGTTGTCGATGACCCAAAATGCCACAAGAATAACATGCTTTTTCCCTCTGAGGACAATTCCTACGGACATGACCCGTCTCGCCACAACAGAAACATTTGACCGCAGACCGGTCAATATCACACCGACCGTGGTGTGTCTTGCCACATCTCCAGCAATCTCGTGGCATGTTCGGCTGTAGACTAAAAGCCTGTGACGATGCTCGTGGAGTATTCCGAGAATGAGCTCTCCTCATATTGGAGAAACGAGATGGTTGGTGAGCGCGTACTGAAGATGCTCCCTCAATACGTTGTTGTTTTTTTTAAGAGGGGATCGGATCATCATCACGTCTCGTCAAGTCATGCTCGTGTCGTCGAGCATATTCCACGGCTCTGTTAAAGTCAGAGATATCACGGTTTGCAACAAAGTCTCTGATCTCCCTTCGCAGTCCGTCTATGAAATGATCAATTCGATCGCGTTCCGATGTCAGGAATCGTAAGGCAAACCGTGCCTTCTGATTGAACTGTGTTTCATATTCAATCACGGACAAATTTCCTTGTTTTAGCTCTAAGAACTCCTTCGCCAACCTTCTCTGTAAATCCGTCGGGCAATATTGATCATGAAATCGAGTCTTAAACGACTCACACATCATGTTATCCCTCACATCCTCGCTCAGGGACTCATATGTAGCATCCGACCAAGTTAAAGCCTGATCGGTGAACATAGCAGTCGCGTAGTTCACTTTTTCCTCGTTCCAGACCCGTGTGATCCGGAACACCTTTTCGGTATTTTGTAGCCATTGAATTGTCTTCACGGGATAAGTGATTCCGTTGAATTCTGTGGCACCGCTGCTACGGAATGTTTTAAACGATACACGATCGGTTTTGGGCTTTGACGTAGCACCCGCGACCTTTTCTTTTCCTTTGTCAGTTACTTGTTTCTCAACATCGTACTTTTGTTGTTCCATAGCTTGTTGTATGAATGTCGTGAGCCTTCTCATTAATCGCTCACCTCGAGGAGACAACGTCGTCTCATCGTCATCCAAGGGAAAGTTTGGAGCATTCTCTCCAACATCGGGGTTTGATGGGGTTTGACTGGCGGCGTCGCCATCGGCCATCGCACAGAAAAATTTATAATGTGCAAAGTATTAAATAATATCCTATTCCTGGTCCCCTACCCAACCTGGGTCACTCCTAGCGGTCCATATCCCGTATAATTATCACGTAGTTACTATACAACATCAATGCTCAGTTTAAGTCTACGTACCACTTATTGATACCTAGTTCTCTTAAACTACTGCTCTGATACCATATTGTAACACCCAGATTACACTAATGTCCATTTTACCGTTTAACCTCCAAAATAATCAAATTTTAACACCACCAAAATATACGGGATATAATTTTTAATAAAATTCCCAAATGTCCGCTTTAAATTGTTATGTTTCATTCAAAACATAAACCAACCCAAAAGTTTAAGATATACAATCCATAAGTTTACTTATAACCAACCGGGGACATATCTACACGACAGAATACATACATATATATAACCACCAAAAGCAAGTACCAATATACCCAAAAGAGCTAAACAGGCACTTGTATCAACACCCGGACTATGCTTCCTTATCTTTCCGTTTGTCTACAATCCTTTTTCCTGGAAAAACAATTAATCAATAACGGGTAAGCTATAAAGATTAGTGAGTTGTATATGAAGGTACATGGTTATAATGTTATATATGTATATATATATATAACTGAAAAATGAAACGAAAACTCAAAACGAAAAGCTATTATAACATTGAAGACTAACAACTCGGAGAATTCCATGGATACCTCCCAAAAGACTTACCAAAATCCTAAACATAACATATCAATATTAAAATCAATACATCATAAGTTCAACAACAACATACGCTCTTACCGACAAACTCAACAACGAAATATCAATTGTTCCATATGAACACCTATCACATGGTTCAAGTATCGTATCACGTAGACATATCAGGAATCAATTATAAAATATCAAGAATAATGCACCACTCCCACCTTCATCTGCTGGGTACGTGCAGAATAGCACTCACACTCGTCTCCTAACACACGAGATATGTGAGTACAACGAACCGGTATGCCACACCAAACCTCCGTCTCCCTGGGATACGTGGACATACACCGCTTTCCAGCGTATTACACGAAGTAGTACCCGTATTCACGGTTTACCAAGTGATTAACGAAACAGTTGCGGATCCGGACTCGACCGACATAGTGGAACGATCATACGGAATACAAACCAGAATCAGAGGGACTTACACATGTCACACCTTACGAAAACATGAAACACAACTAATGCAAACAAAAATGCTTATACATATGAGTAACACATAAACATGTAGTTCATATAAACTCACAGTGCACAAAATGGGTCAACCGAACGTCCAACCGAAAGTCGCGTTCCAAATCCGTAATCCAAGTATGTATGGCACCCCAAAAGCTTCCAATTATACTCTTATGCTCCCTGGAGTATACACATTCAATTCCATAAGTATTTAATTACACTACTCATTCTATTTCATTCCTTAGTTAGCTAATTCTATTCCAATTCTTTTGTACAGCCCCCTGTTCTAACACAATTTTTACCATCTTAAACTCAGAATTACAATCTGACTTATAAACAAGAAAGAAACTAGACTCTTTTATCTTTCAGACGCCACTACCCTGGATTTCTCTTTGATTGTATACAAAATTTACAACACAGCAGCTACAAGCTGTCAAAATTCAGATTGACAGCCCTGTACTAAGTGCACTTTTAGCACATCTTAAAGATGTAATTAGGTTATAATGTCTTCATATAAAATAAACTAGACATTCATACCTTTCAAACTCCACTGGAATCACTCTTATACGATTTTTCTACGATTTTATACAATGTTTCTAAATTAGTGCTGAACATAACTTTCAAACTCAAAAAAAAATCACACATTTGACCAATTAAGTATCCAATCCATTCCAATCCTAACCAAATTCAGATGTTAACTTAATTTTATCATTATCAAGGTAAAATCAACAATAAACCATGGTTCATTCACCCACTTCTACCAATTTCATCAAAATCCAACTTTCTATAGCAAAAGGTCAACTTGTTCTTAGTGAAAACTCACTTTTTCCTTCCATCTTCTTGCAAATCAACCATGGAATCAAGGAATAACTAAAATATAATCATAATGTAAGCAGCATTTCATGATTTCTACACTTATCTTACACATGCATTAAGCTTATTTCACCTAAATTCCATCATAACTTCAAGAACAAGAACAAAGATGAGATTTACCTTCAAATTGTTGTTTAATCCTTCAAGATTGATGTTAATCTCCTTAGTATGAACTTAGATTTGATCCCAATTGATAAAAATCACACCTTAACTTTCACACACAAGTCAGTAGCTGAAATGGGGTGAAAATGGGTCTACAATCGTGTTTTATTGACTAAAACCCGAGTTGGGTCGGGTTTGACACGACTGGGTACCCATTTTGACCACTAAACACTAAAAATGGCATAACGTTTCTCTCAACTGATTTTCAACTTGCCGACGTGTTCACAAAACCTCTTGATAAGAGGAGATTTAACTTCTTAATCAGCAAGTTGGGAATGCTTATGATTCAATGAATATGAGATGAGATATTTTATCATTGTTCTTCATGTTTATCATCTCTACAATTATATGCAGCTTTTGGCTTCTATTGTTTGTCCATAAATGGGACCGTGCATTCATTCTGATCATTGAGTTATGAAACGACCGCACTAGAAGAAACACCATTAGGTGTTTGTTGTTGTACTGTTGGTGTAAAATGAACTTCTTGCAAAATTGGCGAAAATTCAGATACAGGAATTGTTGCTTCCACCTCATTACTCCTCCACTGAAGGACCAGAGATTGTCGCTTGTTCAGCACTTTGAGCAACAGGATTCCTATTAGAAACAGTAGAAGTTGAGTTATAACTTCCAAAATATTAATCATAAATTTTTTCAAATAATTGATAAAGATCATTTAAGTGAGAAGTAGATGAAGACGCTTGAGCTTTATCAGATTTAGCAATTGCTAGAATTAGTTGTCCGGAAGCTAAAGCACCAGATATAGCGGGTTTTATGTTGTTCTGTACAGAAGCCAACTCTTCCATCTCATCAAACTTGACTCTAATACTCTCCATCACTGTTCCCGAAGTTCTAAAGTACACTCTATACACTTTGAAAGTAGACGAATATCCAATGAATACGCCTTCGGACTAAACTTGTTCAATTTTTTTTTTGCTGTTTAGTACGAAACATCTACAACCAAATGAACGAAAATATTTAATATTAGGTTTCCTATTATTTATAATCTCATATGGAGTTTTTCCGAATCTTTGATGGATGGTTGATCTATTTTGCGTATACCACGCGGTTGACACTGCTTCAACCCACAAAAATAACAGAAGATCAGAATTAGACAATATTGTTCTTGCGGCTTCAACTAACGTACGATTTCATCTTTCAACAACACCGTTTTGTTGTGGTGTTCTTGCCGCATAGAATCGATGAGTAATCCCCAAAGACTCCAAAAAGTCACCAAGAATTTGATTCTTAACTCCATCCTGTTGTCTGATCTTAACGTCTGAACTGATTGTTGTAGATTAACTTGAAGTGATTTCAGCAAAGAAATGATTAACTCGGGTGTTTCATCCTTTGATCATAGAAATTTGACCCACGTATACCTCGAGTAATCGTCAACCACAACCAATACATACCTTTTTTCATTTATGCTTTTTGTTCTCATGGGTCTGCACAGATCCATGTGTAAAATCTCCAAAACTTTCTTCGTTCTCGGTTCAGGTTTTGGCGGATGAGGAACTCCTTTCATCTTACCTTTCTCACACGCACTGCAGAGATGATCTTTCTCGAACTTTAACACGGGTAAGCCTTTTACTAAATCACCTTTAACGAATTTTTCAATGTATCAGAAATTCAGGTGAGATAGACGTCTGTGCCATGACCATCTTTATTTCAAAGAAGCTTTTGACAATAGACAAACGTCGTTCTTGGGTTTTAGATTAGACAGATCAATTGTGTAAAGATTTAACATTCGAGTTTCAACAAGAAGTTATGTACCATATTCAGTCCGTACTGAACACCTTCTTTCTTTGAAGTTGAATTCCAAATCCTTATCACAAAATTGACCAATGCTAAACAAATTATGAACTAAACCCTCAACGTAATTAACCTTTGTAATTCTGACGTTGTCTTTGACGACATCTCTATAACTCAGAATTAGCGAGTACTGATCATTTCCAAACTTAACCTTTATCAATTGCTTCAACGAGTAAATCTTGTAAGGAATTACAAGTTTTTGTTTATTACAAGCAAATTGATTTATTTCATCACAAGCAAAATTGTTATTCTTTGAATTAAAAGGGAAATTGGATGTTTTCATCTGTTCCACATCTGGTGTGGACTGTTTAACCCTCCATTCAAGCTTAACATTCTTTCTCAAATAACGATATGAAAAATCAGAAGAATGAAAATCAAAAGATTTCGAATCATGAGATTGAAAAGATTTTGATTTTCTTGCTTTTTGTCTTTTCTTCTGTAATTGTCCTTCTCATCTAAATTTCGAATAATAATCATTATGACACAGACGTTTAGGTTTCTTTGCCTCTCATGTTGCTCTCTCTCGAACACTAACCAAACGTTCTGTTGACCCCAGTTTGTCTCAACAATGATATATTCAAACAAAAGTATGCAAAACAGAGTAATGAGAATGTATGCGGAAGCGTTTTAATGCATAAACAAGTTTAAATAATTTGGTTGAATTACACACAAATAATGAAGAGGAACAATAATAGTAAGAGTAGTATGCTCAATAGGTCATCTTTATTAATCACTGGAAATGTGAGTTTACACCAAGAATACACAGTGGTATGTATTTTTCTCTCTAGAATACTCTCTCTCTCTCTCTCTCTCTCTCTCTCTCTCTCTAAAGCTCAGCGTGTATGAGAATTGTGTGATGCATGCCTGAAATGGCAGATTGTGCTCTCTACATATAGTAAAGGTTGGGCACAGAATAGTATATGGACAAGGTAGTAGGACTATTTGATCTTCAGGATCTTCATACTTGTAGAGGCACATGAGAGGCACATGATCGTTTATCTTCAAATATGCACAAGTCTTTGTCTTCAGAAGTTTGGCCACACAGAGACTCTGTGGAGTTTCACAGAGGCTCTGTGGTCCGAGGTTGATCTTCAGGTTAGGCTTGACTTCTCAATGAATGACTGAAAGAGGCTTTTGATCTTCTGCAGAGAGTCTTGGTATACTCGGTAGAGGTCTTATGTGATTCTTGAACTTAGCTTATTTTTCAATACTTCTAAGAATGAACTATTGGAGCTAACAATCTCCTCCTAAGTATTGAAAAATAAAATTTACAGAACTAAGTAAGTGCTTAGGCTAAAAGAACAAGAGGTGAAAATTTCAACCTATGTAAAAGATAGATAATCTCATTAATTGCTATGCCAGAGGCATTTACAGAAGATGAAAATTAAAATTACATGACTTGAATAAAAATAAGGAAATTACAAAATCACAGAGCCTAAATTTTGGCATCTGGAAAGTCATCAATTATTTTGCCCCATCCACCCTTCTTTTTCAGTTTCGTGTAGTAAAAAGCGCACATGTCTCTAAACCTCAGAGTCGCATCTATATTCTCTATTAGTTGATCTGCATCTTCTAGATTAACATACTCGGTGCCTCTGAGATTTAGAAGGTCCTCTTTGAATGTGTGAAGGGTTTGAGTTGCGTACTTCTGGTAGTCGTATCCTACAAATAGTCTCTTCTTTCCTTGGGGATCGAGGAATACATAGCCAAGACGGGGATGCCTGATTATGGTATTTGATAAGATGTCGGCAGAGGATGGGTCATACCTTACTTGAAGAAGATCAAAATGTCGTCGGGTGCAGTAAGATTGATCTTCTCGACTAGGAAGTCGATTAGACTGAAGTATAGCAACTTCTCTCGCATAAAGCTTCTGATGGTCATGTGGTCTCTCTTATACTGTTGTATGTGCCCATACCTTCCTTATGTCCAGAAGTAGAGCTCTGTTAGGTCAAAGGGATGAATGTTCCTTAAGTTTGCATCTGTAAATTTCATCTCTGTGCCATCCACCCTACGCACGAAGTGTTGGCAGTACCAGAAGTTGCGACATTGGGTGTGCAGAAGCTTGATCTCCATGACATCATTGATCTTAGAGTTAGAGTAGACATCCTCAACCTTTTGTGCCTTATCTCGGTAGAACCTGTTGCCCACCTCGGCAATGATGTCGGGTTTTAGTGTAGGCTCAGGAGTGAATCATTGATTCATTGGCTATAAAGATATTTGTACACCACCTCTTCCATGTCCTTCTTTGGCAGAGGTGGGGGAATTGGTTTGCACAGAGCATCCATATCTCTTAAAACTTGAGCAACCATGTCCTCAGATTGCTTTGCAGAGAGGCAAGAGGTGGGTAGGCTGACAAAGGGGCTCCATATGTCAAATCTTCTTCTTCGGGCTTGGGGGTCACAAAAGCGTCAAATGCACTATTCATCAACTTTTCAGTAGGTTGGGGTTTGGGTTTGGATTTGGGTTTTAGGTCCTCTGTTGCTATCCCTTTACCTTTCTTTTCTACAGTTGGTTTGGCCTTAGGGGATTCTGTTGGTTTAGGATTGGGTAGAGGAACTTTTATAGGTTTAACATTTGAGCTCTGTAGGGTTGGAGTTGGGGTTTGTTGTTGTTGTTGGGGTTGGTTCTGTGGTTGTTCCTCTGTAGGATTAATCTTCAAGTAGTTCCTTGGTTTTGGGGTTCTGGTGGGAATGGATTTGACCCTTGGTGTGTTGGGTCTTTGTTATTCTTCTGCGGGTGTGGGTGAGGGTAGGTTTTCAGCTTGGGGTGTTGGTTTTGGGGTTGAAGATGGGAATTCATCGTCTTCATTCTCAGAGCTAGATTCCTCAGAGGTTGATGACTCATCTGTGGTGGTTTTTTCATGGGTTTGCTCTGACTGTTGGGTTGTTTGTTGGATAGGGGTGATGGCTAAGGATTGATTTGTCGATGAAGGTGGCTATGTAGTATTCTCTGCCTCTTTGTTCTCCCACTCATGATGATCAGAGGGCCCATTGCTATCGTCCTCGTGATCATCATGCTTCTACTGTGTACTTGCTTCTGCCTGGCATGTGGTTAGAGGCTTTTTAGTCCTTGGAAGATTTCGGCCAGCAGTCTCTAGCTGATCGCATATGTTGTCGTATATACCCAATATATAGGCCACCTCTTGTAACAACCAAATTACACTAATGTCCATTTTACCGTTTAACCTCCAAAATAATCAAATTTTAATACCACCAAAATATACGGGATATAATTTTTAATAAAATTCCAAAATGTCCGCTTTAAATTGTTCCGTTTCATCCAAAACATAAACCAACCCAAAAGTTTAAGATTTACAATCCATAAGTTTACTAAAATCCTTTTTCCTGGAAAAAAAAATGCATCAATAACGGGTAAGCTATAAAGCTTAGTGAGTTGTATATGAAGATACATGGTTATAATGTTATATATGTATATATATATAACTGAAGAATGAAACGAAAACTCAAAACGAAAAACTATTATAACATTGAAGACTAACAACTCGGAGAATTCCATGGATACCTCCCAAAAGACTTACCAAAATCATAAACATAACATATCAATATTAAAATCAATACATCATAAGTTCAACCACAACATACGCTCTTACCGACAAACTCAACAACGAATGTCAATTGTTCCATATGAACACCTATCACATGGTTCAAGTATCGTATCACGTAGACATATCATGAATCAATTATAAAATATCAAGAATAGTGCACCACTCCCACCTTCATCTACTGGGTACGTGCAGAATAGTACTTACACTCGTCTCCTAACACACGAGATACGTGAGTACAACGAACCGGTATGCCACACCCAACCTCCATCTCCCTGGGATACGTGGACATACACCGCTTTCTAGCGTACCACACGAAGTAGTACCCGTATTCACGGTTTACCAAGAGATTAACGAAACAGTCGCGGATCCGGACTCTACCGACATAGCAAAACGATCATACGGGATACAAACCGGAATCAGAGGGACTTACACATGTCACACCTTACAAAAACATGAAACACAACTAATGCAAACAAAAATGCATATACATATGAGTAACACATAAACATGTATTTCATATAAACTCACAGTGCACAAAATGGGTCAACCGAACGTCCAACCAAAAGTCGTGTTCTAAATCCATAATCCAAGTATGTATGGCACCCCAAAAGCTTCCAATTATACTCTTATGCTCCCTGGAGTATACATATTCAATTCCATAAGTATTTAATTACACTACTCATTCTATTTCATTCCTTAGTTAGCTAATTATATTCCAATTCTTTTGTATAACCCCCTGTTCTAACACAATTTTAACCATCTTAAACTCAGAATTACAATCTGACGTATAAACAAGAAAGAAACTAGACTCTTTTATCTTTCAGACGCCACTGACCTGGATTTTTCTTTGATTTCATACAAAATTTACAACATAGCAGCTACAAGCTGTCAAAATTCAAAATTCAGCTTGACAGCCCTATATTAAGTGCACTTTTAGCACATCTTAAAGCTGTAATTAGGTTATAATGTCTTCATATAAAATAATGTAGACATTCATACCTTTTGAACGCCACTGGAATCACTCTTATACGATTTTTCTACGATTTTATACAATTTTTCTAAAACAGTGCTGAACATAACTTTCAAAATCAAAAAAAAAATCACACATTTGACCAATTAAGTGTCCAATTCCATTCCAATCCTAACCAAATTCAGATGTTAACTTAGTTTTATCATTATCAAAGTAAAATCAAGAATAAACCATGGTTCATTCACCCATTTCTACCAATTTTATCAAAATCCAACTTTCTATAGCAAAAGGTCAACTTGTTCTTAGTGAAAACTCACTTTTTCCTTCCATCTTCTTGCAAATCAACCATGGAATCAAGGAATTAACTAAAATATAATCATAATCTAAGCAGCATTTCATGATTTCTACACTTATCTTACACATGCATTAAGCTTATTTCACCTAAATTCCATCATAACTTCAAGAACAAGAACAAAGATGAGATTTACCTTCAAATTGTTGTTTAATCCTTCAAGATTGATGTTAATCTCCTTAGTATGAACTTAGATTTGATCCCAATTGATAAAAATCACACCTTAACTTTCACACACAAGTCAGTAGCTGAAATGGGGTGAAAATGGGTCTAAAATCGTGTTTTATTGACTAAAACCCGAGTTGGGTCGGGTTTGACCCGACTGGGTACCCATTTTGACCACTACACACTAAAAATGGCATAACTTTTCTCTCGTAACTCCGTTTTCGATGAGGTTTTCGCCTACGCGTTCGTAACAAGATAATGTATGACTTTCAATAAGAACATTACAGAAAATATTCCCAATAATAGCTGTTTTATGTATTTGTAACTTAGGTGTTAAGCTTTTCCTTTGCAAACCTATGACACCCTATATATATTTCTTAAGGATTTTGCTACAAGTCCTCATTAAACCGTTATATTATCACATAACGCACCTTATTAAACATATATTACACATTACTACACATTTAAAGGCATTTGTTAGGCATATTAAAACTGTATGTTACAATTGCCTCCTCCTTTTGAAGATTTCGTCCTCGAAATCATCGTTGCTCAAATAAGGATGGATACTTTGCCATCATCTCATCTTTATTCTCCCACATCCAATTCGGCCCTCGATGATGCTTCCATTTTACTAACACTAACTCAACAACTTTTTTTTCCGTAAACTAACCGTTCTCTCGTTTAGAATGGCTTCGGGTTCTTCAATGTATCGTAACCGCTCATCCACTTTTACCTCTGCTAAAGGTATCGTCTCTTTGTGTTTACCAAGACACTTCCGCAAATAACACACATGAAATACATCATGAATTCCTGTGAGTTCCTCCGGTAGTTCCAGCTGGTAGGCTTGCCTACCAATACGTTTCAAGATCTTGAACGGTCCAATAAAACGTGGACTGAGTTTACCTTGCTTCCCGAATCTCAACACCCTTTTCCACGGCGAAACTTTAAGCATAACCATATCACCAACGGTGATTTCAATCGGTCTCCGGCGTAGGTCAGCATAGGATTTATGTCGGTCCTGTGCGGCTTTCATCCTTTCCCGTATAACCTAGATTTTGTCATGAGTGATTTGTATCAATTCGGGACCAGCTAGCATCTTTTCTCCCGTTTCTCGCCAACAAAGAGGCGTACGACACCTACGTCCATACAAAGCCTCGAAAGGAACCACCCCAATCGTCGAGTGGTAGCTGTTGTTATATGAAAACTCAATCAGAGGTAAGTGAGTATCCCAACTTCCACCGAACTCTAGAACACAAGCACGTAGCATATCTTCAAGAGTTTGAAATGCGTTTTTTTGAGCTTCGGCCCAAACAAATTTCACGTCTTTGCGGGTAAGAGAAGTAAGAGGTACGGAAATCTTTGAGAAATCCCGTATGAACCGTCGGTAATAACCCGCTAGACCGAGAAAACTTCTAACTTCAGAGGCATTATTGGGTTGTTCCCATTTCTGTATCGCCTCGATCTTGGATGGATCCACAGAAACTCCATCATAAGAGATCGTATGTCCTAAGAATTGTACCCGTCGGAGCCAAAACTTGCATTTTGAAAACATAGCATACAACCGCGCTTTCCTCAATAATTCCAAATCTCCCGAAGATGTGTAGCATGATCAGCTTTCGTCTTAGAGTACACCAATATGACGTCAATAAAGACGATGATAGACTTATCGAGCATCGGATGACACACTCAATTCATTAAGTCCATGAATGCTACCGGTGCATTCGTCAAACCAAACGGCATAACCAGAAATTTGTAGTGACCATATCGGGTACGAAAAGCTGTCTTGGGTACATCCTCCTCATGTACCTTTAATTGATGGTATCCTGATCTCAAGTCAATCTTGGAGAAGTAACTTGCTCCTTGAAGCTGGTCAAACAGATCATCAATACGCGGTAAAGGGTATTTATTCTTGATGGTTACCTTGTTCAGTTCCCGGTAATCTATGCACATCCGGAAGGAACCATCTTTCTTCTTCACGAATAAGACTGGGGCACCCCATGGTGAAGTGCTCGGTCGGATGAAACCCTTATCCAACAATTCCTGTAACTGGCTCATCATCTCTTTTATTTCAGCCGGTGCGAGACGATAAGGTGTCTTAGCAATAGGGGCGGCACCGGGTACCAGATCGATCTGGAACTCTACTTGCCTGTCTGGTGGTAGCCCAGGAAAATCATCGGGGAATACATCCGGATACTCGCATACGATCGGTACATCGTTCACTGTCTTTTTCGCTTCTTTCGACGCATCTAGAACATATGCCAGAAAAGAAGAACACCCCTTAGATAAATAACGTCGCGCTTTTAACATAGAGATTACCTTTACGTCACCAACTCGTCATTCACCGTAAACGTATAAATAACCCTCGTCATCGATCGGTATCCGAATCATCCGCATAGAGCATATAATATCAGCACAGTTTCTTGTTAGCCAATCAATTCCAATCACAACATCGAAGCCGCGAATATCCATTGGTATCAAATCAACTGAGAACTCGTGATCATCTAATACTAGAATACCATCCCTATACACTTTGTCAGCTATAAGAGTGATACCATTAGCTGTGTCAACAGTGAATGGTTTATGAAGTCTTATAGGCACAGATTCTAGATAACGAGTGTACATGTGTGAAACAAACGAGTTGGTAGCACCAGAATCAAAGAGAATATGTGTTGGTCTATAACTTAACAATAGAATATCAGTAATAACGTTTGGTTCTTCGTGAGCTTCTTCCGCAGTAATCTGAAATTTACGAGCTCTGGCTTTAGGTACGTCCTCCTTTCGAATGGAAGTACCGATAGTCACCGGTCGTTGTACAGATGCTTTACTTTCATCCCGTTTCAAACGGGGGAAATCACGTTGTCGATGACCCAAAACGCCACAAGAATAACATGTTTTTTTCCTCTGAGGACAATTCGTACAGACATGACCCATCTCGCCACAGCAGAAACATTTGACCGCAGACCGGTCAATATCACACCGACCGTGGTGTGTCTTGCCACATCTCCAGCAATCTCGTGGCAGGTTCGGCTGTAGACTAAAAGCCTTTGACGATGCTCGTGGAGTATTCCGAGAATGAGCTCTCCTCATATTGGAGAAACGAAATGGTTGGTGAGCGGGTACTGAAGATGCTCCCTCAATACATTGTTTTTTTTTCCAAGAGGGGATCGGATCATCATCACGTCTCGTCAAGTCATGCTCGCGTCGTCGAGCATATTCCACGACTCTGTTAAAGTCAGAGATATCACGGTTTGCAACAAAGTCTCTGATCTCCCTTCGCAGTCCGTCTATGAAATGATCAATTCGATCGCGTTCCGATGTCAGGAATCGTAAGGCAAACCGTGCCTTCTGATTGAACTGTTTTCATATTCAATCACGGACAAATTTCCTTGTTTTATTTCTAAGAACTCCTTCTCCAACTTTCTCTGTAAATCCGTCGGGCAATATTGATCATGAAATCGAGTCTTAAACGACTCCCACATCATGTTATCCCTCACATCCTCGCTCAGGGACTCATGTGTAGCATCCCACCAAGTTAAAGCCCGATCGGTGAACATAGCAGTCGCGTAGTTCACTTTATCCTGGTTCCAGACCCGTGTGATCCAGAACACCTTTTTGGTATTTTGTAGCCATTGAATTTTCTTCACAGGATCAGTGATTCCGTTGAATTCTGTGGCACCGCTGCTACGGAATGTTTTAAACGATACACGATCGGTTTTGGGCTTTGACGTAGCACCCGTGACCTTTTCTTTTCCTTTGTCAGTAACTTGTTTCTCAACATCGTACTTTTGTTGTTCCATAGCTTGTTGTATGAATGTCGTGAGCCTTCTCATTAATCGCTCACCTCGAGGAGACAACGGCGTCTTATCGTCATCCAAGGGAAAATTTGGAGCATTCTCTCCAACATCGGGGTTTGATGGGGTGTGACTGGCGGCGTCGCCATCGGCCATCGCACATAAAAATTTATAATGTGCAAAGTATTAAATAATATCCTATTCCTGGTCCCCTACCCATCCTGGGTCTCTCCTAGCGGTCCATATCCCGTATAATTATCACCTAGTTACTATACAACATCAATGCTTAGTTTAAGTCTAAATACCACTTATTGATACCTAATTCTCTTAAACTACTGCTCTGATACCATATTGTAACACCCAGATTACACTAATGTTCATTTTACCGTTTAACCTCCAAAATAATCAAATTTTAAGACCACCAAAATATACGGGATATAATTTTTAATAAAATTCCGAAATGTCCGCTTTAAATTGTTACGTTTCATCCAAAACATAAACCAACCCAAAAGTTTAAGATTTACAATCCATAAGTTTACTTATAATCAACCGGGGACATATCTACCCGATAGAATACATACATATATATAACCACCAAAAGCGAGTACCAATATACCCAAAAGAGCTAAACAGACACTTGTATCAACACCCGGACTATGCTTCCTTATCTTTCCCTTTGTCTACAATCCTTTTTCCTGGAAAAAAAAATTAATCAATAACGGGTAAGCTATAAAGCTTAGTGAGTTGTATATGAAGGTACATGGTTATAATGTTATATATGTATATATATATAACTGAAGAATGAAACGAAAACTCAAAACGAAAACTCAAAACGAAAAGCTATTATAACATTGAAGACTAACAACTCGGAGAATTCCATGGATACCTCCCAAAAGACTTACCAAAATCATAAACATAACATATCAATATTAAAATCAATACATCATAAGTTCAACAACAACATACGCTCTTACCGACAAACTCAACAACGAAATGTCAATTGTTCCATATGAACACCTATCACATGGTTCAAGTATCGTATCACATAGACATATCATTAATCAATTATAAAATATCAAGAATAGTGCACCACTCCCACCTTCATCTACTGGGTACGTGCAGAATAGTACTCACACTCGTCTCCTAACACACGAGATACGTGAGTACAACGAACCGGTATGCCACACCCAACCTCCGTCACCCTGGGATACGTGGACATACACCGCTTTCCAGCGTACCACACAAAGTAGTACCCGTATTTACGTTTTACCAAGAGATTAACGAAACAGTTGCGGATCCGGACTCGACCGACATAGTGGAACGATCATACGGAATACAAACCTGAATCAGAGGGACTTACACATGTCACACCTTACGAAAACATGAAACACAACTAATGCAAACAAAAATGCATATACATATGAGTAACACATAAACATGTATTTCATATAAACTCACAGTGCACAAAATGGGTCAACTGAACGTCCAACCGAAAGTCGCATTCCAAATCCGTAATCCAAGTATGTATGGCACCCCAAAAACTTCCAATTATACTCTTATGCTCCCTGGAGTATACACATTCAATTCCATAAGTATTTAATTACACTACTCATTCTATTTCATTCCTTAGTTAGCTAATTCTGTTCCAATTCTTTTGTACAGCCCCCTGTTCTAACACAATTTGTTGGTTCCTGTATTTGATTAACAAAGATTATCTTATCTATTAGTTCAAATAAGATGTGTTGCGGAAATGTATTTGAAGAACTAACAGATATGTTTGTATAGAAACAATACAGAATATCAAATAAACAGTATATGAAGAACAGATGAATATCTCATAGTTTTCCTGTATTTGATGAAGAACACTTAATAATAGATTTGACGTTAATTGTGTGTGTGTTTTTCTTGTATATAAACTGGTAAGGAAGAACTCAACATGAGTCTTCCTTTTATACTACTACAAAAGAACTATTCTAGACAAAAGGACTAATGCTACAGGAAAGAAGGGATGACATGAACAGTTAGAAATCTGCATGCATTAAATGCACTGATATCAACTTGCAAGGATTCCTATCAGAGTTTGACACGTGTTTGTTGTCGGACCATGCCTTGTACAAGTTGATGAACGGATCCTGGAACAGTAGCAAGATATTTCTGTAACAGTGGTAAGATATTTCTTCAACAGTGGTAAGATATTTCTTCAACAGTGGCAAGATATTATAAATATCTTCCAAGTTTTCAGTCTGAACCGCAGAGGCTCTGTCATGGGTGACAGAGATTCTGCGGCTCGGTCCTTGGTGAGCATTCTTCTATAGATCCTTCTTTGGTCCTTTGTGAGTAGTCTTCTGTAGATTCTTCTTTGGTACTTGGTGTTCCTTGAATGATCATTTGCTTTGGCAGGGCTTCTGTGGAACACCGCATAGCTTCTTTGGAACTCTTTCATACTTGGCCTATTTTTCAATACTTCTAATATTATGAATATTTGGAGCTAACAATCTCCCCTAAGTATTGAAAAATGAAAATTTGACTTTATGCATAATTAGGCTAAGTAAAGTAGACAGAGGTTAAACAATACCTCAAAAGTTTCATTTCATTTATTTTTTACTATTACAGAGATATGTAAAAGAGATTTAGACATTTGCATCTTTGAAGTCATTGAAACTTCTGTTGTCGAATCCTACTTCTCTGAGCTCGTGATAGAAATTGATGCAGAGTTCTCTCAAGCCAATTGTAGCATCTATTTCTCTGATCATTCTTTCTGCTGATTCTTGATCCATAACCTCAGTACCTCTGTTCTCTTGTAAGATTGATCTGAACTTCTTCAGAGTACTAGTTGCATACTTCTGACAGTCCATTTCCACAAAAAGTCTCACTTGTCCAGCAGGATCCTTATACACTAACCGGTACCTTGGTGTTGTTATGATTGAGTTGGGTATTGCAGAAGGTGGGCAGTGATCCTTTATCGGTCTCAGACTCAGGTTTCTGACTCTAATATCTCTTCCCAGTTAAAAGTCTATCATGCTATACAGCAGAAGCTTTTCTCTCATTGCTTTCCTGAACACTTGGTATGCCCTTCTGTTAGCATCGTTGTCGAGTTTTCTTTCGTCCAAAGTAGAAGATCTGGCAGATCGTAGGGGTTCAAGTTCCTTATATCGGCATCTGAAAATTGATTTTCGGACTTGTTCTCCCTTTTGACTTTGTAAATGTTGTACCTGATCTTTGGAAAGGTTCTTGTTTGAGAGAATTTGCAGTATATTACCTTTTCTATTTTGGACTCTGAGAAGACTTCTGCCCTTGATTTTGGCTTTGTTCTGCTGAAGGTGTAGTCAAGGTCAGCTCTGAGTTGAGGATCTTCGATGTGTGGTATAGGGTTGTTCTGATATTGCTGTTTGTAAAGGTACCTATACACCGCCTCTTCCATTTCTGCATGTCGTGTATCTGGTGGTGGTATTGGTCTTTGCAGAGCATCCATTTGTCGTTTTATCTCTGCAACCCTACCCTCTGTTGCGCAGTCGTCTTCAGGTTTAGGTGTGACAAAGGCATTGAATGAGCTCTTCATCAACTTCTCTGTCGTCTGTGGATTTTTCTTTTTCTTCTGTGGTTCTTCTGTCATGATTCCTTTACCTTTATCTTTGGTTTGGGAAGGCTCAGAACCTATTGTCTGCTTTGGACTCTGTGGGATTGCTTCTGTTGGTTTGGGTGTTGAGATTTCTGTGGGTATGATGGGGATTGCCTCTGTAGTTTTTGATACTTCAGTTTCTGAGGACTTTGGTGGGGATTGTTCTGTTGGTTTGATTTGGGATTTGGGTTCTGTTGATGTTTCTTCTGTGAGCTCGGTTGTGGTTTGTGGAGGGATATCAAAACGTTTTGCGGCTCTGAAAGCAGATACGAACTCCATTCTTTTTAGGACATACGTAGCAGAACGTTTTGTTGTTTTTGGTTTATGGGCAATGGATTTTCTTCTTGGGTTGGGATTTTGGTTGAGAATGGGGAAGTTCTTCTGAGGATGAAGATGTCAGGATTTGAACTTCAGGGACATCTTTTTCAAGGAAAGAGGTGGTTTCCACAGAGGCTGGTATTTCCTCTGTGGGTCTCTGTTGTGTTTCCTGAGTTTGGGTTTGGGTTGGTGGTGCAGAGGAAATTGGTCCTGCAGATATTGTAGGATTGTTTGCAGTTGTTTCTCTTTGATTCTCCCCTTGTTTCTTCCCCTCAGGATGATCTGATGAATCATCATCAGAATCATCCTGACCCTTATCTTCGTTACCTTCTGCTCTGCAAGTAGTGTCAGGTTTCTTTGCCCCAGCTGCCATCATTTTGGCACAGAGATCATCACAAAGACCAAGAAGAGTTAGAACTTCGGCCTCTGTGTTGAACCGTATCTTTCCCACACTAGCCTTGAAGTCTTTTACGTAAGAAGCGTTGGCTATTGTGAAAGCTCTGATGAATTCTATCATTTGATTTAAGATGATTTGCCCAAGTTCTGTCACCTGTGCTCTGGTCATGTAGTCGGTAGGCTTCATGGCTAGAGTAGCGTCTGTTGTTTGTTCCTGAACTTGTCGTAGAGCCTTCTGCAGTTCTTCTGGAGTAATAAATTTTGATGACACTTGTTCTTTCATCTTTTCCAGATATATGTTGATTGAGTTGTTGAAGGCAGAACTTGCAGTTTTTTCAAGATCAACAGCAGCAGAGGTAGGTGTGGTGGCAGAAGTTGTGGCAGCAGTCTTTATAGATTGCACCTCTGTGGACAAGTTGTCCATTTTGGTGTTTAGTTCTGAGAGGGCCTTGGATGTAACTTCTGCAAAAGGTTTGAAAGAGCTTTTCAACTCTTCCAATGTTTGGTTCACAGAGGTGACAAGGGTTTGGAACTCATCCTTTGATACGTGTGAACTCGTGGTGACCTCTGGAGGAACACATTCGTCTCCAGAGTTTGTCCTTGTTCCTTGGACACCTTCTGTCACCCCTGTTTGTACGTTGAGGGTGGAAGGATTTCCTTCTGATCCTCGAGGAGAAATATGAGTTTCAACCCCTACAGAAGTTCTGTGAAGAACATTGTCCAAATCCACTCTAGAGGTGGGTATTGGAATATCCTTCTGTTGACTCGGAGACTTGTCTAGAGTCTCTTCGTCTCTGTGCTCTCTAATCCCCTCTGAAGGGATGTTGGGCCCTATTGTGGTGTGCGTGGCAGAGGAAACGAATTTCTCTGCAAGGATGTCAGATGTGATTTGGGGTAATAAATCATGAACTATGGGTGAGTCCTTTCGAGAGGACTCCACAGGAATGGTTTCCTCGGTTATATTAGGCACAAGACTTGAAAGAGTAACCTCTGGCTGGCTGGGAGGGGTTGGGATCGAGCTGTGCTGCTCTATTTCAATGATACCTTCTACCGCTAGACCGGAGGTATCAGAAATCTGGGTTGCACTAGGAGGGGGTTTGGGATGTGTGCCATCTTCTTCTTCGGCATCTTTTTCTGTAGAACCCTCTGTTGTTTCTATCCTAACATCTTCCCCTATTTCTATGTTTATCTCTTCTTCTGAGGTTTCCTCTGTAGGCGCTACAGTTTCTGCCGCTTCTCTTAAGGAATCATAAATGAAGTGAGATCCTATGAGTTGTCATACGTGAGGGTGTATGGTTTGTGTACCTTGAGTAGCAGAAATGACTTATGTTGTGTGCATAGCTTCTGTATACTGCTCCAATGGTTCTGCGACCCATCCTGATGGATCTAAGGTTTGAGCAATATCGGGATTGTTGAGGAAGGTATTGAAATGTCCTTGTTGATCTGTATAACCTATTGGGGAGGGAGATTGCAGATGTATAGCCTGGTCTTCCTCTTCTTGTTCGACATCCTCTGTGATAACCTGCAGAGGTGTACTTGGATTCTTTTTCTTTGACTTTCTCTTCTTTGGCTTAGGAGCTCCCTCTTCTGTGGATTTGGATTTCCTTTTCTTTTGTTTTGGAGGTGAGGGAGGTGCAGAAGTTCTTGCCTCTGTAGCAAGTGGTGAAGTGGTTTGAACTGCAGAGGTTGTAGTGTCTTCTGTGGGTTTTCTTTTCTTTGTCTTTTTCTTGGGTGTTGCTGCAGAGCTTTTTCTTTTTTGAGAAGAAGAGTAAATGCTTCTCTTTGAGCTTTGAATAGGTCGTGTACTGAATAGTGTTTCTCCGAAGCTTTAGCCCATTCCTCTTCTGTCATCCTCTCAACTATATCTACACCTAAGGGGGTTCCTAGACGCGGGGGTGTCACAGGACTTCGTTCTGGAGTCCTGTGGACGCGTATATACTCTAATTTCCTATCCTCATCAGTTGCATATGCCAGAAGGTTCTTCGACAGAGGTCTGCAGTGGGGGTAACTGTCTTCATGCTCTGTAGGAGTATTTTTATTCATTGGGTAAAGCTTTACAGATGGCCCTTCCATTGGCCACTTCTGCATTTGAAGTAGAGGCTCGAAAATGACTCCTAGAATTCTTTGGTATTGCAGAGGAGGTTGATACCCTGGTGTGTTCCTCTTGGCCTTTTGAGTTGCGAGCTTTTTGTCGATTGTGTTCACTAATTCCTGAATCATGATGGTCGCATAGTCAAGTGGAATATCGTAATAGATTCCATACATGATGGTCAGGATCTGGAATGAGCTTTGGTCAGGACTACCGGTTTTTCCTATGAGGCAACGACTCAAGATGGAGAACAGGGTATTCCACAGAGGTGGTAGTCTGCCTCTGCGGAAATCATTGCGTTTCCACAGGGTTGTGTTATATCCTAACATTTCGACGAATCGACAGAGCTCCTCGTCCGTAGGAACCTCAGCATATTTCTTGATTCCAAGTAGACCTCTAGTTGGTAGGTTGAACTCCAGTGAAAACATGGTTCTGTTAAACATGAGTTCTAGGTAGTCAGACTTGCCTGGTTTTGAAATGTAGCCCTTTATCAAAGAATCATCTGAATCAAAACGGCAACTTTGCCAAAATTGATTCAGATATCGTGCAGGGATTTTGGTTGGGGTTTTGGAAAGGAGAGGGTATAGGAAATGATTTTCTAGGATATTTAGGAGAAGAGCATGGGCTTCGCCGAAAGCTGTTGGTGAGGGTACCAGGTAGCAGTTGTTGGATTTTAAAGGTAGAACATTCTCAAAATGTTCTTTGTTCAGAAAGTGTTGAAGGTTGGTGGTTGGTGCAAAGTTTGCAGAGTCGCCGGAGTTTTCTTTTTCAGCATTTGCGGTGATGTTAGGGTTTAGGGATTGGTCTGAATGCACTGGAGAGTGTTGAGGAGAGTTCGCCGGAAAGTTTTGAGTAGCGTGGGAACTGGAAGCCATTTTGCACAGTAAAATGATGATTTGAATATAGTTGCAGGTTCGTCGGAGAAGAGAGTGAGTAAAGTTTTTGTGACGGAAGGTAACTTGGGTTTTATACTGAGTTTGTGGCCGTAGAATCTGAAAGGGTTAATATTTTGAGGTTAATATTATTTGGGGTCCGCACTTGAGTCGTTACGACGGGTTCAACTTTCCATAGGAACGTGTTGCATGTAGGTCCAATAAAAAGATGACACGTCCTCTGTGTCAGTTATAACGAGACGTCGTGGGCGGCCTTATTAAATGCTAGGCGCGTGGGCCTCTTTACCTCCACATGATTCTCACTCGCAGAAAAGTTACCGTTACTGTTACAGAAATGCCTATTGTAAAAACTGACAGAGGCTTTGTGATTTGAGAATCTTATTTTTCTTGCCTCTGTAGTTTGTACCTTCAACAAGAATGTTTGAAAAAATCCATGGAGAGGATCGATAAATTATGTATAGAAATTCCTTTACAGAGGTTTTTGGACCTCTGTCAGAGCCAGCAGAGGTTTTGAGAGAAGAAATTTCGTATATCTAATAATTTATAAACATTTTTGATCATCCAAATTTTTGATTGTTTTTAACAATGGTTTTAGGACCTTTTTGAAAGCTGGTGTCCTAGAAAATTGTTTTTGAAAAAGGTTTTGTGCAGCAAAAAGTCCTTTTAAAACAAGTGTTGGTCTACAAGAGTTCTTTCTTGTGGAGAGAAGTCTGTAACCGATGACTTCTTCTGCAGTGTTTGTATGCTATGATTCTTTTTGATTTTGATACCTAAAAAGATTTACAGAGTTTCCAAGAATTATTGATTTAAGATCAGAGCTTTTGCCTGCAGAACCTCTGTTGGATTCAGCAGAGGCTCTGTGACCTTAAATTTCTAATAATGGAAAACTCAACATTCTTTTTTATCAAATTTTATTTGGAATGTGTTTAATAATGTTTCTAGAACATATTTAGAAATTTGTGTCCAAGAAAATTATTTTCAAAAAGAATTTGTTCGAGATACTAACCTTTTTGTTCTTCTTTGTTCGCCAATGATCTTTTCTTCTGTTTTTGTCATCTCTTCCTCTGCTCCCCCTTGACTTATAAATCTCTGTAGATTAAGCAAGGTTTCCTTTTGCTCCCCCTTGATCTAATCATCCTCCGTAGATAAATTTCGTTTTCCTCTGCTCCCCCTTGACCTATGCTTGGTTCAAATAATTAGAAGTGAATGTATATAACATAGGTCGTGTATCAGAGGTTCTGTAAGGATCGTCAGAGGTTCTGAGGAGATTTACAGAATCTTTGTTGCTTTTCAGATAGGAGTTTAGTAGAATTTACATACAAAGTAATAAACAAAATAGAAAATATACATACTGTATAATATAAAGATAAAGATACTTACAGAGGTTAATCCATATTTATCATTCCTAATTTACCCACCAAGTAAAGGAATCTTTTCTCATCAAGTGCTTTGGTGAATAAATCAGCAAGCTGAAATTCTGTTGGTACAAAATGCATCTCGATGGTTTGATTTTCCACAAGATATTTCAGAAAGTGATACCTGATATCTATGTGCTTTGTCTTTGAATGCTGTACTGGATTTGCAGAGATGGCAATCGCACTTTTGGAATCACAGAAGATGGGGATTTTGCAGATGATATGACCAAAGTCTTTCAGATGAGTTTTCATCCATAGAACTTGAGAGCAACAACAACGTATTCAGCTTCTGCCGTAGATGTTGAGACACAATTCTGTTTCTTTGAAGTCCAGCTTACTAATTTCCCACCTTGGAATTGACAACTCTCAGAGGTACTCTTTCTGTCGAGTTTGCATCCACCATAATCTGAATCTGTGTATGCCTTTAGTCCAAACCCAGAGTTCTGCGGATACCATAGGCCAAGATTTTTGGTCCCTCTGAGATATCTGAAGATTCTCTTTACAGCAATATAATGTGTCTTTTTAGGATTAGCTTGATATCTTGCACAAAGACATGTGGCATGCATTATGTCAGGTCTACTTGCTGTTAAGTATAATAAATACCCAATCATTCCTCTGTAAAGTGTGCACTCGACAGAGATGCCATTTGGATCTGAAAAAAGTTTATTTCCAGTGGCCATTGGGGTTTTCATGACAGAGGCATCAGAGAGGCTGTATTTTTCAAGTATGTCTGATACATATTTTGATTGATTTATGAAAATTCCTTCTGATGTTTGTTTGAATTGAAGTCCGAGGAAAAAGGTTAATTCTCCCATCATACTCATTTCAAACTCACTCTGCATGAGTTTTTCAAAATCTTTACATTTTTGTGTATTTGTAGACCCAAAAATAATATCATCCACATATATTTGTACAAGAATAAGCTCATTTCCTTCACCTTTAAAGAATAGAGTTGTATCAGTGGTACCTCTGTTGTAGCCGTTATTGAGAAGAAAAATGGAAAGTCTTTCGTACCATGCTCTTGGAGGCTGTTTCAGTCCATATAGAGCTTTGTCGAGGTGATAGACATACCTTGGGTATTTTGAAGTTTCAAATCCTGGTGGTTGTTGGACATATACTTCTTCTTGAATTTCACCATTGAGAAAGGCAAATTTTACATCCATTTGATATACTTTAAAACCTCTGTGGGCTGCGAAGGCTAAGAAAATTCTTATTGCTTCGAGCCGTGCAACAGGGGCAAAAGTTTCATCGTAATCGATGCCATCTTCTTGGCGATATCCCTTGGCCACCAGTCTTGCTTTATTTCGAATGATCACTCCATCTTCATCCTTTTTGTTTCTGAAGACCCATTTAGTCCCTATGGCCTGTTTCCCTCGTGGCAGAGGTACTAGAGTCCAGACTTTGTTTCGTTCAAACAGCAGAAGCTCTTCTTGCATAGCATCCACCCAGTTTGGGTCGTCCATGGCCTCAAAAATTTTTTTCGGTTCGATCACACTAATAAAGTTGGTAAAGAAACAAAAATTTGCAGAAGCTGGTTTTGTTTTTACCTTATCAGAGGGATTACCGATGATTTGTGTTTGAGGATGGCTTTTTGTCCATTGAGTTGTTCGTGGAAGATGATCATTTGAGTCATCAAGTTGAACTTCTGTAGTTGAAGTGGTTGATGGTTCAGCTTCTGTAGGAATGGGTATCACGGTTGGGATTTCCTTCTCTGTAGGTATTGTGGTTTCATCTTCACTTCCCTATGGCGTTCCTTCTGTTGTTGCTTCCTCTGTTGGATTTAGAATTTGGATAACCTCTGTTGTAGAATCTTTTGTCGTCGTATCTTCTGTTAGATTTTCAGTACCTGTAGAATTTGTAGTAGAGGATGAGGGATTAAATGGATCAGACAGAGAGATACTTACTTCGTTTACAGGTGATTCTGCAGAGGTGTCTTTTGTTCCAGCAGAGGGATCAACGTCGTTGTTGAACATTTCTTGAAATAGAAGACTTAAATCTTCATTTGTTTTTTAGATGCCAGAGGTTTCTATGTTTAGCCCGAGTTCTGAACTGAGTTGTTCAGAAGTCTTTTGGAAAGAGTCATCAAATGACACATTGATGCTTTCTACTATCGTGCGTGACTTCAGAAGGTAAACTCTGTAGGCTTTGGAAGCGGCAGAGTACCCGATGAACTTGCCTTTGTCATCCTTTTCTTCAAACTTTCCTCCTGAGTCTCTGTCGTTTAAGACAAAGCATTTGCATCCAAACACATGGAGAAACTTGATGTTTGGTCGCCGTTTGTTGATCAGTTCATAAGGAGTTTTGATGTGTCTTTTTACCATTGTTGAACGATTTTGGGTATAGCAAGCTGTTGAAATTGCTTCTGCGCAAAAGGTCATTGGTAATCCACATGCAGAAAACATGGTTCTTGCAGCCTCCACTAGCGTGCGGTTCTTTCGTTCGACCACGCCATTTTGTTGTGGGGTGCGAGCGGCAGAGAAGTTCTGGGATATTCCTTCTTCTGTGAGATAGGCTTCAATGACAGAGTTTTTGAATTTTGTGCCATTGTCATTTCGTAACTTCAGAATTCTGCACTCATAAAGAACTTGGATTCTTTTCAATAGATTAATCAAGATGCATGGAACATCTGATTTCTTTTTGACAAATTCAACCCATGTAAATCGTGAAAACTCATCAATTAAGACAAGTATATATTTCTTGCCACCTAGGCTCTGTATAGCGATTGGACCACAGAGGTCAACCTGAAGCATGTACAGAGGTCTAGGACAAGACACATCAGATTTGCCTTTGTGGGAAGCTCTTTTGAGTTTTCCCATTTCACAGGCAGAGCATAAATGATCCTTATTGAATTTAACATTTGGTAAACCTTTGACCAGGTCAAGTTTTACCAGTTTATCTAGAGTATGAAAGTTTAAGTGACAGAACCTGTTGTGCCATAGCCAGGCTTCTTCATTTTGCTTGCAACAAGACAAATGTTGTCCTTGTTTTTGGCATTGAAGTTCATTAGATACAGATCACCTTTTCTTTTGGCTCGCAGAAGTTCAATTCCTGTGTCTTCACTTAGTAGAGAGCAGAATGTTCTTTTGAACAGAACATCGAATCCTGTGTCACAAAGTGGGCTTACACTTAGTAGGTTGTGTTTTAGGCCATCCACATATGCAACTTTTTGTACTGTGATATTCTCTTTCTTTATAACTCCATAGCCTTTGATATGCCCCTTTTTGTTATCTCCAAAAGTCACTGATCCACCATCTTGTTTTTCTTGGAATGTGGATAGAAGACTTCTGTTGCCAGTCATGTGCCTTGGGCATCCGGAGTCTAGATACCGTATTGGCACAAACTGCTTCTGCAAAACAATCACAGAGATTTAGGTACCCATATCCACATGGGTCCAGTTTCGTCAGAATTTTTCAAGTTTTCCTTGGCATTCTTGAAATACATTTTACTTTTTGTTGAAGAATCAGTTTGTTTCTCTTTCATATTTGATTTAGCTGCAGAGAGAAAACAATTTGAACTACAGAAATGATTATTTAACCTGAACATTAGATCAAAACAATGACAATATTGAACATCAGAGGTGATTTGCTTGAAATTTTTATTGAAAGCTTTAAACTGGGCCATAGAGGCATTACATTCTATTCTAGCATATGGCTTCCTATTACAAGAAGATTTTATGTAGATTAGATTGTTGGCAAAAATCTTTGTTTGTAGCAGCCTTCTGTGAGTCCCTTCTGTGGTGAACTTCTGTTGATTTCACTGTCACAGATGAAAAAGATTTGTTAGGTTTTGTCCATTTACCCTTTTGTTGCCATGTTGGTTTTTCTTTTGTTTTTAAGGGTTTTAAGAATGTTGAATCTTTTAAATTTTGAGAGGACATTAACTTCTTTTGTTTCAACTTTTCAAGCTCAATAGAGGTGTTAGCTTCAATCTTCCGAATCATAGAAGTATTTGAAAGTAGTGAAAAATAGGCCAAGTGAAGAAAACCTCTTACAGAGGCTCTGCCGTTTCCGAAGGATCAAGGTCAAGAAGCTACAGAAGTTATAGAGGAGATCACAGAACCTCTGTGATACGCACAAAGAAGACCAGACCCAGAACCTCTGTAATCCTTTGCAGAGCCTCTGTGGTTCAAACTAAAGTCTTGGAAGATATTTATAAAATATCTTTCTACTGTTACTAGAACCGTTCATCAACTTGCATGGAAGCGTGCCCTGTCAAACCTCAACACGTGTCAAGCTCTAAGTGGATTGAATAGGGCTTAGTACAACATAGACGTCTGCTCCATTAAATGCAAAACAACACGAACAACTGCTCACACCATCCGTTCTACTGTTCATGCCGTCGGAAGAACAGTAGCTCATGCTTTATGGTCTTCTAGAGTAGTATAAAAGGAAGACTCATGTTGAGTTCTTCCTAAGTGAAATTAATCAAGAAAAAAAACACAAGAATCTGAGTTTCATGCTTATGCTTTATATCGTCAAATCTGTTTAAACTTTACACCAAAACAGTTCTTAATCTATTCTTGGTGTTCTTTGATATATATCGAAATACAGTAAACTTTGAGATAAACACTTATTCTTAAACTACTGTTTCTTTATATTGTGTTCTAAATCTATCAAACATATATGTTAGTTCATCAAATACGCTTCCGCATCAAACATAAATTCGATCTAATAGATCTGACAATCTTGTATAAGCAAAACGGGAACCAACAATTGGTATCAGAGCCAACCTTGATTTTCAATATCAAGTGATCCTCTTTGTTACAAGATTGGTGATAGACATCATTCCTTTTTAACCTATTCCTCATTTCTAGGTTAAAACTCCATTAAAGTGTACTGTGGGAACTGTTCAAACCCAGAAAACTTTCCAGATCATCAGACTCATACTCTTTAATCATACTATCTTTTCAGAACCTTTACAATGACAAATACAAATAACTTCTTTACTGCTGGTTCACTCACCAAGCCTCCTACTCTCTTTCTAGATGAGTATCCTCAATGGAAAATAAGAATGGTCCATTTCTTTGAGGGTACTGAAAAAAATCTAGTACAATATCTTTACAACCTTCCTCCTGTTCCCATGATAGTTGTACCACGAGTACCAGCTACTGCTGAATCTCCTGAAATCCCTGAACATCAAAAACCGAAGCCAAAAATAGAATGGTCAAATGAAGATAAGGCAGAAGATGAAGTTGCCCAGAAAACAAAAAGAATATTGATAATGGCTATCCCCAATGAACGTTTTCAATCCTTAGATGCATGCGAAACTGCGCACGATCTTTGGAAAGAATTAGAAAGACAGTTGGAAGGGGGTGCTAAAACGCAGAAGAACCGAAGGGCACAGTACATATATGAATATCATGCATTCAGAGCCTCTGCAACGTAATCTCTGCAAACGACATACGACAGGTTCAACTCTCTCATAAACAAATGTAGAAAGTCTGGCATTCACAGAACCTCAGAAGAAAATAATTTCATGTTTCTAAAAAGCCTGAATGATGAATGGCTCCAGCTGTCTATGTCCTTACAAACAAACCAAGATCTAGACTCCTGGACTCTCTCTGATCTCTATGGAACACTAGCCGCACAAGAGCCTCAAATAGCACAGGCTAAAACACTAACCATTGCACCATATGCATTGGTTAGTAAATTTACAGAGGCTGCAGAGAGACCAAGAAATGAGAGAGCAACAGAGGAGAAGAAAAAGGAAAAGAAGAAAATAGTGATGGTTGATAGCGAAGAAGACGAGATGATAGAAGAAGAGATAACTCTTGCGTCATTAGCTAAATCCTTAGCTCTATTGACAAGAGAGTTCAGAGGAAACCAAAGAGGTTCAGGAAATGATCGATATGGCAGAGAAAACCAAGGTGACAGCAGAGATAACGGAAGAAAAGAAGAATCAAGTGACCGACAGAGGTCAAATGATAGAAGTGACCGACAGAGGTCAAGCGACAGAAACTACAGAAGTAGTAACCGACAGAGGTCAGATGACAAGGTGAGCCACACACAACAAGAATGTTACAAATGTGGCAAGCCTGGTCATTACGCAAACGAATGCCGATCGGAGAAAGGTGGAGACCGACAAAAGTCCGACGATCGTGCTGGAAACACTTCCCAAGGTTGTTTCAACTGCGGGAAGCCAGGCCATTTCGCAAATGAGTGTAGAAGCAGACCAAATCGCCCACAGAAAGACTCAGCTTTTTACAAAAAGAAGGCTGAGTATTATGCACAAAAATCTCTAATGGCGAACAAAGGGCATTCTGAGGCGAACAAAGAGGACTTCGAGTCAGACTCTACCTCTGACGAAGAATACACAACCAATGCCCTGTTCTGTGGCATGGCAGAAATCGACTCCGACACTGAGGTATCCACTTCAAACTCAACCTCTTGTACTAATTCTGTAGATGACGATTCACTTAAACTTATTGAACTGATTGAACTAAAAGAATTAAATGTAGGCATTCAGAAAAGACTCACCTTTAATGAGAGAGAAGTACGGCTTCTCACTCAAGAAAAATACAAAAATTTTGAAGAAAAGGAGAGAATAGAAAAGAATTGGAACAAAAATCTAGATCCTTTAAAAAAACAAATTTCTGAATTAACCTCTGAGTTAAAAATCAAAACAAAAGAACTTTCAGTTTCCAGAAGTGAAACTACTGACATAAGAGCTCTCAAGGAATAATTTCAAAGATAGAGAGAGAGGTACTTTGGCAAGATCTATTCAGAAGAGAAGTTTTACTCAAAAACTATAAAGATGCACAGACTGTTTATGAAAAAGTAAACTCACAAATAGGAAGACGAGGTATAGGGTACGATGATATTACCCTAGGTGTTGAAGGCAAAAGAATTAAACCTCTGTCTTCTCTGTTTGTGTTGGGAAAAACAAACAAACCAGATTTTCCAAACTTGCTCTCTGTAAGTAAAAGGGCTAAAATCTCTGTGGATCCTCACTTAAGGAAACATACGAAGATGATCAATGTGTGGTTTGAAAACACAGATTCATCATCTTCAACCTCTGTCAATAGAGGAATCAAACCAAAGAAATATCAGAAAACGCAAGATCAGATTGGTATCTTTAAGTTTGGTAAACCAGAGACTCAAACGCAGGTTGCTTTTGTCTGTATGATAAATGTTGAAAAGAAATTATCAGCAGAAGCTCCTGAGTTTACACCCACTTTTTCAGAAGAAAAACTTACAAAAACAATTGAAAAGGAAATTTTGGAAGTATGGAAAACAAACGTTGTAGAAAACTTCTGTACATCTTCTGTAGATAAAATTCTCGCTGAAGAGATCTTATCAGAAACCTCTGCCATCTATGAAAATTATTTTACAGAGGAAGAAAGCTCGTATGATACATGCTCGGAAACTTCACCCTCTGTCGAAAGAGATGAATCAACCTCTGTATATGAGGACGATTCATCTTCTGACGACTCAGAGACTGATGTTACATCAGGGATAGTTCACTATGACACAGAGGATGTTAAATTCTCCTCTGAAGTTCTTAACAGAACTATTTCTCCAAAAGAGAAAATCACAGAGATACCTATCTTCCCAGATTTTCTGAACATATCTTTACAAGTCAAAACCTCTGCTGAGCTTGATATGTTAAAGAAGACCTCTATAGATCCTAAAAGTTCAAAATTTTCAAAACCTTTAAGTCAAATTAACGAAAATCCCACTTGGCAACAAAAGAGAAAATGGCCTAATGTTAACAAATCTTTTTCCTCTATGACAGTGAAGAAAGATGTTCACCACAGAAGAGACTCCCAGAAGGAAAGAACTAAACAAAGCTTTTGCAATCAACATTCTAGTACTCATAGATCTTCTTGTAATAGGAAATCTAATGTTAAGAAAGAATGTAATGCCTCTGTGGCTCAGTTTAATGAATTCAATGAAAAGTTCAAGCAAATCACGTCTCATATTCAATACTGTCATTGCTTTGATCTTATGTTCAGATTAAATAATCACTTCTCTAGTCAAGATTGTTTACTTTCTACCCAAATTCAAAAGTCAAATCCCACAAAGAAACAATCTGATTCTTCTACAAAAGAAAAAATGTATTTCAAGAATGCTAAGGCAAACTTGAAAAATTCTAACAATATTGGACCCATGTGGATATGGGTACCTAAATCTCAATGACTGTCTTGTAGAAGCGGTCCGTGCCTATCTGGTATCTAGACTCCGGATGCTCGAGGCACATGACTGGCGACAAAAGTTCACTATCCATGTACAAAGAAACACTCGACGGTGGATCTGTAACTTTTGGAGACAACAAGAAGGGACACATCAAAGGCTATGGAGTCATAAAGAAGAAAGACGTTTCTGTATACAAAGTTGCATATGTGGATGGCCTTAAACACAACCTATTGAGTGTAAGCCAACTTTGTGATATAGGATTCAACGTGTTATTCAAAAGAACTTTCTGCTCTCTGCAAAGTGAAGACACAGGAATGGAACTTCTGCGAGCCGAAAGAAGAGGTGATCTGTATCTAATGAATTTCAGTTCCAAGAACAAGGACAAAGTTTGCCTTGTAGCCTGCAAAAGTGAGGAAGCCTGGTTATGGCATAACAGGTTCTGTCACTTGAACTTTCACACCTTGGATAAACTGGTCAAACTTGATCTAGTTAAAGGTTTGCCTAATGTTAAATTCAATAAAGATCATTTATGTTCTTCCTGTGAGATGGGAAAATTCAGAAGAACTTCCCACAAAGGCAAAACAGATGTGTCTTGCACTAGGCCTTTGTACATGCTTCGTGTCGACCTCTGCGGTCCAATTGCCATACAGAGCCTAGGTGCAAGAAATACATACTTGTCTTAGTTGATGAGTATTCGCGTTTCACATGGGTTGAATTTGTCCGAATGAAATCAGATGTTCCAATCATCTTGATAAATCTAATGAAAAGAATCCAAGTTCTTTATGAAAGCAGAATACAGAAGTTAAGAAGTGACAATGGCACATAATTTAAAAACTCTGTCATTGAAGCCTATCTTTCTACAGAAGGAGTATCACAGAACTTCTCTGCCGCACGCACTCCACAGCAGAATGGCGTAGTCGAAAGAAAGAATCGAACGCTCGTGGAGGTCGCAAGAACTATGCTATCAGCATGCGGATTACCGATGAACTTTTGGGCAGAAGCGATTTCTACCGCTTGTCACACACAGAATCGGTCAACTATTGTGAAAAGACACATCAAGAATCCTTATGAACTGATCAACAAAAGGCGGCCAAACATCAAGTTTTTCCATGTGTTTGGATGTAAATGTTTTGTCTTAAACGACAGAGATTCCAGAGGAAAATTTGAGGTAAAAGCAGACGAAGGAAAATTCATTGGATACTCTGCCACTTCCAAAGCCTACAGAGTATTCCTAACCAAAATTCGCAAGATCGTAGAAAGCATCAATGTTTCTTTTGATGATTCATTCCAAAGGACTTCTAAACAAATCAGTTCAGAACTCGGACTTAAAGGGGAATCCTCTGGCATCTCACAAGCAAAAGAAGACATAAATCTTCTATTTTTAGAGATGTTCCACGACGACAATAATACCTCTGTTGGAACCATCGGAGCTTCTGTAGAACCATCTTCTGTCGATCAAAATCCCACAGGTATGACTCTAACTGGTCCAAATAATGCTTCGTATTCTTCTATAAATGCTACAGATACAAATACCGAAGAAGAGACTGCAAAAGATAAAACACCAAGGAAAACGACCACAGAAGCTGCTGAAGAACAAACTCCACAATCCACAGAGGAACCAATTACAGAGGAAATAGAGGACCAAGTCTATACGTCCTCAGAGGAACAAACTCCATCACCACTCATACCAATCATTCCACAAACTGTAGGATCAACTACAAAGGCACGCTCTACGACAGAGGCTCCACCAGAAGAAGTAGAACAACAAGAAGCCTCTGAAGAACTAGTAGATGACATTGGTGACCATCTTCCACGCACAACTAAGTGGACAAAAAGCCATCCTCTGAGCTAGATAATTGGAGAACCTTCTGACACGGTAAAAACAAGGTCTGCCACTGCTAATTTCTGTTTCTTTACAAACTTTATTAGTGTGATAGAGCCAAAGACGATTTCTGAAGCCCTTGATGACCCAAACTGGGTAGACGCCATGCAAGATGAGCTTCTGCAGTTTGAACACAACAAAGTCTGGACTCTAGTACCTCTGCCACGGGGGAAACAGGCCATTGGGACTAAATGGGTCTACAGAAATAAGAAGGATGAAGATGGGGTGGTCATCAGAAACAAAGCACGTTTAGTGGCCAATGGATATAGACAAGAAGAAGGCATAGACTACGATGAGACTTTTGCCCCTGTCGCACGACTCGAAGCAATAAGAATATTCTTAGCCTTCGCAGCCCACAGAGGTTTTAAAGTCTATCAGATGGACGTAAAATTATCTTTTCTCAACGGTGAAATCCAAGAAGAGGTTTACGTAAATCAGCCACCAGGTTTTGAAAGCTCAAAGTTCCCAAGGCATGTATACTACCTTGAAAAAGCTCTGTACGGACTGAAACAGGCTCCAAGAGCATGGTACGAACGACTTTCTACTTTTCTTCTAGTCATTGGCTACGACAGAGGTACAACAGATACAACCTTATTCTATAAACGTAAAAACAGTGAAATAATGCTTGTACAAATCTATGTGGACGACATAATTTTTGGGTCTACTAATGCCGAAGAGTGCAAATTTTTGAAAAACTCATGCAAAGTGAGTTTGAAATGAGTATGATGGGAGAATTAACATTCTTCCTCGGACTCCAAGTCAAACAATCATCAGAGGGAATTTTTATAAATCAGGCTAAATATGTCTCTGACATTCTTTCCAAATATAGCCTCTCTGATTCCTCTATCATGAAAACTCCAATGGCCACTGGAAAAAAGTTATTCTTAGATCCAGATGGCATCTCTGTAGAATGCACTCTTTACAGAGGCATGATTGGATCTCTGTTATACTTTACTGCAAACAGACCTGACATTATGCATGCCACGTGTCTTTGTGCACGTTATCAAGCTAATCCTAAGAAATCACATTATGATGTTGTTAAGAGAATCTTTAGATACCTAAAGGGGACCAGAAATCTTGGTCTCTGGTATCCACAGATCTCTGGCTTTTGTCTTAAAGCTTATACAGATTCAGACTATGGAGGATGCATGCTCGACAGAAAGAGTACCTCTGGGAGTTGTCAATTCCTAGGTGGTAAGCTAGTCAGTTGGACCTCCAAAAAGCAGAACTGTGTGTCAACATCTACAGCAGAAGCTGAATACGTTGCTGTTGCTAGCTGTTGTTCTCAGGTTCTGTGGATGAAGACTCAGCTAAAAGACTACGGCCACACTCAATTCAAAATACCCATCTTCTGTGATTCCAAAAGTGCCATTGCCATCTCTGCCAATCCTGTGCAACATTCCAAAACCAAGCATATCGATATAAGGTACCACTTCTTAAAACATCATGTTAAACACGGTACAATCGAGATGCATTTCGTGCCCATAGAATACCAACTTGCGGACTTATTCACCAAAGCCTTAGACGAGAAAAGATTCAATTTCTTGGTGGGTAAGTTAGGAATGATTAATATGACATAAAAATCCTCTATAGAGTATAGCTTTATCTTCTGTGAATAAATATATATTTTTACTACTTTATTTAAATGCTTTGAATGATTTCTTTCTGTATGTAAATTCTCAATCTTAAATAGTTCTTGAAATCACAGAGCTTCTGTAGGTCTGCTCAGAACCTCTGACGACCACCACAGAACCTCTGGTAAAAATGACCAATGTACTATGCAAAACTTATCCTATTTTGATCCAAGCATAGGTCAAGGGGGAGCAGAAGGAAATAACTTGATCTACAGAGATGGTTAGATCAAGGGGGAGAAAAAGGAACCTTAAAATGATATACAGAGGTTAATCTTTCAAGGGGGAGCCAAAGAAAAGTGTCAAATAAATCTATATCGACAAAAGTCAAACATCACTGCCGAAAAAAGAAGAACCAAAAGGTACTCTCTCGTACAAAAAGTTTTTGAAAATAGTTTTCTGGGACACAAATTGTCAAATACGTCCTAAATATACTGTGGATAACATTTCAAAAATCAAAAGATCAAAAAGGTTCATAAAATTTGAGTTATGAGAAATTTGAGGTCATAGAGCCTCTGCTGAGCTCAACAGAGGTTCTGTCAGAAATATGCTCTGTGATCGCAAATTTAACCTCTATCGATCTTTTGGAATGTTATCTCGGAAACCAAACACACACACCATGACCTTCTCGAACAAAACTTTTTCCATAACAGTTTTCTCGGACACCAACTTTCAAATATGTCCGAAAAACGTTTCTTAGTACAAATCAAAACTGGGATGATCAAAATCGTTGATAGATTTTTAGTTATGAGAAATTTTCTTTCATAGAGCTTCTGCTGGCCCTGACAGAGCTTCTGCAAGTTCCTACAGAGTCTCAAAACCTCTGAACGAAATTTCTTCAATAAAATCCTATTAATCCACTCAAATGCCTTTACAAATGTTTGGGTTAAAGAAGAACCTAAAGAGTCATGATAACAATGAGATATATGAGGCCTGAACATCAAGTTTTTCAAAATCACAGAGCTTCTGTAAACCACAGAGGTTCTGTCAATCTGCAACTTGGGCATTCCTATAATAATAACGGTTACTTTTACTGAGAGTGAAATTCATGTGGCTAAGAACAACCCCACGCGCCTAGCATTAATGAGCCGCGCACGACGTCCTGTCATCCTCTGACATGGCCTACGTGTCTTTTTTTCATTGGGCGTACATGGAACGTTTTCTATGGAAAGTTGAACCCGCCGTTCTAACTCGAGTACGGATTCCAAATATTTATCCATTGCCATATATTTTTACTCTTTCGAATTCTACCATTTTACACTCATATAAAACCCAAGGATAACCACTCACAAAACCTTTACGAACCCTCATTCTTCTCCGGAGAAACCCGGCAAAAACCTGCAGGTATCATATTCTAATTACCAATGGCTTCATCTTCTCAAGCTATCTCCCCTGCACACTCTCCAGCGAACTCAGCGGAACATTCACCTGCTCATTCTGAACATTCAGAAAACCCTCACCTCGCCAAAAATATCGAACAAGAAGATTCTGGCGAATCAGCGGACTTTGCTCCGACCACTCGTCTTCAAAACTTTATAGCAAAGGATCATTTTGAAAAAATACTGCCAGTCAAATCCAATAACTGCTATTTGGTCCCCTCACCCACTGCCTTCGGCGAAGTCCATGCCATTCTTCTGCACATAATGGAAAATCATATACTCTTCCCTTTACTCTCAAGAACCCCAAAGAAAATACCTGTTAGGTATTTGAACCAATTTTGGCAGAGCTGCAGATATGATAAAGATGATTCTCTGATCAAAGGATACATCTCAAAGCCGGATAACCCAGAGCATCTGGAACTCAAATTTAATAGAACAATGTTCTCTCTGGAGTTCAATCAACCAACAAGAGGTCTTCTGGGATTGAAAACATATGTAGAACAACCTACAGACGACGAGATCTGTAGTTTTGTAGAAATGCTTGGGTACAACACCCACCTGAGGAAGAGAAATGACTTCCACAGAGGAAGACTACCACCTCTGTGGAACACCTTGTTTTCGATCCTCAACAGATGCCTGACAGGGAAGATAGGCAGCATTGACCAGAGCTCGCATCAGATCTTAACCATCATGTATGGGGTCTACTACGATCTCCCACTCGATTACTCGACCATCATGTTGCAGGAGATCATCAATACAATCGACAGAAAGAACAACACCCTAAAGGCTAAAGAGACTGATCCCACATATCTACCGCCTCTGCAATTCCAAAGAATCTTGGGAGTTCTGTTCGAACCTCTTCTAATGATGCAGAACTGGCCAATGGAAGGACAAATTCCCAAACAGTTCCCGATGAACAAGAACATCCCCACCGATCATGCTGAAGGCTACAACCACTGCAGACCTCTTTCAAAAAGGCTTCTGAAATATGCCACGAACAAAACCCTTAAGCGAGAGTATATACGCGATCACAGGACTCCAGAACCAAGCCCTGTGACACCCCCGCGTTTAGGTGTCCCCCTAGGAACTATAGTTGTAGAACCCCTCTCTACAAAATCAAAGAAGAAGAAACTGGCAAAACATTTGGAAATCCAACGTAGTTTTATGGCCAAACGTGACGAGCTCATGAGGAAGAAGTCTTCTTCTAAAGCCTCTGCCTCTAACCCAAAAACAAAGAAGAGGAAAACTGCAGAAGGCACCTCTACAAACATTACAGAAGATCAACCTTCACCTCCTCGTGCCACATAAGTTGGCTCCTCTGCTTCTCCCTCTTCTCCAAAACCAAAGAAAAGAAAATCAAAACCCACAGAAGAAGGGGCACCAAAACCCAAGAGGAGGAAGACCAAAAAGATGCATGGGAAATCACTTGATCAAAAGGTTACCATCGCAGAAGAGGCAGCTGCAGAAGATGTTGAAGAAGATATCGCAGAAACCCAGGTCGAAGAAATTGCACAAGAAGAAACTGCAGAAGATGAAAATGCAGAAGTCGAAGTTGCAGAAGAGGAATATCAATCACCTTATCAATCCCCAGATCGATTCGCTCATCAAGGAAACTTAAACGATTTCCTTCAACACCCTGACTTTGCTAACACCCTAAATATAGCTGGGTGGAATGCACCACCACTTGACCACCACACCACAGAAGAACAAGACTTCTCTATCTCTGGCATTGACACCAATCTGCAAGAAGATGATCAAACCCCAGAGATCAACCGTCTGAAACCCCTAACATTCTACAGAATCCCTTCATCCAACAGGGACTGGACGTCCACAGAAGGAGTCCAAGCCAAGCTTCAGAAGAAGGAATAGAAGAAATCGACTTGTCAGATGATGAAACTAGGGAAAGGCTTAGTCTACAAGCAGAAGCTCTGTGGAACAGAGATGAGGTTAAAAAGGCCTTAGATAGAATGAGAGGAAAAGAAAATGAAAAAGAAAAAGATGCCGAAGTTGCAGAAGGCACACATCCCTCACCCCCTCCCAGTGCAACCCACACATCTAACTCTGCAGGTCTAGCTGCAGAAGGAGTTATTGAAAAAAAGCAGCACAACTCGATCCAATCCCAACCCATCCAGCCAGAGGTTATTCTTTCAACCTCTGCAGCCACAGAAACCGGGGAATCCATTCCTATGGAGTCTCCTCGAAGAGACTCACCTATAGTTCGTGATCCATCGCCCTAGATCACACTAGAAAACCCTACAGAGGAATTCGTTTCCTCTGCCACGCACAATATAGGGCCAAAACTTCTTTCAGATAGAAGTAGTGAGCACATAGACGAAGAGACACTAGACAAGTCTCCAAGTCAACAGAAGAACATTCCGATACCCACCTCTGGAGTGGATTTGGACACTGTTCTTCCCAGAACTTCTGTAGAGACTGAAACTCTTGTTTCATCTCAAAGATCATAAGGAAATCCTTCCATTCCCAACGTTCAAACAGGAATGAAAGAAGGTGTCCGAGGAACAGGGACTCACTCTGGAGACGAATGTGTTCCTCCAGAGGTTACACCAGGGACACAAGTATCAATGCATGAGTTCCAAACCCTTGTCACCTCTGTGAACCGAACCATGAAAGAGTTGCAAAGCTCTTTCACATCTTTTGCAGAGACAACATCAACGACCTTGCTAAATCTGAACACCAAAATGGACAATCTGTCCACAGAGGTGAAATCCGCCATAACAGAGATGAAGTCTTCTACTCAAACAACTGCCACAACAACAGCCACTTCTGCTGCTAAAGATTTCGGAATAGCCGCAACATCTGCATTCAAGGAATCAGTCAAGCATTTTCTTGAACAAATGAACAAACAATCCAACAAGTCACAGAGCCTCACACCTACAGATCTACAGAAGGCTCTGCAAAACGTTCAAGCAGAAGCAATGCGCAACACAATACTGATGCAGCCAAAAGACTACATGACCAGAGCACAGCTAACAGAGCTCGGGCAAAATGTGATAAACCAGGTCACAGAAGTCATCGTCTCCTTCACTTCAGCAAATGCCAACTACGTTAAAGAATTCAGAAAAGTGTCGGCAAAATGCGCTTCAACACAGAAGCAGAGCTTGCAACTCTAATCGGCCTCTGTGATGATGTATGTACGAAGTTGATGGCCGCTGGAGCAGAACTAACAAAGAAACCCAAAGCTTCCTGCAGAGAAGAGGGTACTTCTGATAAGAGTCAGGATGACTCTGATGATGACCATCCTGGTCCATCAGATCATCCTGAGGGGGAGAATATAAAGGAGAAAGCTACGACCAGAGGACTACAGGCTCCACCAATCGCGGCAGAACCAATCAGCCAAACCCCTCCACAACAAACCAAAGATCAACAAACTCAACAGACCATAGAGACAACACCCATCTCTGTGGAATCAACCGCTGAAGAAACCCATGTACCAGAAACTGCTCAAAAGCCCACAGAGGCAACAACCACCCCTGTGGTAATAATCTTGGAAGAAAATCCAACAAACCAACAACCTGGAGAAAAAGGTCAAAAGACCACAGAGGCAACACCCACCTCTGTGGAATTCCCTACAATGTTTGGAGTAGATGTTCAACATCTGTCATCCTCCACAGAAGAAGATCTTCACACTCCAACTACAAAATCAACAGAAAAACCCCAAACCATACCAAGAAGAAAGTCTATTGCCCAAAAACCAAAAAGAGAAACGACCTCTGCTTCTTCTGTTCTAAGGAATATGCACAAAACAATGACTGAACGAATGGCGCAGAGAGAAGAAGAAAGGCACAAGTTCACAATAGCTTTCAAATTGGCAAGAAGATTTGATATCCAACCTTCACCAACAGAAACCAAGCTCACAGAAGAAGTCACCAAAGAACCTCCAACAGATGTTACAGAGAAAATCAAGCCAATAGAACCAACGCCACAAAAGTCCTCTCAAAGACAAGTGTCAAAATCTACAGAGGCAACCCCCATCATTCCAACTAAAGCGCCAACAACCAAACCTACAGAAGCAACATGTTCTGCACCTCCAAAAGCCAAAGACAAGGGAAAGGCAAAAATGACAGAAGAGCCCAAGAAAATGAAATCAGTGCCCAATCCTACAGAAAAACTGATGAAGAGCTCCTTTGATGCCTTTCAAACTCCAAAGCCTGAAGAAGAGGACTGGGCATATGGATTAAAGCCCCTGTCAGACATTCCACTTACTGGTAGAGCTGCAGAAGTTGTTCAACAGATGGAGAGTCTCAGAAGACAAGTACCACCACATGGTCCAACATATGAAGAAATGGAAGAAGTGTTGTACAAATATCTCTACAAACAACCCTTTCAGAACCATCATCCAACAGATCAAATCATAAATCCGAACATCAGAGAAGAATTTGAGAACATCTTCAGCAGAACAAAGCCAAGAACCAGAGCAGAAGTCTTCTCAATTCATAAATTCAAAAAGGTAATCTTCTGCAGGTTCTCCTTCACAAGAACCTATCCAAGAGTCATGTACAATCTTTACAGAGTCAAATGGGTAAACAATTCAGAAACCACCTTCACTGATTCTGACATAAGGAATCTGAATCCCTATGATCTACCTGAACTTCTGCAATGGACGAAGGACAACTACAACACAGAGCCAAACACCAGAGCCTATCAAGTGCTGAAAAAAGCAATGAGGGAAAGGCTTCTAATCTACAGTCTGATAGACTTTCAGCTGGGAAAGGATCTTGGTCTCAAACATCTGAACCTACGACCACCAGAGGATCGCTGCCCACCTGACGCCGTGCCCAACTCAATCATTACAGAACCAAGGTTCGGGTTAGTATTTCAGAACCCACAAGGCAAAGCTAAACTTTTTGTGACCATGGACTGTCAAAAGTACGCAACCAATACTCTGTACAGGTTCAGAACAAGCCTTGTAAAATACAGAGATACTGAGCAAATGGATAGAGACGATGCAGATAAAATCATCAGAGAAATTGATGCAACAATCCGCTTAAGAGAACTCTGCATCAGTTTCTACAAAGAGATCAGGGAAGTCGGAAGAGATAACAGAAGCTACAATGATTTTAAAGACGCCAAAATCTGATTCTCAAACAACCAATCTCTGCAAACCATGTTAAAGTTTATCTTTTATTATACTCTAATGTAAAATGCCTCTGGCATATCTCTGAATGAAAGAACTTTCGAGGTATTGTTTAACCTCTGTCTTATCTAACTTAGCCAAAAATACTTAAATGTCAATTTTTTTTCACTACTTAGGGGGAGATTGTTAGCTTCAATCTTCCTAATCATAGAAGTATTTGAAAGTAGTGAAAAATAGGCCAAGTAAAGAAAGCCTCTTACAAAGGCTCTGCCGTTTCCGAAGGATCAAGGTCAAGAAGCTACATAAGTTACAGAGGAGATCACAGAACCTCTGTGATATGCACAAAGAAGACCAGACTCGGAACCCGGTGAAGACTGCTCTACAGAAGACCAGACCCAGAACCTCTGTAATCCTTTGCAGAGCCTCTGTGGTTCAAACTAAAGACTTGGAAGATATTTATAAAATATATTTCTACTGTTACTAGATCCGTTCATCAACTTGCATGGAAGCGTGCCCTGTCAAACCTCAACACGTGTCAAGCTCTAAGTGGATTGAATAGGGCTTAGTACAACATAGACGTCTGCTCCATTAAATGCAAAACAGCACGAACAACTGCTCACACCATCCGTTCTACTGTTCATGCCGTCGGAAGAACAGTAGCTCATGCTTTATGGTCTTCTAGAGTAGTATAAAAGGAAGACTCATGTTGAGTTCTTCCTAAGTGAACATAATCAAGAAAAAAACACAAGAATCTGAGTTTCATGCTTATGCTTTATATCGTCAAACCTGTTTAAACTTTACACCAAAACAGTTCTTAATCTATTCTTGGTGTTCTTTGATATATATCGAAATACAGTAAACTTTGAGATAAACACTTATTCTTAAACTACTGTTTCTTTATATTGTGTTCTAAATCTATCAAACATATCTGTTAGTTCATCAAATACGCTTCCGCATCAAACATAAATTCGAACTAATAGATCTGACAATCTTGTATAAGCAAAACGGGAACCAACAAGAGGTTTTGGCTTGTATGCACATATTCATAAAGTCAGGACTGATAGGAATTCCAGTGATTTTCTCTTTTAGAGAAATAGTTCTGTTAAGAGCTCCAGGGGTTTGTTTAACAACCTCTGTGTCACAAGGAAACTTTTCTATTCTGTCAGCCTCTGGTTCGTCAGATGATGAATCGTCCTCATATACAGAGGTTGAGTCATCAATATTTCTTTCGACAGAGACTGGACTTTGCGAGCATGTGTCATACTTGCTTTCTTCCTCTGAAAGATTACTTTCTAAGTCAACAGAGGTGTCTGACAAGATCTCTTCAGAGTGTTTTTGATCTACAGAAGGTGTATATGAATTTTTCAATATATCTATTTTCCCAATTTCCATAATTTCCTTTTCAATTATATTTCTTAGTTTTTCTTCTGTAAGGTTTGGTTTAAACTCAAGTGCTTCTGCAGATGATTTCTTTTCAGAATCTATTGTGCAGACAAAGGCAACTTGAGTTTGAGTCGCTGGTTTACCAAACTTAAAGATTCCTATCTGATCTTGAGTTTTCAGATATTTCTTTGGTTTGGATCCTCTTTTGACAGAGGTTGAAGGCGATAAGTCTGTGTTTTCATACCACACATTTATCATCTTCATGGGTTTCCTTAAGTGAGGTTGCCCAGAGATTTTTACTCTCTTACTTATAGAGATTAAGTTTGGAAAGTTTGGTTTGTTGACTTTTCCTACTATAAATAGAGATGACAGAGGTTTATTTTTCTTGTTTTCTGTACCTTGATTAATATCACTATACCCAAGACCTCGCCTTCCTATTTGAGTATTTATTTTCTCATACACCTTTTGAGCATCGCGATAATTTTTAATTAAAACATCTCTTCTACGTAGATCTTGCCAAAGGACTTCTCTTTCCTTTTGAAAATATTCTTTAAGAGCTAAAATGTTAAGTCTGTCGCTCTCAGAATCTGAAAGTTCTTTTGTTTTGGATTTTAACGATGTATTTAATTCAGAAATTTTCTCTTTTAAAGGAAAAATATTCTTGTTCCAGTGTGCTTCTAAGTCTTCATTTTCTTTGAAAATCTTTACTTTTTCTTCAGTGAGAAGTCTAGCTTCTCTTTCATAAAAAGTGAGCTTTTTCTTAATATCATCACAAGTCTTTTTCAGTTTAACATTTTCAGTTTTAAATATAAGCAAATCAACTTCTGTAGTACTAGAGATGGAGTTTGAAGTAGATACCTCATTGTCAGAGTCGGAGCTGATGTCTGCCATGCCACAGAACAAGGCATTTTTGGTGAATTCTTCATCAGAGGTTGTATCTGACTCCCAATCTTCCTATTTCACCACTTTGTTCGCCATGAGTGATTTTTGAGCATAATACTCGACTTTCTTTTTGTAAAAAGCTGAGTCCTTCTGTGGGCGATTTGATCTGCTTCTACATTCATTGGAAAAGTGGCCTGGCTTCCCACAGTTGTAGCAACCTTGGTTCTGGGAGTTATTACCCGCACGATCGTCAGTCTTCTGTTGGTTACCACCTTTTTCCGATCTGCATTCATTTGCATAATGACCAGGCTTGCCACATTTGTAGCTTTCTTGTGGTGTGTAGCTTGTCTTGTCATCTGACCTCTGTCAGTCATTTCCTCTGTTGTATCTTTCACTCGACCTCTGTTGGTCGTTACTTCTGTCGTCTGACCTCTGTCGGTCAGTTGATTCTTCTCTTTTTCCTTGATCCTTTCTATTCCAATCTTCTCTTCTCTCTCTGCCATATCTATCATTTCTAGAATTCTTTTGGTTTCCTCTGAATTCTCTTGTCAATAGAGCTAAGGATGTAGCTATTGATGCCAGAGTAATTTCCCCTTCTTCCACAATCTCTTCATCTTCGTTGTCAATCACTATCATCTTTTTCTTTTTTTCCTTTTTCTTTACTTCTGTAGTTCTTTCTTTCCTCGGCCTCTCTGTATCTTCTGTAGTTTTGCCAACCAAAGCAAGAGGTGCAGTGGTCAGTGTCTTTGTTTGTGCGATTTGAGGCTCTTAACAGCTAATGTTCCGTAGAGGTCTGAAAGAGTCCAGGAATCTAAATCTTGATTGGTTTGTAAAAACATAGATAGCTGGAGCCATTCTTCGTTCAGACTTTTGAGAAACATGGCATTATTCTCTTCAGAAGTTCTGTGGATGCCGAACTTTTTGCAGTTATTGATCAAAGAGTTGAACCTGTCGTATGTTGTCTGCAGAGATTCATTTGTCAGGGCTTTAAAAGCGTAATACTCGTTTATGTATTAAGCCCTTCGGTTTTTCTGAGTTTTAGCTCCCCCTTCAAGTTGTTTTTCCAGTTCTTTCCGAAGATCATACGAGGATTCGCATGCATCTAAAGACTGTAAGAGTTCATTGGGGATTGCCATAATCAGAATTCTTTTTGTTTTATGCGCGAGTTCATCTTTTATTTTGTCTTGGTCTGACCAACCATCCCTGGTTTTTGTTTTTTGATGCTCAGGGATTTCAGGAGTGTCAGTTGTCGCTGGTACACGAGGTACTATTAACATAGGAACATGAGGAGGATTATAAAGGTATTGTACGAGCTCTTTACCAGTACCCTCAAAGAAGTGGATCATTCTTATTTTCCACTGAGGATACTCATTTCTTAGAAGAGAAGGTGGTTTGGTTAATGAACTAGCTGTGAAGAAGTTTTGTGTGCTTGTCATTTTAAGAGTGAAAAGATTCAGAATGAAGATATGACACGAAAAGTACGAGAGAATAAACTGGAAGTATTTTCTGCGTTTGGAAGTTCTTAACAATGCACTTTTATGGAGTTTTAACTAAAGAAACAGTTTCTCTTGATTTACCAGATATCGAATAAATCGATAATGGCTGAAAAGTAGAATCTGTTTGACGAAATGAATAGCAGGTTAAAATCAGACCATGTTTCTATCTATAATCTTGTTAAATGAGGATCGCTTGATATTAAAAAACCCCGTTTTTCTCTGATACCAATTGTTGGTTCCCGTATTTGATTAACAAAGATTATCTTATCTATTATTTCAAATAAGATGTGTTGCGGAAGCGTATTTGAAGAACTAACATATATGTTTGTATAGAAACAATACAGAATATCAAATAAACAGTATATGAAGAACAGATGAATATCTCAAAGTTTTCCTGTATTTGATGAAGAACACTTAATAATAGATTTGGCGTTAAATGTGTGTGTGTTTTTCTTGTATATAAACTGGTAAGGAAGAACACAACATGAGTCTTCCTTTTATACTACTACAAAAGAACTATTGTAGACAAAAGGATTAATGCTACAGGAAAGAAGGGACGGCATGAACAGTTGGAAATCTGCATGCATTAAATGCACTAATATCAACTTGCAAGGATTCATATCAGAGTTTGACACATGTTTGTTGTCGGACCATGCCTTGTACAAGTTGATGAACGGACCCTGGAACAGTAGCAAGATATTTCTATAACAGTGGTAAGAGGTTTCCTCAACAGTGGCAAGATATTATAAATATCTTCCAAGTTTTCAGTCTGAACCGCAGAGGCTCTGTCAAGGGTGACAGAGATTCTGCGGCTCGGTCCTTGGTGAGCATTCTTCTGTAGATCCTTCTTTAGTCGTTTGTGAGTAGTCTTCTGTAGATTCTTCTTTGGTACTTGGTGTTCCTTGAATGATCATTTTCTTTGGCAGAGCTTCTGTGGAACACCGCAGAGCTTCTGTGGAACTCTTTCATACTTGGCCTATTTTTCAATACTTCTAATATTATGAATATTTGGAGCTAACACAATTTTAACCATCTTAAACTCAGAATTACAATCTGACTTATAAACAAGAAAGAAACTAGACTCTTTTATCTTTCAGACGCCACTGACCTGGATTTTTCTTTGATTGTATACAAAATTTACGACACAGCAGCTACAAGCTGTCAAAATTCAACTTGACAGCCCTGTACTAAGTGCACTTTTAGCACATCTTAAAGCTGTAATTAGGTTATAATGTCTTCATATAAAATAAACTAGACATTCATACCTTTCGAACGCCACTGGAATCACTATTATACGATTTTTCTACAATTTTATACAATGTTTCTAAAACAGTGCTGAACATAACTTTCAAACTCAAAAAAAATTCACACATTTGACCAATTAAGTATCCAATTCCATTCCAATCCTAACCAAATTCAGATGTTAACTTAATTTTATCATTATCAAGGTAAAATCAACAATAAACCATGGTTCATTCACCCATTTCTACCAATTTCATCAAAATCCAACTTTCTATAGCAAAAGGTCAACTTGTTCTTAGTGAAAACTCACTTTTTCCTTCCATCTTCTTGCAAATCAACCATGGAATCAAGGAATTAACTAAAATATAATCATAATCTAAGCAGCATTTCATGATTTCTACACTTATCTTACACATGCATTAAGCTTATTTCACCTAAATTCCATCATAACTTCAAGAACAAGAACAAAGATGAGATTTACCTTCAAATTGTTGTTTAATCCTTCAAGATCGATGTTAATCTCCTTAGTATGAACTTAGACTTGATCCCAATTGATAAAAATCACACCTTAACTTTCACACACAAGTCAGTAGCTGAAATGGGGTGAAAATGGGTCTAAAATCGTGTTTTATTGACTAAAACCCGAGTTGGGTCGGGTTTGACCCGACTGGGTACCCATTTTGACCACTAAACACTAAAAATGGCATAACTTTTCGCTCGTAACTCCGTTTTCTATGAGGTTTTGGCCTACGCGTTCGTGACAAGATAATGTATGACTTCCAATAAGAAAATTCCAGAAAATATTCCCAATAATAGCAGTTTTATGTATTTGTAACTTAGGTTTTAAGTTTTTCCTTTGCAAACCTATGACACCCTATATATATTTCTTAAGGATTTTCCTAGAAGTCCTCATTAAACCGTTATATTATCACATAACGCACCTTATTAAACATATATTACACATTACTACACATTTAAAGGCATTTGTTAGGCATATTAAAAACTGTATGTTACACCTCTGCCTCTGATTTGAACCTGAACATGCCCACACTCGCAGTGAAATCTTTGACGTTGGTGGCCTTGGTTGTGGTAAAGGCTTTAATGAACCCCGTGATGTCTTCCAACACCTTCTGCCCTATATCGGTATCAAATCAACTGGGAACTCGTGATCATCTAATACTAGAATACCATCCCTATACACTTTGTCAGCTATAAGAGTGATACCATTAGCTGTGTCAACAGTGAATGGTTTATGAAGTCTTGTAGGCACAAATTCCAGATAACGAGTGTACATGTGTGAAACAAACGAGTTGGTAGCACCAGAATCAAAGAGAATACGTGTTGGTCTATAACTTAACAAGAGAATACCAGAAATAACTTTGTGTTCTTCACGAGCTTCTTCCGCAGTAATCTGAAATGCACGAGCTCTTGCTTTAGGTACCTCCTCCTTTCGAATGGAAGTACCGATAGTCACCAGTCGTTGTACAGATGCTTTACTTTCATCCCATTACATACGGGGGAAATCACGTTGTCGATGACCCAAAATGCCACAAGAATAACATGCTTTTTCCCTCTGTGGACAATTCCTACGGACATGACCCATCTCGCCACAACAGAAACATTTGACCGCAGACCGGTCAATATCACACCGACCGTGGTGTGTCTTGCCACATCTCCAGCAATCTCGTGGCATGTTCGGCTGTAGACTAAAAGCCTGTGACGATGCTCGTGGAGTATTTCGAGAATGAGCTCTCCTCATATTGGAGAAACGAGATGGTTGGTGAGCGGGTACTGAAGATGCTCCCTCAATACGTTGTTTTTTTTTGAAGAGGGGATCGGATCATCATCACGTCTCGTCAAGTCATGCTCGTGTCGTCGAGAATATTCCACGGCTCTGTTAAAGTCAGAGATATCACGGTTTGCAACAAAGTCTCTGATCTCCCTTTGCAGTCCGTCTATGAAATGATCAATTCGATCGCGTTCCGATGTCAGGAATCGTAAGGCAAACCGTGCCTTCTGATTGAAATGTGTTTCATATTCAATCACGGACAAATTTCCTTGTTTTAGCTCTAAGAACTCCTTCGCCAACCTTCTCTGTAAATCCGTCGGGCAATATTGATCATGAAATCGAGTCTTAAACGACTCCCACATCATGTTATCCCTCACATCCTCACTCAGGGACTCATATGTAGCATCCGACCAAGTTAAAGCCTGATCGGTGAACATAGTAGTCGCGTAGTTCACTTTATCCTCGTTCCAGACCCGTGTGATCCGGAACACCTTTTCGGTATTTTGTAGCCATTGAATTGTCTTCACAGGATAAGTGATTCCGTTGAATTCTGTGGCACCGCTGCTACAGAATGTTTTAAACGATACACGATCGGTTTTGGGCTTTGACGTAGCACCCGCGACCTTTTCTTTTCCTTTGTCAGTTACTTGTTTCTCCGCATCGTACTTTTGTTGTTCCATAGCTTGTTGTATGAATGTCGTGAGCCTTCTCATTAATCGCTCACCTCGAGGAGACAACGACGTCTCATCGTCATCCAAGGGAAAATTTGGAGCATTCTCTCCAACATCGGGGTTTGATGGGGTGTGACTGGCGGCGTCGCCATCGGCCATCGCACAGAAAAATTTATAATGTGCAAAGTATTAAATAATATCATATTCCTGGTCCCCTACCCAACCTGGGTCTCTCCTAGCGGTCCATATCCCGTATAATTATCACGTAGTTACTATACAACCTCAATGCTTAGTTTAAGTCTACGTACCACTTATTGATACCTAGTTCTCTTAAACTACTGCTCTGATACCATATTGTAACACCCAGATTACACTAATGTCCATTTTACCGTTTAACCTCCAGAATAATCAAATTTTAACACCACCAAAATATACGGGATATAATTTTTAATAAAATTCCGAAATGTCCGCTTTAAATTGTTATGTTTCATCCAAAACATAAACCAACCCAAAAGTTTAAGATTTACAATCCATAAGTTTACTTATAACCAACCGGGGACATATCTACCCGATAGAATACATACATATATATAACCACCAAAAGCAAGTACCAATATACCCAAAAGAGCTAAACAGGCACTTGTATCAACACCCGGACTATGCTTCCTTATCTTTCCCTTTGTCTACAATCCTTTTTCCTGGAAAAACAATTAATCAATAACGGGTAAGCTATAAAGCTTAGTGAGTTGTATATGAAGGTACATGGTTATAATGTTATATATGTATATATATATATATATATATATATATATATATATATATATATATATATATAACTGAAAAATGAAACGAAAACTCAAAACAAAAAGCTATTATAACATTGAAGACTAACAACTCGGAGAATTCCATGGATACCTCCCAAAAGACTTACCAAAATCATAAACATAACATATCAATATTAAAATCAATACATCATAAGTTCAACAACAACATACGCTCTTACCGACAAACTCAACAACGAAATGTCAATTGTTCCATATGAACACCTATCACATGGTTCAAGTATCGTATCACGTAGACATATCATGAATCAATTATAAAATATCAAGAATAATGCACCACTCCCACCTTCATCTGCTGGGTATGTGTAGAATAGCACTCACACTCGTCTCCTAACACACGAGATATGTGAGTACAACGAACCGGTATGCCACACCCAACCTCCGTCTCCCTGGGATACGTGGACATACACCGCTTTCCAGCGTACTACACGAAGTAGTACCCGTATTCACGGTTTACCAAGAGATTAACGAAACAGTTGCGGATCCGGACTCGACCGACATAGCGGAACGATCATACGGAATACAAACCGGAATCAGAGGGACTTACACATGTCACACCTTACGAAAACATGAAACACAACTAATGCAAACAAAAATGCATATACATATGAGTAACACATAAACATGTATTTCATATAAACTCACAGTGCACAAAATGGGTCAACCGAACATCCAACCGAAAGTCGTGTTCCAAATCCGTAATCCAAGTATGTATGGCACCCCAAAAGCTTCCAATTATACTCTTATGCTCCCTGGAGTATACACATTCAATTCCATAAGTATTTAATTACACTACTCATTCTATTTCATTCCTTAGTTAGCTAATTCTATTCCAATTCTTTTGTATAGCCCCCTGTTCTAACACAATTTTAACCATCTTAAACTCAGAATTACAATCTGACTTATAAACAAGAAAGAAACTAGACTCTTTTATCTTTCAGACGCCACTGCCCTGGATTTCTCTTTGATTGTATACAAAATTTACAACACAACAGCTACAAGTTGTCAAAATTCAGCTTGACAGCCCTGTACTAAGTGCACTTTTAGCACATCTTAAAGCTGTAATTAGGTTATAATGTCTTCATATAAAATAAACTAGACATTCATACCTTTCGAACGCCATTGGAATCACTATTATACGATTTTTCTACGATTTTATACAATTTTTCTAAAACAGTGCTGAACATAACTTTCAAACTCAAAAAAAAATCACACATTTGACCAATTAAGTATCCAATTCCATTCCAATCCTAACCAAATTCAGATGTTAACTTAATTTTATCATTATCAAGGTAAAATCAACAATAAACCATGGTTCATTCACTTATTTCTACCAATTTCATCAAAATCCAACTTTCTATAGCAAAAGGTCAACTAGTTCTTAGTGAGAACTCACTTTTTCCTTCCATCTTCTTGCAAATCAACCATGGAATCAAGGAATAACTAAAATATAATCATAATGTAAGCAGCATTTCATGATTTCTACACTTATCTTACACATGCATTAAGCTTATTTCACCTAAATTCCATCATAACTTCAAGAACAAGAACAAAGATGAGATTTACCTTCAAATTGTTGTTTAATCCTTCAAGATCGATGTTAATCTCCTTAGTATGAACTTAGACTTGATCCCAATTGATAAAAATCACACCTTAACTTTCACACACAAGTCAATAGATGAAATGGGGTGAAAATGGGTCTACAATCGTGTTTTATTGACTAAAACCCGAGTTGGGTCGGGTTTGACACGACTGGGTACCCATTTTGACCACTAAACACTAAAAATGGCATAACGTTTCTCTCGCAACTCCGTTTTCGATGAGGTTTTCGCCTACACGTTCGTAACAAGATAATGTATGACTTCCAATAAGAACATTCCAGAAAATATTCCCAATAATAGCAGTTTTATGTATTTGTAACTTAGGTGTTAAGCTTTTCCTTTGCAAACCTATGACACCCTATATATATTTCTTAAGGATTTTGCTACAAGTCCTCATTAAACCGTTATATTATCACATAACGCACCTTATTAACCATATATTACACATTACTACACATTTAAAGGCATTTGTTAGGCATATTAAAAATTGTATGTTACACTTCTGCCTCTGATTTGAACCTGAACATGCCCACACTCGCCGTGAAATCTTTGACGTTGGTGGCATTGGCTGTTGTAAAGGCTATAATGAACCCTGTGATGTCTTCCAACACCTTCTGCCCTATATCAGTAATCTGCTCCCTGGTTATGTAGTCTGTAGGTCTGAGGGCTTGCAGCTTATTTGTTGTAGTCTCTTGAATCTTCTCCAGAGCCCTTGGAAGATCCTCTGTGGTTAGGGTTGGACAGGTGCTGGCAGAAGTAGAACAGTTTAGGGCCTCTGCGATGTCCCTTGTAACTTTGAGTTCTGTGGAGAGTGTGTTGGGAGCACTTTGTGTTTCTGTAGGCATGGAAGCAGAGCTCTATGACACTGGGAGTTGTAGTTCTTCTACTTTGGAGGTGTTGGTCTTTACTTCGGTTGTTAGGGAGTGGAGCTTGGAGTTCAGTGAATCGAAAACCAACCTGGTGTTTTCTATAAAAGATTTTAAACAATCTTTCTAACTCGGTGAATTTGGTGGTCACAGAGGCGACAAAAACTTGGAACTCATTCCTTGTCACAGGTGAGCCTGGGGTAACCTCTGTGGAAAAACATTCTTCCACAAAGTGTGCCTCTGTTCCTGAGGCGCCTGTTTTCAACCCTGTGTGTACGTCGAGGTTAACAGGACTTCCTCCCGATCCTCGAAGGGAGTCATGAATTGGCTCCTCTCCTACGGAAGTTATGTCAGAACCCTTACTCTGTGCCACTTTTATAGATGGGCACAGAGGGGATTATGAGTTGACTTTGAGACTTGTCTAGAGTCTCATCGTCTAGGTGCTCTCTACGTCCCTGTGAAGGACGTTGATTCCCTATCTCGTGAGTGGGATAGGCAATGGATGCCTCTGTGGAGATTACAGATGTGATATTGGGAGATTGATCACGAATAAGGTTTGTGTCCTTTGGAGAGGACACAACTTGTAAGGGGATTCCCGACTTATAATTGGCACAGAAGAAGAAAAGGGCACTTCTGGCCGACTAGTTTCAGATGGGTTCAAGCTGTGCTGCTCTCTGTCAATATCCACTTCTGCCACTAGACTGGCGGGGATAGATATGTGGGTTGCACATGGGGGAGTTGGAGATATGTGGATCCCATATTCAAAAAGCAATCATAATAAATCTACACAATAAGCCATATATGTCATAAATCTCACTTGAATATAATGAACAGAAAGAATATTTTGGCAGTAGCCATACAATGTAAATTGATAAGCAATAACTATGATCATTAAACCCTAACTAAAGGATTAGCAAACTATTTATACCCATAAGTTATATAGAAGATATGTCATATTTAGTCCCTACACTTCTATTCCACCAACGTGACCTAACAATCTCCCCCTTGGAATTGAAGTTCGTTGTCATGCCAGTTAGGGACATATCGCTTCCGAATAGCGAATAACATTTCAAAACGCTGAATGGAGTTTCTGAACTCTAGCCGCTCTTCAATAGCTTTGAGCAGATCTTCAGCAAGACATTTTCTGACGTTGACGAAGCTTTCTGGTGACGCTTTTCTTTTCTTCTTAGATTATCTTTTTCAGCACGTTATGTATATTCATCAGCGTACCCTCACTGAACTTGTGCAGCTCGCTGGTTCGCATAAACCGTTTCTCTTCTTTGTTGTTCCGATACATAATACCTATTTCTGGCTTGGATAGAATCACATGTACCTGTACGTCTTCGGGAAGATTCAGATTAGGCTTCAGAATGTTGATCTTTTTCTGGTTGCTTTCTAAGCCCAACTGAAAATCGTTGATGTAGGTGAGCGTAATCATGCACTTCATATATCTCTTGATCATCTCGAGGGCTTTGGTGATGGGTAACGGTCGGATGGTGCGATTCTTCAACTCTTTAATTAGTACCGGGAAGTCGTTCAGGTATAGTTTCCTGAAGTCGGCTTCCGAGAACGTCCATTCCTTTCCGTCTTACCTTTTGACAGTGAACACCGGGAACCATACGCTGAGAACCTTATCTGACACGATCTATACTATTTTTGTAATCCTGTGTCGCGTACGGACCTGGTGGACTATTATGCATCGCTTCATTACCTCCAAATACTGATTGCGGACTGGAACTTTTAGATGCAAGACCCCATGACATATTACCGGGTCGAGAGGCCTGATCCAGTGAGCAAAGATTTTCTTCTGTGATTCCTCTAGATTTGGAACCAGTATCCAGACTCTTTCCCAACGAGCTGGTTGAGCAAGTTGAGGTGGAGCCGGTATCGGGTCTGGAGTTGGAAGCTCTGAAGTACCTGCAATGTCGTGTATAACAAGCTGAAGCTCAGTAGTCGATACATGTTCGCTCTGGAGGAGGAACTCATCGTAGTCGTCATCATTCATTAGCTCATCTTCGTCAGCAAAATCCCACAAAGCATCTATCTCTGTCTGGATGGCTATTATGGCTTTATGTCTCCATTCTGTTTCTTGTTCCGGATCGCCAGCAGAATACTCATCCATCAATTCTAGGACTGGCCGCTCCAGAACTGTCAGCAGTAGAATGTCTTCGGATTGACCCTCGGGCTTTTCAACCGTTGGATCTGCTGACTCTGGCATTATAAGTCTGAACGGTGATGAAAGCTCCATGTCTTGAACCATTTCAGAGTCTGTAGGTTGTTGTTGTGATTCTGGTTCAGCTGGAGTGACGGTTGTAGTTTCTGTCGTTGCGGTTAACAGCTCAGTTAGTCTTTGTCTTTTCTCCCCCTCATGCTGATCAGGATTGTCCTGATCATCATGTCGTCGCTTCGAGCCCTGTACCTGACCCTTACATGTGTCTTTAAGGCTGGAAACCCTCTCGGTTAGAATTTCGAGGGCCTTCTTTACTTCAGTTAAGGTCGCTGTAAGTGTGTCAAGTCTGGCATTTGTCTGGGCTTGAGGATCTGATGGATTGACTGGGGGTGGTGGTTGGGATTGTGAGCGTAAGATACTTACTAGATCAGCTTCCGATGAGGCGTCGATGTTGGACTGGGAAAGTAGCTTATCCAGTAAGGCGGCTTTGAGAGCCTCGACGCTCATATTCTGAATATCCGGGGTTGGAGTTGGCAGCGGCAATCGGATCTGCGGTTACGCTGGGGGAAGTTCAGTAGCCACGCCTTTTCCTACGACGGCCCTTCGGATAAAGGCCATGTCATCAGAAAACTTCTTTATGATCTCAGTTTGGCAGCCTTTAAGGCGCCGTCCATTTGCTCCTTCGAGACGAACTCCGGGTGAATTACTCCTGAAGCACTTAGCAGCTCAGTTATAGTAGTTGTGGTGGATTGCACCGCAGTACCGCCTGCGCTCACGGTTGGCAAAAGGGTAGCCGTGGCAGGTCTTCTGCCCTGTCCTTGCAAGCTACCAAAAGGTAGACTCACTCTGGGCGTTCCGGTAGCAGTAGTAACGACCTGTGTCCTACCTAAAGGAATAGTTTCAACAAATGGATCTAGACTCAATTATGCATCGAAGGAAGTCGAGTGGTGTTCTCTTATTTCAACACCATAACTCTCCAAGTGAGGGACCGGTGGATGTTGTGCTAGATCCCCGTTTGAGAGGAAACTGAGTGGCTAGGGGGTGTGTAGTTGCGTCGCTAGGCCCACTACGTCTTCTTCAATACCCTGTCGCAACGGATGCAACGGGATAGCAGATGTGGCTGCCTGGCTTGGTAGAGGCTGGTTGGGAGCAACCTGGGAAGATTTCTCCATCACTCTGTCACTCTCATTTTTTTCGCTTACTCCTCCTTTCTCGCACATGTGCACCTTCTTTTTCTTTTTCGACTATTTCTCCCTCCGCTCTTCTTGTCTCTCCAGATATGGCTTCAGGGTTAGGTGTGCCATCATCATCGTCATCATCATCCGACTCTGTAGCCTTACTACCGGATTCCTCTGAACCTTCTTGGGAACCGGAAGTCGAGCCTGATTGAGACTCGGATTCGGACCCTGATTGGGAGCCAGAGGCGGAACCGGAAGCTTGTCCAGAGGCTGAGCCGGGCTCAGAGCTGGAAGAGGAAGCTGCCTCTTCAGCGACATATTCTCGGGATACACCTTCTACCTCCACGTCACGTAGAACTGTATCTTCGTCTCTAGGTGGTGTCGGTGTACGTGGTAGAGTGGATGGGGGTCGGGACGTACTAGCATCGCGAGTTGACCTAGTGGCACCGCCCCTTCCGCGAGCCCCTGCTGGTCAGACCCCTCTGCCTCACATACGTGGACCCTCACGCCTCTCGGGTCGCGCTCCTTGGGCAGGTCCAGTCAGATCTAGCTGGTCCATCGGAGCATCTAGGTGGTTCTATCTCATATAAGTTGTCACACTCGGTGCCGTTTGGTCCGTGATATCTAGTAAGTCAGTGGGAATCACCATGGGTTATAGGTCTTCAATGACTAGCTTATTATGAATTCGAGTCCTGCGAGTAGAGAGCATTACCTCATGGTTTGCGCGTCGAGGTATTGTGAGGTCGGTCGCCATGAAGTGCGCGACGATCAGCTGTAGAAATCTCGGATAAGGCAGGAATGTGAGACGTCGGCTGCCTTGCTTCTTTTGTACTTGACCGATCAGCTCCATCCCAAGGATGGAAGCGTAGTCAACGTGTTGGCTGTAGATGACTGCATGGAATACCCCGAGGAAGTTGACTATCGTCTGATTTATGCCTTTGTTCACTGCTGATAGACACATGTTCAGTATTGTGAACAGCGTGTACCAGACCGGCTATAGATGGATCCTCGAGAACTGCGACGACTGTGCTAGCTAGCCATCATATCCGAGAGCACGAATGTCTCGACAGAGGACTGCATCTGAGACCTGTGCGTCGTAGGTAGTGCGTCCTTGAATGGCAGTCGGTTCTGGAAGTTCAAGAATCCACCGGAAGATGTATGGAGTGATAACGACATCGGAGTCACCAATACGGCCTCGAAGTATGAATTGCTGCCTTCGGGCGACAGGTGTGAGAGAGCGCCATAATTGATATACGTAGACGGAGGGAACTGGAGCAGTGGCCGTCAGTGCTCGGTTGAGTGAGTGGTGCTTCAGAATCTCCACAATCGCTGGACATTGGCAAATGAGATTTGCCGTGTCCAGGTGAAAGGTGTTAACAACTAATGGAAGGTTCAGACCTTCGGGTAATAGAGGGGCAATGCCTTGCAGATTTCGATTAGCCATGATCCTGTTTAAAGACAATAGCGTGTTGAGTGTTCATGGCTCGTGTAATGCAAAAGCTCGTGCATCGGAGCCCGTATTCTCGGATTTTAGAAACCGAGAGTCGATAACAATCCGAAACAAATCACTACTCGGATCTTGACGATTCCGACTTGAGTGTGTGTATGCGTGTGTAACTCAGAGTGGTAAACGTCCAAATAAAAACATTGTAACACTGACCATATTCCAATGAAACACGAAATCCGGAGTGGAGTTCCGGAATCTAAAGAGATCTGGAATTGGAATGAATACCGGAATGTAAAGTGATCCGGAATTAGCAATGATCCGGAATTAAAGGGGACCGGATCCGGAGTTTGGGTACCGGGAGTGAACAGTGACACGATTCCGGAACTGTCTCAATACCGGAACTTATTCCAGAACTTATTCCGGAACTTGAGAAGTACGGAACTCAATTTGTGAAGAAACGAATACTGGAACATATAAACACTGGAACCCATAGATTCCGGAAGTGATTACGGATCCGAAGAACACATTCCCGAACTCGTTGAACCCCGGAACTTTGATCGAATTCAATAACTTTTAACTTCAAAATTAACCCATCGAAACCTAAAAACGATGATCTATAATACATAACATGCACTATTTAAGACGAAATCGATACACAATGGGTTGATTTGGAGTTCAAAGTCGCACGCCGAAGGGTCCAAGAACCCTAACAGCGCCGACACCCTTGTGATCGATCAAATCGATCAATTTGTGGGACATTTTGGATCGATCTCTTGCAGATAATGTGATTAAGAGAAGATTAGATCACATACCTGAAGTTCGGAATGAAAAACCGAAGCCGGATTTGATGCAAACACCACAGTGAAGAACTCGTGAGAAGAAGTTGGGTTCAGAGAGTTTTGGGCGCGAGATTTTGAAATTGAAGACTTTAGTCAAAAATCCGGTATTTATTCCGATCGATACCGGAACTGAATCCGGTACTTAAAATTACCCCTGAAGTTTGTCTCAACTTTTGAGACTTGGCGAAAATTACCCCTGAAGTTTGAAAAACTTCCAAAAATTTTCCTGAACTTAAAATTTACACTTTTAGCCACTCAGGTTTGGAAATTTTCATTTCTCCCCCTCAACATAACGAAAACAACTCCCCCCTCGATATTTCAAAAAGAAGCCCCCGTTTTTTTTCATAAAATAAAACTTAAAACACAAAATTTAAACAAAAACTTTAAAGATTTCCCCTTTAAACTCGATTAAGTGACAAAGCCCCCCCTCGACTTGTCAACCTGACACTTCACCCCCTCAATTTCTCAGAAATTGCAACTCTAGCCTCACATAATCGAGAAAACGTACCTTAGGGACTTGGCCTTCGAGGAATCAACTTGAATAGCAAACGGTGAGTAGCACGGGAATTAAATGGAAGAACAAGGACTAGACGGTTAAAATTAAAGAAACATGGAAAACTAAAAAACAAAAGAAACACTAACTACGAAAATACAGAAAACGTGTCACCGATGTGCTTGAAACACCTAAACCACGCTGCGAGACAAGTGTAACTGCTAAAGATATAGTTATCTCATAGTGTAGGAAAGGTGTGACAAGTACAGCCGGGACTCAGACTTTCAGATTGAGTATACCCAGCTTGGACACGAGTTCATTGAACCGTTTTTCGTCCAAAGCCTTGGTGAACAAATCTGCAAGTTGGTTTTTCGTACTTACGAAGTAGAGTTCGACCGTACCTTTTTCAACATGACCTTTAATGAAGTGGTAGCGCACGTCTATATGCTTCGTCTTTGTATGCTGAACCGGATTGCTTTTGATGGCTATAGCACTCTTGGAGTCATAGTAGATCAGAATATTTGAGTAGTTGTACCCGTAGTCCTTCAGTTGCGTCCGCATCCAGATCACTTGGGAGCAGCAACTAGCCACGGCCACGTACTACGCTTCCGCCGTGGAGGTGGAGACGCAAGTCTGCTTCTTGAAGGCCCAGCTAACCAATTTGTCGCCCAGGAACTGGACGTGCCCCGTAGTGCTCTTTCGGTCGAGCATACTCCCCGCATGATCATCATCAGAAAAAGCTTTAAGCTCGAAACCTGTATCCTTAGGGTACCAAAAACCAAGACTAGCAGTACCTTTTAAATATCGAATAATACCCTTAACTGCTATCATGTGTGACTCTTTAGGGTTAGACTAAAATCTAGCACACAGAAAGGTTGAAAACATTATATCCATCTGACTTGCCGTCAAATACATCAACGAACCGATCATTCCTCTGTAGGTAGTCGTATGTACGGCCTTTCCATCAGGATCGACGTGTAACTTCGTACCCGGTGTCATAGGAGTTCGCCTGGGTGAACACTGTTCCATCTTGAATTTCCGAAGAATATCCGCGATGTACTTAGATTGATTAATGAATATCCTGGCCGACAGTTGTTGAACTTGAAGACCGAGAAAGAAATTCATCTGACCCATCATACTCATTTTAAAATACTGTTTCATGAGGAGTGAAAAGTTGCGACAGTATTGAGGGTTCGAAGAGCCGAAAATAATGTCATCGACATAAACCTGAATTAAAAGAATATGCTCACCTTCCCTTTTGATGAAAAGGGTTGTGTCGATCTTACCTTTCGAGAAGCCGGAATTGGTGATGAAAGTAGATAATTTATCATACCAGCCACTTGATTGCTTGCTTGATTCCGTACAACGCTTTGTCAAGGCGATACACATGATTGGGGTGATCCGGATCTACAAAACCTTTCGACTGGGAGACGTACACTTCCTCTTTGAGATCGCCATTTAGAAATACCGTCTTCACATTAATTTGATAGACGATGAAGTTTTTGTGAGCGGCGTACGCGAGGAACATCCGAATAGCTTCGATTCGGGCAACAGGTGCGAACGTCTCTTCGTAGTCTATCCCCTCTTGTTGTCGATACCCCTTAGCGACCAAACGAGCCTTGTTTCGAACCACGACCCCGTTCTCGTCCTTGTTATTCTTGAATATCCATTTCGTACCAATGATGGTGCGGTTCTTCGAGCGAGGGACCAGGCTCCATACTTTGAGACTCTCGAATTCGTCCAACTTTTCTTACATGGCCATTATCCAGTCCGGGTCGTGTAGAGCATCTTTAACCGTCGCAGGTTCGACGTTGCTCAGGAAGATGGAGAAGAGGCACTCATTTCCCGTAGCTGCCTGTTTTTGAGTATTACTAAGCAGTGCAGGAGCGGCTTCGTCTTCAGGTTCCATCGCCAATAATTTGCCAGGGGGTGCGCTCGAGTCCATTTCCGAGTGTGAGGTAGCGGGTCCGATAGAGGTTTTGAATTATCAGCATCGATGTAGGACCCTAGGGGTAGATTATTAACCGCTTCAAGAGATGGAGGATGTAAGCATACGGCGGCCGCAGGTTGGGAAACAACAGTGGTTGACGAGGATGTAGCAGTTGCGTCAGTACTGTTGCTTGTTCCGGGGTTAGACGGAGTGGATTGAACCATTGTCAATGGTGTCACGGTCGCTGAAACTGTGCTTGATGATGGTGTCGCCTGTAACATGGGTGAAGTGGGCGAGTCCTCCGATGATGTGACATTGGGGGTTGGTGGAGGACCTGATATGTGGGTCGACACCACTACAGCTCCATCTGCATTCAAATAAGCATCAGAAGAAACTTGGGGAAGATAAAAATCATTATAAAAAGTCTCAAACAGTAGATCTAACTAAGACGGTTGTGATTTCGACGTATTAGACGACGAAGGATCTACTGTTGTGTGCTTGAGTTCTGATCTAGAGTGATCAAAAGTCGGCACTCCAGTAAGCACGGGTTCTGAACTGTTACGTTCAAAAGCCAAATCGACCAATTCATTGAAGGTCACATTGATACCCTAAAACACGCTCTTAGTCCTCTTATTGTAGACTCGGTATGCTTTGGAAGATGTAGAGTAGCCGATAAAAATCCCTTCGTCCGCCTTCGGCTTGAGCTTGCCGAGATGATATTTATAATTCAGTACAAAGCATTTGCACCCGAACGCGTGAAAATAGCTGATGTTGGGGGTGCGCTTGTTAATGACCTCGTATGGAGTCTTGTTGAAACACTTGTGGACGAAAGACCGATTCTGAGTGTAGCACGCCGTCGCGATAGCTTTAGCCTGTAAAAGCATAGGAAGTCTGTACTGAGTCAGCATAGTGTGTGTCGCTTCCACCAAAGTGCGGATGCATCGTTCCACCACGCCATTTTGTTATGGAGTCATGGCTGCCGAGATGTTATGTGAAATTCCCGCTAAAGTGAGAAAATCACCGATAATGCGATTCGTGAACTCCGTTCCATTATCTATGCGAATCGCGATGACGGCCAGCTGTAGATTGTTCTGAACTTCCTTCAGGTGGTTGACTATGACACCAGACGTCTCGTCCTTCAAACGTAGGAACTTGACCCAGGTGTATCTAGAGTAGTCGTCCACCATTACCATCACGTACTTCTTATGGCTTATGATTTGAACGCGCATTGGGCAGCAGAGATCCATGTGTATCAGCTCTAAAGGTCTTGACATGCTAGGAACTGGTTTCGGCTGGTGGGACACCATCTTCATCTTTCCCATCTCGCAGGCAGAGCATAGATCTTCCTTTGCAAACTTCAGTTCTGGCATACCCTTGACGAGTCAACCCAACACTAGCTTATTGATGTTCTTGAAGTTCAAATACGATAGACGTCGATGCCACAACCAGTTATGTTGAGTAGTGGCTTTGGACATAACGCATACGGCTTTGTCGGTCTTCACGGCGGCAGGTTTGATGGTGTAGAGGTTCGTCCATCGAGTCCCGGCGAGAATCTCTGTTCCATTATCATCACGTATACTGCACCGCTTCGCCTTGAATCTGACTTCATGATTCTTGTCACAAAACTGGCCAATGCTGAAGAGATTGTGACCAAGACCTTCAATGTAGGACACACGCTTGATCATGAGGTTGTCCTGAACTAGGTCACCGTAGCCCATGATCGGAGCCACGTTATCATTGTCGAATTAAACATCACTACAGTACTTCTCCTTGAAGTTGGTGAGTAGCTCCCGTTTACTAGTCATGTGCTTGGAGCATCCAGAGTCGAGAAACCACACATGACCGGGCTGCAAAACAAAATTAATGTTGTTTAGGTACCCATCTGTAAATGGGTCCTTGGGTGTTAGGTGCAACACCTTTGTTTGAGACCCGTTTAGATCTGGGCCTTTTCCGATTGGATTTACGAGAACCATTAGAATTAAAAACATGATACGTTCTAAACCAATCAGATGTATGTTTAGATTCAATCAAGTCATTCACTCCACAAACAGAACAACAAACATAATCACGCGAAAAATTAATCAATTGATGAACATTGTCAAGTTTATCGGGAAATTTAAAACCATGTTCAACAGAGTTATTCAAACCAAAACCATGTTTGTTGTTAGTATTCCTATTATGCGAAAAAGAATTAAATGACTTGTTCTTCTAAGGGCGCGACTTAGCTTTATTCTCTACCCACTCTCTCCGAAACGCTTTCCCTCGACCCGTACTATCTGAAATTACATTAGAGTTATCGTCAGAGGAGTTTGAGTAAATTAGTTGTTTGGAATAACTCTTAGCGGTTTTAGCATGTTTCTTTGACTGACGTTTAGATTTAGATTTGCAGGCGGTTGCAGAAACGGTTTTAGACTTTGAACAATTATATTTTTCAAAATTAACCGGTGTGGGCATTTTTTCTAAGAATTGAGTGTGACTAGCAAGCTTTGGAGCAAAATCAACCTTAGAAAAATCATCATCATGACAAGTCGTGGAATTCAAAAACTAAGAAAATCTGCGAGCATAATCAAGTGGGGCTTCACCTTCTGAGTCGGACGAGGAGTTATTCGTAAATGGATTATTTTGAACAGAATCGGGTTGGATGGCCTTACCTTTATCTTTATAGCTCAAACCTTTATCATTTCTGTCATCAGACACTCCTATAAACACTTTACATGAGGAACTATCCGAATAGATCGGAGCTTAGTCAAACGAGATTGTTTCAGGAGTGACAGGCGTCATTGGAGTATCTACAGAGTTCTCCTTAGCCATTCTCAGCGTTAAATCTTCTGTCGCCAAAGCAAACAGTTGAAAAGTCAACTTAGCAATCTCGGTTCGATAACACTCTCTTTCCGATTCGGGTAATGTCTCGGGTTTGGTCTGTTTGAGCTTTTCGATACTGTCTAAAAATACAGTTCTTTCGGTTTCATAAATGATCTTATCTCTTGCAATCGATTCTTCAAGTTTAAAAATATTGTTTTCCAAAATCAGAGGTGGAACATAACGTTTGAACTTTGATTTAGCGTTAGAATCTGCATCTGTTGTTGCCGGAACGGGAACCGGAGTTTCAACCGTTTTGGCGAGCGAACAAATGTCGAAGTAATCGTTGGAGAGATAAGGAGTTTTGCTCTTTAGGTAAGACGCATTAAGCGTTTCATACAAGAAAGGTATATGTACGTTTATGTTTTTCCTAGGCGACTCATCTTCCGATTTTGTGTTATTTTCAGAATTAGGTTTCTCGGATTTAGGTTTAGCCTTTATTGGGGGTAGAGGTATACCCGTTTTTCTTTTTATATCCTTCCGGAGATGGCTTAGTCCACTTAATCTTGTACTCATGATATTTTTATCTAGGCCCATGAAGTTGAATTCATAAAGAGTGGGAACCTTAGACAAGATTTTCTTTAGGTAACAGGGATTATCATATCCGAGTCCCCATTGTGAGTTATAATATTTGAACTCATTTGGCTTGTTCAAGTGGATGGTTTGTTCAGATTGACCCAGTTTATAAAGTTTGGATTCAAGATCCTTAAGCTTAGTGGTCAACGTCTCATTTTCTTTTAGAACTTTCTCTTAAACTAAAACGCTCTTAGAATACTCCTCCTGACAATTCTCTAACTTTTGTGTATATTCAGATATTTGAGTCTCGAGGATTTTACCTCGTTTTGAAATGGTCGAGCACTCAGTTTGATAGTTTTCTATCACACAATTGTCTTCAGCCTTTTCAATGGCTAGCTTGCCTATGGTATCGTATTGAACCTTAGCCTCGGCTTCTAGCTTTGAGATCTGGGCGTCTTTGGTTTTAACCTTAAGTTTGAAGGAATCTAAGGTACGCACCATTTCTTTCATCTGATTGATTAAGTTAGCATTGGAAGAACTACATACCTGGCACTCATGCTTATCTTTCTTCTTTCCGGAAGAGTCATCTTCGGAATCAGATTCTTCCAGATTAAGGCCGGTATAACACATATTCGCTTCCTCGTCGTCATTCTCTTCATCAGTCTGTAGGAGCCAATGATCATCTTCCACCAGTAGCGCTTTGCCCGCTTCCTTCTGCCTTGACAGTAGCAAATTGTTCTTGTAGTACTCGACATTCCATACTACAGGTTTCCGGCAGTCTTTTGCGAAGTGGCCGCGCCTTCCGCAGTTGTAGCATTTTACCGGCTCATCATCAGCTCTATCATAAGACTTTCCTTCAGATTGCTTCCCTTCGTCATTCCTCTTTCTTCCATCATCATTCTTTCGCTTGCCTTCGTACTTGTCTTTGTAGTCCCGACGCTTGGTGTTTGTGGAGGAAAGCTGGTTGTTGTTAGTCGGCTTCTTGAAGAACTTCTTCCTAGCATACTCCCGGAATAGTAAGGCAACTGCTTTCTTGATACTATCAAGCTCAGGATCAGAATCACTTTCTGGTTCGTCATCTTCGTGTTCAGATTTACTTGGCGCTTCTTCTCGATATGAATTGCGTTGAGCTTGCTTTTCCTTCTTGTGTGTCATGAGGGCAAGGGGATCTTCCTTCGTCTTCTCATTGGACTTTTGATCTCCCATCAGCTCACTTACATCATCTTCATCTTGGAGCAACATCTCGTAGATATCATGCAGTGGAACATTCTCTAACGATCGGTTATGACGGACGTGTAGAACAAACCCCTTCTATTCAGGTTGAATGTTGTTGAGAAACTTGATGTTGCATTCGAGGTTTGACTTGAAGATGCTGTTCTTGTGCAGATCGTTAAGTAGAGTGCAGAAACGCTCGTATGTCTTAGTGAGTGATTCCCCTCTTTTGGCTTTGAAGGATTCGTAGCGAGTGAGGCAGTTGGTGATCTTCATCTGATTCCCTTCACAACTGCCTTGCATGATCTTAGCAAGCTGATCCCACATACCTTTTTCCGTGCCCTTGTAACTATCGATGCTGCAGTAGATATTGTTGGGAAGACTGTATACTAGATAAGTCTTCGCCAGCGTATCTCCATCGGCTTTCGGCTTTTCTTCAACTGTTAACCTGTCGTATGGTTTGGGCAGTTTATGGGTTGGAGGTCGACCTTCTTGAGCAGGGACATCCATCATTGGTGGAATAGTCGGACCTTCCTTGAGCGATCGTAGAATTTCTTAGTATAGTGGCTTAGTCTGGATGAAGCACAGAAACCTATCCCTCCGGACATTATATTCCCCGCGATACAGGATCGGAGGCTTGAATTCCGATCTGATGGCTAATGCGTCTTGAGCATTCATTGTGAGAACTTGTGTGATCGTAAGACGTGTAGGATGATTCAAAGGTAAGGAAGTGGTTTAACGCACAAACTAACGCAAACCTAACGCAAATTCCTAAGGGAGTGGAAGCCTAAAGCAATTCCTATAATGGATCAGGAATAAACATAAGAAAAACTGGAAAATAGAAACAAAAAGAAACTGGAAGAAAATAAAGTGTGCAGAGAAGAGGATCCGAAATAGGTGTTCTGGAGTGCAGGATCTGGAATTTGCAAATTCTGTAATTTGGACAAGAACCGAAATACAGAGATCCGGAATCAAGTACCGGAATTAAGGGATCTGGAATCAACTGCTCTGTGACACGGAATTAAGGTTCCAGAATCAGAGGATCCGGAATCTTTGGATCCGGAATCTAAGGAATAGATCCGGAATATAGCAATCTGGAATTAGGATTAAAAAAAATTGAAATCAAAGATTCGGAAATGAATACCGGAAGAGAAGAGATCCGGTACAATGTGAGATCCAGAAACACTAAGATCCGGAAATCTATAGGATCCGGAATTCGACAGTACCGGAAATCAAGAACAGTATTACGCACTGGAACTCGAAAACTAACATGGAAAACGATTTTCTGCACCACTTTTGACTTTGAAAAAATCTGCAAACACTTTGAATCATACGTCCTTCTACTCTGATACCAATTGTGGATCCCAGATTCAATAAGCAATCACAATGAATCAACACAATAAGCAATATACGTCATACATCTCACTTGAATATAATGAACAGAAAGAGTATTTTCGCAGTAGCCGTACAATGTAAGTTGATAAGCAATAACTATGATCATTAAACCCTAACTAAAGGATTAGCAAACTATTTATACCCATAAGGTATTTACAAGATATGTCATATTTAGTCCCTACACTTCTATTCCACTAACGTGACCTTCGTCATCTTTTCACACTATCTCCTTGTTGGTTCCTGTTTTGCTTAAACAATGATCTTAACTTTCAGTTAGTTCAGATTTTGATATGGTGCGGAGGCGTATTTAAGAACTGAAAGATAATGTAAGGTAGAAGAACACACAGTATCAAATAAACAGTATGTAAGAACTAATGAATATCTCCAAGATTACTGTATTTGATATATATTAAGAACACCAAGAACTTCAAAGGATTAACAGGAAATCTGCAGTTAATGGTGTGTGTGAGAAGTGCAAAGCTTAATGATATATGTGCATTTTCGTGGTATTCGCCTTAATAGACGAGCTCACATGAGCCTTCTATTTATACTACTTCTAAAGGGGACAATAAGGACTGAAGGTACAAAGACACTGTTGAGGCATAGTAGCTGGAAGGTACAAAACACTATTCTGGAACTGTTGCAGATACAACGTTCATTAAATGCTCTGTATTCAGCTTTAGGCGGAAACCTATCAGAGTTTGACACGTGGAGTTGTCAGGTCACGCCTTTGCACGATTGATCTTTAGAACCTTCGAATGGTAGATATTGTAAGAAGCATGTTCGTCCTTGTTAAGATCTTTTGCGTAGATCTTCTTTTTACCACAGAAGCTCTGTCAAGTATGACAAAAGCTCTGTGGTCTTGTTCGCTTAGAAGTGTCTTCTATTGCTTCTTTACTTCAGTCTTCTTGGTTAACCCGGCAGAGCCTCTGTCGAAGACTTCTGTCTTCTCGGTTACTCGGCTATTCGGCAGAGCCTCTGTCGAACACTTCTATACTTAGCCTATTTTTCACTACTTTCATAAACTGAAAGATTGGAGCTAACAATCTCCCCCTAAGTAGTGAAAAATGAAAAATTGAAAAGTACATGGATTTTTAGGCTAAGTACATACTAAGAACACTTTTCTTTTCACATTTGATTATGCCAGAGGCATTTACATATGATTGTATTGAAAAGAAAATATTACAGAGGATCTGTTTGACTGACTCAGACGTTGGCATCCTTGAAGTCATTGAAACTTCTACGGTCGAGTCCTTCTTGTATGACTTCATGATAGAAGCTGATGCATAGAGTTCGGAAGTTAATTGTTGCATCGATAACCTCTATCAGTCTGTCGGCAAGACTTTGATTCATGAGCTTCGTTCCTTTGTGCTCCACTAGTATTGCTCTAAACTCTGTCAAAGTACTTGTTGCGTACTTCTGATAGTCCATCTCTACGAACAACTTTGATTTACCAAAAGGATCTAGAAATACTAACCCGACCCTTGTATTTGTGATGATTGAGTTTGGTGTAGCAGAGGGAGGGCAGTAGTCTTATGGTAGCTGAACGTTTAAGCTTTTTACTCCAAGATCTCGATCCAATTGGAAATCTACCATGCTGTATAGCAGAAGCTTTTTGCGTATGGCCTTTCTAATCACCCTGTAGGCTCTGCGAACTTCGTCGGTTGTGAAGCTCTCTTTCGTCCATTCCAGAAGATCAGGTAGATCATAAGGATTGAGATTCCTAAGATCTGCATCTGCAAATTGGTTCTCTGATCTGTCCTCTCTTTTGACCTTGTAGATGTTGTAAGAGAGTTTAGGCCAGGTTCTGGTTCTTGAGAACTTACAATATAGGATTTTGACGATCTTGGATGTTGAGAAGACTTTGTTTTTAGGCTTGGGTTTTGTTCTGGTGAAGAGGTTTTCGAGGTCAGCACAGAAGTCAGGGTCTTGAATGGTTGGTTCTGATTGATCCATTATGCCCATTCTGCTGTATAAGTACCTGTATACCACTTCTTCCATTTATGGTGGTGGTGGTTGAGGTAAGGTTCTGCGCAGAGCATCTAATTGGGTCTTGACTTCTGCCACTCGATCCTCGGAAGGTTTTGTCTTTGGATCCAGAACAGGAATACTTGACAGAGGTGTAGTGCCGAAAGCCCAATCTTCTTCTTCAGGCTTTGGTGTCTTATACGCATCGAAAGAGCTCTTCATCAGTTTTTCTGTCGAAGGTTGATGCTTGGGCTTTTTCTTCTGCGGTTCTTCTGTCGTAATCCCTTTTCCCATGTCTTTTGCCTTCGGTTGTTCTGCTTGTTGAGATGGGGTTGCCTCTGTAGGTTTTGACGCTTGAGTCTTAGAGGGCTTTGTTGTTGATGTTTCTGTTGGTTTGGGGATTGCCTCTGTTGGTTTTGACACTTGAGTTTCAGAGGGCTTGATTGATGATTTGGGTTCTGTTGGAGAGGTTTCAGGTGTTTTGCTCAGATATTTTCTTTTGTTAGCAATGGTTTTGGTTTTTGGGTTGGTTTTGGGTGTTGGGGAAGGTAGTTCGCCTTCGGAGGATGTCAGAAGTTGGACCTCTTCTTGGATTTGGACATCTTCTGCAAATACAGAAGTAAATTCCATAGAGGTGGGTGTTGCCTCTGTGGTCTTCTGTTGAACTGTTGTTTTGGGTACTTGGGTTTCTTCAGTAATGGATTCCACAGAGATGGTTGTTGTCTCTGTGGTTTTGTTTCTGCTTTAGGTTTCAGGTTTTTGGGTTTTAGCAGGGGTTTCTTCAGAGATCATTTCCACAGAGGTGGTTGTTGCCTCTGTGGACTGTTGTTGGTTTCCTCATTGGTTTTGAGTTGGGGGAATTTGGTTCAGGGGTTCTGCGGATACTGGTGGTTCTGGTAGACCTCTGCTTGCAGCTACTTCCCTTTGTTTCTCCCCTTGATTCTCCCCCTCAGGATGATCTGATGAATCGTCAGAATCATCATCAGAGTCATCCTGACCCATATCTGTTTTACCTTCTGCCCTGCAAGATGTATCTGGTTTATTTGGTGGAACAGCCCCTGCAGCAATCATCTTTGCGCATAAGTCATCGCAGAGGCCGAGCAGTGTTTCAACCTCTGCTTCTGTGTTGAAGCTCATTTTGCCGACGCTTGCTTGAAACTCTATGACATAGTTTGCGTTGGCAGCGGTGAAAGCTCTGATGAATTCGGTCATCTGATCAAGTATTCTTTGGTCGAGTTCTGTCACTTGAGCTCTTGTCATGTAGTCAGAAGGCTTCACGGCCTGAGTATTTTTGGTTGTTTGCTCTTAACGCCTTCTTCAGGTCTTCAGGTGTAAGACCCTTATATTTTGTGGATTGCTCTTTTAGTTGTTGAAGAAAGTGCTTGACAGATTCTTTGAATGCAGAGGTTGCGGCTTTTCCAAATTCAGTTGCTGCAGAGGTAGTAGTGGTGGTAGCAGTTGACTTCATCTGGGTTACGGCATTTTGCACCTCTGTGGACAGTTTGTCCATTTTGGTGTTCAGATCAAGAATTGCCCTGGATGATGTTTCTGCAAAAGATTTGAAAGAGCTTTGCAACTCCTTCAATGTATTGTTCACAGAGGTGACAAGGGTTTGGAACTCATCCCTTGATACATGTGAACTAGTTGTAACCTCTGGGGGAACACATTCGTCCCCAGAGTGAGTCTCTGTTCCTGAGACACCTTCTTTTGTCCGTGTTTTAATGTTGAGGACGGAAGGATTTCCTTCTGATCTTCGAGCAGAAGCATCTAGTGCTTCAGACTCTACAGAAGTTCTGAGAATGACATTGTCTAGATCCACTCCACAGGTGGGTACTAGATTATCCTTCTGTTGACTCGGAGACTTGTCTAGAGTCTCTCCATCTTTGTGCACTCTAATCTCCTCTGAAGAGATGTTTGGATCTAGTTGTGTGTGTGTGGCAGAGGAAACAAATTCCTCTGCAAGGATTTCTGTTGTTATCCGGGGCAATAGATCACTTACTACGGATGAATCCTTATAGAGGATTCCCCTGGAATGGTTTCCCCGGTTATTAATGGTACAGAGGATGAAAGAATTTCCTCTATCCGGATGGTTTGGGTTGGGGTCGAGCCGTGCTGCTCTTTTTCAATATTGCCCTTTACCACTAGATTGGTGGCAATAGAAGTGTGGGTTGCACTGGGAGTTGGTTTTGGTTGTGTGCCTCTATTAATCCAGGCATCTTTTCTTGCTTCTGCTTCTGTGAAGCATCCAACCACTTGTTCTCCATCTATGGTCTCAACCTCTGTTGCTACCATATGGGTTGAGACTTCTACCCTAGTCTCCCCTTCTTCTGTTACCTCTTCTTCCCTTGGACCTACGGAGTCGTACATAGGATGAGTACCAAAAATTTGTTGTACTTGGGGGTGCATAACCTGTGTACCGTCAGAAGCAGAGATTACTTACTCTGGGCTTCTTCTGTGAATAACAAGGCCAGGTTGAAGGAAGGGGTTCTACAGTACCTATGGGGTCTCAGCCGGATTGTCCCTTGGAGTTTGATCATCATCATCAAGATCAGAATCAACTCCAGAGATTGTGAAATCTGGATCTTCTGTGGCTTCTGTGGTTTCATGTGACTGAGCTTCTGCAGTCCATCCAGCAGTGTCAAGAGTGTTGGCAAATTCAGGACGTTGAAGGAAGTCAGAGAAATCCCCGTGATGTGCATAGTTGAGGGGATTGGGGGATTGCAGAGGTGATTTTTGGGTTTGTTCTTCTGCTACTTCCTCTGTTACCTGTTCCTCTACGTCTTCTGCTACTCCTTCCTCTGCAATTGTTTGCATAGGAGACAGATGTTTCCCAGTTTTCTTCTTGCTCTTTCTCCTCTTGGGTTTAGGTGCCCCTTCCTCTGAGGCTTTGGATTTTCTCTTCTTTTTATGCTTTGGAGGAGAGGGAGGTGCAGATGATCCAACCTCTGTTGCATGAGGTGGAGATTGTTGAGCTTCGACAGCATAAGTTGAAGTACCCTCTGTGGTTTTCCTCTTTGTTTTCTTTTTAGGAGTTGAGGCAGAGTAGATGGATTTCCTCTGAGCAAGGAACTTGGTTTGAACTTCTTCATGCTTCTGGAAAGCCTTAGCCCATTCTTCATCTGTCATTCTTTCAACTACCCTAGTTTCTAAAGGCACACCTAAACGCGGGGGTGTCACAGGGCTCGGTTCTGGAGTCCTATGATCGCGTATGTAAGCTAACCTTAGGGTTTCATTTGTAGCATATCCCAAAAGTTTTGATGGCAGAGGTCTGCAGAAAGGATATCCATCGACGTGCTCAGTTGGAACGTTTTTTTGTCATGGCATATATTTTGGCAGTTGGACCTTCTAAAGACAATTTTTCTAGAAGGAGTAGGGGCTCCAGAAGTACTCCAAGAATTCGTTGATACTGCAGAGGAGGTAGAGATGGTTTTGAGCGTTCTTTGGCTTTCTGGGTGGAGATTTTTCTGTCAATGGTATTTATCATTTCTTGCATCATCAAGGTCGAGTAGTCCAGAGGCAGATCATAATATACCCCGTACATTATGGATAGAATCTGATGGGAGGTTTGATCTGGACTACCGATTTTGCCAATGAGGCATCTGTTTAGAATTGAGAAGAGGGTATTCCATAGAGGGGGTAATCGACCACTTCTGAAGTCGTTCCTTTTTCTTAGGGTTGTGATGTACCCTAACATTTCAACAAATCTACAGAGTTCTTCGTCTGTAGGTGCTTCAGCGTAATTCTTTATACCTAGCAGTCCTCTGGTTGGAAGACTGAACTCAAGTGAGAACATCGTTCTAATTAACTTGAGTTCCATGTGTTGGGTTTTATTAGGTTTAGAAATGTAGCCCTTGATTTGTCGGTCTGCTGGGTCATATCTGCTGCTTTGCCAAAATTGGTTTAGATATCTTGCTGGTACTTTGCTTACGGTTTTTGTCAACAGGGGGAATAGGTAATGTTTCTCCAAAATGTGAAGGAGAATGGCATGAGATTCCCCAAAAGTGGTTCTTGAAGGAACAAGGTAATAGTTGTTGGGTTTTAAGGGAAGAACACTTTCAAAGTGTTCATTTGCGATGAAGTTTTTCTCGTGTGTGGTTGGAGAGAAATTAGCTTCAACGCCGGAGTTGTCTTTTTCTAGGTCTGCGGCAATATTTGGGTTTTCGGAATGCTCAGATTGAGCAGGTGAGTTTTCTTGAACAGGGGAGTCTTCAGGAATGTTGGAGGATGATGCCATTGTTGTTAATCTTGAAGAAAGAGAATGAAAAATAGGTAGGTTGCAGGTTTTGCAAGGTTCGCCGGAGAAGAAGATGAGAGTTTGTAACGTTTATGAGGATTGGTAACATGGGTTTTATACTGAAGGGTAACGGTTAGAATTCTGAAGAGGTAAATATATGGAAGTGAATAAAATTTGGAATTCGTACTCGAGTGTAAACGGCTGGTTCAACTTTCCAGAAGAACGTGTGCCATGTACGCCCAATGAAAATGAGACACGTCAGCAGTGTCAGAGTATGACAGGACGTCGTGTGCGGCCCATTAATGCTTGGCGCGTGGGTTTCCTTTCCTCCACATAATTTTCACCTGCAGTAAAAATAGCCGTTACTGTTATAGAGTTTCCCAAATTTGAAAATGACAAAAGCTCTGTTGAGATAGATCTCTGTTGTTTGAAACTCTCTTTGTATCCTCTGTTGCTTGCACCTTTACCAAACACGTTTTAAAAGCATTGGAGAGGATCGATAGATTTTTAGAGAAGAAAATTACATTCACGGAGGTTTTGGAGCTCTGTCAGAGCTAGCAGAAGCTCTATGAGATGGAATTTCTCATAACTAAAAATTTATAATACATTTTTATCATCCAAAGTTTTCACTGCTTTATAAACTATTTTTAGGACATATTTGAAAATTTTTGTCCTAGAAAACTGTTCTGGAAAAGTTTTTGTGCGTGATGGAATGAGCTCTTTGTCCCAAAAGACCTTCTTCTGTAACCTTTTGTTCGAGTAAATCCTTAAAGAGAACATTTGAGTTTTATCGGTAGAGTTCTTGTATGAGATTTGTAGTTTATAGAGGATTCTGCATACAGAAGCTCTGTTGAGCTCAGCAGAAGCTCTATTACACTAAAAATCTCATAACAGAAGTCTCGTAAATCTTTTTGATCAAAACTTGTTTGGTATATTTTAAACAATGTTTCTAGGACATATTTAGAAATGTTTGTCCTAGAAAATTGTTTTCAAAAAGGATTTGTTTTGAGATACTTATCTTTTGGCTCTCTCTTGCTTGGTATAATACCTGGTTTTTGTGAATCTTGAGTGATCACTTCTCTTCTTTGGCTCCCCCTTGAATGATCAACTTCTGTAGATCATTTCAAGGTCTCCTTCTGCTCCCCCTTGATCTATGCTTGGGTCAAAATTTGATAAGTAATGCTTAGGGCATAGATCAAGTTTCTCAGAGGTTCTGTAAAGATTGTCAGAGGTTCTGAGCAATACTACAGAAGCTTTGTTGAGTATTGAACACTTGGTGATTGAGAATTTACATACAGAAATAAAATAAAATAAATAAAACAACAGAAACGTGTATATTTATATTTACAGAAGATTTAAGACGTACTTACAGAGGTTTTAACTCATGTTTATCATTCCCAACTTACCCACCAAGAAAAGAAATATTTTCACATCTAGTGCTTTGGTGAATAAGTCTGCAAGATGGTACTCTGTAGACACGAAGTGTATTTCGATTGTCCCATATTCAACATGGTGTTTCAGAAAGTGGTAACGGATATCGATATGCTTTGTTTTTTAGTGCTGTACTGGATTAGCAGAGATGGCTATGGCGCTCTTTGAGTCACAGAAGATGGGAATCTTGAATATGATGTGGCCATAGTCCTTAAGTTGAGTTTTCATCCACAGAACCTGGGAGCAACAACTAGCAGCAGCAACGTATTCGGCTTCTGCTGTAGATATGGATACGCAGTTCTACTTCTTAGAGGTCCAGCTGACTAGTTTACCACCTAGGAATTGACAACTCCCAGAGGTACTCTTTCTGTCGAGCTTGCATCCTCCATAATCTGAATTTGTATAAGCTTTAAGACCAAAACCAGAGTTCTTCGGAAACCAGAGGCCAAGATTTTTGGTCCCTTTGAGGTATCTGAAGATCCTCTTTACATCATTATAATGGGATTCCTTCGGGTTAGCTTGATATCTTGCACAGAGACATCTGGCATGCATTATGTCAGGTCTACTTGCAGTTAAGTATAATAGAGACCCAATCATTCCTCTGTAGAGCGTGCACTCTATAGGTATGCCATTTGGATCTGAGTCTAACTTATTTCTTGTGGTCGTTGGAGTTCTCATTACAGAGGCATCAGAGAGACTGTATTTTGAAAGTATGTCAGAGACATATTTAGCTTGATTTATGAAAATTCCCTCTTATGATTGTTTTACTTGGAGTCCGAGGAAGAAAGTTAATTCTCCCATCATACTCATTTCAAACTCACTCTGCATGAGTTTTTCAAACTTTTTGCACTCTTCTGTATTTGTAGACCCAAAAATTATGCCGTCCAGATATATTTGTACAAGCATAATTTCATCACTTTTTCCTTTATAAAACAAAGTTGTATCCGTCGTACCTCTGTCGTAACCATTATCGAGAAGAAAGGTAGAAAGTCTTTCGTACCATGCTCTTGGAGCCTGTTTCAGTCCATACAGAGCTTTGTCGAGGTAGTACACGTATTTTGGGTACCTAGAGCTTTCAAACCCTGGTGGCTGTTGGACGTATACTTCTTCTTGGATTTTGCCATTTAGAAAAGCAGATTTTACGTCCCTTTGAAATACTTTAAAACCTCTGTGGGCTGCGAAGGCTAAGAAGATTCTTATGGCTTCGAGCCGTGCGATAGGGGCAAAAGTTTCATCGTAATCTATGCCTTCTTCTTAGCGATATCCCTTGGCCACCAATCTTGCTTTGTTTCTTATGACCACTCCATCTTCATCCTTCTTATTTCTGAAGACCCATTTAGTTCCTATGGCTTGTTTTCCTCGTGGCAGAGGAACTAAAGTCCAGACTTTGTTTCGTTTTGTTCAAACTGTAGAAGCTCTTCTTGCATAGAATCTACCCAGTTTGGATCGTCAAGGGCTTCAGATATCCTTTTTGGCTCGATCACACTAATAAAGTTTGTAAAGAAACAAAAATTAGCAGTGGCATATCTTGTTTTTACCTTTTCAGAAGGTTCGCCGATTATAAGACTTGGAGGATGGCTCTTTGTCCACTTTGTTCTTCTTGGGAGATGGTCATCGATTTCATCAAGTTGATCTTCAGAGGTTTCTATTTATTGTTCTGGTGTAGCCTCTGTCGTAGATTTTCCTTTCGTGCTTGATCCTACAGATTGTGGAATGGTTGGAATGAGTGGCGGTGTTTGTTCCTCTGAGGAAGTATAGACTGAGTGTTCTTGTTCCTCTGTTATTGGTTCCTCTGTGGTTTCTGGAGTTGGTTCTTCAGTAGCTTCTGTGGTTGTTTTCCTTGTTGTATCATCTTCTGTTGGCTCCCCCTCGGCATTTGCATCTGTATGATTATCAGAGGAAGATGAATTATTTAAGGGACCAGTTAGAGAGATACCTATTGCGTTCTGGCTGGCAGAAGATGATTCTCCAGAGGCTCTGACGGCTCCAGCAGAGGGATCAATGTCGTTATGGAACATCTCTTGAAATAGAAGATTTATGTCTTCTTCTCTTGTTTTTTAGATGCTAGAGGATTCCCCTTTTAGACCGAGTTCTGAACTGATTTGTTCAGAAGTCTTCTGGAAGGTGTCGTCAAAAGAAACATTTATGCTTTCTACGATCGTTCGAGACCGCAGAAGATAAACTCTGTAGGCCTTGGAAGTTGCAGAGTATCCTATGAACTTGCCTTCATTTGCCTTTACTTCAAACTTTCTTCTTGCTTCTCTATCATTTAAGACGAAGCACTTGCATCCAAATACATGGAACAATTTGATGTTTGGTCGTTTTTTGTTGATCAAATGATATGGTGTTTTGATGTGTCTCTTTACGACGGTTGATCGATTTTGGGTATAGCAAGCGGTTGATACTGCTTATGCCCAAAATGTCATTGGTAATCCACATGCGGTTAGCATAGTTCTGGCGGCTTCCACAAGCGTGCGATTCTTTCGTTCGACCACGCCATTCTGTTGTGGGGTGCGTGCAGCAGAGAAGTTATGTGAAATTCCTTCTTCTGTAAGATAGGCTTCAATGACAGAGTTTTTGAATTCTGTGCCATTGTCGCTTCTCAGTTTCTGAATCCTGCACTCATATAGAACTTGGATTCTTTTCATTAAATTTATCAGAACGTTTGGAACATCTGATTTCTTTCTGACAAATTCAACCCATGTAAATCTTAAGAATTCATCGATCAAAACAAGCAGATATTTCTTGCCACCTAGACTCTATGTAGATATTGGACCGCAGAGGTCAACATGTAGCATGTACAAAGGTCTAGGGCAAGATACATCAGTTTTGCCTTTATGGGAAGCTCTTTTGAGTTTTCCCATTTCACTGGCAGAGCATAAATGATCTTTATTAAATTTAACGTTTGGTAGACCTTTGACTAGATCAAGTTTTACAAGTTTATCAAGAGTAAGAAAGTTTAAATGGCAGAATCTGTTGTGCCATAACCAGGCTTCTTCGCTTTTGCATGCAACAATGCAGATTTTGTCTTTCTTGTTCTTTGCATTGAAGTTCATGAGATATAGATCTCCTCTTCTATCGGCTCGCAGAAGTTCAAGTCCTGTGTCCTCGCTCTGTAGAGAGCAAAAGGTTCTTTTGAACATTACGTCGAATCCCGTATCGCAGAGTTGACTAACGCTGAGAAGATTGTGTTTAAGGCCATCAACATATGCAACTTTGCGTACGGTTATATTTTCCTTCTTTATGACTCTGTAGCCTTTGATGTACCCCTTTTTATTGTCTCCAAAGGTCACAGATCCACCATCGTTCTTTACTTTGTATGTGGATAGAAGACCTCTGTCGCCAGTCATGTGCCTCGAGCATCCGGAGTCTAGATACCAGATTGGCACATACTGCTTCTGCAAGACAATTAGAGAGTTTTAGGTACCCATATCCACATGGGTCCAGTTTTGTCAAGGGTCTTTGTTTTAGCTTCTGTTGAGGAGCATTTTGTTTCTTCTTACCCTTGGATTTATCTTTTGCTTTGGGTACAGAGAGAAGACAGTGTGGACTTTTGAAATTTTGTTTTATTTTAAACATAAGATCAAAGCAATGACAATATTGAATGTGCGAAGAGATTTGCTTGAACTTTTCATTAAATACATTAAATGGGGGCACAGAGGCATTACAATTTATCCTAACATTATATTTTCTATTACAAGAAGGTTTATGTAGGCTAGATCGTTGTTTGCAAAATCCTTTGTTGAGTGCGGCCTTTTGTGTTCCCCTTCTGTGGTGAACTTCTGTAGATTTCACTGTCACAGAAGAAAAAGATTTGTTAATTTTAGTCCATTTACCCTTCTGTTGCCATGTTAGTTTTTCCATAACAGGTTTTAAGGGTTTTAAAATCTTTAAACTCGTTGGAATTTGAGTGGACATATTCAAAAAGTCTGGACAGATAGGAATTCCAGTGATTTTCTCCTTGGGATGAATAGTTCTGTTAAGAACTTCAGAGGTTTGTTTAAAAACCTCTGTGTCACTAGGTCCGATCTCTGACTTAGAGTCAGTATCTGATTCGTCAGAGGATGAATCGTTCTCATATACAGAGGTTGAGTCACTTGGTTCTCTTTCGACAGAGGCTGGACTTTCAGAACATGTGTCATATTCACTTTCTTCCTTTTCTGAGGAACTATCTTCTAAGTTAACAGAAGTATCTGTTAAGTTTTCTTCATAGAGATCTTGATTGCTGGAAGATGTACAGAGGTTTTCTTCAAAGATATCAAGTTTTTATTCTGTAATTCTTGGCTTGAACTCATGTGCCTCTGATGATAATTTCTTTTCAGAATTCATCATGCAGACTAATGCAACTTGAGTTTGAGTCTCGGGATTACCAAACTTGAAGATTCCTATCTGATCTTGAGTTTTTAGATACCTCTTAGGTTTGGATTCTCTTTTGACAGAGACTGAAGGTGACAAATTTGTGTTTACAAACCACACACTTGTCATCTTCAGAGGTTTCCTCTTGTGAGGTTCTCCAGAGACTTTTTGCCTTTTACTTACAGAGAGAAGATTTGGAAATCCAGGTTTTCTTGTATCTCCAATGTGAAATAGAGAGGACAAAGACTTGTCTCTTTTGGTTCCGGTATAAGGATCTATATCGCAGAAGCCAATTCCCCGTCTCCCTATTTGTGTGTTTATTTTTTCGTACACCTTCTGAGCAACTTGAAATTTCTTAATTTGAAGATCTCTTCTGAGTAAATCTTGACAGAGGATTTCTATTTTCTTTTGAAAATAATTTTTAAGAGATAGGATGTTCATTCTGTCGCACTCAACGTCCATTAGTTCTTTAGACTTTGTTTTCAAAGAAGAATTAAGTTCAGAAATCTTTTCTTTTAAAGGATTTAACTTTTTGTTCCAGTCCATTTCAATTTCTTCTTTTTCTTTAAAGATTTTAGCTTTTTCTTTAAAGATTTTAGCTTTTTCTTGAGTGAGAAGTCTAGCTTCTCTCTCATAGAAGGTGATCTTTTTCTGAATATTTTCACATGTCTTTTTCATTTCAGTGTATTCAATGTTAAGTTTAATCAAGTCATCTTCTGCAGTATTAGAGTTAGAGGTAGAACTGGATACCTCACTGTCGGAGTCGGAGCTGACTTCTGCCATGCTACAGAATATAGCATTCTTTGTTTCGCCTTCGTCAGAGGATGTGTCTGACTCCCAGGTTTCTTTTTTCACCATTAGTGACTTCTGAGCATAGTATTCAGCTTTCTTTTTGTAGAAAGCTGCATCCCTCTGAGGGCGATTTGACTTGCTCCTGCATTCGTTGGCAAAGAGACCTGGCTTACTACAGTTGTAGCATCCTTGGTTCTGTGTGGAGTTTCCAGCTTTGTCGTCTGACCTCTGTCGGCAACAACTTTTTTTGGTTCGGCACTCATTCGCGTAGTGGCCTGGCTTACCACATTTGTAACACTCTTGAATCTGTGGAGTGTTGCCAGCTTTGTCTTCCGACCTCTGACGATCATTTCCTCTGTCATTTCTATCACTTGACCTCTGTCGGTCACCACTTCTGTCGTTTGACCCTTCTCTTTCTCGATTATCTCTTTCATATCGTTCATTACCAGATTTCTTATGGTATCCTCTGCTGAATTCCCTAGTCAAGAGAGCTAGAGATTTAGCTATCAAGGCCAGGGTCGTTTCTTCTTCTGCTGCTACTTCCTCTTCTTCTTCACTTTCCACCATCATGTTTTTCTTCTTCTCCTTTCTTTCCTCTATTGCTTTTTCTTTCTTTGGTTTCTCTCTAGCCTCTGTAGTCTTACCAACCAATGCAAGAGGTGCAATGATCTGGGCTTTTGCTTGTGCTGCCAATGTTCCATAGAGGTCTGATAGGGTCCAGGAATCTAAGTCTTGCTTTGTTTGCAGAGACATAGATAACTGAAGCCATTCTTCATTCAGAGACTTCAGGAACATAACGTTGTTTTTTTCAGAGGTTCTGTGGATGCCGAACTTCTTGAACTTGTTTATTAGAGAGTTGAACCTATCATACGTAGTTTGCAGAGATTCGGTTGGCAGAGCTTTAAAGGCATAATATTCATTTATGTATTGAGCTCTGCGGTTCTTATGGGTTTTGACTCCTCCTTCTAGTTGTTTTTCCAGTACTTTCCATAGATCATATGCAGATTCACATGCATCCATGGACTGGAAAAGGTCATTTGGAATGGCCATAATCATAATTCTCTTAGTTTTCTGAGCAACTTCGTATTTAGCCCAATCAGGATCAAACCAATTTTCCTGGGTCTTTGGTTTCGTGTGTTCTGGGATTGCAGGTGTGTCGTCTGTGCTAGGAACACTAGGTACAGTTATCATGGGAATGAAAGGAGGGTTACGGATATAATAAACCAATTCTTTGTCAGTACCCTCAAAGAAGTGAATCATTCGAATCTTCCGTTGAGGGTATTCTTCTCTTAGAAGAGTGGGAGGTTTGGTTAAGGAACCAGCAGAGAGGAAGTTGTTTGTACTTGTCATTTTTAGAGAGATAAATTATCCAGAAAAGGGTTTTAACAGCAAACGTTTCAGAGTATGAAGTGGATGCTTCGTATGATGTTTTTAAGCTTTAAAAGCTTTAAGCTGAGCACTAAAATGGTGTTTTTAACCAGAATAACATATTCTATAAGTTTACCAAAGTTCGAATGAATCGAAAATGGCAGAAAAACAGAAACTGTTTGAATAATATGAAGAATAGGTTAAAAATCCAAGTTTCTACCAAAGATCATAGTTTTAGAGTGGATCCCTTGATATTAAAAATCAAGGTTTTCCCTGATACCAATTGTTGGTTCCTGTTTTGCTTAAACAATGATCTTAACTTTCAGTTAGTTCAGATTTTAATATGGTGCGGAAGCGTATTTAAGAACTGAAAGATAATGTAAGGTAGAAGAACACACAATATCAAATAAACAGTATGTAAGAACAGATGAATATCTCCAAGATTACTGTATTTGATATATATTAAGAACACCAAGAACTTCAAAGGATTAACAAGAAATCTGCAGTTAATGGTGTGTGTGAGAAGTGCAAAGCTTAATGATATATGTGCATTTTTGTGGTATTCAGCTTAATAGAAGAGCTCACATGAGCCTTCTATTTATACTACTTCTAAAGGGGACAATAAGGACTAAAGGTACAAAGACACTGTTGAGGCATAGTAGCTGGAAGGTACAAAACACTATTCTGGAACTGTAACGACCCGGAATCCCATACATATTTCAAATAGCATACATTACATAACGTCGTTAAAACAAGAGATACATTATATAACAAATACGGTCCCCTAGTCTATTACAAACATTCAGTACATCATTAAAACGTTTACATAGTAAATTACATCATTAACAACATGCTATATCCACTAAACACATCATAGTCTTCCACTACATAGTCCTCCCAAAAGCTATTCTCCGTTTAACCTCCTTATCTGCTCTTACTCGATCCACGCCCTGGAATACATATTTTTAAAACAAAAATGAGGGTTAGACCTTGAGGTCTAGTGAGAAACTCCCCGTTAGTTAAAAACCATTTGCACAACATCATACACATAATTCACATAATAATACCAATTAAGACTCATGCATCATATATCTTTCCATCTCATTCTCTTGGCCATATTAATTGGTTGCGAGCCAACTAATCAATTTACACTACTGTACTAAATACAGCCAACACCACTGTCCCTCTGTACAGCCAACATACACCGGTCCTAAGCCCGGCCAACTAGCACCCATGCAGTGTAATATTCATATAAACACAATATGCACATTATTACACTCATTCACATATATGTATTCCAGTTGAAAACATTTTAAAGTAAAACTCACTTGTTTGCTTATCCAAAACTCCTTCCACAAAGAACTCAGCTTTCACCTCCGATTCACAGTATCTGAAATCATTAAACACAAATATCACTTTACCAAATAAGACACACATGTCTTACTAAAGCTAAGTACTCTAGATAACTCAAATCCTCAAATGTAACCCCCAAACCCGAACTTAAGTCAAGTCCCCAGTACATTCAGTCCACATCCATTTCCTATCCATGACCTAACAAAACACAGGCTACTGGATACTTAAAAGCATCTAAACTCTCAAAATTGCTCAAACAGCCAAACCATCCGGACAACACAAAACTATCCGGACAACAGGGCTTTCCGGACAACATAACCAATCCGGACAACCCCAACTTTTCAGACAGCATGTTTAATCCGGACGTCATCTGGAAACCACAGTGATCCGGACTCCATCCGGTATCTAAAATTGTCCGAAAACCTAATGAAAATAGGAACTTACCGGATGCAATAATTGTCCGGACACCTTTAGAACACTATCCGGACACTACCAACAAAACCACACGGATACCTTCAATCTATCCGGAAACCTCTGTCGGTTTGACTACTTTTTACCCAGAAATCGACAGAATCAATCCTAAACATGAAATCGGTATTCTACTCCGATAGAAACTACCTAATAGAAATTACACACATAAATTGTAAAGGAAACATACCTGAATTCAGTTCCAAGTGCACCAATTGATGCCTTAACCTAGCTTTTCTTCCTTTCTTCTTTTCTTCCAAAACACACACACACAATGAGCTGATATTTTCTGAGTTTCTGTTGCTTGTGAATTATCTGATTTACTAAGGGATAATATCTAACCAATATTTACCCCTTTAACCCTAAGCTATCCATTAATGACCCAAAATACCCTTAACTCCTAATTTAACCCAAACTTACCCTAAACATCAAATATAAAGTTAAATAAATTTAACGGAACTAACATTTAACTAACGAACTTACCCAGGGTATTACAGGAACTGTTGTAGATACAACGTTCATTAAATGCTCTGTATTCAGCTTTAGGCGGAAACCTATCAGAGTTTGACACGTGGAGTTGTCAGGTCACGCCTTTGTACGATTGATCTTTAGAACTTTCGAATGGTAGATATTGTAAGAAGCATGTTCGTCCTTGTTAAGATCTTTTGCGTAGATCTTCTTTTTACCACAGAAGCTCTGTCAAGTATGACAGAAGCTCTGTGGTCTTGTCCGCTTAGAAGTGTCTTCTATTGCTTCTTTACTTCGGTCTTCTTGGTTAACCCGGCAGAGCCTCTGTCGAAGACTTCTGTCTTATCGGTTATTCGGCTATTCGGCAGAGCCTCTGTCGAACACTTCTATACTTTCATAAATTGAAAGATTGGAGCTAACACTCCTCCTCCTCATTTTTTTCCTAGGGACACTTCTTCTTCGTCCCATCTATCCTCTCTAGCCTTTACCTCCTCTGTCACTTCAAGATCTGAATCATAATCTGCCACTTGGAAAGTATTTGTGTTTGTTCTTTCAGTCCATACAGAGGTGTCCAATGACTCATTAAGTCCAGCGGTTTCAAGAAAAGTGCCAAAGGACACTTGTGGTTCTTCGACGCTTTGTGGGGCAACCTCTGGGATGGCAGACGTTTCAGCAAGATTGGTTTCTGGTTCAGCATAGTTATTGGGGGAAGGAGCTCTGATCTCTTCCTCTTGTACATGTTCATCACCCTCTGTTTTAAATGAATTTCTGAACCGATTGCATAAATCTGTCAACGAGTTTTTGGCGCCGTTGTCGGGTAAGCACGCAAGAAGTTTTTCTTTTGTTTAAAGTAAAGTTTTTAAAAGCAAGTTTTTCAACCACCTTTTAGAAAACAAAAAAATAGTGCATGCCAAGGTTGCCTCACGGTGAATTATTCCAATTTGATCCCGACATTGAACGAACGTTTAAACAACGAAGAAGAATTCAAAGAGCTAATTCGGTCTTAAATTCTTCAACGATGTCTGAACATTATTCTTCGTCAGACAATGAGGATGAAGCACCCCCTACTCCTCGCAGGCAACCTAATAATAATGAGATTCTAGAAAACCATCCAATTAATAATATTTATGATGAGGAACAAAACATTTTTCGGCTGGCCAATTCCAAAGATGGTGGTATTATGTCTTACGTTGTTCCTGTTTTAACTCACAGTTATATTCAAGAATCCTTAAAGCAACTTTGCAAGCCCACCATTTTGAGTTAAAACCAATAATGTTCCATATGTTACAAACCAACGGCCAATACTCTGGTATGGCAACTGAAGATCATCATTCTCACTTACGGTATTTCATGGAAATTACAAATTCTTTTAAGCTTCCTGGAGTTGAAGATGATGCACTAAAACTAAAACTTTTTCCATACTCATTAAGAGATAGTGCAAGATCTTGGTATAACTCCCTGAAGCCAGATTCTATAGTTACATGGGCCCAAATGGCTGAGAAATTTTAAAAAAAAATATTTTCCACCCACGAGGAATGCTAAGTCCAGAAACGCAATATGTACTTTTAAACAAATGGACGATGAGGCAGTTCCTGATGCATGGGATAGGTACAAGGAGCTTTTGAGAAAATGCCCTCACCATGGCATTCCGTACTGCATACAGCTAGAGACGTTTTACAGTGGTTTAAATATTACTGCAAGGCAAATGCTCGACGCTAGGGGTGAGCATCGGAACTGGGTACCCACCTTTGGAACCGGAACCGCTCTGGAACTACCGGTTCCAGAACCAGAACCGATGTGATTGGTTTCGGTTCCGGTTCCTAAAATACGGATCTGATTAAGACTGGTTCCGGTTCTGGTTCTAATTTTTTTGGAACCGTTACCCGCTGGGTACCCAGTCCCGCTATTCTTTAGTAAAAATTCTTTATATATTTATTATATTTAAATATTTAATGAAGTGGCATTAGTTTTGTACATTTGTTAGGTGTTTTATTCGTTTTCATCCAAGTGTTTTATTTGAGGTGTTGACGTAAAGACGTGAATTGTTGTCGAAGCCGTTTTGTTGATGTCAAAACTCAATACTCGAGAGTTTCTTATTTATTTATGTAATAATTAGTTTTTATCTGATTAGTTTTCATTTGTTGTATTTATTACCTTATGTTAGTACTTTATAGTTTGCAATATACTTAAAATTACAAGTTTTATTGTATGAATTGTTAAAAAAAACTTAAAAAAATTTACATTGCGTACCCAGAACCGGAACCGCCGGTTCCGGGTCCGGTTCCAAAATATAGAGAACCGATGTAAGCGGTTACGGTTCCAGTTCCTTCATTCTAGGAACCGCCGGTTCCGATCCCGGTTCCGGTTCCATGAAATTTAGTCGGGTACCGGTTAAGCTCACCCCTACTCGACGCTACTGCAAACGCAGCTTTCACATCTTCTACCTATAATGAAAGATATGATATTCTTGAAAGAATTTCTAACAACAATGGTCAGTGGGCTGATCCACGTGCATTACGACCAAGAAAGACAGTGGGAGTGCAAGACCCCGATGCTTATGCATTAATGTTAATGCCAAAAATCGTCCAGAAGGATAACTTAAGGTTGATTGTGGAGATTAACAACTAAAGAAAGGATCGTTCGACAAAACAATGCATTAAAGACAGAAAATCGTAAAGAGACAAAGATTTTGGTGACGCGGGAAAAACCTCAACCAGGAAAAAACCCATGGACGACTGTGGAAGTCGTTGCTGCACTATGATCGCCAAACAAGTGCGATTTCCTTTGTTTCTGGTGTCGAGAGTACAATAATTACAATAGAAATGACTTGAAATGTGAAAATAACAAGTGAATCGAATGTAAAACAAGTGCGTCGTGTGCTAAGACTGTAGGTCAAGGGTGTAAGTCGTGCGTCGAGAGCGATCACTAGAGAGAAAATTCTTTGCTTTGGGTGTTCTTGAGTATGCAGTGTGATTCCAGAATTCGATGATCTGCAAATGATGGCTTTGTCTTCGTATTTATAGTCTTCGAATGCATTTAATAACTTCATGAATTCTTCTAGTAACGGTCGCAACGGTCTCTGTTGTTTAATGCTCATAACTGCTCTGTCGGTTTCGACCGTTGGCCATAAATGATGGTGATCTGCATTAAATGATGAAATCATAACAGATGAATCGTACGTTAGTTGGTCGAGGTCGTGTGTTTCCATACGACGGTCGAGGTCGAGAGGTACTCTTGACTTCGACTTTGGTCAAAGGACGAAATGTTTTATGATTTGACTTTGTTACGAGAAAATTGCAATAAATGTTCTTAGTGTCTTGGTCGTAGTCCAGACTGGTGAAATTTTACCCAAACAATTAATATCTACACAGTTAAGTGACATGGCATCTTTGATTAAAAACCTCAATGCTGTGACACTTAACCCTGTTGCACCATCTCCTACTGTCCAATCTATACAGTGCACTTATTGTGGTGATGGCCATAATTTTGAACATTGTCCTGGAAATCCTGAGCGTATCAACTACGTTGGTCATAATAATCAATATAATAATAATAACAATAACAAAGGAGGTCCCTTTTCTCAGACTTACAACCCTGAGTGGAGGAACCATCCTAATTTTTCATGGCACAGTCCATCTTTAAATCCACCACCACCAAAATTGCAAGGTCAAAACCAGCAATTTCAGCACAGACCTCAAAACAATCAGCACGCAAATTCTCAAAATAATCAACATGTTTTTCAAAAGTCCAACGATCATGCTGAGTAATCTACTTCTTTGGAAACAATGATGAAGGGAATTATGTCCCAAAATCAGGCATCCATTAAAAATCTAGAGACCCAAATGGGTCAAATGGCTTTAGAAATAAGGAAACGTCCTCCCGGTTCTTTGCCTGGTGATACTGAAACACCCCCAAGAATCGGAAAAGAGCATGTAAAAGTAGTAACTTTGAGGAGTGGTAAGGATTTACCAGAAAATTTACAAAAAGATTTTAAAAACCCAGACAAAGCAGATCCAGAAAAGAAAAACACAGTTTCAAGCTTTGCTCAGTCTAGTGGAATTGTTGGGCTAGATAACACGGTTGTGCCCAATAGTTCCACTACCATTCCAACCATCCTATTGTTAATCCCTGATGAACCCAAGAAAGATTCACAAACCAAGGAAAAGCCTGTTATGGATGTGTCACAAGCTGGTGGCAGTCCCAAAGTTCCTAGTGATATTCAGAAAGACAAAATCTTACCATCAACACCAGCATCTACTCTTTAAAAGATCACCTCCTACTACAGTTCCTCTTTACATTCCTTATCCTCAAAGAATGAGAAAGAACAAATGCAATTCAAAAAGTTTTTAGATGTTTTTAAATAGTTGCATATAAACATGCCTTTGGTTGAAGCCATTGAACAAATGCCAACCTATGCAAAGTTTTTGAAAGACATTTTGAGCAGAAAGAAAAAGTTGAATGAGTAGGAGACTGTTGGTTCCCGGTTTTGTTTAAACAAGATTATCAGATCTATTAGTTCAAGTTTGAGTTTGATGCGGAAGCGTATTTGAAGAACTAACAGATATGTTTGATAGATTTAGAACACAATATAAATAAACAGTGAACAGGAAATAATATCTCAAAGTTTACTGAATATATATATTAAGAACAGATTCAAGAACAGTGAGTAAGCAAAGCTTTAAAACAGATATGACTCTCAAAGTGTTTAAAGCTATGTGTTCTTGTGATGTTTTTCTCTCTTGAATTCTTGTTTCGATTGTTCGATTGATCGATCGATGGATTGATGGATAGGAAGAACTCAACACGAGTCTTCCTTATATACTACTCTAAGGGGACCATAATACATAAGCTACTATTCACAAAGGATGGTATGAATAGTTGGACGGATGGCATGAACAGTTTGGACGTGCTGTATTGCATTTAATGCAGCAGACGTCTATTATGTACTAAGCCCTATTGAATCCAATCAGAGTTTGACACGTTGCAGTTGGACAGGGCATGCTACCATGCAAGTTGATGAACAGGTCCAGGAACAGTAGCAAGATATTATAAATATCTTTTAAGTCTTTGTTGAAGACCGCAGAGGCTCTGTGAAGTGTCACAGAGGTTCTGAGGTTTGGTCCTTTATAGAGCAGTCTTCACCTGATTTCGAATCTTTGGTCTTCTTTGCGCGTATTACAGAGCTTCTGTAGGACGCCTCTTTAGCTTCTGTAGCTTCTCGACCTTGATCTCTCGGTAAGCTCGGCGGAGCCTCTGTAAGAGGCTTTCTTCACTTAGCCTATTTTTCACTACTTCTAAATACTTCTATGATTAGGAAGATTGAAGCTAACAATCTCCCCCTAAGTAGTGAAAAATAAAAAAATTGAACTTGAGTTTAATTAGGCTAAGTTAGATAAGACAGAGGTTAAACAATACCTCGAAATTTCTTTCATTCAAAAATATGCCAGAGGCATTTTACATTTGAGTACAATGAAAGATAAACTTTTGACTTGGTTTGCAGAGATTTGAGGTTTGAGAATCAGATTTTGGCATCTTTGAAATCGTTGTAGCTTCTGTTGTCTCTTTCGATTCTTCTGATCTCTTTGTAGAAACTGATGCAGAGTTCTCTTAGGCGGATTGTGGCATCAATCTCTCTGATGAAAGTATCTGCAACATCTTTATCCATTTTCTCTATACCTCTGTATTTTACAAGGCTTGCTCTGAACTTGTTCAGAGTACTAGTTGCGTACTTTTGACAATCCATGCACACAAATAGTTTGATTTCGCCTTGTGGGTGTTGAAATACTAACCCGAATCTTGGTTCTGTAATGATAGAGTTGGGCACGGCGTTGGGTGGGCAGCGATCTTCTGATGGTCGTAAATTTAGATGTTTGAGACCAAGATCCTTTCCCAGTTGAAAATCTATCATACTGAAGATCAGAAGCTTTTCCCTCATTGGTTTTCTTAACACTTGATAGGCTCTGGTGTTTGCCTCTGTGTTGTAGTTGTCCTTTGTCCATTGCAGAAGGTCAGGTAGATCATAAGGATTGATATTTCTTAGGTCAGCATCAGCAAAGGTGGTTTCTGAATTGTCTTCTCTTCTGACTTTGTAAAGATTGTACCTGACCCTTGGATAGGTTCTTGTGAAGGAGAACCTGCAGAAGATTACCTTTTTGATCTTGTGGATTGAGAAGACATCTGCTTTGGTTCTTGGCTTTGTCCTTGTGAAGATGTTCTCAAATTCTTCTCTGATCCTTGAATCTGTCACATGATCTGTTGGATGATTGGTCTGAAAGGTTTGTTTATAGAAGTATTTGTATACCACTTCTTCCATCTCTTCATGTGTTGGACCAGGTTGTGGTACTTGTCTTCTGAGACTCTCCATCTTTTGAACAATTTCTGCAGCTCTGCGACATTCGATCAGACATTGTATTGTGCATCTTTCTCAGAATAGAAAAAGCAGAGGTCGCAGAGGTCGTTGCTCTTTTTGGTTTGGTGGCAATCGACTTTCTTCTTGGTATGGTTTGGGGTTTTTCTGTTGATTTTGTTGAAGGACTCTTTTCCAAGTTGATTACCACAGGGGTGGTTGTTGCCTCTATGGTATGCTGATCAGCTTCTGGAATATTGGTTTCTTCAGGACTTGATTCCACAGAGATGGGTGTTGTCTCTGTGGTCTGTTGATTTTGTTGTTGATCCTGGGTTTGTTCTGGAGGGGCTTGACTGATTGGTTCTGCTGCGATTGGTGGAGCTTGTATTCCTCTGGTCGTAGCTTTCTCCCTTATATTCTCCCCCTCAGGATTATCTGATGGACCAGGATGGTCATCATCAGAATCATCCTGACTTTTATCAGAAGTACCCTCTGCTCTGCAGGAAGCTTTGGGTTTCTTTGGTAGTTCTACTCCTACGACCATCAACTTCGCACATACATCATCACAGAGGCCGAATAGAGTTGCAAGCTCTGCTTCTGTGTTGAAGCGCATTCTGCCGACACTTTTTCTGAACTCTTTGACGTAGTTGGCATTTGCAGTAGTGAAGGAGACAATGACTTCAGTGACATGGTTTATGACATTTTGGCCAAGCTCTGTTAGCTGTGCTCTGGTCATGTAGTCTTTAGGCTGCATCAGTATTGTGTTGCGCATTGCTTCTGCTTGAACATTTTGCAGAGCCTTCTGTAGATCTGCGGGTGTGATGCTCTGTGATTTGTTGGATTGCTTGTTCATTTGTTCAAGGAAATGTTTGACTGATTTCTTGAATGCAGAAGTTGCGGCAATTCCAAAATCTTTAGCAGCAGAAGTGGCTGTAGTTGTTGCAGTTGTTTGTGCAGAAGATTTCATCTCTGTGATGGCTGTTTTCACCTCTGAGGACAGATTGTCCATTTTGGTGTTTAGATTCAGCAAGGCCGTTGATGTTTTCTCTGCAAAAGATGTGAAAGAGCTTTGCAACTCTTTCATGGTTTGGTTCACAGAGGTGACAAGGGTTTGGAACTCATCCCTTGATACTTGTGTTCCTGGTGTAACCTCTGGAGGAACACATTCGTCTCCAGAGTGAGTCCCTGCTCCTGGGACACCTTCGTTCACCCTTGTTTGTACGTTGGGGGTGGAAGAATTTCCATCTGATCTTCGAGCAGAAGTATCTAGTGCTTCAAACTCTACAGAAGTTCTGTGAACGACATTGTCTAGATCCACTTCAGAGGTGGGTACTAGATTATCCTTCTGTTGACTCGGAGACTTGTCTAGAGTCTCTCCGTCGTTGTGCTCACTACTTCTCTCTGAAAGAAGGGTTGGCCCTATTTCGTGCGTGGCAGAGGAAACGAATTCCTCTGTAGGGTGTTCTAGTGTGATCTGGGGCGATTGATCACGAACTATAGGTGAGTCTCTCTGAGGAGTCTCCCTAGGAATGGATTCTCCGGTTTCTGTGGGCGCAGAAGTTGAAAGAGTGACTTCTGGCTGGTTGGGTTGGGTTTGGATCGAGCTGTGCTGCTCTATTTCAATAACTCCTTCAGCAGCTAGACCTGCGGAGTTAGATGTGTGGGTTGCACTGGGAGGGGGTGAGGGATGTGTTTCTACCCTATCCTCTGTTGAAGTTCCTTGCTCTGTGCCTAAGAAGTCATACATTTGATGAGAGCCGTATAACTTCATGACATATGGATGATAGAGACCTTTTCGTATCCAGACAGCTTCTTCGTCTGAATCTACCTCTGAGACCTCCATTCTTGTCTCTGTTACTTCATCTCTATTCCACTAAGCTTCTTTTTGTTCTCTTTCTTCTGAAGCTGGGCTTGGACTCCTTCTGTGGACGTCTAATCCTTGTTGAATGAAAGGGTTCTTGAAAGTCCAGGATACACTCTTACAATCAAATATGAACAATTAAGATCGTATTCACAGCAACTGGTCATATGATTTATTAACAATCTGTGAATTACAAGATATTACAATGAATTTTTCTCTAAATGGATTCACCAAAGATTATATCAAAGATTTTCCAAAGATTCTTTTAGCTACAGTTGCTAACTCCTATATATACTGTAGAGAATAGCTAAAGCTACAGTACATATAAGAAACAGACTAATAGAACAATTACACGTGTCCTAATTAGTAACTGATTATAACAGAAAATATCCTAAGATATAAGTTCTGAACATGTTGTTCAGAACTTCTGAACATACTTCTGAATAGGCGCTTCAGAACATTTGTCTTCATAGTCAGAAGTTCTGAGTCTCCTACTCAGAACTCTGAACCTTCTAGTCAGAATCCAACACTTAGAATCTTTTTGAGATTTCTCACTCAGAACTTCTGAGTCTTCTACTCAGAACTTCTGAGTCTTCTACTCAGAACTTCTGAGTCTTCTTTAGTCTTCTTACTCAGAACTCAACACTTGTGTTTTTGACAAAACTCTAGACTTAACAATCTCCCCCTTTTTGTCAAACACACTTGTACTTTTCATCATCAAATTCGTAGAGCAGGAACAATCTTCAGAAGGATCTCTTCTGAATGCTTTGACAACTTCTGCTCAGAATTCTGAATAATCTGAGTTAACAACTTCTGGTCAGTCTTTAATCAGCAGCAGCAACGATTTCCAAATTGATTTCTGTTATATATTTGCTTTTTCTTTGCTCCCCCTTGAAATGACAATTCTCATCTTCATGTCAACTTTCATAAGATTTCTTTATAAGAAACAATAGATCAGTTTCCTTTTCCTCTTCTCCTTCTTAAAATAACATTTCTCTCTTTTGTTGTTTCTGTACAATCATTTTCTATTTTCTTCTCCCCTTAAAGTTTTGTAAAGCAGAAACATATCAATCTCCAAAATCTTTAGCTTTTCTCCCCCTAAAGTTTTGGAAATCAAAATCATCTTCAAAATCTTTAGCTTTTCTCCCCCTTGATTTTCAAAACTTTAGCAATGCTTTTTCTTCGAATGAAGTCTATGCTTTTTCTCCTCCTTAATGAATAACCTTGCTCCCCCTCAAAATAAGAATTATGGAGCAATTTGTTTTCTCCCCTGAAAGTATGCATATATTTCATTAAAATTATTCATTTCAAATATAGTGCTTTAATTAAAACATTTATACAAGAAAAATAAGATTCCCTGAACTACACTTGATAACTACTAACATTTGATCATTTGAAAATTTTACAAAAGAAATCCAACTTAATGAAATTTATCAGATTTTTCAATCAAATGAAATCAAATGCATGTGATTGGATTCAAATACAAGTCATCATTGCATATCAAGTTAAAAATGTTCAGTTTCAATCTCTTTATTAAATCTATTTGGTGTGCTTAGCATGCGAAATATGATTAGCTTCAAGCATATGCAATTCTAAAAACATATACGAATACTTTGCTCTACTCACACTATTTGTCCAAAATCAGGATTTTCACAAATTTAAAAGTTTATTGCGACTTTGAATTTTCCCAAAGTTTCAAGAGATGTGTGCTCATTGGCATCTTTTAATTTTGTGCTCATTGACATCTTTTAATTTTGTGCACATTGGCATCTTTTAATCAAAAAGTTTAGTAAGAATAAGATACATCGTTAAACATGACTTTCTATCTGGTTCTATTGCAGGATTTGGGTCAGCATATCCCAGACCAGTTGGTCTTAGGTGCTAGGTGACAAGCACCCCATGGAACTTAATTTCCCAAACCAGAAAGGCCACATCGATATATCTTAAACCCATTTGTACCAATAGAACATGGCTTTCTATCTGGTTCTATTGCAGGATTTGGGTCAGTCGATCCCAGACCAGTTGATCTTAGGGACTAGGTGTCGAGCACCCCTTAGGACTTACTCTCCCAAACCAGAAAGGCCACAGGTACAAACTTTCAAACTAAATGATTTTATATATATTTATATTTCATCTCAATCACTTGGTACTAAAACGTAGTACTTCCCCCATATTTTTGTTTCCATCCAACATTCTGACATTTAGGCTTTTTGAACATTATATTCTATATAAGTATAGATTTCATAACATTGAGCATTCGGCATAATTTCATTCATGTTTTGCTTACCTTTCGATTTAATTCAGAAGTGAAAGTTGAAACAAATATAGCTCAGATAATACAAAATACTTGTAAAATCACTTTTTGACACACATTTATTCATTGAATGAAAATTAAAAAAAAATCATATCATTGAATTAAATTGTTAAGATTCAAACATTCAAAGCAATAGAAATAAAACATAATACAATGTTACCTTTCACCACTTGTTCCTTGAAACAGAAAAATATGACAGTTAAGGATATCACCTGAGAAGTATGAGTTCTAAACTGATTTGTTTAGAAGTCTTAGTCTCTGAAGTACGGGTCCTGAACTGAATTATTCAGAAGCCATTTTCATTTAAGTACGGGTTTTGAACTGATATGTTTAAAAACCTAAAATGTTGAATCACGGGTTTTGAACTTTATCTTGAAACAATCAGATCAAATTTTGAGTCAATACTTCCTCTGAAATCAAGATAATCCTGCAAAATCAAGAGATTTTGGTAATCATCTACGATGATTCCTCATTAGACATAAAAAATCCAAATTCTGAGTAGTTGAGTCAGAATTCTGATTAGAAGAGTCAGAATTCTGAGTAACTTGCTCAAATTCTAAGTATCAGAGTCAGAATTCTGATTAGTTGAGTCAGAATTCTGAGTAGTATAGTCAGAAGTCTGAGACTTGTTCAAAATTCCAAGTATCAGTCAGAATTCTGATTAGTTGAGTCAGAATTCTGAGTAGTAGGATCAGAACTTCTGAGTAAGAGAGTCAGAATTCTGATAAAACTATCCAGAGAAAATTCCTTAGAAAAATGTTTGGATTTTGTGATTTTTGAACATTCTGAATTTCAAATCACCATAACTTGCTCAAAAATCAGAATTTTTCAACCAAAATTTGCAGGGTTGCTTAAAATGTGATTCTGAACACATTCTCTGGAAATGTTTTCTACGAAAAACACTCACATCTATGAGTTCGATAACCTCATAGCAAACAGAACTTTTTTTTAAAAAAAATCTTCAAGATCAACAAATTGATCTATATGAATCAGAAATCCATAATTACATTCAGATCGAGTTTTGGACTGAATTATCCAAAAGTCAAGATTCTCAATTTAAGCACAGCATCGGTTTTAAGTCATGTGTCAGTATTATCATTCAACTCTACACATGAATAACCTGCAAAACAGATTAAGTTGACTTTGGTACCCATATGAACTTGGGTCCAGGTTTGTTAGGTGCAGTAGCATTTGCAGATATTCTATAAGAACCATACCAGTGCTGAATAAAATTCTTGTTCGCAAAATCATTAGTCCCACAATATGAACAACAAAGTTTCTTTTGTGCAACTCTGACTAATTGATTTACAGAATAAATCACATCAGGTTTAACAAAAGATTTTCTTTGAAATGTATTGTTCTTCTTGACATTTGAATTAGGAACTTTTGATTTTGGCACTTCTTTCTTGGAAGTTGTTCCTTTAACTCTCCATTCCATTTTTATCTTTTTAAAAGAACAATTATAAGATTTATCAATAGCAGAATCATAAAACAGATTAGAAGAACGAATCTGGTCTTTTGAACTATGATTTGATTTGTCAACAACTTTCGTTTCAAATTCCCTAAACTTTTTAACATACAAATCAAACCTTGACTGCAAATCAGATTTGGACTTCCTCTCTATCATGATTTTAGTTGATAAATCAGATAATTTCTTAATAAGCCTCCTTATCTCCAAATGAAAAACTTTCTTTTCCTTCTCAAACTCATCTTTTAAGCATTTTTCTTTAAAGCCATTTACCTTCTTCTTTTCAGTCTCTTTCCTTCCATCTTCTAACTCTTTCTCCAACTCATTGATTTTTACAGAAAACTCATTTAACATTCCTGTTTTCTTTTTCTCAAAACCAATCTTTTATTTTTGAAAAACATTTTTCTTGCATTCAAACTCTTTTCTTTCTTTTGCAAGAATTTTCTCCAAATCAGAAATTTTCAAAGATAATTCAACAGACTTTGTTTCAAAACCTTTCTTCTCAGTTTGAAAGTCTCTTCTCTCTTTCTCAAATTTCACTCTTTCAAGTATAAGAACTTGTTCAAAATCATAGATCTGTTTCAAGAGTTGACAATTTTTCATTTCACATGATTTGATTCTATTTTCAGACTCTGTCAACATCTTTCTTCTAAAATTGCCTTTCTCTTTCAAATCAACATTCTCTTTTTCTAACAACTTTATGTTTTCTTGAACCTTTTCAAAATCCTTTAGAAAATCAGATTTCTCTTTTTGCAAAATCTTTATAACTTTTGCATATTCGTCTTGTTTTACTTGAAGATTAGCAATCTTGCTTTCAAAATGAACAATCTCAGTTTTTGGTTCAGAAATTGTTTCTTTTGCTTTTACAGGACTTAATTTTTGTAAATTGTCTGAACTGGTTATAGAAATTGCAGGTCTCACAAAAACTTCAACAATCTCAGGCATGATGAAATGAAAATTTCAAATATCAACTATGAATTATGATCAAAACTGAGAATCAACACATATCTAGAATATACAAGAACTAATCAAATCTGTCACATGCATTTTATCAAACAGTTAGAGTACATGAATTAATGAAATCTTCTTTTCAACAAAAAATTTGAATACTAATCAACATGCAGCAGATATAATCACTTTGATCAAGAAACCAATCAAGAATTTCGAAAACATACTTGTGATCTCTGTTTAATTTCGAGAATTAATCAGCATAGAGAGAAAATCTTTGGATGACTTGATTGTAAGATATCGATTCAACAGAAAGACAAATTCAAATTTCTTGAATCAATGATAGAAACGAATTCAAGAATTGTTAGGAATTAAAGAATTGTTAGCAGCAGCGGAATCAATTGTCGAATTGATCAAGAAACTTCAAGAACGCGATCAAACACACTCTTGGACGAATTTGTTTGTTGATTGGCTCTGATACCAATTGAAAGTCCAGGATACACTCTTACAATCAAATATGAACAATTAAGATCGTATTCACAGCAACTGGTCATATGATTTATTAACAATCTGTGAATTACAAGATATTACAATGAATTTTTCTCTAAATGGATTCACCAAAGATTATATCAAAGATTTTCCAAAGATTCTTTTAGCTACAGTTGCTAACTCCTATATATACTGTAGAGAATAGCTAAAGCTACAGTACATATAAGAAACAGACTAATAGAATAATTACACGTGTCCTAATTAGTAACTGATTATAACAGAAAATATCCTAAGATATAAGTTCTGAACATGTTGTTCAGAACTTCTGAACATACTTCTGAATAGGCGCTTCAGAACATTTGTCTTCATAGTCAGAAGTTCTGAGTCTCCTACTCAGAACTCTGAACCTTCTAGTCAGAATCCAACACTTAGAATCTTTTTGAGATTTCTCACTCAGAACTTCTGAGTCTTCTACTCAGAACTTCTGAGTCTTCTACTCAGAACTTTTGAGTCTTCTTTAGTCTTCTTAATCAGAACTCAACACTTGTGTTTTTGACAAAACTCTAGACTTAACAGTTCTGTAGAATAATAGGTGTCTCAGCTGATTGATCTCTGGGTGTTTGATCATCTTCTTGCAGATGTGTGTCAATGCCGGAAATAGAGAAGTATTGTTCTTCTGGGGAATGGTGGTCGAGAGGTTGTGCCGTCCACCCTGCTGTATTTAAAGTGTTGGCAATGTCGGGGTTCTGTAGGAAATCGTTAATGTTTCCTTGGTGAGCAAATCGATCTGGGGATTGATGGCGCGATTGATATCCCTCTTCTGTCATTTCTACTTCTGCATCTTCTTCTTCTGTAGTTCTTTCGTCTGCGATTAGTTCCTCTTCTATGGTAACCAATTTTTCAAGTGATTTGCCATGCTTCTTTTTGGTTTTCCTCCTCTTAGGTTTTGGTGCCCCTTCCTCTGTGGTTTTTGATTTTCTTTTCTTCTTCTGTTTTGGAGAAGAGGGAGGAGCAGAGGAGCCAATTTCTGTGGCATGAGGAGGTGAAGGTTGATCTTCTGCAGCACTTGTAGAGGTGCCTTCTGCAATTTTCCTCTTTTTTGATTTTAGAGTAGAGGCAGAAGATTTCGAAGAGGACTTCTTTCCCATGAGCTCTGCACGTTTGGCTATGAAGCTAAGTTGAATAGCCATGTGTTTTGCTAAATTGTTATCTTTTTCTTCTTGAGTGGAAAGAGGTTCTGCAATCATTGTTCCTAGGGTGACACCTAAACGCGGGGGTGTCATAGGACTCGGTTTAGGAGTTCTATGATCGCGTATATACTCTTTCTTAAGGGTTTTATTCGAGGCATACTTCAGAAGTTTCTTTGACAAAGGTCTGCAGTGTGTGTAGCTATCTACATGATCAGTAGGAATATTTTTGCTCATTGGGAACTGTTTGGGAATTGGCCCTTCCATTGGCCATTTCTGTATCAGTAACAGAGGTTCGAACAAGACTCCCAGTATTCTTTGGAATTGTAGAGGTGGTAGAAACTTAGGATCGTTCTCTTTGACCCTTCTTGTGTTGTTCTTTCGGTCGATGGTATTGATTATCTCTTGCATCATTATGGTCGCGTAATCCAGTGGGAGATCATAGTAAACCCCATACATGATGGTTAATATCTGATGTGAGCTCTGGTCAATACTGCCTATCTTCCCTGTCAGGCATCTGTTAAGAATTGAGAACAAGGTGTTCCACAGAGGTGGTAATCTGCCTCTGCGGAAGTCATTTCTCTTCCTCAGTGGTGTGTTGTACCCAAGCATTTCTAGGAAACGACAGATCTCGTCGTCTATTGGTTGCTCTGCGTACTTCTTCAATCCAAGAAGACCCCTTGTTGGTAGGTTGAATTCAAGTGAGAACATTGTTCTATTGAACTTGATTTCCAGATGCTCAGATTTGTCGGGTCTTGAAATGTATCCTTTGATAAGAGAATCATCTTTATCAAATCGGCAACTTTGCCAAAACTGGTTCAGATATCTAACTGGAATTTTCTTTGGGGTTCTTGAGAGTAAAGGGAAGAGGATATGATTTTCCATTATGTTTAGAAGAATGGCATGGGATTCGCCGAAAGCAGTGGGTGAGGGGACCAAATAGCAATTGTTGGATTTGATTGGTAGTACTTTTTTGAAATGATCCTTTGCTATGAAGTTTTGAAGATGTGTGGTTGGAGCAAAGTCTGCTGAATTGCCGGAATCTTCTAGTTCAATGTTTTGGGCAGGGTTGGGGTTTTCTGAATGTTCAGAATGAGCAAGTGAATGTTCTGGTGAGGTCGCCGGAGAGTGTGCAGGGGAGATAGCTTGAGAAGATGAAGCCATTTGGTACTGAGAATAAGAAACTTGCAGGTTTTTGCAGGGTTTCGCCGGAGCAGAATGAGAGTTTGTAAAAAGTTTATGAGAGGGTAAGCTTGGTTTTTATAGGAGGGTAAAACGGTAGAATTTGAAAGAGTAAAATATATGGCAATGGATTAAAATTTGGAATCCGAACTCAAGTTAGAACAGCGGGTTCAACTTTCCACAGAAAACGTTCCATGTATGCCCAATGAAAATGGAACATGTAGGCCATGTCAGAGGATCACAGGACGTCGTGCGCGGCCCATTAATGCTAGGCGCGTGGGGTTATTCTTAGCCACATGTAATTCACTCTCAGTAAAAGTAACCGTTATTACTACAGAAATGCCCAAGTATTAGATTGACAGAACTTCTGTAGTTTACAGAAGTTCTGTGATTTTGAAAATCTTTGATGTGTATCCCTTTCTCATATATCTCATTGTTATCATGACTTCTGTGTGGTTCTTCTTCAACCAAAACGTTTGTAAAGGCATTGGAGAGGATCAAATAGGATTTTTAGTTAAGAGTTTTTACTCGCAAAGGTTTTGTGGCTCTGTTGGAACTTGCAGAAGCTCTGTGAGGGCCAGCAGAAGCTCTATGAGTGAAAAAATCTCATAACAAAAATTCTATTAAATTTTCTGATCATCCAATTTTTGATCTCTTTTAAGACATGTTTTTCGGACATATTTTAAAGTTGGTGTCCGAGAAAACTGTTATGGAAAAAGTTTTGTTCGAGAAGGTCATGTTGAGTCTGTTTGGTTTCCGAGATAACATTCCAAAAGACCGATAGAGGTTAAAGTTGCGATCTCAGAGCATATTTCTGGCAGAGCTTCTGTTGAGCTCAGCAGAAGCTCTATGACCTTAAATTTCTCATAACTCAAATTTTATGAAACTTTTTGATCTTTTGATTTTTTAAATGTTATCCACAGTATATTTAGGACATATTTGACAATTTTTGTCCTAAAAAACTGTTTTCAAAAACCTTTTGTGCGAGAGACATACCTTTTGGTTCTTCTTTTCTCGGCAGTGATGTCTGACTTCTGTCGATATAGATTCATTGACATTCTTCTTTGGCTTTCCCTTGAAAGTTTTACCTCTATAGATCATTTCAGGGTCCCTTTTTGCTCCCCCTTTATCTAATCACCTCTGTAGATTAAGTAATTTCATTTTGCTCCCCCTTGACCTATGCTTGGATCAAAGAATGATAAGTTTTGCATAGAACATAGGTTATATTTTCTAGAGGTTCTGTAGGGGTTGTCAGAGGTTCTGAGTAGACTTACAGAAGCTCTGTGATTTTAAGAACTATTTAAGATTGAGAACTTACATACAGAAATAAATTAATTAAAGCAAAAATAATTAGAAATATATACATATTTACAGAAGATAAAGCTATACTTACATAGGATTTTCACGACATATTGATCATTCCTAACTTACCCACCAAGAAATTGAATCTTTTCTCGTCTAAAGCTTTGGTGAATAAGTCCGCGAGTTGGTATTCTGTGGGCACGAAATGCAACTCGATTGTACCGTATTCAACATGATGTTTCAAGAAATGGTACCTTATATCGATATGCTTGGTTTTTGAGTGTTGCACAGGATTGGCAGATATAGCTGATAACTCTATTTTTAGAGTTATTATTTCCATTTATTTTCCACTTTATTTTGTCAATTTTAGCCATTTCACTTCTAAAAACCCCCATTCTTGGTATGATTTACGAAAACGAGCAAAAGGAGTGAACCATGGTCTTTAATAAATTATTTGGTGGAAGTTTGGGTGTTTTTCGCATTTTTATCCTGCAGTGATCACTGTTCTGCCCACTCCGTCTGCCCACTATTCGAGGTGATCAAGAAAGACAAAAGAAACTATTAGTTGGGATATAATTTTCTGGAAGAAGAAGGTTCATTGGCAGGGAAATGGCTGGAGGAAGTACAAAATGACATTTACATAGAAGATTGCAACAAGTACTCCTTTATGTACTTGGAAATTGACTTGGAGAAGGATCCATTGGGTAATTGGTTTGCACAAGAGGCTGATTTCTGCCATTACACAGCAGTTTTTACCCATTGGAAGACTCATCTCTTTTGTGTAATATCCAAGTCTTTCCTCTAGTATATAAAGGAGCACTTGGGTTCATTTATTGCATCAATCTATCATTCTTACAATCATCTTGGGTTAAGTTTAGATAGCTTTAATTTCTCTCATCTACCACATTAGTTTAGTCTTTTAATTACTGCATTAACTTAGCTTTTATTTCTGTAATTTCCTTTCCTAGTTAATTGTAGTTCGTAAAGCACAGTGGACAGGGACGAATTCTCGTTCCCCACTGTGAGCACTATTCAATCCACTTTCAGTTTTATTATGTGCAAATCTTCATCTTTTGTTTTCTTTACTTCAGAAATGTTAGGCTAAGCATCCTTTGGGATGTAGGAAGGAGAAGTACCTGGATTTTATAGAAAATGCTTGAGTAATCTTTATACTTAGAATATTTATTGTTTTGGTCATTCATTCTCGATATTTACCCAAAGATGCGAACAAGCCGATCACTTGCAAGGATCTAAAAGTCTAGTTCTTAACTTAGAAATGAGTAGAACGCAGTGACACGAGCTTGAATGATGCTAGGGGATTCGAAAGAATTCTTATGACACTTACGAAAGTGAGGTCGGCATAGTGAGCTAATCTCTGCCCACTGGAGTAGTAGCCAAGCTAATTTGTGTATTAAAAACACTTAGAGTATTTGTCTCTACACATTCCATCGAGGCCTGAAAAGGTCCATTTAGAGATTACCATTGACAAAACAACAAGTACTAAGAGTATGGAATTTTTATCTAACTGTGTGAGTATTTTGTAACCGGGCTTTTCTAGCGAAAATGTCCACCACGAATACGAGGATCACTCTAAGGACCGAGTATTTGAGATAAAATTTAGGGAAAATCCAACCTACATTCCTCCTTTTTAACATTTAGTAAATCGTTTCAAGTAGCTATTTTACCAAACCAAACCAAAGTATTATTTTCCTCTCTAATTGAAACTTGTAAAAGGAGCTCATGAGAACCGTATTGTCTTGATTGTCCAGTCTCTGTGGATTCGATTCTGGTATTTTACCAACTATTACTTGTTGTGAGGATCATAGTGGACAGTGTACACTTGCACTTCCCACGGTGGACAGTTTGCAACCCACTGCGATTAAAACACACATTTCGCACGTACCAAGTTTTTGGCGCCGTTGCCGGGGACTGGCGTGATTTTAAATCTCAAGACATTAGTTTTGATTCGAGCCCGAGTAACTAGTTTTTCTAAGCTGTTCGTATTGTATGCCATGGCGACAACTCGAACATTTGGTTCCAATAGATCTCGAAATAGAAAAAACGTTGCGAAAAACACGAAGAAGCAAGAAAACAAATCGACAACCCCCTGTGATCCCCACTGTAAACATGGCTGCAATACCGCCACCTATAGTGGAGACCACAATCACGATTGCCGATAGCAAAGATCGAAAAATACGGGACTATGCTACTTCCGGAGTTGGTGATTTAAGCTCCGGAATTTTGAGACCCAATATTGTTGCAACACATTTTGAACTCAAACCGGTGATGTTTCAAATGATCCAAGCCATGGGTCAATTTGGAGGATCGCCATCTGAGGATCCACACTCGCACTTAAAATCTTTTTTAGAAATGACAGATTCCTTTCAGTTGCAAGGTGTTAGTGATGAGGCATTAAGACTAAGGCTTTTCCCTTTTTCATTAAGGGACAAGGCGAAGTCTTGGCTGAACGCACATGCACCTCACTCGATAACCACTTGGCAAGAGCTTGCCGATAGATTTTTGCAAAAATACTTTCCTCCAACAAGGAATGTTAGGTTTCGAAATGATATAATTTTGTTTAGGCAAGAGGAAGATGAGGCTGTTTCGGATGCATGGGAATGATTTAAAGATTTACTTCGAAAGTGCCCACATCATGGCATCCCACATTGCATCCAATTGGAGACCTTTTACAATGGTCTTTCCAATGCAGCCAAAATCATCTTAGATGCAACAGCCGGTGGAACATTTACGAGTATGACTTACAACGAAGGATATCAGATCTTAGAAAAAGTGTCCAACAACAATACCGAATGGTCAAATCCGAGAGCACCCATGTCATAAACCAACACCATCGATTCCGAGGCACTTAAAACCATGAATGCGCAATTGGTGGCCTTGACCAAAATCGTTTTAAATCAAAATAGAGGCCACGTCAATTCAGCAACGCATCTCCCTGAAAACTGCTCCCTCTGTGGAGAGGAGCATGTTTTTGATTTTTGCCCAACAAATCCCGAATCTGTTAATGTTATAGGGACCAACCCGAGGAACAACCCTTATTCGCAGACTTATAATCCAGGTTGGAGAAATCATCCGAATTTCTCTTGGTCTGGTAATCAAGGACTCCAACCCCAAGGGCCGAGTCATATCCAGCAAAGACCATACAATCCCCCTGGATTTCAGCAACATCACAGTGGGCAGTCCCCACATCACAGTGGGCAGTCCTCACAACCATACCAACCACGATCTACTCAACCCCCTGAGACCCAACAGTCACTTGAATCAATTCTCAAGGGTTTTATGAATCAAACTCAAGCAGCCATTAGAAATATAGAGACTCATGTAGGACAACTAGCCGTTGAAGTTAAGAATAGACCACCAGGAACGTTACCTAGTGATACCGAGCAAGCTAGGGTGATAGGAAAAGGACCAGAACATGTCAAGTCCATAACACTGAGGAGTGGAAAGGATCTGAAAGATATCGTTTTTGAGTCTGATGATTCGCCTCAAATACCCACTGTGGTTCCCACAGTGGGCACTCCTCAGGTCACTGTGGTTCCCACAGTGAGGACCGACATCCCTGACCTTCCCACTTTTGGACCTGTTCCAAAGCCTACTTTTCCAAACCCAATACCTCAGCAAACTCAAATTGACCCAAGAAGTGTCCCTTTTCCTCAAAGAATGAAACCTAAAAATGTCGATGTTCAATTTAAAAAATTCTTAGACATTTTTAAACAACTTCATATTAACATACCCTTGGTAGAAGCTCTCGAGCAAATGCCAAGCTATGTTAAATTTTTAAAGGATATTTTGAACAAAAAGAGAAAGTTGGGTGAATTTGAGACTGTGGCATTGACCGAAGAATGTAGTGCCCTCCTTACTAGCAAGATTCCACCTAAGTTGAAAGACCCGGGTAGTTTCACCATTCCATGCACAATAGGAGGACAAGAAGTAGGTCAAGCACTTTGTGATTTAGGAGCTAGTGTCAACTTGATGCCGATGTCCATTTTTAACAAGTTAGGTATTGGAGAGGCTAGACCCACAACCGTGACATTACAACTAGCCGACCGGTCCATTGCCTATCCCAAAGGAAAAATAGAAGACGTCTTGGTCCAAGTGGATAAATTTATCTTCCCTGCCGATTTTCTTGTTTTAGATTATGAGGCCGATAAAGAAATCCCAATCATCTTAGGACGTCCGTTTCTTGCAACCGGACGTACTTTGATCGATGTGCACAAAGGAGAGCTCACGATGCGAGTTAATGACCAAGAGGTAACTTTTAATGTTTTCAAGGCCCTTAAGTATATAGACACCGAAGATTGTTTTGCCTTGAGTTCGATTTATGGAACCCACAGTCTTGACACACTGCCCACAGTGGGGAGTACAGTTCCCACAGTGGGGAATGACAGTGAGCACTCTGAATCAGAGAGTGATGACACTTTTGAGGATGAATGTAACGAAATGGTTGTAGCTTTTGAACCTCTGGACTTTAAGGATAGAAATGTTCAACCCCCTTCAATAACACAACCTCCCGAGTTAGAGCTTAAACCATTGCCTTCCCATTTAAAATATGCTTATCTCGCTAAGGATAATAAACTTCCCGTTATTATCTCTTCCAAACTTAGTGAGAAACAAGAACAACTTCTGATCGATTTATTGATAAAGCATAAGGGAGCAATTGGTTGGACTATATCGGACATTCGAGGAATTAGCCCCTCTTTATGTCAACATAAGATTAACTTGGAGAGTGACCACCCGGGGAAAGTCCAACCCCAAAGAAGGTTGAACCCCATCATGAAAGAGGTAGTTAAGAAAGAGGTCTTGAAATGGTTAGATGCCGGTATTATCTATCCCATTGCTAGTAGTAGTTGGGTGAGCCCCGTTCAATGTGTCCCTAAAAAGGGAGGGACGACCGTAATAAAAAACGAAAAGAACGAGCTCATTCCCACTAGGACTGTCACGGGATGGAGAATATGCATGGATTATAGACAACTCAATTTGGCCACCAAGAAAGACCATTTCCCCTTACCTTTCATTGACCAAATGCTTGATAGGTTAGCGGGAAAGGAATTTTATTGTTTTCTAGATGGATACTCCGGATACAACCAAATCCACATAGCTTCCGAGGACCAAGAAAAGACCACCTTTACTTGTCCCTACGGTACCTTTGCGTTCCGGAGGATGCCATTCGGTCTTTGTAATGCCCCAGCCACTTTCCAACGTTGTATGATGGCCATTTTCTCTGACATGATAGAAGAAACCATAGAAGTTTTTATGGACGATTTTTCTGTGATAGGGACATCATTTGACAATTGTTTGGGAAATTTAGAGAAGAGCCTAGTGAGATGTGAGAACCACGACCTAGTCTTAAATTGGGAAAAATGTCATTTTATGGTCGAAGAGGGTATTGTTTTAGGCCACCTTGTCTCAAAAAGAGGGCTAGAAGTGGATAAAGCCAAGCTTGAGGTAGTGGCACAACTTCCCGAACCTACAACGGTGAAAGGTATTCGCAGTTTTTTGGGTCACGCAGGTTTTTATAGGAGGTTCATCAAAGATTTTTCAAAAATTACAAAACCCCTATGTAACCTGTTACAACATGAGAAAGACTTCATTTTTACCCAAGATTGCCGAGAAGCTTTTGAAAAAATCAAGGAAGCTTTAGTCACAGCACCCATAGTAACCACTCCTGACTGGTCACTCCCATTTGAAGTGATGTGTGATGCCAGCGATTGGGCTGTGGGGGCTGTTCTCGGACAGAAAAAGAACAAAGTTTTTCACCCCATTTATTATGCAAGTAAAACGCTAATTGAAGCCCAGATTAATTACACGGTAACTGAAAAAGAATTACTTGCGGTGGTGTTTGCTTTTGATCATTTCAGGTCATACTTGATAGGGACGAAGGTCATAGTGCACACCGATCATGCAGCAATAAAATATTTAACTACTAAGGCTGATTCTAAGCCTCGGTTAATTAGATGGGTTTTATTGCTACAAGAATTTGACCTTGAAATCGTCGACAGAAAAGGAACAAGAAATTAAGTTGCCGACCATTTGTCCAGGCTCGAGAAGACAGTGGGCACTGTTGATCCCACTCCTGACCCCACTCCGGTAAGAGTAAATTTTCCCGATGAGCAATTGTTATCCGCTCAACATCATAAAAATAATATTCCTTGGTATGCTGATATTGCGAACTTTTTAGCAAGTGGAATTAAGCCCCACGGGATGAATGGACAACCATTTAAGAAATTTTTACATGACACTCGTCAATATGTTTGGGACGATCCTTTCTTATATAAGGTAGGAACGGACCAAATATTGAGGCGATGTATCCACGGGAGTGAGCAACATCAAATACTCCGTGATTGTCATGCATCCTACTACGGTGGCCACTTTGGTGGAAACCGCACTGCTGCAAAAATTTTGCAAAGTGGGTTCTTTTGGCCCACTGTGTTTAAAGACTCTTACGAGTGTGTAAAAAGTTGTGAGCAATGCCAACGCACCGGGAATATTTCGCAAAGAAATGAGATGCCTCTTAATAATATTCTAGAGGTAGAACTTTTTGATGTTTGGGGGATCGATTTCATGGGACCCTTTCCAAATTCCAATAACAATTTTTATATCTTGGTTGCGGTAGACTATGTTTCGAAATGGGTAGAAGCCGTCGCATGTCACTCTAATGATGCCAACACCGTGGTGAAATTTTTGCATAAAAATATTTTCACTCGATTTGGAACACCACGGGCATTGATTAGTGGCGAAGGCACCCATTTTATAAATAAAGTCATGGCCTCGGTTCTCGCTAAATATGACATACATCATAGAGTGGCCACCGCATACCACCCGCAAACCAACGGTTTGGCCGAGCTTTCAAACCGTGAGATCAAAGGAATTTTAGAAAAAGTTGTTAAACCGCACCGAAAAGATTGGTCAACCAAACTCGATGATGCTCTTTGGGCCTACCGAACGGCCTATAAAACTCCTTTAGGAATGTCTCCATTTAAATTAGTTTTTGGCAAAGCTTGCCATCTACCGATTGAATTGGAGCACAAGGCATTTTGGGCCCTTAAAGAGCTTAACATGAGTGAAGGTGCTGCGGGAATCAAAAGGACTCTACAGTTGCATGAGTTAGAAGAGTTGCGTTATCACTCTTATGAAAACGCAAAGTTATATAAGGAGAAGACCAAGATGTGGCATGATCGTCGAATTAACCATAGGGAGTTCATGGAGGGACAGCATGTATTATTGTTCAACTCTCGTCTCAAACTTTTTCTAGGAAAGCTGAAATCTCGTTGGACGGGACCATATACCATTGTCAAGGTAAGCCCCTTTGGAACAGTGGAGCTAAAGTCCCCACAATCTGGTCAAACGTTCAAAGTCAATGGGCAAAGGGTGAAGCATTTTCTGAACGAGAGTGCCCACATACCTGCCCACTCTCCACCCCACCTTGATTAAGCAACATCGGGACCACTTGTAAATATTTTATTTCATTTATTTACTGCGTTTTTTATTATTTTTGGTCTTTTTAATTCTGCATGATAGTTTATTTCGATGTGTGTAGGAGGATTTTAGCGCTTTTTGGAACAAAAAGGTTCGCAGTGGGCAGAGGCTGGTCACTGCGCTTCTCACTCTCGGTCTGACTTATGAAGAGACGGTTTGGGAGGGGCCCAAGGCTGACACACATCATGCTTTTTCTTACACAAAGGTCACCTTTTCATGCCACTTGTCCTTTCCCCACCTATTCCCAGGAAAAGCTATCATTGTCTCTCTCTCTCTCCTAAACCGTTCCCTCTCAAAAACAAAGAAAACCCTCCTTTTCAAAATCAAAGCCTTTCTCTCTCCTTAAAACACCTACACTATTCATCATCTTCTTACTCCTTCACGAACCAAAAACCATTCCAAAACCCTAGTAATGGCAAGAAGCAAGAGATTGAACACTCATCCAGAGGCACCCACACGGCCGGCGATCCGCCACCGCACCGCCGAGGACCAACCACCGGAGGCCGTCACCGGCGATCTCAATAAAACCCCACCGATCTCCGGCGAACCTCCGGTCATCTCCAATGTTGCAGACGCGAGTTCATCCAAACCAGAGAGTCCAAAAGCCGTATCTTCATCAAGGGTCTCGGACTCTGTTCAAAACCCTTTTGATGATACAGATTTGCAGGAGGATGAAGAAATGCTGAGATTACAAGAAGAATACAACAAAAGGGTCGCGGAAATTAAGATGAAGAGGGAAGAAGCCGAGAGAAAGCGCCGAGAAGAAGAGGAAAGAATCAAACAAGAAGAAGAGGAAAGAATCAAACGAGAGGAGGAGGAAAGATTAAAAAGAGAGGAGGAGGAAAGATTAAAAAGAGAGGAGGAGGAGCGATTGAAAGAGGAAGAACGAAAGAAGGTTGAGGAAGCAAGGATTTTTGAGCAGAAAAAGAAACAAGCAGAGGACGAGCGTTTGGCTCGTGAGAAAGAAGAAAGACAGAAGAAGATTAAGGAGCAGATTCAGACTGTAGACATTCCCCAGAACAAAAATGCTGATAGTGTGGAGGATGTCCACACCACTGCCCACAGTGAGGAAACTCCGACCAGAACACTCCAGAGGAGCAGGGGAGTGGTCACACGTTCTAGTCTGACCAAGAAGGCATCATCTGCAAAACCGAAAAGAAAAGCGTCGAGGAAAGGTAAGGGTATCGAACCCTCTTTAAGTTCTTCTTCTAGTGATACTAATACGGGAAGTGAACAAAACCCTTCTGAAAATCCACATCTGTCCACTGTGGGGACTGCTCATGCCCCCAGTGGGATACCGACGCAGTTCACTTCCCCAGCTGCTAGAGCCCACTTTGAGTGTATTTGCACTCGGAAGTTGAATTTAGAGAGGGGTTTCGACCCCGACTTTGTAGAAGCCAATCCTTTTGTCAAAGATAAACTTGTAGTGCAAGATTGGGCAACCATTGCCACTGCCAATCGCCGCGCTAATGCTTCGTTAGTCCGAGAATTTTATGCTGAGGCCTCCCAAGCCAAAGAATCATTTGTAAAGATCAGAGGGAAGGTTGTGGACTATACTCCAGACAATATAAACCGAGTGTTGGGTAGAGGAGCTCCGGAACCTTGTGCTTTCGGACAGTTCCTGGCAAAGATGACTCCGGCTGATGAGGAGTTGATTTTAAAAGAAATAGCAGTTGAGGGAAGGCCATGGAATCAAGATGGCCAGAGAAGGTGTCTATATGCTGGCAGCCTCACCACTGAGGCTGCTGTGTGGTTCCAATTCCTAAGGGCCTCGGTGGCCCCAACATCGCACGACACGACTCTCTCCATGCATAAGTGTGCCATGCTTTACTGCGTTCTCACTAAAAAGAAGATCAATCTGGGAATCGTAATGCATGGTGCCATCCATCAGGCCAGAACATGAACCAAGGTAATCCTACCCCTTCCTTGCCTTATTACACTATTGCTAATAGATGCCGGAGTGCCCACAGCTGAAGAAGATCAGTGGATCGTTTCCATGAAAAACATCAGTATTCAGACAATTAAGAAAATGAGAAGAGAGATAGGAGGCCCGTCTGTTGTGCCTGCCCAGGTGCAGCCCAATGTGCGAATAGCCGACGAGCACATAGTGGGCACTTCAGTGCCCACTATGGAGAAGAAGAGTAGCCCACTGCGACCATCGACTACGGGAGAAGCAAGCACAAGCACCGTCAGCCCAATGACTGCCATCCTGAACGCCATTTCAGCCCTCACATACAAAGTCGACCTCCTTGCGGCAGAGCAGAAGCATGTAAACCGCGCGCTTGAGGCAGTCTGGATGTACAACCGAGATCGTGATGAGGTTGTAAACCAGATGTACATGGCTGCCGATCCTCTCCTTGCCGCACAAATCCCAGAATTTCCAGAGGGGATCTGCCCCACTGTGGCAAGTGAGGATGAGTTTGAGGAAGACTTGGCCGACAGTTCACCAAAACCCACCCCTACTCCGTGAATGGTTTGTTTTTAAAAACAATGGTTTCGCTCGTTTGCTCACCAAAACAATTTTATTTTGTGTTTGTTTGATCTTATTGTGCCTATGGCTAGGCATTGACACTATTTGCTGTTTTTAACTTGTTATTATCGATGCATGCAAATCCTACCGGTAGGTAGGTACTTTTGGGTACTAACGTTTTTGTTGTTTGAATGCTTGTTTGACCTCGTTTCCATTTCAAGGTACAACTTTCGGCTTCCGACTTAAAAAGGTCACTTTTGTAAGTACAAATCTCAACTTGTCCCGTGAAATGATATAGGCCATTTTTCGCATCCAAACACGACCCTTTTTGTACCCACAACCACCCCCTTCGGTCCATATTTCTATGTCACAGTGGGGACACTGTGAGATCTTAAGTTTGAGGTGGGGATTTCCAGAGTGACTTCCAGTCTGCCCACAGTGGGGACACTGTGAAGTCCAAGTTTGAGGTGGGTAAGCCATACCCCCTCCCAAAAAAAATATATATAGAGAAAATACAAAAATACAAAAACAGAAGAAAAGCGGAGTATCACAAACAAACTTGATGGTGTGCCTTTTCCGGACCATCAAAGTGCTCACTCCCTGAAAAAGATGGTGTGCCCATTCTGGACCATCAGAAGAAAAAATAGCCATACCCAAATAAAGCCTGAAAGTGTACGTGCCTATCATTGCAAAATACTAAACACCCACTTCTTGAAATAAAAATCTTCAAGCGAGATTTTTGGTCCATGTTTGGAAGTACTTGCAAACCCCTTGGGAAAATATTCAAAGCCATAAACCCTTCAAACCCAAGAAAGCCCTATTGATCAAAAGGTAAACAAGGGAAAGGTTTCGTCAAATACAAAAGTGAAGTTTTTAAGTTTCGGACCGAAGGAAGTATCGGATGAAGGAGATCAAACGCTCATTTAAGTCAAGAAGTATGTAAGTCCCTCAAAGATCTTTATGCATTGTTTTTCATTTTATTTCTTTCTTTTTATTACTTGGGGACAAGTAATGATTTAAGTTTGAGGTTGTGATAACTCTATTTTTAGAGTTATTATTTCCATTTATTTTCCACTTTATTTTGTCAATTTTAGCCATTTCACTTCTAAAAACCCCCATTCTTGGTATGATTTACGAAAACGAGCAAAAGGAGTGATCCATGGTCTTTAATAAATTATTTGGTGGAAGTTTGGGTGTTTTTCGCATTTTTATCCTGTAGTGATCATTGTTCTGCCCACTCCGTCTGCCCACTATTCGAGCTGATCAAGAAAGACAAAAGAAACTATTAGTTGGGATCTAATTTTCTGGAAGAAGAAGGTTCATTGGCAGGGAAATGGCTGGAGGAAGTACAAAATGACATATACATAGAAGATTGCAACATGTACTCCTTTATGTACTTGGAAATTGACTTGGAGAAGGATCCATTGGGTAATTGGTTTGCACAAGAGGCTGATTTCTGCCATTACACAACAGTTTTTACCCATTGGAAGACTCATCTCTTTTGTGTAATATCCAAGTCTTTCCTCTAGTATATAAAGGAGCACTTGGGTTCATTTATTGCATCAATCTATCATTCTTACAATCATCTTGGGTTAAGTTTAGATAGCTTTAATTTCTCTCATCTACCACATTAGTTTAGTCTTTTAATTACTGCATTAACTTAGCTTTAATTTCTGTAATTTCCTTTCCTAGTTAATTGTAGTTCGTAAAGCACAGTGGACAGGGACGAATTCTCGTTCCCCACTGTGAGCACTATTCAATCCACTTTCAGTTTTATTATGTGCAAATCTTCATCTTTTGTTTTCTTTACTTCAGAAATGTTAGGCTAAGCATCCTTTGGGATGTAGGAAGGAGAAGTACCTGGATTTTATAGAAAATGCTTGAGAAATCTTTATACTTACAATATTTATTGTTTTGGTCATTCATTCTCGATATTTACCCAAAGATGCGAACAAGCCGGTCACTTGCAAGGATCTAAAAGTCTAGTTCTTAACTTAGAAATGAGTAGAACGCAGTGACACGAGCTTGAATGATGCTAGGGGATTCGAAAGAATTCTTATGACACTTACGAAAGTGAGGTCGGCATAGTGAGCTAATCTCTGCCCACTGGAGTAGTAGCCAAGCTAATTTGTGTATTAAAAACACTTAGAGTATTTGTCTCTACACATTCCATCGAGGCCTGAAAAGGTCCATTTAGAGATTACCATTGACAAAACAACAAGTACTAAGAGTATGGGATTTTTATCTAACTGTGTGAGTATTTTGTAACCGGGCTTTTCTAGCGAAAATGTCCACCACGAATACGAGGATCACTCTAAGGACCGAGTATTTGAGATAAAATTTAGGGAAAATCCAACCTACATTCCTCCTTTTTAACATTTAGTAAATCGTTTCAAGTAGCTATTTTACCAAACCAAACCAAAGTATTATTTTCCTCTCTAATTAAAACTTGTAAAAGGAGCTCATGAGAACCGTATTGTCTTGATTGTCCAGTCTCTGTGGATTCGATTCTGGTATTTTACTAACTATTACTTGCTGTGACGATCATAGTGGACAGTGTACACTTGCACTTCCCACTGTGGACAGTTTGCAACCCACTGCGATTAAAACACACATTTCACACGTACCAATAGCAATGGCACTTTTGGAATCACAGAAGATGGGTATTTTGAATAGGATGTGGTCGTAGTCTTTTAGCTGTGTCTTCATCCATAGAACCTGAGAAGAACAGCTTGCAGCAGCAACGTATTCAGCTTCTGCAGTGGATGTTGAGACACAATTTTGCTTCTTGGAGGTCCAACTGAATAGTTTACCACCTAGGAATTGACAACTCCCAGAGGTACTTTTTCTGTCAAGCATGCATCCTCCATAGTCTGAATCTGTATAAGCTTTAAGACTAAAACCAGAGTTCTGTGGATACCAGAGACCGAGATTTTTGGTCCCCTTTAGATATCTAAAGATTCTTTTCACAGTATCATAGTGTGATTTCTTTGGATTAGCTTGATAACGTGCACAAAGACATGTGGCATGCATAATGTCAGGTCTGCTTGCAGTTAAGTATAACAGAGATCCAATCATGCCTCTGTAGAGAGTGCATTCTACAGAGATGCCATCTGGATCTAAGGATAACTTATTTCCAGTGGCCATTGGAGTTTTCATTGCAGAGGTATCAGAGAGGTTATACTTGAAAAGAATGTCAGAGACATATTTGGCCTGATTTATAAAAATTCCCTCTGATGTTTGTTTGACTTGGAGTCCGAGGAAGAATGTTAGTTCTCCCATCATACTCATTTCAAACTCAATCTGCATGAGTTTTTCAAAACTTTTGCACTCTTCTGTGTTAGAAGACCCAAAAATTATGTCGTCCACATAGATTTGTACAAGCATTATTTCACTGTTTTTACGTTTATAGAATAAGGTAGTATCTGTTGTACCTCTGTCGTAGCCATTGACTAGAAGAAAGGTAGAAAGTCGTTCGTACCATGCTCTTGGAGCCTGTTTCAGTCCGTATAGAGCCTTTTCAAGGTAGTATACATGCCTTGGGAACTTTGAGCTTTCAAACCCTGGTGGCTGATTTACGTAAACCTCTTCTTGGATTTCACCGTTGAGAAAAGCTGATTTTACGTCCATCTGATAGACTTTAAAACCTCTGTGGGCTGCGAAGTCTAAGAATATTCTTATTGCTTCGAGCCGTGCGACAGGAGCAAAAGTCTCATCGTAACTTATGCCTTCTTCTTGTCTATAACCCTTGGCCACCAATCGTGCTTTGTTTCTGATGACCACACCATCTTCATCCTTCTTATTTCTGTAGACCCACTTAGTCCCAATGGCATGTTTCCCTCGTGGAAGAGGTACTAAAGTCCATACTCTGTTACGCTCAAACTGCAGAAGTTCTTCTTGCATGGCGTCTACCCAGTTTGGGTCATCTAGGGCTTCAGAAATCTTCTTTGGTTCTATCACACTAATAAAATTTGTAAAGAAACAAAAATTAGCAGTGGCAGACCTGGTTTTTACTGAGTCGGAAGGTTCTCCGATTATTTGTCTTGGAGGATGGCTTTTTGTCCACTGAGTGGTGCGTGGAAGATGGTCATCAATGTCATCGAACCTTTCTTCAGAAGCTTCTCGTGGATCTTCTTCTGGTATAGCCTCTGACGTTCTTCTTACCTTGGTCGAAGATTCTACCATTTGTGGAATGATTGGTATGAGTGGTGGTGGTGTTTGTTCCTCTGAGGACGTATAGTCTTGGTCCTCACTTTCCTATGTAATTGGTTCTTCTGTGGATTGTGGAGTTTGTTTTTCAGCAGCTTATGTGGTCGTTTTTCTTGATGTTTCATCTTCTGTATTTTCTTCTTCGGCATTTGCATCTGTAGTATTTATAGAAGAAGATGAAGCATTATTTGGACCAGTTAGAGTCATACCTGTAGGATTTTGTCCAACAGAGGATGGTTCTTCAGAAACTCTGATGGTTCCAACAGAAGGATCAATGTCATCGTGGAACATCTCTAAAAATAGAAGATTCAAGTCTTCTTTCGTTTGCGAGATGCCAGAGGTTTCTCTTTTAAGTTCGAGTTCTGAACTGATTTGCTCAGAAGTCATTTGGAATGAATCATCAAAAGAAACATTGATACTTTCTACGATTTTGCGAGATCTTGTAAGGTATACTCTGTAGGCTTTGGAAGTGGCAGAGTATCCAATGAATTTTCCTTCGTCAGCTTTTACTTCAAACTTTCCTCTGGAATCTCTGTCGTTTAAAACAAAGCATTTACATCCAAACACATGGAAAAACTTGATGTTTGGCCGCCTTTTGTTGATCAGTTCGTAAGGAGTCTTGATGTGTCTTTTCACAATGGTTGACCGATTCTGTGTGTAACAAGCGGTAGAAATTGCTTCTGCCCAAAAGTTCATCGGTAATTCGCATGCTGATAGCATAGTTCTTGCGGCCTCCACGAGCGTTCGATTCTTTCTTTCTACTACGCCATTCTATTGTGGAGTGCGTGCGGCAGAGAAGTTCTGTGATATTCCTTCTGTAGAAAGATAGGCTTCAATGACAGAGTTTTTAAATTCTGTGCCATTGTCACTTCTTAACTTCTGTATTCTGCATTCATAAAGAACTTGGATTCTTTTCATTAGATTAATCAAGATGATTGGAACATCCGATTTCTTTCGAATAAATTCAACCCATGTGAAACGCGAGTACTCATCAATTAAGACAAGTATGTATTTCTTGCCACCTAGGCTCTGTATGGCAATGGGACCGCAGAGGTCGACATGAAGCATGTTCAGAGGCCTAGTGCAAGACACATCTGTTTTGCCTCTGTGGGAAGCTCTTCTGAGTTTTCCCATTTCACAGGTAGAACACAAGTGATCCTTATTAAATTTAACATTAGGCAAACCTTTAACTAGTTCGAGTTTGACCAGTTTATCCAAGGTGTGAAAGTTCAAGTGACAGAACCTGTTATGCCATAACCAGGCTTCTTTACTTTCGCAAGCTACAAGGCAAACTTTGTCCTTGGTTTTTGAACAAAAGTTCATCAGATACAGATCACCTTTTCTTTCGGCTCGCAGAAGTTCCATTCCTGTGTCTTCACTTTGCAGAGAGCGGAAAGTCCTTTTGAACAAGACATCAAATCCTGTATCACAGAGTTGACTTACACTGAGTAGGTTGTGTTTAAGGCCATTCACATATGCAACTTTGTATACAGAGACGTTTTCCTTCTGTATGACTCCATAGCCTTTGATGTGTCCCTTCTTGTTGTCTCCAAAAGTTACAGATCCACCATCGTGTGTTTCTTTGTACGTGGATAGTAAACTTTTGTCGCCAGTCATGTGCCTTGAGCATCCGGAGTCAAGTTACCAAATTGGCACATACTGCTTCTGTAAGACAATCACAGAGACTTAGGTACCCATATCCATATGGGTCCAATATTGTTAGAATTTTTCAAGTTTGCCTTTGCATTCTTGAAATACAATTTATCTTTTGTAGAAAGATCAGATTGTTTCTCTCTAGGTTTTGACTTTGGAGTTTGAATTTTAGTGGAGAGTAAGCAATCTGGACTTGAGAAGTGATTTTTCAATTTGAACATAAGATCAAAACAGTGACAGTATTTAATATGAGACGTGATTTGTTTGAACTTTTCATTGAATTTATTGAACTGAGTCACAGAGGTATTACATTCGTTCTTAACATTAGATTTCCAATTACAAGAAGATCTATGAATACTAGAATGTTTTTTGAAAAAATCTTGTTTAGGTCCTGCCTTCTGTGAGTCTCTTATGTGGTGTACGTCTGTCTTCACTGTCACAGAGGAAAGATATTTGTTATCTTCAGGCCTTGAAGGTTTTGAAAATTTTGAGCTTTTAGGATTTTCAGAGGCCTTTTTCAAATTATCAAGCTCTGTAGAGGTTTTGACTTGTATACACATTTTGAGAAAATCTAGACAGGTAGGTATCTCCGTGATTTTCTCTTTTGGAGAAATTGTTCTGTTAAGAACCTCAGAGGAGAATTTAACATCCTCTGTGTCACAGTGAATTATCCCTGATTTAGAATCAGTCTCTGAGTCGTCAGAAGATGAATCGTCCTCATATACAGAGGTTGAGTCATCTCCTTCGACAGAGGCTGGATTTTCTGAGCATGTATCGTACGAGTTTTCTTCCTTTGTAGAAAAACTTTCATAGATGGCAGAGGTTTCAGATGAGATCTCTTCAGCGAGAATTTGATCTATAGAGGATGTACAGAGATTTTCTAAAACATTTGATTTCAAAACTTCCAAAATTTCTTTTTCAATTGATCTTTTAATATTTTCTTCTGAAAAGATGGGTTTAAACTCGGGAGCTTTTGCAGATAATTTCCTTTTGACATCTATCATACAGACAAAAGCGACCTGTGTTTGAGTCTCTGGTTTACCAAACTTGAAGATACCAATCTGATCTTGTGTTTTCAGATATTTCTTTGGTTTGATTCCTCTATTGACAGAGGTTGAAGATGATGAATCTGTGTTTTCAAACCACACATTGATCATCTTCGTATGTTTCCTTAAGTGAGGTTCTGCATAGATTTTAACCCTTTTACTTACAGAGAGTAAGTTTGGAAAAATTGGTTTATTTGTTTTTCCTACCACAAACAGAGAAGACAGAGGTTTAAGTCTTTTGCCTTCAACACCTAGAGTAATATCATCGTACCCTATACCTCGTCTTCCTATTTGTGAGTTTACTTTCTCATACACCTTCTGTGCATCTTTATAGTTTTTAAGTAAGACTTCTCTTCTGAGTAGATCTTGCCAAAGTACCTCTCTCTCTTTTTGAAAGTATTCTTTGAGAGCTCTTATGTCAGTTGTTTCACTTCTAGAAACTGAAAGCTCTTTTGTTTTGACTTTTAAAGCAGAGGTTAATTCAGAAATCTGCCTTTTTAAAAGATCTACATTTTTGTTCCAATATTTTTCTACTCTCTCCTTTTCTTCAAAAATTTTGGCTTTTTCTTGAGTGAGAAGCCTCACTTCTCTCTCATTAAAGGTGAGTCTTTTCTGAATGCTTTCATTTATCTCTTTTAGTTCAATCAGTTCAATGTTAAGTCTAAATGAATCATTTTCTACATATTTAATACAAGAGGTAGAGTTTGAAATGGATACCTCATTGTCAGTGCCGGAGTCGACTTCTGCCATGCCACAGAAAAGGGCATTGGTGGTGAATTCATCATCAGAGGTAGAGTCTGACTCGAAGTCCTCCTTATTTGCTTCAGAATGCCCTTTATTCGCCATTAAGGATTTTTGCGCATAATATTCAGCCTTCTTTTTGTAAAAAGCTGAGTCCTTCTGTGGGCGATTTTGTCTACTTCTGCATTCTTTTGCGAAATGGCTTGGCTTGCCGCAGTTGAAGCATCCTTGGGAGGTGTTTCCAGTTCGATCGTCGGACTTCTGTTGGTCTCCACCTTTCTCTGTTCGGCATTCGTTTGAGTAATGACCAGGCTTACCACATTTGTAGCATTCTTGTGTGTGGCCTACCTTGTCATCTGACCTCTGTCGGTCATTTCCTCTATAGTTTCTGTCGCTCGACCTCTGTCGGTCACTTCTGTAGTCTGACCTCTGTCGGTCACTTGATTCTTCTCTTCTTTCATCATCTCTTCTATCTCTCTGGTTGTCTCTGCTATATCTGTCATTCCCAAAATTTCTTTGGTTACCTCTGAACTCTCTTGTCAATAGAGCCAATGATTTAGCTAATGACGCAAGAGTTATTTCTTCCTCTATCAGCTCGTCTTCTTCGCAATCAACCATCACTATCTTCTTCTCCTCTGTTGGTCTCTCATTTCTTGGTCTCTCTGTAGCCTCTGTTGATTTACTAACCAATGCGTATGGTGCAATGGCTATTGTTTTAGCCTGTGCTATTTGAGGCTCTTGTGCAGCTAGTGTTCCATAGAGATCAGAGAGTGTCCATGAGTCTAGATATTGGTTTGTTTGTAAAGACATAGACAGTTGAATCCACTCATCATTCAGACTCTTTAGAAACATGACGTTATTTTCTTCCGAGGTTCTGTGAATGCCAGACTTTCTACATTTGTTTATGAGAGAGTTGAACCTGTCGTACGTTGTTTGCAGAGATTCTGTTGCAGAGGCTCTGAATGCATGATATTCATTTATGTACTGTGCCCTTCGGTTCTTCTGTGTTTTAGCACCCCCTTCCAACTGTCTTTCTAATTCTTTCCAAAGATCGTGCACAGTTTCGCATGCATCTAAGGATTGAAAAAGCTCGTTGGGGATAGCCATTATCAGGATTCTTTTTGTTTTCTGTGCAACTTCATCTTCCGCCTTATCTTCATTTGACCATTCTTCTTTTGGCTTTGGTTTTTGAAGTTCAGGGATTTCAGGAGATTCAGCAGTGGCTGGTACTCGTGGTACTGCTATCATGGGAACAGGAGGAAGGTTGTAAAGATATTGTACTAGATTTTTTTCAGTACCCTCAAAAAAATGAACCATTCTTATTTTCCGTTGAGGATACTCATCTCGTAGGAGAGTAGGAGGCTTGGTGAGTGAACCAGCAGTAAAGAAGTTATTTGTATTTGTCATTGTTAAGGTTCTGAAAAGATAGTATGATTAAAAAGTATGAGTCTGAAGATCTGGAAAGATTTCTGGGTTTGAACAGTTCCCAGAGTACACTTTAATGGAGTTTTAACCTAGAGATGAGGAATAGGTAAAAAAATGATGTCTATCACTAATCTTGTAAAAACGAGGATCACTTGATATTGAAAATCAAGCTTCGCTCTGATACCAATTGTTGGTTCCCGGTTTTGTTTAAACAAGATTATCATATATATTAGTTCAAGTTTGAGTTTGATGCAGAAGTGTATTTGAAGAACTAACAGATATGTTTGATAAATTTAGAACACAATATAAATAAACAGTGAACAGGAAATAATATCTCAAAGTTTACTGAATATATATATTAAGAACAGATTCAAGAACAGTGAGTAAGCAAAGCTTTAAAACAGATATGACTCTCAAAATGTTTAAAGCTATGTGTTCTTGTGATGTTTTTCTCTCTTGAATTCTTGTTTCGATTGTTCGATTGTTCGATTGATCGATCGATGGATTGATGGATAGGAAGAACTCAACATGAGTCTTCCTTATATAATACTCTAAGGAGACCATAAAGCATAAGCTACTATTCACAACGGACGGTATGAATAGTTGGACGGATGGCATGAACAGTTTGGACGTGTTGTATTGCATTTAATGCAGCAGACGTCTATTATGTACTAAGCCCTATTGAATCCAATCATAGTTTGACACGTTGCAGTTGGACAGGGCATGCTACCATGCAAGTTGATGAACAGGTCCAGGAACAGTAGCAAGATATTATAAATATCTTTTAAGTCTTTGTTGAAGACCGCAGAGGCTCTGTGAAGTGTCACAGAGGTTCTGAGGTTTGGTCCTTTGTAGAGCAGTCTTCACCTGATTCCGAGTCTTTGGTCTTCTTTGCGCGTATTACAGAGCTTCTGTAGGACGTCTCTTTAGCTTCTGTAGCTTCTCGACCTTGATCTCTCGGTAAGTTCGGCAGAGCCTCTGTAAGAGGCTTTCTTCACTTAGCCTATTTTTCACTACTTCTAAATACTTCTATGATTAGGAAGATTGAAGCTAACAGAGACTGTAGCTCTGAGTGAAGGCTGTAGTGCTATGTTGTCCAATAAAATCCCTCCAAAGATAAAAGATCCTGGAAGTTTTACAATCCCATGCTCCATAGGAGGAAAAGAAGTAGAACAAGCCTTATGTAACTTAGGTGCCAGTGTAAACCTTATGCCTCTATCTGTTTTTAACACTTTAGGCTTAGGTGAAGCTAGACCAACAATTGTTTCTTTCTTATTAGCAGATAAGTCCATAGCTTGGCCTAAGGGTAAGATTGAAGATGTCCTTGTCCAAGTTGATAAGTTTATTTTCCCTGCAGATTTTATTATCTTAGAATTTGAAGCTGACAAAGACATTCCTATTATCATATGAAGACCTTTCCTAGCTACAAGAAGAACTCTTATTGATGTCCAGAAAGGTGAACTTACCATGAGAGTTTAAGACCAACATGTAACTTTTAATGTGTTAGACTCCCTCAAATATCCAGAAGACAGAGAAGAATGTTCTACCTTAGGTTAGATTGAATCTTGGTGTCAAGACCAAAGTTTTGGGGAGGTCATGGGAATTTGAAACTCTGACAGTGAAGATGATATAGCAGAGTTTGATGACGTAGAAGACATACAGGTCACCTCTGTTATTGAAGTTTTAGAAGATAAGGATCGGAAAACTCATGTTCCTTCTTTAGAATGTGCTCCAGACTTAGAGTTAAAACAACTTCCCTCACATTTGAAATATGCCTTTTTAGGAGAACCAGGGAAGTTACCGGTCATTATTTCATCATCCTTAGAATTAGATCAAGAGGAAAAGTTGGTTAGCATGTTAAAACAACACAGTAAAGCCATAGGATGGACCATAGCTGATTTAAAGGGTATAAGCCCTACCATTTGTCAACATAAAATCCTTTTAGAAAACAAAGATTTTACCTCTGTTGAGCCTCAAAGGAGACTCAATCCAATGATGAAAAAGGTTGTGAAAAAAGAGATTTTAAAATGGATTGATGTTGGCATAATCTTTCCTATTGCTAGCAGTACATGTGTCAGTCCAGTGCAATGTGTACCCAAGAAAGGTGGAGTTACTGTTGTAACCAATGAGAAGAATGAACTTATTATACCCACTAGAGTAGTGTCAGGTTGGAGGATATGTATGGACTACCGGAAGCTTAACCAGGCTACCTAAAAAGACCATTTTCCATTACCCTTTATAGACCAAATGTTAGATAAACTAGCAGGAAAAGAGTTTTATTCTTGGATGGTTACTCAGGTTACAATCAAATTGCCATTGCACCGGAAGACCAAGAGAAAACCACTTTTACTTGCCCTTATGGGACTTTTGCTTTTAGAAGAATGCCTTTTGGACTTTGTAATACTCCTTCTACTTCCCAAAGATATATGATGTCTATTTTTTCAGATACGCTTGAACAGTCCATGGAAGTCTTCATGGATGATTTTTCTGTTTATGGTACATCATATGATCTGTGTTTAGAAAACCTTGAAAAAAGCCTTAAAAGATGTGAAGAAACAGATTTGGTTTTAAACTGGGAAAAATGTCACTTTATGGTTAAAGAGGGCATTGTATTAGGGCATATCATTTCCAATAGAGGTATTGAGGTTGATAAGGCAAAGTTGGAAGTAATTGCAAATTTGCCTGAACCAACCATTGTGAAAGGGATCCGAAGTTTTTTAGGACATGCAGGATTTTATCGGAGGTTTATAAAAGATTTTTCTAAAATATCCAAACCTTTATGCTCACTACTACAACATGACCATGCTTTCAACTTTGATGAAGACTATAAAAAGGCTTTTAAAATCTTAAAAGAAGCATTGGTAACTGCTCCTATAATAGTAGCACCTGATTGGTCCTTACCTTTTGAAATTAAGAGCGATGCTAGTGATTGCGTTGTGGGGGCTGTTCTAGGACAAAAGAAGAATAAAGTTTTTCATTCCATATACTATGCTAGTAAAACCCTTAATGAAGCTCAAATCAATTACACCACCACTGAAAAAGAATTATTAGCTGTGGTTTTTGCTTTGGAAAAATTCAGATCATACTTGATGGGTGCCAAGGTAACTGTGCACACTGATCATGTTTCCATCAAATATCTTATTTCTAAAAATGATGCAAAACCTAGGTTAATCAGGTGGGTCTTGTTGTTGCAAGAATTTGATTTGGAGATTGTTGATAGGAAGGGTATAAATAATCAAGTGGCTGACCACTTGTCAAGACAGGAAAAACAAGACACCAAGGAACATATTAGTGATATCTGTGAGGTTTTTCCAGATGAGAGAATTTTAGCTATACAACATCCTGCATTACCTTGGTTTACAGATATTGTTAATTATTTGGCTTGTGGGATCATTCCCAAGGAACTTAACAAACATCAAAGAAAGAAACTCATTTTTGATTCTAAAAAGTTCCTGTGGAATGATCCATTTTTGTTTAAAGTTTGTGCAGATTAGGTGATAAGAAGGTGCATCCCAAAAGAAGAAGTGACATCTATCTTACATCATTGCCACACTGGACCATGTGGTGGTCATTTTAGTGGACATAGGACAGCTGCAAAAGTCCTACAATCAGGATTTTACTGGCCCACCTTAAACAATGATGCTCACAACTTTGCAAAAAGTTGTGGTGAGTGTTAGAGAAGTGGAAACATCTCTCAACGGAATGAAATGCCCTTAAATGGAATTTTAGAAGTAGAATTATTTGATGTCTGGGGCATTGACTTCATGTGACCTTTTCCACTGTCCAACAATTGTGCCTATATTTTGGTCGTTGTAGACTATGTGTCCAAATGGGTGGAGGCTATGGCCTGGCATTCCAATGATGCTAAGACAGTTGTCAAATTTCTTCAAAAGCACATATTCACTAGATTTGGTACACCCCGTGCCTTAATTAGTAATAAGGGTACTCACTTCATTAACAATTTATTGGAGGAAGTCCCGGACAAATACAACATTCAGCACAGGGAGGCTACTGCTTATCACCCACAAACCAATGGTTTGGTTGAATTGTCCAATAGAGAAATCAAAGGAATATTAGCTAAGGTAGTCAAGCCACACAGAAAAGACTGGGCCTCCAAATTGGATGATGCCTTATGGGCCTACCGGACTGCTTACAAAACCCCTATTGGTATGTCCCCCTATAAATTGGTTTTTGGAAATGCCTGTCACCTACCTGTTGAATTAGAGCACAAAGCCTACTGGGCTATTAAGAAACTTAACATGAGTCTAGATGAAGTTGGAAGAAAAAGAGCCCTGCAACTCTGTGAACTAGAAGAACATAGGAATTTTTCTTACGAAAATGCCAAACTTTACAAAGAAAATACCAAAAAATGGCACGACAAGAAAATTGTTCCAAAAGAGTTCTTTGAAGGTCAGCCCGTTTTATTGTTTAATTCTAGACTCAGGTTATTTCCAATAAAAATTGAATTCTAGGTGGACTGGACCGTATCAGATTACAAAAGTCGATCCCTATGGTGTTATCGAACTAATTGATCCAGAAAAGAGAAGCACTTTCAAGGTAAACGGTAAAAGGGTAAAACCTTTCATCGAGCCGACTGCACTGATACAACAACCTCTTGAGGTTGTTCATCTCCGGAATGAAGAAACAGCCTGTGAGCTCGTGGATTTTTAATTAAATCCAAGATTTTGTAAATTTCATTTAAAAGAAAGAAAAAGATTTTTTTATTATTATTCTGTTATCTTATATATATATATATATATATATATATATATATATATATATTATGTATGTTTCTTTATTTTAGAAAAATGAAAAAGAACAAAAATATGATTAAGAGATGGTTTTTCTATAAAGAGAATGATTATGAGTAATGAAGAATGACGAGCCCAATTCTAGCAGAGTAGGTAAAAAAAAATTCGGCCCATGGCCAAAAATTTTATAAATGGTTCTAACGGGTATTAGAAAATGATTAATTCAGACATAAACGGTAAAATGATCGCTCGGGATTAAGCATTTCCAATAAAAATTCGATTTACTATCCATTCTACCGATGCCCAATTATGTTTTGTTAGGAGATGACAATTTCGGCCCAACAGTTATACACTTTGTGTTATTCTTGGCCCAAATCCATTTTCAACAAAAAGTTATTTTCGGCCCAGATCCATATAATTGTTAACTGAATTATGAAACGGGTTGGCAACTAATCTGGTTTGTTTATAACTAAACAAAGATTTGGGTGGGTAGATTTAAACAGTACACTGGCATATCATGTTTCAGTATCTTGAATTTGAACAGTGCAGAAGAAATTGGTACTTCATTGTATCAAAACAAAAAACCTACCTCTCTGCACCCTTCTCTCTCGATCACTCGCGCCGACCACGTCATCGCCGGCGCTGTACACTGTCACCATCAACTGCCATTTCGGCCACTCCCTTTCTGTTACCAATGCAGACTCTCAACCCTTCGTCTTTATCCTCTTATACCCCGATCATCCATCTGAAAGAGTAAACCCACACCAACAATCACCCACCAAGAAACCACCTTTTTCACCATCTTCGTAGAATCCAACACCGGCAGAAGTTGCGAAAACCATTTTCGAGCTTCTGTTTCCTTCCTCGACCCTCACCAGCTACGACGAAAACCACCTCCATCACCACCATCATGGAAAACCAGAACCCTAATACCGCATACCCCTTCGGTTCGACCTCTGGTACCCCTCGATCACCAAACTCACCTCTCAACCAGCCGAATGTTGTCACTAGAGATTTTCTCGGTCTTGGTTTGCCATCACAGTTCCACCGGGCACCACCCGATGTTAAACGATTTCTGATGGAGAATCATCGCACCACCGCACCACCGCTTCCGTCGGGTTTCCGCATCGCTAGGTATGTCTCTCAACAACCACGATCATCTCCTATCGCACCCCCACCCTTTGCATCTGCGGTTGTGTTAGATTCTAATTGTGACCCCATTCTCCACTGACCATCGGCGTTTAGACCAGTCTGGGGATAGCTGCGACTAAATCTCGAGTACCCACCTATTGCTCCCACCGCCGTCCCTATCGACCATCGCCTTCCAACACCATCCATCTCCATCACTTCACCTACGGCCACCATCTCACCACTAGTACAAACACCTACCAACCCTACTGACACCCCTATTTATCTACCCATCGCCACCACACTAACCACTGAACCACCCATTGCTACTCTTGCTTCCAATCAACCAAGACAACCTATTCAATACACCCGTAGGTGTAAACTCGTGGCTGCATCCAGTATCCAACCCATTAAGAAGAGAAAAATCGAAGAAAATGATGCAACCACAACCTTGGTAGAAGCTGATGAGGAAAATGCAGATGATTCGGATGAGGAATCAAATGGTGACCAAACCATTGCACCACCACAGTTGGCCACATCCAAGGAAAAGGGTAAAATGAAAGTGGGTAACATCTCTAATCTTCGCATTACTCACATGCATATGTTTAGTTGTCATTAAGCTTTTATTAGACACAAATCTTTTGCAAATAAATTCGGTCAATCTCCTAAAGGTTTCCACCATCGTATATTACTTGCACACCCGCACTTTCAGCACACTATAACTATACTGGGATGGGAGTTGCTTTACAGCATCCCTAAGCCTTATAATCTAGATTGGGTACGTGAATTCTATGCCGAAATTTCAGTTACAAACGGGATAGAAGTCACTGTACGAAAAATAGCAGTTTGTTATTCTGGTGATCACATTAATAGTGTTTTGGGATTGGTGCCACCTCCATTTAAATCTAAGTTTTGGAGACTTTCTAACCATGCTACTGAAGTTGACATGGAAGCAGTTCTTAAACGGATTGCCCATGAAGGGCCAGACTAGTATTTTCAAAGAAACTCACGTGTTTTGCGCACTCATTGTCTAAAACCATAAGCTAATTTTGGTTTTATTTTCTGCGACACACGTTGTTTCCTACCTCACATGACACTAGCTTATGCATGGTTAGAGTTTTCATATTGTACTGTATTATGGAGGGTCATAAATTTGACGTCGCCCGTCTCATCTCCAAAAACATAGTTGGAGGTGCTGATAGGGCTAATGCACGCCTACCACATCCCACCATAATACACTCCCTCATGGAACGCGCCAAGGTACCCATTTTATCCACCGACAACTTCTCGAAAGATAAGTTGGTCATGGATAAAATGAATGTTGAACGGTTGCTACGTAACAACACGTACTTCCAACCGAAAAGCGAGAATGACGGTATGGCTTCCTTAGAGGCAACCCTTCGCTCCTTTAAAAATGAAATTAGGGCGGCACTAAGAGAGCAACGACAATTTATTACCGCATGGTTGGCATATGAGAAGGTGAAAGACGATGCCATGCGAGCGATTTGGAGCCAGGAACACCCCGAGATCTTGAAGACACTACCCCCGTTCCCGATGCATTTATTGTGGCAGCCTGCTGGCCGGCACCCTACTCATTCTGAGTAGGCCAGGTTCATTCCTATCATCCCTTTTATTTTATGTCTTTAAATTTCTTGTCTTGTCGTTAACTTTAATCATAGATTCTGGGAATTCTTTTGTTGCTATAGGTGGAAAGTTTTGTTTTTAACAATTTTCATGCAATCATGCACTCCATGCACACGTATCACATGCAAAATTGTTGCTTCTTTTGTTTTGTTGTTCCATAGCCTCAATAATTTCCTTGCTTTCTCACTTTATTTCTTTTCGCACATCACTAGAACTAGCCTTAAAACTCTTTGCTTTCACCAATTTTTGTTGGAAAAAGATTTTTTGCGCACACCATACACCGACACCACAAATCTTACCAAAAATTGGTGTGATTATTTCAATGTTCAATGAGGACATTGAACCCTTCAAAGTTTTAGGGAGGAGATATGGCTATTGTTCATACCATATCAATTTGCACATATCTCCATGCATACCCACATACACACTCAAAATTACAAAATGCACAAAACGTGAAAACACATACACACTCAAAAAGAGCAAAGCTCTACAAATGTTTTCCGTGCATACACGTCAAGTGTCAAAGACACTTAAAGGACCAATGTGTCCGAATGCAATTCCTCAAAATGAGAAGATGGCAAATATTGCCATATGTAGAAAGTGGTACAAAGGCAATTGTCGAACCATTCAAGTCATGTGCAAAAAATAATTTCCAATTAGGCAATTAGTTGTTTGGCTAGCTTATGGTTGAAGTGTTTCAAAAATTGAGTTGAGGAACATGGGATTATGAAAGGCTATTTTTTCTCAACAAAGCGAGAGTTAGTAGCAAGTTCGTTGTGTTGATACAAATGCATGCGTGTGGGATTCTTGAAAATTTCTTAAAATCTTTACGTTCCATGTTGAAACAGCATTGTTTCGCTCAAAATTTTTGTCTTTAATAAAGTTGCTTGAGGACAAGCAACAGTTCGAATTTGCGGTTGTGATAGGGTTATTTATTTAACATTGTTTTAGCCATATAATTCCAATTTTTGAGCCATTTTGTTATCCCATTGAGTCAGTTTTAATTAGTTTTAGTAACATTTACGTAAAGTATGCAATTTATGCCCTTGGGTATTAAGTTGGCCAAAAACAAATAAAATCGCATGAAAATCGTCCAAAAACGCTTATTATATATTTTATGTATTTTAGGTGTGCAAAGACGGTCGTTTGGAGTTATACATGATTAAAGATTGTGGATAGCAACCTTTTGGAACGGAAATGAAAACTCCAACTTTTGAAGACCGAGCTTTATTTTGCGGATTATCTCGAAGTGGACCGATTTTTGTGAATTCTTGGGGCGGCCGAACATCCCTTTTAGACCGAAGACTTGGACTAAGCATAACCAAACTACAAGGGCTTTGGACTACCTTTTTGTGGGCTTCACCTTCGGCCCTATTGCTCTCGGCCCATGGATCTCTTGACCCATGGGTATAACCCATGGGTTGTCCTCCTCTCCAAGTCTTTGTGTTGCTATATAATTGCATGCTCTTTTAACCAAAAAAACAACACTTGATATTGCTTTACTTCCATAGTTTAGATGGTAGCTATAAACTCAAAGTGAGCATAGAGCCGGTTCTCACAACCAAGCATCTAGCTCACGGTTCGAACCACTCGGGTTCAACCCATAGTTAGTTTTCGTTACACTATCGACAATCCTCGTTTTGTTTACTTGTTGGTTATGTATTTCAATCTCAATTCGTCACCTTTAATCTTGCTACTAATCTCTCGCAATTGCTTTCTTATAATCTTGTTAAATTTCGCATAGTTCCTTTACACGTTTACGGTTTTGTTAACTTGCTATTAATCTTGCTTCCTTTCGTTACTCACGATTTTAGTTGTTAATTACCATCGATTTCATGCTCTGTTATTACTTACAGTTGTAGTTTGTTACTAAGTATTTTTCCTCATAAACAAACGGTTTTTACTTGTTACCATCGAATCTCTCTTCCCTTGCAAACTCACGGTTTAGTTGGTAATTGTCTAAAATTTTACTTCCTTGAACTTGCTTACGATTTTACCTTGTTACCTGCCATCGATCTCTTTCCATTTTGATGTTCACGGTTTTAGTCACAATCGCACTCACGGTTTCGATACTTGGGTTATAAAACAATCTCGTTATCATTGTTAACCGAAAGTCATACTAATACTTTCGGGTCCCCAATTCCATTGGTTCACGGTTAATTGTGTTTGACGACTTTGTTGAGTTTCCAACTATAAAACCTCTCTCTTAGTCACTTAAATCTTGTTGCTATAATTCAAGTTTTTATAATTAATCGTTCCAAGCAAGTGTTTTTAATTAAATCATCGTTAGTTAAATCATTAGTTGGTAAAGATTCCTTCCTTTTTAAGTCTCACATTTAAAACAAGATTTTCCACCTAATTATCAAGTTGTCGTTAACTTCTCATTAGATAAACTCATCGTTACTTGCATAACAAGTTGCGTATTTTTATTGTTATTTATGCATTGTCCATCTCCATTATTTGCTTTCCAATCTTACACATCCTTTATAATTAGAAACCGAACGATGATGGGCTAAGCGTCCTAGTTCGGGGTATAAAATGAAGTTGGGACCGAGACTGATATTTAAATAAAGAGGTGTATCGTATTGCATGATTGTCCAAAGTTATTTAAGTCAATGTTATATTTTATGGTGGATAACAATTTACCAATTGACACCCGGTACGTTGTATCATAAAATAGTCGACACTTGAGATAACCGAGGAATGCTGTCTCATCTTGTTTTCTAATTATTAATATCATCCCAACGGATCTTTATACCATGTGCCTCCTTTTATAACTGATTTATGTCATTAGTTGTTAATCAAACCTCCAAAATATTGTTTTCGAATTCACCATCTGAAACTCGCTTTTACGAACTGGACTTTTAAAGAGAAACTTTTCCACGCTTCCCTGTGGGATCGATATTCGGTACTTTGTACCATTATTACGTGTTTGAGACGATAGTAGTTCAAGGTGTATACTTGCGCTGAGTTCTATTTTAAATGAATCTCTGAACCGATTGCATAAATTTGTCAACACTTGCTATAGTTGAAGCACCCTGAGTTCTGTGGTGCATTGCCAGCTCTAACACCTTGCCTTTGTTGGTGATCTCCACCTCCCTTCTGCTCATAACTTCTGTCGTTCGTTCTCTGTTGGTCGTGGGAATGCTCTCTACCTTGATTTCTTCTGCTCATACCCTTGTGGTGGCCTGTGGTTCTGATACTTGCCACCTCTGTCATCTCTCCCATCTCTGTCGTATCCAGACTTCCTTCTGACCCCTCTGTTCCCGAACTCTTTGGTTAACAAAGCTAGAGATTTAGCTATTGAGGCCATCGTTGCCTCTTCCTCATCCACAGCTTCCTCTTCTTCACTATCAACCACCAGAACGTTCTTCTTCTTCTTCTCCTTCTCCTCAAGAACCTTTTTCTTCTTGGTCTTTTCTTGCACCTCTTTAGCTTTGCCTACAGGTGCCAGAGGTCCACCCTGATGGTCTTTCCTCTTTGCTATTTGGCTTTCTTGTGCAACTAAGGTGCCATAGAGGTCTGAGAGAGTCCAAGTATCCAAGTCTTGATTTGTCTGTAAAGACATGGATAGTTGAAACCACTCATCATTTAGCCTTTTGAGGAACATGACATTATTTTCCTCAAAGGTTCTGTGAATCCTAAACTTCTTGTACTTGTTTATCAGGGAGTTGAATATGTCGTATGTGTTCTGCAGAGTTTCTGACGGCAGAGATTTGAAGGCATAGTACTCATTTATACATTGAGCCCTTCGATTTTTCTGGGTTTTAGCTCCACCTTCAAGTTGTTTTTCAAGCTCTCTCCACAGATCATAGGCTATCTCACAGGCATCTAGGGATTAAAAAAGGTCATTGGGTATGGCCAAAATCAGAAGTTTTGTGTTTTCTTTGCAAGTTCATACTTATCCCAATCCTGTGGGGACCATTTATCAACTTCCTTTGGCTTCTCATATTCAGGAACTTCTGGAGTAGTTCCAGTTGCAGGTACCCTTAGTACAGTTACCATTGGGACATATGGAGGCTTGTGAAGATATGTGATCAGTTCCTTGTCAACACCTTCAAAGAAATGAATCATACAGATTTTCCACTATGGATACTCATCTCTAAGAAGTGTTGGTGGTTTTGTAAGAGAACCGACAGTGAAGTAATTTGCTACATTCGCCATTTTTAAAAGAGTTTGAAAATAGTACATAAAACAGAGTGTGGATTTAAGACCTTCAGTCGATGGGATTGACTTAACGTATGAGTCCTACCATCCATAGAATTACAAAGCACTAAATGAAATGATTTTACCAAGATTACAGTGCCTATTAAGCTGTCAGAATCAAACTAGTTGAAAATAACAGAAAAAACATGGGTTGTGTATGAAACTGAGGGGTAAAGCTTAAAATCAATCCATAAATCTAACAAAAACGTGTCGAGATCATTGCAGTGGATCCTTTGATATTGAGAATCAAAGTTTTCTCTGATACCAATTATTGATCCCACTTTTGACTCAACAATGATATTTCAACAACAAATCGTTCAAAACAGAGTGTAAAATATGTTAAAGTGTGGAAGCGTTTTAAGAACAATTTGAGTTGAGAAGTATGGTAGATAATCACACACGAATAGGAGAATAAAAGCTGTAATTAACAAGGTTATTGCTCAATGATTCATCTCTATTTTTTTTCAGAATTACATCAAGAACACCGTGGAGTATGTGTTTTACAGATGTATATGCTCTAAACAGGTGTATGTGTATGAGTGCTTCGTTACCAGAAAAGGTCTGGTAGAACCTCCTATTTATACTAAGGATAGGGGACAAATAGTACACAGGTACAGGGGACAAGTTTATGGGACTGATCCTCGTACACGTTAATGTAGTGCGCCGTTTTCTGCAAAAGTTGTGACCTCTCTGATGAAGACATGTGGAAAGTAGAAGATCACGGCTTGTACTATTGATCTTCAGGATCTTTATATAGTAGAGGCACATGAGTGGCACACTTGTCCTTGTCTTTATCTTTATATAACTTCATCTTCAGTTCTTCATATCACAGAGGCTCTGTCAAGGGTGACAGAGGCTCTGTGACCTTGTCCTCTGTTGATCTTCTAATGGCTGACAAGTGAAGGTTCTGTTCTCTTGGTGTTCGGCAGAGGCTTCTGCCAGAGTTCTTCCTTAGCCTATTTGTCAATACTTTTCTATTAACAGAAGTTGGAGCTAACAGAGGCCATTTCTTGTAAGATCAAACGTGCAAAGTCCAATGGCAGATTATAGTACACCCCATACATGATTGCCAATATCTGATGGGAGCTCTGGTCTGGAGTCCCAATTTTTCCTGTGAGGCAACGGTTAAGGATGTTGAACACGATTTATACCTCGTCTGACAACGCGTCTGATTCTGTGGAGGAACAAGAGGATCAAAGTGACAATGATGATAATGATGACGATAATGATGATGATCAAGACGGTGCTAATACTGAAAATGTTTTTGGAAACGTGGCGGATATTCTAACTTTTCCACGTATGACCTCGCCTGCTGATATTTCATTGGAAGATATTCATATTGATGACATGTCGGAAATGACTCATTTAGATGCAGAGAATGTGCAAACTTTTATTGAAACAGTTACGGGAGACATAAGGGGAACCGAGGGAGAATTAGTTGAAGATGTCAGTGAGCCTGTGAGAGAAAATGTAGAAAACAATATGGAGAGTGTGAGTGCTACCATGACCTACTATACCAGACGGGAAGCCACATCCACCACCAGATCTCATGTGTTGGGATCAGGTGTTGAAAAAGACGTTAGTAGCCCACTAACGCACTTGCACACCCCAGCCAACCATTCGGCTTCCTCTCAACAGGAAACCGTCTCATTTTCTCACGGCGTTTCAGCACAACTTCTATCTAGCTCTCACTTAGAGAATTCCGGTATTGAAATAGAAGGACACCCTCCCCGGTCCTCGACCTTCATTTCTGCACAAGTATCGAGTCTAGAGCCAGTTTCTGAATTGTTATCTTCCTTGGCTAGGACACTATTTGTTACAACTGACGGGAGTCTTAGTGCCCCGTCCGAAACGCTCGGAGTAGATCCTTCTGTAGGATTACAAGGATTGAGCGGAAGTCCTACCAGTGTTAACATTATTCCAACGCTAAACATAGGCCACACAGTTGATTCAACTGTTGTGTCAACGGGTAACCTAAGTGGTCTCGATGGTGTTCTCCCAGTCTCCGTGACAAGGAATGTGCACGACGGAGCCTTAAAGGCTGTTGAGGAAAGATTGACTACGGAGATACAAGGTGTTAAGTATTTGTTAAAAGGTAAAGGGCCGTTTATTGAAGAGCCCGAATTGCCTCCACATCCACCTCCAGTTACACCAGTTCAGGTAACTCCACTTGATCTATCTGTTGATGAATTGAAAGATATGGTTTATGCTAATTTGCTTTCCATTAGTGCTGATGATCAGCAAAGCATGAGTTTGGTATCCTTACTTGAAAGCTTTTAATCCCGACCACAACAACCTCCACCTACACCTACACCTACACCTACACCTACACCTACACCCACTATTACATCAACAGAGTTCAACCTGTTTAAGACAGAGGTAACACAGAACCTAAGTGCCATGAAAACAGCTTTGGATGAACTGGAAAAGCAAGTCGCTATTCTGAATCAAAGTTGTAAGTCTCAATCCCAAAGAACTAAACGAAGGCATGATCAGGATCCTGATGATCATGATCATGAGGGGTAAAGAAGTAAGAAGCAGAAATCTGATTCAGAAACTCTAAGTATGGGTAAAACTTTGTCCACTGTAGAAGTTATTCAGATGTTTGAATCTGGAGCGATGGGCGAAGAAAGCGGAAAGCATATTGTTTTGTATGTGGATCCGAATGTAGAACCGACGGTTGAAAAGCCTGAGGGAAATGAGGAGGAGATAAGGGAGGTTGTAGACAGCTTTGTGGAAGTTGTAGAGATTGTGGATATCAGCTCTGATGATGAGGCTGATGTAACTGAAAGCGAATATGACAAGTATTGGAGAGTAAAAGAAGAGACGAAACCCTTGCTTATGATTACAGATGGAACAGCTGAGCAAGAAGTTGAGTTCAGTAAAGAAGAAGTAGACTTTCTTACTGAGATATATGGGCCAAAAACACCTGAAGAAATAGCCGTAAGCCCCATACACTCACCTGAACCCATATCCAGAACTTTGATGGCATCTAAACTTGAAACCACACCTTTAACCTTCAACCTTAGCCAACCAAGCTCAACTTAAACCACCATTCCATCTTCTGAACAAGTTCCTGAATAAACCATTCATGTTCATCATGAAATTCCACCTCTCCATGATCCATTTACTGTAGATATTAAAACAGAAATATCTGAACCACCGTTTATACCACCTGTAAACCCTTCACATGACGAAGCTGGTCCTTCTAATCCTTCCACGTCTGATCAACCATGTCCTTCTTCTAGAAACCAAAGATTATCTGAACTGGAATAAAGGCAAAGAACTTTGTACCTGAGAACACATTTCTTGGAGGAGACTGAAAGAAGATTGTTTGTTCATAGAATCAGAAGGCTGAATCCCTATGCGGTGTTGGGGATTACTGATCAATCGGATGAATACAAGTTTGAGTACATTTATTTTCTGAGGGGAAAGTGTCAAAAAGAAAGGTTTGTGAACAGCAAGAAGCTGATTGTGCGCATCAAGGAGGTGATAGCAAACCTGTTCTATAAGAAGTGGTATCCGGCGTTTGTGGTTCAAAGGCAAGACTGCAAAGACTACTCTTTCATCGAAGCTGGCTTCTGTCACTTATCTATTGAAGACTTTGAATTCATATACCATTACTTCAGAGATCTTCAGATCAGGAAAGAAAATGTGATCTTAGCTATAAATGCCATAAAGAGATTTCTGAGAAGACACATCTTGTACACACAGTGTCATGACTTTTAGATGGTCATGGAAAGTGATCAGTCGATGGTAAATCTTATAAGGCTTAATCAAGAGATGGCAGGATTGATGAGAATGCCTCTATATGTTGTGACTGAGGAACCTGAGTTTGGTATCGTATTCAGAAATGATAGAGAGGATAAGATATTCATATGGATCAATGATTTGGCTAAGTACTCGGATGGTACACTGAAGGTTGCCAGATTACAGCTTGAACAAAGACTTAAAAGACATGATGCTGAAAGGAAAATTACTTGGATGTCTTCGAGAGCTATAATTCTTGTGGTCAGAGCTATGTCAGAGATTGATGACAGACTTAATTTTAGAATGGCCATGTGAAGAATCGACATATCTTGGGGTCCGAAGAAGAAGAAGACCCTTCCTGCCTTGATAGATAAGGGGGAGATTGTTAGTGCATTATTGTAGCTACAGTGTTTCTCTTAAACTGTATCTTCTAAGTATGAGGCATGGACTTGTCATGCCTTACTATATAAAGAATATCCTTTTGTATCAAATATAAGCTTTTATGTCATTTTTATTTTCAATATTCAATAAATGAATGACCATTTCTCTCTCTAGATTCTCTCTCTACATCTTGTTATTACATTGCTAGATTTGAGGGAACAACAAAGGTATTCCGTAGAGGGGGTAGTCTATTTCTTCTGAAGTTGTTCCTCTTCGTCAGAGGCTCGTTGTAGCTCAACATCAAGACAAATTCAACTAGTTCAGTGTCTGTAGGGTCCTCTGCGTACCTCTTGATTCCCAGAAGGCTTCTAGTGGGAATCTCAAACACTAGGGATATCATTTCCCTATTGATACCTATGGTCAAGTTCTGTGAGTTATTGAAATTAGACATATACCCAACTACAGAATTAATCTCTTCGCCATAACGCTAGCTCTGCCAGTATTGGTGAACGTATCTGCTTGAAATCTTGTTTTCAGTTAGGATCTTGTTCAAAGGATGGTTTTTCAGTAGGTCAATGAGTATGTCCTATCCTTGACCAAAACTCTCAAGGTTCAGAATTACGTAGTGATTGTTGGGTTTTAGGGGATGTTGATTTTAGTACCATTCATGGTCTATGAAGTTTTGAAGGTTTGTTGAGGGAAGATGATGAACAGATTCCTCACTGTTTGAGTATTCATCATCATTTCTTGGTTGAATGGGGTTTGGGGAGTTCTGGGAGTGAGCAGGTGATGCATTGATAGCCATTGTTGAGTTCTTGAAGGTGTTCTTGAAGAAGGAGATGAAGTTCTTGAGAGTTTTTTTTTTTGCACAAAAGTTGCAGGTCATCGGAGTTCTTGAGAGAGAAAGGATTGGAAAAGGTTAAGAAGAAGGGTAATTTTGGTTTTTATGGTGTGGTGAAAAGATAAGATTTGAGTGGTAAAAATTAATTTACATAAAATTTGAAGTCTACACTCAAGTGGTTTCCGTTGAGGAATCTTTCACAAAATGACGGTACAATACACCTCCAATCACAGAGTGCCATGTCATTTTAGGCAGTGCATGATGAAGGGACGTGCGCCTCCCACTATTTTAACGCGCGTGGCATTTGCTAAACACAAATGCCCGTGACCCTCAAAAGAACCCGCACCCCATAATGTATTCAAAACGCATAAGTGTTAGGAATCACATAAGCTATGTGGTGGAATGAGCTTCTGTGGCCTGGGGTCTGCCATAACTCTCACAAGATTGCACATTTTTCTTAACCTAAATCGTTTGAAAATCATTGAGATGATCGAGAGAGTTTCCACGAGGAAATCAGTAGTCGAAGAGACTTCTATGGCACATAGGCTCTATGAATCGTCACAGAGGCTCTTTGACCAAAAATTTCTATTTATGGAAAGATTCTTAAAAGATTTTGACCATTCAAAGTTTTGATTTGCTTGAATAGGTATTTTGGAACATATTTGGAAAGTTGTGTCAGAGAAAAGTGTTTTGAAAAATGTTTTGTGCGGTGTGCTTATCAAAAATAGTTCACTGCATTCTGCATGATCACCTTCTTCAAACTTTCGCGAACAAATAGCTTATGTTGCTCCCCCTTAAATGATTAACTTCTGTGACACATATTGAGGCTTCCTTCTCCTCCCCTTGATCTATGCTTGGGTCATATGAGATAAGTAGTGCACAAGACGTAGATCAACCACACGAGAGACTCTGTGACATAGGCCAGAGGGTCTGTGCAATGTCACAGAAGCTCTGTGGATCATGAAACTTGAAAACAAAGATTTTACATACTTAAGGGTATAAACATTTACATATATACAAGAGAGACTCTATATACATTCACAGAGGTTCTTTGGGTCAACCCATATTCAACATACCCAACTTGCCAACCAAGAATAAGAATCGCTTCTCATCTAGAGCTTTGGTGAGAAGGTCAGCAAGTTGATACTCTGTTGGCACAAAGTACATTTTGATAGTTCCTTGTTTGACATGATGCTTCAAAAAGTGGTACCTTATATCGATATGCTTTGTTTTTTAGGGTTGTACTGGATTGGCAGAGATAGCTATGGCACTTTTGGAGTCACAGAGGATGGGTATCTTCTCGATACTTAGACCATAGTCTCTGAGCTGAGTTCTCATCCACAGAACTTGTGAACAACAGCTAGCGGCAACAACGTATTCAGCTTCTACCATAGATGTAGACATACAGTTTTGTTTCTTTGAAGTCCATCTCACTAATTTACCACCTAGGAATTGACAACTCCCATAGGTGCTTTTCTTGTCTAATTTGCATCCTCCATAATCTAAATATGTGTAAGCCGTTAGATCAAAGCCAGAGTTCTTTGGATACTAGAGACCAAGATTTTTGGTTCCTTTGAGGTATCTAAAGACCCTCTTTACAGCAAAAAGGTGTGATTCCTTAGGATTTGCCTGATATCTTGCATAGAGACATGTGGCATACATGATAACTGGTCTACTTGCAGTTAAGTATAAAAGAGACCCAATCATGCCTCTGTAGAGCTTGCACTCGACAGATTTACCCTATGGATCCGAGTGTAACTTAGATCCAGTGGCCATGGGGGACTTCATTGCAGAAGAGTCAGAGAGTTTAAATTTTGAAATAATGTAAGAGACATATTTGGATTGATTTATGAAAATTCCTTCTGATGATTGTTTGACTTGAAGCCCAAGGAAGAAATTTAATTATACCATCATGCTCATTTCAAACTCACTCTTCATGAGTTTTTCAAACTCTGTGCAATATTTCTTATTTGTAGAACCAAATATGATGTCATCCACATATATTTGTACAAGTAAAATCTCACCTCATTTCCTCTTATAAAACAAGGTAGTGTCAGTGGTACCTCTTTCGAAATGATTGACAAGAAGGAAAGTTAAGAGTCGTTCATACCAAGCTCTGGGGCCTGTTTGAGTCCACAAAGGGCCTTGTCCATATGGTATACATGATTTGGATATTTTGAACCCTCAAATCCTGGTGGTTATTTGAGATAAACTTTTTCTTGGATTTGGCCGTTGAGGAAGGCAGACTTTACATCCATCTGGTACACCTTAAAACCTCAGTGGGCTGCGAAGGCCAAAAATATCCTTATGGCTTCCAACCGTGCGACAGGGGCAAAGGTTTCCTCGTAGTCAATTCCTTCTTCTTGACAGTATCTGTTGGTTCCCAGATTCACGTCGTATCACGATAATGGTAGTTAAATAGACAGCGGAAGCATTTAAATATAAAGCCATTAAAGTGAGTGATTGTATGAGACGATATGTAAACTGTGATATCAAATATAGAACAGGAATATGATAACAAGATCAAATAAGAAACGCTGCTCGTATATTGATAAAGATAACACCAAGAACAAGATCAATGGTGTATCAAGAAATCACAGAGACAATATCGTACGGGGTAGTGCTATGAGGATATGACAGTGTGTGCTTTTACAATTGTGGAAAACTATTCTTCCAAAAGCTTACAATTGTTTGTTCCACTACCTCGCTATATATAGCCTCATAAAGTGTAGACAGTGTACTATCGTACCCTGGAATGACACGTGGAAAGTGTGTCTCCAATCTTTAGGGCATACGTGGAAAGGTGTGGACACGTATCTGACACTTCGGATTTCTACGAGACTTAGGCATAACAGAGGTCTTCACTTCAACAGAGCGTGTTATGACAGAACTCTGTTGGTCTTCGGGTATGAACAGTTCTTCTGTTGATCTTCTGCCAGAGCTCTGTTGAGCTCCGTTGGTTCCACCAGAACTCTGTTGAGTTCTGTTGGTCTTCTTTGTTGGTCTTCTAAGTCTTCTGCTTTATCTCTGTAAGTCTTCTGACTTGGTTTTATTTTCAATACTTTCATTTTACAGATACTTGGAGCTAACAATCTCCCCCTAAGTATTGAAAATAAAAAATTGGAAATGACAAGAGATTGAAAACAAAAGAACAGAGAACTTTACCCTCTGTTACCCTGTGCGCTATTCTTTTAAGATTTTACAATAGAAAGAACAAGTACAATCAAGCGTAATTATCTCCCCTAAGGATTCTGTCGAATCTTCTGATTAGCTCACGGAAGTCAAGCATCAGATTAATTATGTTGATGAAGGACCTTTGCTGTTCTTCCGGACACTTGTTCCTCGGGAGACTTTGAACTATGTTTTTGAGATATGCTAGCGACTCACTTGTGTACTTATGAGCTTCAGCAGATCTGATGGCTTTCTTTGTCCCTTTCTGTCGGCAGATAAAGACTGGAGGATCTTCAACTACAGTTCCAGTCCTAAAATGTCGATAGCCCTCAAGATCTTCGTTTGGTGGTGCAATCGCCAGTTTCTCAATTTCAAACTCTATGCCTAGCTGAAAATCTGTCTGAGTTCTGAGATTGATGTGCTCTTGCATAGCTAGTTTGACTTCAGGTAAGGCTGTTCTTGCTGGAGTATATCTGTCAGAGAAGTTCAAGCAGTAGGCATGAAGCACAGTTAGATCGTACGGATTTAGAAGGACAAGATCGTTGTCGTTGAAGAATTCGTTCTTTCCTTCTGTTGATTCCACAGTGTACTCATGATAGGTCATTCTGTTGTGCTGGAACTTCTTATGCTTGATGTCTAGGATTCTCTTGATACTGAAGTGTGAGTTGATGTTTCTGTTCAGATTGGACTTGTTTCGGATGAACATCCGCCTTGCTTCAGTAATGGTGCTTATTCTGATTGGGTTAAGGTAAGGATTTATGGGTACGGCATTTGCAGGAATGATATCTCTGTCAGCATAAAGAAATGCAAATACCGTTTCCAAGGCAGGTTTATCGGTGTGTTGGGTGGATGATTCTGGGTTTTGTTCTGGTATCATTGGGTTTGGGTCTTCATGAGTTTCAGCCATAAGAGTATCGATATGAACATATTCTTGAGCAGCTTCTGTTTGGTTTTGTTCATCAGCAGAGATTGGGATTGATCTCTCTGGTTCAGTCCTTGGTGAAGTAGGAGGGGTATCCAGGCAGATAATCTCTGGTGGTTCTTGTGTTGACTCTTCTGTCGGTTTGATGACTCGATCTTTGAACATGTAGTCGAATTCCACCGTAGGTATATCTTCTTTTGTTATCCCCATATCTTCTGTCCCGACCTCTTCTGTTTATTTCTCTTTGCCTCTTTTAGTAGGCATTTCAGCCTCTCTCTCTTCTTCTTTCTCTGTCTCTCTTTCTTTCTCCTTTTCTTTCTCTTTCTCTGTCTCTTTCTCTTTCTCTTTCTCTGTCTCTTTCTCTTTCTCTTTCTCCTTCTCTTTCTCCTTCTCCCCCTTTTGTTGACCCGAGGACTCACCCAATATACTATCTGATGCAGCATCGTGGAAATCATCATCATCATCAGAGGAGTCTTCATCAGAGAGTCTGGAGACAATGGGTGAGAATTGGTCAACAAACTTACGTCTTTTGCCAGAAGGCTCTCCCTCTGGTGCTTTCTCAGCAGATCGTTTCTGTATGATAGATTGTAAGATTGCATCTGTGAAAGTAGGAACTACTTTCTTCAAGGTGTCTTCCACTTCTGCTGCAGCACCTCTGATTTCCTCGACTTGGCTCACAAAGTTGAATTTGTGGGAGTCCAGTGATTCCTTCACAAGTGCTTCTGTTGCCTGGGCTTTCATGACAAATTTGGACGAGATTGTCATCATTTTCTTTACGACGTCCCTTCTGAAGTCGCCCATTTGACCGACTGTCATTGGCAAACTGTTTGGGTTGGGGCTGGAGATGTTAAGAGGATCAGCATCTGACGTTGTGGCTTCTTTTATGGATTTCTTAACAGAGTTATCAATGAGCTCTGTCAAGGTTCTGATGTTGGATTCTGATAGGATAACTGTTGGGACTGGCAGAGTTCTGTTCATTTGAGCTGTATGGTTGTCGATCACAAGTCTTTTCAGGTCAGCTACTTCTGTCGATACCTTTGTGTTCTCTTCTGCTCTGACGGTTCTTAGATCTGCTATCTCTGTAGCCAGTCTGCCAATTTCCTCTCCTCTTGTCTGTTCAGCTTCTGTTCTGATCCTTTCAGTGTCAATGTATTTCTGATGAAGTTCGGCATATTTCTCTGACAGTTTCTGCAGTTCGTCTCTGAGAGAAGTATTTTCCTTGAGGATCAGTTCCTCCTTTTGAGAATTGATAAGTTTATACTCATTCAAGGAGTTGTTGATACTATCACAGAAGCTTGTGAACTCTGTTTTTGTGACAGTGTCAACGGGGGTAACCCTGGTACCAACTAATGGATCCAGTTCTGCCTCGAGTTCAGAGGCGCCTGCGTCAAGAGTTGTTTTGATGTTGGCTCTTGCAGGACTTCCACCCGATCCTTGATGTTCCTTTTGAGGGGAATCACCTACAGGTGTTCTGATCAGAAGTTCCTCCTCCAGCTCAGGTTCTGAGGAAGGAAATCTGATATGATGAGAAGCATTTGGATCAAGCAAATGTTTCCCTTGTGCAACTAAGGTCTCATACTGTCCCTGAGTCGGACAGATGCTACGTGAGATTACAAAAATCTCGGGTCTATGTTGTGTTCCGACTACATGAGCCACAGAGGCATCATTATGTGTAGGTGACCTGTCGATGTTCTGGGGCGAATGAACATCACTAGCAAGACTAGCTTCCCCGGCTTCGTACGTACCAGTGGCATGAAGAGTTGCCTCTGATGGGTCTGGCTGGTTAAGGTTCGAGGTGTGCACCTCTGTTTCAATAATCCATTGGTCTTGATCACCAGGATTAGGTAATGTGGTAGCACTGGGAGTTTGGTTAGGATCTCGCAAAGATGTGTCAACTTGGACATCTTGTTCTATACTCACATTTCCCTCGGTTTCTAGGGTTTCAGAATTCTCTGGTGAGCTCTCTATCTCATGAATCTCTACACTGCCAGAAGGGTGCGATCTCTCTGTCACCACTTCTGCAGTCTCTTCTGCTCCCTCTTGAACAGTCTCCCTAGGGGATGCTCTGTTCACTACTTCCTCCTCCATTACTCTAGAGGAAGACCCCACTTCGGGTACTCTATCCTCTGGTCTATTTTCTTCTTCTATTTCCTCACTCGCACTCTCCACAGAAGGCTCAGAACCTAAATATGATGGGGTTCTCACCTCAGGTTCTTGAGGTTGAGCAGCAGTTCTATAGTTTTGGATAGAGATGTGGGTTGGATTGATCAGAGCAAGCATTGTACCTGGAATTCTTCTGATGAAAGGGTAATCTCCTGAAGTTGTTGGTTGGAATCTTGCCATGGTCCAGACAGGAGTAGAACGACCCTGATGTGTCAGTTCCAGTCTGTCGAATGCCCTTCTGATCACCAAACTGATAAAGCGAGGAAACTTGATGGCTTTAAGGGATTTGTGTCTTCCAACTTCTCCACCTCTGGCTAGAGCAGTGGTTTTAGTGTTGACAGCATCTAGAAGTGCATTGTAGAGGATCCCTGCATAGTTGAAGTTTATGTTGAAGAACAGACCATACATGATTTCGAGGATTTCAGTGCTCGCTTGGTCTTGACTGCCGGATTTGCAGGGGAGGGTTCTGTTGAGAGTTGAGAACATGAAATTCCACATTTGTGGTAGATTTTGTCTTCTGAAGGCTCCTATTCTCTCTAACTCTTTGTTGTAACCCAAAAACTTCACGAAGTCGAGAAGAACAGCAACAGAAGGTGGTTTCTCATAGGAATCAATACCTAGTTGTCTTTTGGTTTTCATCCCAAAAGTTCTTCTGAGAGTTCTTTCACGAATCCTTATTGTTCCTGATCCTCCATTACCAGAGTTGACACTTCCGACTATTCCGCTTCTGACGCCGTCTTCAATGTATTGGCATGTGGTCCACCATTGTTGGACATATATTGCAGGAAGATGATCGTCAAAGGCTGTTAGGGCTGTAAAAACTTCTGAGTTTCGGAAAAACTCAATATAGATGTGGTAAAGGGGTAAATAGAGTGCTGGATTGGGATCAAAACGGTAGTTGTTATCAGCCAACTCGTATGGTAGAATAACGATGTTATCTACGGGTTCGTTGTTACTGGAATCATCAGAGTTCTGGGGTTGGTTTTGGGGTTCAGCCATTGTTGCAGGTTAGGGTTTTTCTTGAGAACCACAAGGTATAGGTTTCTGAGAGGGAAAAGATGAAGGGTTTGAAATGGTTGTTAAGCGTAAGAGTGAAATGGGTTGAAGTTGGGTATTTATACGGGAAACATGTGGTTGGGGAAACAACGTAGGGACTGTAGGCACTTGAGTGTCAGAAAGTGGAACGGCCTGAACAGTGTATCGTGGGAACACCTAGTGGTTTGTCTTTCAATCAGAGGATGCCACGTAAGATTTTGTTCTTACAATCGTAGGACAAGTAAACCGTCACGGTTAGAGATATGCGGGTGACAAGTGGGTGATTTTCAAAGAATGACCCGCATCTCTGCTGACGTGTTTCTGATGACGGGGCAGAGAAACTAACAGAGCTCTGGTGGAGCTCAGTTATTTTCTTTCTCTGTTGAAATGATCTTTTCAACTTTGCTCAGTGACCAATCATGTTTCACCTTTACCCAAAAACATTTTAAAATTCTGTATCTGATGTGAATAATCAAAGAACAAGGACATAATTGACCAACAATTTTCAACAGAGATCTGATGAGAAACAACAGAGGCTCTGGTGAGAATATCAGGGTTCTGCTAAGTTCGACTTTCTCAAAAGAATTTCATCAGAACAGGTTTTCCCTCTTTCAAAAAGATTTTTCTTTCAAGATCAAGAGAGCCAAGTCATATGAATTTGAAATCAGAATTTTTTTTTTTTTTGACTTGCTCCCCCTAAAACCATGCATATTTTCTTTTATAAGCTCCCCCTAGAAATATGAGCTTAAAAAAAACTTGCTAAAAGAAATATTTACAGAGATATATACAAACGAATTCACTGGAAGCTTGTTGAAAAAGTAGGTTTTACAGAGCTCTGGTGAATGACAGAGGCTCTGTTGAACTATCCTACCCAACTATTTTGACAGATCTCTGGTAGGAACATCAGAGTTCTGTTGAGTGATAAATAGTGTTAGGACATGTTCAGCATACCCAATTTGCTGATTAAGAAGTTAAATCTCCTTTCATCAAGGGCTTTTGTAAAAAGATCAGCAAGTTGGAAGTCTGTTGAAACGAAATACATTTCAATAGTCCCTTTTTCAACATTATCTTTTATGAAGTGATACCTTATATCGATATGCTTGGTCTTTGAGTGTTGAACTGGATTAGCTGTGATTGCTATTGCGCTTTTGGAGTCACACAAAATTGGAATTCTGTTATACTCCAAGCCGTAATCCTTGAGTTGAGTTTTCATCCAGAGAACTTGAGAACAACAACTAGCAGCAGCAACGTACTCTGCTTCTGCTGTAGAGGTGGACACGCAGTTCTGTTTCTTGGATGTCCAACTTACTAACTTCTCTCCAAGAAATTGACAGCTACCAGACGTACTCTTTCTGTCGTTCTTTCATCCTCCATAGTCTGAATCTTTATATGCTACAAGCTCGAAACCAGAATTCAGAGGATACCAGAGACCCAAAAATTGAGTCCCTTTCAGATATTTAAATATGCGCTTGACGGCAGAGAAATGCGAAACTTTAGGATTAGCCTGAAATCTAGCACAGAGACACGTTGCAAACATTATATCGGGTCTACTGGCAGTTAAGTACAGAAGTGACCCTATCATACCTCTGTAGTTCTTGACATCTGTTGGTTCACCATTAAGGTCAGGGTCAAGCTTAACTCCAGTGGCAATAGGAGTTTTCATTGAATTTGAGTTGTTAAAATTGTACTTTTTCAAAATGTCAGAGATATATTTGAACTGACTTATGAAAGTCCCTTTGTCGGTTTGTTTTACTTGTAAACAAAGGAAGAAAGAAAGTTCTCCCATCATGCTCATTTTGAATTCACTTTTCATCAAATCCTCAAACTTATCACAGTACTCTTGCCGTGTTGACCCAAAAATAATGTCATCAACATATATTTGTACCAGAAGTATATCATTCTTGTATCTCCTAAAGAATAGAGTTTTATCGACAGTACCTTTCTCGAAGTGATTAACCAACAGAAAATTGGACAGAGTTTCATACCAGGCTCTGGGAGCTTGCTTAAGCCCATACAGAGCTTTGTCTAGCTTGTAAACGTGGTCTGGAAACTCCGAATTTTCAAAACCAGGTGGTTGCTGGACATAGACTTCTTCTTGTAGTCTGCCATTTAGGAAGGCAGATTTGACGTCCATTTGGTAGACCTTGAAACCCTTGTGAGCAGCATAAGCTAAGAAGATTCTGATTGCTTCTAGCCTAGCCACAGGAGCAAAAGTCTCGTCATAGTCAATTCCTTCTTCTTGACAGTATCCTTTTGCAACCAGACGGGCTTTGTTTCTGATGATAATCCCATCTTCATCCTTCTTGTTTCTAAACACCCACTTGGTTCCAATGGCTGATTTGCCTTTTGGGAGTGGAACCAAGGACCAAACTTTATTTCTCTCGAATTCAAGAAGCTCTTATTGCATAGCTTCGATCCAGTTTGGGTCTTCAAGTGCTTCAGAAATTCTTTTCGGCTCAATCATGCTCAAAAAGTTAACAAAGAAAGCTTCGTTGATTGTAGCCGATCTTGTCTTGACACCATCTTCAGCAGCACCAATTATAAGATGTTGGGGGTGATCCTTAGTCCATTTTGTCATGGGAGCATGGACAACAGGAGGGGTTTGTGCTTCAGATGAGAAAAGACGATCTTCAGCAACAGAGCTCTGAGGGTTGGTGCCAGGGTTCTGTGGCACACAACTCTGAAGAGTGGCCTCATTGCTCTGTGAATTGCCAACAGGGCTCTGCGAAGGTGAACTTTCAAACAGGGAGTTTCTACCGATATTTGTTAGCAGAGGTGATGATGGCTCTTGTGTAGGTTCTGGTTGTGGTTCCTCGTTTCTCTGAATTATACCTGTAGACAGAGAAGTAGATGGTGAAATATTGGAGGGACCAGTAAGAGTTGTACCTGTCAGATTTTGTTCTGTTGAACTTTGAGCTTGATCTCCTCTGTTGATGTTGACAGAGGAATCATCATCATCATCGAAGAAATCGTCGAATAGGAGATTGATATCTTCTTCCCTTGATTTTGAAGAACTAGGCTTCTTCTGTTCTGTTGGTGTCCCCTCTGTTAATTTGCGATCAGAGGTACTTGATGTACTTTCATCAAAGGACACGTTCACGCTTTCTTGAATGACGCGAGTTCTGGTGTTGTAGACTCTGTAGGCTCTAGAGGTCAGGGAATAACCAATAAAGATTCCTTCGTCCGCTTTCTTGTCAAATTTACCCAGCTGTTCTCGGTCGTTCAAGACATAACATTTACACCCAAAAACATGAAAATATTTCACGTTTGGTCTTCTGTTATTGATGAGTTCATAAGGCGTCTTTTTAAATCTTTTCACTATTACAGCTCTGTTTTGAACAAAACAAGCTGTTGAGACTGCTTCTGCCCAGAAGTTGATGGGAAGGACAGAACCGGCCAACATGGTTCTGGCGGCCTCTACCAGAGTTCTGTTCTTTCTCTCCACTACGCCATTCTGTTGTGGAGTTCTGGTAGCTGAAAAGTTTTGGGAAATTCCTTCTTCTGATAGATAAGAATCTATTCGAGTATTTTTGAATTCTGTCCCGTTGTCACTTCTCAACTTTTGCACTTTTAGTCCTAACAGAACCTGTATCCTTCTCAATAAACTTATCAGAATTTCTGGGACATCAGATTTTGCTCTGATGAACTCAATCCAAGTATACCTAGAATATTCATCAATAAGCACAAGAATATACTTCTTGCCAGACAGACTTTGCACAGAGATTGGACCACAGAGATCCACATGAAGCATATGCAAAGGTCTTAAGCAATTGTGATCACTCTTGGTTCTGTGTGAGGATCTTTTCATTTTTCCAAACTCACAAGCAGAGCATAGATGGTCTTTGTCAAATTTCAGCGAAGGAAGACCTTTTACCAAGTTCAATTTCACGAGTTTGTCAAGATTTGAAAATTTTAAGTGAGCAAATCTTTTATGCCAGAGCCAGGCATCTTCTTTGTTCAAAGAGACTAAACAGAGTTTCTCTGTTGTAGTTCCCTGGTTTGGATTAAAATTCATTTTATAAAGATTGCCTTTTCTGTCGGCTCTTAAAAGTTCTTGACCAGACTTAGAAAGTAATAATGAACAAAACTTCTTCCTGAAATTGACATCGAACCCATGATCACAGAGTTGACTTATACTGAGAAGATTATGATTTAATCCTTCAACATAAGCAACTTCGGAAACTGAAACACCACCATTTACCAGAGTACCATAACCTCTAATTTGTCCTCCATTGTCTCCTCCAAAGGTGATTGCACTTCCTTTTTTGTTCTTGAATGAAGTCAGCAGCTCCTTATTGCCTGTCATGTGCCTGGAACATCCTGAATCTAGGTACCAGATCTGCACATGAGGCTTCTGCAAGACAGATTAGTTTCTTTTAGGTACCCATTGCATGATGGGTCCTTTCTTGTTAGGCTTTGATGGGTTAACAGTCTTTCCTACAGGCTTTACATTCTTTGATGTTGTGCTAGAGGTTTTCTTCTGTGTGGTCTGATCTGTCTTGGGATTTATCATCTTTTGTGACTGATTCAGAACACAGTGAGGTCCATTCATATGATTTTGCAGTTTTCTTAACAGATGAACACAATTGCAATTGATGGAACATGAGGATTGATGCAAGTTGTTATTCAAGAATTGTTTATTAGATGGAGTTTGATTCTGAAAAGCTCTAGGACCATGCATTCTGTTTGAACTATTCTTTGAGGCAGATTCTCTTTTCTCAAAATTGATCTCTTGATTTCTACCAGAATTGGAAGTATGTCTGTCATTTACTATCCATTTTCCCTTCTGTTCTGGTGTAAATCTGATTGGTTTAAAAGTTGGAACAAAGGTGTTGTTAAGTAAAGTACTTGCCTTCACCTTACCTTTTACTTCTGTTGAGTTAGAAGCAAGAATTCTGAATTCTTTGTTATTAAACTCAGTTAGCGGTATAAATCTTGATTGTTTCTTGAAAAATGATATGTCTTCTTTTAAATCAAAGGATCCAGCCGGTATCTGTTTAGGTTTGTGCAAAGCATTTGGTTGAGTACAGAAAATTTTCTCATCTACCTCAGGGTCAGAGTCACTGTCAGAGGCTAGAAAGTCTCTGGTGGCTCTGTTGGAGGTGTTACTCACAGAAACAGGCTTTGTAGAATCAGGTTTTGCAGTTTTAAACCTTCTCAACTTGGGTTTTAAAGCATCAGAAACAGCATTTTCTTTAAGAACTTTCATGAGATCTTCTTCAAAAGATGTTCTTATCGTTTCAGAAGTAGGAGAGAAGACTGGTGCTTCAGGGTTGAGCTTGCTCTGTGGTATTTCAACAGAGGATTCAGCCTCAGAAGTGACAGGCTTCTGTTCCTTGAAAGAATTAAAGTTGAAAATCTCTTTTGGATCCAGACTTTCGACAGAGTTAGGAATTAAGATTCTAGCTCTTCCTTGATCAAGAATAAACTTTGAAGATGGTTTAAGAACCTTGTCATGATCCAAGGAGTCATAGCTGACATTCCTAAAGTCAAGCCTTTTCGTCCTCTTGTAAACGTCCGAGGTTTTAATTCTTTTGAAAACAGCATTACCAGAGATAACATTCTCTTGGATTTTCCCAGCACAGAAAGTAGTCAATAGAGATGTTTTCTTCTTTCCGTTCCAGGGAGCAAGGTCTGAGAAACCAAGACCTTGCGTATCCATCTGAGAATTTATCTTAACATGCACATCCTGTGCATCCTGATACTTTTTGATTTGAAGTTCTTTTCTCTGTAGGGACTGATGTAAGATTTCCCTTTCTTTTTGAAAAAAGTCTTTTAAAGCGACAGAGTTAAGTCTTTCATTCTCAGACTTCTTCATTTCTTCGGTTTTCTGTTTTAACAGATTTTCGTACTCTTTAACCTTTTTAGAAAAAGTACTTTTCTCTTTCTGCTGTAAGATCTCTAGCTCAGATTTCTCCTTGAAGATATCTTCCTTTTCTTGTTCCAAGAGAGTTTTCTCTCTCTTGTAGAAGGACAGATCCTTCTGATCTAGCTTTCTTAGCTCTTTTTCCTCAGAAAGCTTTTGTTTCAGTAATTGAAATTCCTCAGTTAATTGCGAAACATGCATTTCCAGTTCTGAGTCAGACTTGGATTCGGAGGAACATACCTTGGCACTGGGTTTAATGGTCTCCAGCGCTCTGTCGTCTGGCTCTGTTACAGTAAGAGCGAATGCATGAGCTATATCTTATTCTTCTGTTCTCTCTATTCGTTCTCCAGTCATCCAGTCAACCTCTGTCATACTTTCATCATCTACAGCAACATTGGCTTGCTCTGGTTCATCATCAGAGGATGAGTCAGAGATCCAATTCTCCATCTCGGCGACATAACTCCTTTCTCTGTAGTTGTACTTGTATTTGTTCTTGTAGTAGTCTTGATCTTTTACAAGTTTTCCTCTACAGTTAGCAGAGAAATGGCCAGGTTTGCCACATCTGAAACAACGACCATCGTTTTGGTTGATGGGTTGTGCAGCATCAGTCTTTTGTGGACCAGGAGCGTTGTACTTCTGTTGAGGTTGAGGTCTCTGTTCTGTCGGGTTTCTGTTCTGGTGATTCTGTTGAGGTGCAGTATAACTTCGGTCACCTTTTTCTTCTCTTTCGTACCTTTTTCTTCTGTCAAATGTCCTGTTGCCAAATCTCTGGGTAAATTGTTGAGTTATTAACGCAAGAGATTTAGCAAAGGCATTTATATCACTATCCTCATCTGATGAACTCCTTTCATCATCACTTTCTGCAACCAAGCTCTTCTTCCCTTTCTTTTTATCTCTTTTCTTATCTCTGCTAGGGCCATCTCTGTTGAGTTTCTCTTCTGCTGAGTTCTTAGATTCTGAAATCAAAGCGATAGGACCTGCAATGGTGGATTTGCCTTTTTGCTTGACAACATCCTTCTCTTGTGCGGCCAGAGTGCCATACACATCAGTAAGAGACCATGCATCTAAGTCCTGATTAGCTTGTAAAGACATGGACAGATTCAACCATTCATCATTTAAACTTTTCAAAAATAGAACATTGTTATCTTCCTTCGACCTAACAACCCCACATTTTTTACATTTGTTAATCAGAATATTAAATCTGTTGTAGGTCTGTTGTAAGGTTTCCTCAGGAAGTGCCTTGAAATCATTGTATTCATTTATACACTGGGTCCTTCTGTTCTTTTGGGTTTTGATACCACCCTCAAGTTGATTTAGAAGTTGATCCCAGATTTCCTTGGCAGTAACACATGAGTCTAGTTCTTGAAATATATCGTTCGGAATGGCCATAATCAGAAGTCTCACTGCTTTAAGGTCATTTTCCATTTTGCTCTTTTCTTCTTCGGTAATCCCAGTGGTTTTGGGTTCGAAGTGAGCAGGAATCTCATCAGTGGTTTCTGTTGCGGGTACACGTGGGACATAAACCATGGGTTGGAATGGTCCATTCGTGACAGATCGCATTAATTCCTTATCCATTCCATCAAGGAAGTTGACCATCCTAATCTTCCATTGAGGGTATTCATCCCTCAGAAGAGTAGGAGGCTTGGTCAGAGAACCAGCAGTATAAATGGTGTTGATGTTTGCCATTTTTTTTAAAAGAAAACAGAGTATGAGAGTTTCAAATGGTCTATAATGAGAATAAGCTAAAGTATGAGGAACAGTAACCAATGAAATAGTAGAACAGATGTTTTAATCTAGACTGGAAAGCTTAGTATGATATTAAATGAACTGAGAAGATGTAAAATACTTTAAGCAGTAAAACAGAGTATAATGAGGCTTTTAAACACACACACAATCAACAACAGTGAATCAACCTTGGTAGATTGGATGCCTTGATTTGAGCAAATCAAGCAAGCTCTGATACCAATTGTTGGTTCCCAGATTCACGTCGTATCACGGTAATGGTAGTTAAATAGACAGCGGAAGCATTTAAATATAAAGCCATTAAAGTGAGTGATTGTATGAGACGATATGTAAACTGTGATATCAAATATAGAACAGGAATATGATAACAAGATCAAATAAGAAACGCTGCTCGTATATTAATAAAGATAACACCAAGAACAAGATCAATGGTGTATCAAGAAATCACAGAGACAATATCGTACGGGGTAGTGCTATGAGGATATGACAGTGTGTGCTTTTACAATTGTGGAAAACTATTCTTCCAAAAGCTTACAATTGTTTGTTCCACTACCTCGCTATATATAGCCTCATAAAGTGTAGACAGTGTACTATCGTACCCTGGAATGACACGTGGAAAGTGTGTCTCCAATCTTTAGGGCATACGTGGAAAGGTGTGGACACGTATCTGACACTTCGGATTTCTACGAGACTTAGGCATAACAGAGGTCTTCACTTCAATAGAGCGTGTTATGACAGAACTCTGTTGGTCTTCGGGTATGAACAGTTCTTCTGTTGATCTTCTTCCAGAGCTCTGTTGAGCTCCGTTGGTTCCACCAGAACTCTGTTTAGTTCTGTTGGTCTTCTTTGTTGGTCTTCTAAGTCTTCTGCTTTATCTCTGTAGGTCTTCTGACTTGGTTTTATTTTCAATACTTTCATTTTACAGATACTTGGAGCTAACAGTATCCCTTGGCCACCAATCTTGCCTTGTTTCTAATGACCACTACATCCTCATCCTTCTTGTTCCTGAACACCCATTTGGTCCCAATTGCCATTTTTCCCTTTGGCAGAGGTACAAGGGACCACACTTTATTGCGCTCAAATTGGATAATCTCTTCTTTCATAGCATCCACCCAATTTGGATCATCTAGGGCCTCAGAAGTTTTATTTGGTTCGATCATACTGAAAAAAAGAAACAAAAATTAGCAGTGGTTGATCGAGTTTTCACTTTGTCTGAAGGATTGCCAATGATTTGGCTTTGTGACTCTTTGTCCACTTTGTCAATCTGGGAAGATGGTCGTTAGTCGCATCAAGTTGAAATTTTATGGGTATGCACGATGGTTCATGCACATCCTCTGTCATTCAAGGTACTTCGTTTGCACTCGTGGTTGGAGTTGAAGTTTCAGCTTGAGTCGGGATTGAATCCTCTGTCGATGTTGAAGTGGAGTCCTAATTTTGCTCTGGTGTTGATTCCTTTGTGGTCATAGGAGTAAGATTTTCTTGTTGATCTGCCGTGGAGTCCTTGTTGATTGTATCCTCTGTTTTCTCCCCCTTGAATGTTGTACCTACACATATAGCAAAAAAGGGTGAAGTATTTGAGGGACAAGTTAGAGATGTACCTTGAGATGCTTGGTCCGTAGAGGTTTGTTCTCCAGAAGCTCTGTGACCATTTGCAGAGGGATCATCTTCGTCATTGAAAACATCTTCGAATAAAAGATTCAGTTCTGCTTCTCGAGAGATTGAGATGCCAGAGGCTTGATTGTCTATCTCGAGTTCTGAACTGATTTGCTCAGAAGTCTTTTGAAATGAATCATCAAAAGAAACATTTATGCTTTCCACAATCGTTCTTGTCCTTAGAACATAGACTCTGTAAGCTTTGGATGTGGCAGAGAATCCAATAAACTTTCCTTCATCTGCTTTTCGGTCAAATTTCCCAAGGTGCTCTATGTCGTTCAAGACCAAGCATCTGCACCCAAACCCATGGAAGAACTTTATGTTCGGCTTCCTCTGGTTGATTAAGTGGTAAGGTGTATTTGTGTGTGTTTTCACTATCAAAGAACGATTTTGAGTGAAGCATGCGGTAGAGATTGCTTCTTCCCATAAAGAAGTGGGTAATCCAGATGCGGTGAGCATAGTTGTTGCGGCCTCTACAAGCGTGCAATTTCTTCGTTCAACCACGCCATTTTGTTGTGGAGTTCATGCGGCAGAGAAGTTCTGAGATTCCTTTTTCAGTGAGGTATATTTTTAATGGTAGAGTTTCTGAACTCTGTGTCATTGTCACTCCTTAACTTCTGTACCTTGCGCTCAAACAAGACTTGGAGTTTTCCCATTAGATTGATTAAGATTTGAGGAACATTTGACTTCTTTCGAACAAATTCTACCCAAGTATATCTTGAGTAATCATCAACTAAGACAAGAATATACTTTTTGCCTCCTAAGCTCTGTACAGAAATAAGACCATAGAGGTCAACATGAAGCATGTACAGAGGCTTAGTGCAAGACACATCTGACTTGCCTTTATGGGAAGCTCTTTTGAGTTTACCCATCTCACAAGCAGAACAGAGGTGATCTCTGTCGAATTTTTCATTAGGTTAACCACTCACCAAATTAAGCTTTACCATTTTGTCAAGGGTATGAAAGTTCAGATGGGAAAACCTATTATGCCAAAGCCAATCTTCTTCACTTTTAATTGATACCAGTCATAGATTGTCTTTTTGGCCCTTTGCTTTAATTGGAACATAAGCTCAAAACAATGTCAATAATGACCATTTGATGCAACTTGCTTAAACTTTTCATTAAAATCATTAAAAATGGGTACAAAGGTTTATGATGACAATCTCTCCTAGCATCAGACTTTTTTTTACAGAAGGACCTATCTAGGCTAGATTTAGTTTTTTAAAATTTCCTCTCCGGGAGAGCCTTCGGTTGTACCCATCTTCTGTGGTGACCTTCTGTCGATTTCACTGCCACGGAAGAAAAAGATTTATTATTTTGACCATTTTCCTTTTTGTTGCCATGTGAGCTTTTCATAATTTTGCCTTAAAGGTTTTAAAGCTATAGGATTCTGAGGTGACTTTTCCTTTTGTTCCTTAATCTTTTCAAGGTTAAGAGAAGTTTTAGCTTGTAAACACATGTCTAAAAAATTAGGACAGACATGGATTCTTGTGAAGTTTTCCGTTAGAGGAATTGTTCTATGAAGAATGCCATAGGGAAGCTTAAATCCCTCTAGTTCACAAGGCACTATCTCTGAATCGACAGAAGCAGTCTCTGAGTCGACAGAGGTTAAATCATCCTCATATTCTGAGTCTGAGTCAAGGAAATCTCTGTTGTTAGAGGCAGGATTTTCTGTGTTACAATTGCTTCCTTCTTTGTCCTTTGAAACAATTAAGTCTTTTGAAAAACAAGGAACAATTTCAGGGTTCTTTAAGATCTCCACAAAAGTTTTCTCACACAGACCTTGTTCGACAGAGGTTGTTACATGACTTTCAACAGGGTGATTTTCACAGGTTTCCTTTAAATCATTTTCAGAAAAATTTTGCATACTATTCCTTGTAGATGGAGACACAAACTCAGGTGCCTCTGCGCACAACTCCTTTTCAGGGGTTACTACGCACAAAAAGGCAACGTGGGCTTGTGTCTCTGGATGCCTAAACTTGAAGAGTCTTATCTGATCTTGAGTTTTCAGATATTTCTTTGGTTTGGAAGCTTTTTTGACAGAGTCTGAGGATGACAAATTAGAGTTATGATACCACACATTTATCATCCTCAGCGGATTCCTCTTGTGAGGTTCTCCAGAGGTTTTTCGTCTTTTGTCACATAGATTAGGTTAGGAAAGACTATTTTTCGAACATTCCCAATGCTAAATAGGGAAGACAGAGATTGGTTTCTTTTGTTTCCCGTATAAGGATCCAAATCACATAATCCAATTCCTCCTCTGCCTATTTGGGTGTTCACTTTTTCATGAACTTTCTGTGCATCTTGGTATTTCTTTATCATAAGATCTCTATCAAACAAGTCTTGGTGGAGAACTTCTCTTTCCTTTTGAAAAACGTTTTTAAGAGCAAGAATATTCATTCTGTCACTCTCATTGTCCATAAGCTATTTGATTTGGTTTTTAAGGCCAACTCAAGATTAGAAATTTTTTCTTTTAATGGTTTTGTTTCTTTGAAAAATTCTGATTCAATATTTTCCTTGTCTAAAGCAATTTTTGCCTTTTCCTGAGTTAGAAGTGTGACTTCTCTTTCATAAAAGGCAAGTATTTTCTTTAAATCACCACAAGTCTTTTCAAGATTTTGAAATTATTCTGTAAGTTTAAGCAATTTGGCTATTGTATCATCAGAGGTTGAGTTAGAAGTGGATACCTCACTATCGGAGTCAGAGCCGCTCACTTCTGCCATGCCACAGAACAATGCATTTTTATTTTCTGCTTCGTCAGAAGACTCATCAGACACCCAATTTTCTTGCTCCACCATGAGAGACTTTTGTGCATAGTATTCTGCCTTTTTTTATAGAAGGCAGAATCTCTCTATGGTTGGGCTCTGTTGGGTTGACTCCTACACTTTGCGTTGTAGTGTCCTGGTTTGCCGCACTTGAAGCACCCATTGTTCTGGGGAGTTGGTGCAATGGCTTTCTCTGGAGTTCTGTGCTCTTCTCTAGGCACCTCTGTGGGTTATCTGCTTGCCTCTGCTGATATTCACTTCCCTTCTGCTCATAGTTTCTATTGTCGAACATCCTCTGCTGGTCATGGAACTCATCTCTCCCTTGAGTTCTCTGCTCATATCCTTGTGGTGGTCCATATTGTCTTGGATATTGGAGCGATCTCTCCATCGGTGGCCCAAAACTATGAAATCGGCCACCTCTTCCATATTTGTCATCAGTACCTCTGTTGAAATTGGGCTTCTTCTTGAACCCTTTGTTGAATTATTTGGTGATTAAAGCCAAAGATTTAGCAATTGAGGCCATGTTTGCCTCTTCCTCTCCCGAGTATTCCTTCTCTTCACTGTATGCAACCAACACCTTCTTCATCTTCTTCTTTCCTCTCAAGCTCTCCTCTTGACCTTCTTTCTTCTGTGGCTTGTTCTGAACCTCTGCAGCCTTTCCCACTGGTGCCAGAGGTCCACCCGTCTGGGTTTTTGTCTGGACCACATATTTCTCTTGTACGGCTAGTGTTCCAAAGAGGTCAGTAAGAGTCCATGTGTCAAAATCCTGATTTGTTTGGAGTGACATGGACAATTGGAGCTATTCTTCGTTTAAACTTTTGAGAAACATCACATTGTTCTCTTCAGGAGTTCTGTTGATTCCAAACTTCTTACATTTGTTTATTAAGGAGTTGAATCGATCATATGTGTTATGGAGTGATTCAGTCGATAGAGCCTTAAAAGCATAGTATTCGTTTATGCATTGGGCTCTTCTGTTCTTTTGTGTTTTCACTCCACCCTCAAGTTATTTCTCAAGTTCATTCCACAGATCATAGGCTGACTCACAGGCATCGAGATATTGAAATAAATCATTTGGTATTCCCATAATGAGCAAACGTTTTGTTCTCTTTGCCATTTCATATTTCTCCCATTCTTGTGGAGACCACTTGTCAATATCCTTGGGTTTATCATATTCTGTGGATCCCAGATATGTATGCAATCAAAGATTAATCAACATAAACAGTATTTAAGAACGATTGAATGAAGAACAACGGCAGACTGTGTAGCCGTGTACAAAGGTTTAGCAAAACTATTATGATCATTAACCCTAAACAAGGTTAACCACAAACTATTTATACCAACAAGGTAATTACAATAAATGACAATTCCAGTCCCTGAACTTCTAATTCCACAAATAATAAGACCTAACAATCTCCCCCTTGGAATTGAAGTTCGCGTTCACGCCAGTCTGGAACATAGCGTTTTCTGATAGCAAAGAGCACTTCAAAGTATCTGATGCAGCTTCAGAATTCAAGCCGGTCTTCTATGGCTTTGAGAAGATCTTTGGCAAGGTACTCACGATGATTGACATACTGCTCTGGAGGCGCATTCCTGACTTCTTCTTCGACAATCTTCTTCAGATCTGATTTGATTTTCATCAAGGTTCCCTCGCTAAATTTCTGCACTTCACTTCGTCTGATAAAGCGTTTCTCCCCTTTTCCGTTCAGGTACACGAACCCTGTTTTTGGCTTGGAAAGTAAAGAGTGTACCTGTACGTCTTCAGGAAGATTCAGATTGGGCTTTAAGATGTTGATCTTTTTCTGATTACTTTCGAGTCCCAACTGAAAGTCTTCGATGTAGGATAATGTGATCGTGCACTTCATAAATCTTTTTATTGCATCGAGGGATTTGGTGTAAGGTAGAGGCCGGATAGTGCGAGTCTTCAACTCTTTGAGCAGAACTAGAAAGTCTCTCAGATGAAGGTGTTTGAAGTCTGACTCCGAGAAATTCCATATATTTTCGTCATCCCTTTTCTCTGTAAAGGTCGGGAAACCGACTTTCACTATCCTGTCTGAATCAATTTCCACGATTTCCGTGATTCTGTGCTTTGAGTGGACCTCGTGTTTCATTCGGGCTCTTTTCATAACTTCTATGTACTGAGATCTGATCGCCTCATTCATGAACGAGACCCCATGACACTGAACTGGGTCGAGAGGCCTTATCCAGTGGGCGAAGATTTTCTTCTGAGATTCTTCCAGATACGGTACTAAAATACGGAACCTTTCCCAACGAGCTGGTTGAGGATGTTGGGGTGGAACCGCTTCTGGAATTGGCACAATAATTTCTGATGAACCTACAGTATCAGTAAGATCAGCCGGAGCGGTAGATACCTGTTCACTCTGAAGAAGAAGTTGGTCATAGTCAAGATATGTCATTAAGTCATCGTCACCCTACATATCCCATAAGGCATCAGTTTCAGACTAAATTGCTACAATAGCTCTTTGCCTCCAATCAGATTCAAGTTCCGGATCGCCGGCCGAGTCCTCATCAATCAGCTCTAGAACAGGTCTCTCTGGAACTGTCAGCATTAAAGAGTCTTCTGTTGGACCTTCGGGATTTTCAACTGTTGGGTCTGCTGACTCTGTTAAACTGTCTCTGACCAGAGTAGAGATCTCCATGTCCTGAACCATTTCGGACTCTGACGGTTGTTGTTGCTGTGGTTCAGTTGGAGTTACCGTTGAAGTTTATGCCGCCGCGGATGACAGCTCGGTCAGTCTCTGTCTCTTCTCCCCCTCATGTTGATCACGGTCATCTGGATCATCATGTCGACGTTTTGAACTCAGGACCTGACCCTTACAGGTGTCTTCAAGGCTGGCGACCCTCTCGGTGAGCTTGTCGAGGGCCCGTCTGACTTTGGATAATTGTGCTGTAATGGAGTCAGTCGGTGTGGTAGGGGGCGGTGTTTGGGATTGCGAGCGTAGAATGCTCACTAGATCTGCATTAGCTGAGGCGGAAGTTTCAGAGTCGGTCAACAGCTTGCTCAGTAGGGCGGCTTTGAGATCATCAACAGACATATTCTGGACATTCGGAGTGGTTGACGGCTGTGATAAACTGCTCTGGGGAGTCGGGGGAGGAGCTGAAGAAGCCACGCCTTTACCTGTTACAAATCGGCGAAGGAACGCCAAATCCTCGAACCCATTCTTCGTAATCTCATATTGGACAGCCTTTAAGGCGCCGTCCACATATTCCTTGGAGACAAACTCCGGGAAAGTAACACCGGTGGCACTTAGCCATTCCGTTGTAGTAGCTGCGGGGGATTGCACCGCAGT